>JAPTHN010000003.1:55908920-57122390 GCA_026936325.1 Platynereis dumerilii
TAGTTCCATTTTTCAAGTGTGGATACTATTGCCACTACCTTCACTACTGAATGTTTGGTTGGGTACTATGCGCTATCATGTGTTGCTTCAGTGAGCCAACTTTCTATCTCTCGCTCTATGATTCCAATTGTTGCTGAAATCCACCAGACTGTTCACTGTCGCTTGCAAGTTATGTTGCCCTTCTTCTTTTTCTCGTTTACTTCCCGCTTCGAGCGTAGTGGGAAAAGGAGCAGTCTGGTTTCAGACTGCTCAGCCATCTAATCTGTAGCAGGAAGAGCTGATAGCATAATCTATTCTAGGAAGAAAGTGTCTAGATTACTTTTCAGGGAAGTATTGTCTGAAACTGATTCCTGGATACTTGGAAGAAAGGAGTTGAGCAATGTATAATTTTCCTTTTATTAGGAGCAATTATTGTTGAGAGGCTCCTCTCAGTCCTCTGCAATTGCAGGCTGGTGAGTTGGGGAGATGCAGACACAATGATGATATTGTGTTTCATTTGACCAAACAAGGAAACGTAATACTTTTACTTCAATGGACTATTCATTCATATCTGGAGAGGAGTGCCAAGGGTTGCATTACTAAATTCAAGAGACATTTATCAATATATTGTTCTGCCATCTACTTATTGATGAAGCAGAATGATTGATATATCCCTTTACAAGCTTAAATCACGGAAGTCAGAGTCTTTGAGGCAATGTATTGATATCCTGTCAAACAAAGTGTTGAATTGGAATGAGCTCATCATTACCTGTAGATTGTAGAGGCATTCTCATTTACATTAAAAGACCCAGAGAATGTTCGGAGTCTCAAAAGTAAAAAATATATTAAAAGCATACAAAAACTTTTGGAGACATTCATTGATGCCAGGATGTTTTTGAAGAGATGAAGAGTAGTGACCAAGGTCCTATCATTAGAGGGAAGTGACTTCCATAATGTGTAAATGAGAACCAGTATATCATTGTAATAGCTCCAAAGCCATTATGAGTACACCTTTATTTCTGAAGTTCAGATTGCTTGACACTGCATCTAGCCTTTTATCATAGTAAAATCTGTCAAATCTATAGAGCATAATAGATTTGACAGATTTTGCTTATAAGGTCCAAGATTTAGAAGATAAAAATAAATGATGTTTGATGCCATGAAAATGTTTGATTTACAAAGCAAGCAAACCCATTTTCATTTTTAATAGCCTCTAGATCAAGTTCTTCTGTTCTGGAGACAAATGAACCTGGTGATAGCTTTCTAAGATTAGATACTTTTGAAGATAACTTTTAAAAGAACTGCCAAAGGAAAAAGTTCAATCAGGAAAATGTTTTGGGCACTGGTTGTGAAGAAGAACCTGTATGAAACAAGACACATTTTTAAAAATCTAGTTAAATGTGATAAAATGTTTAGCCACATCATATATGTCATTACTTGATTGACGATTGCTTCTGGATGTTCAATCAGCAAACAGGAAAGTCAGCATGAACATTGTTTAGTGTGTACTTGGCACAATGGCACATCATCTCACATTCATATGGGGACTGATTCATGCCATATATAAAATAATATAAAAATTTTAGGCAAATGCTGCACACTTTAAATAAAGCATCTATTTAGGTGAATTAATGGATTAATGCTGCTTTGGCCATATCCACCCAATTTACATGTTTGTTGGAGATATTTACCCAACAAGAAAGTCATCTTTTTAACAAGTGCAAAAAATCCTAGTGGTCTCATGAGTATGGACATCTGTTGTGGCAGTCTAGACTGTTGAGGTATATCCATATGATTAACTCAGCATAAAATCATACTCACAGGAGCTTTCATAGAGCTGTCAATCCTCATTCAGGCTTATGAAGTGGTACTGGATGCTCCACGAAAGCTGATGTGAGTATTATTTCATTTTTGGTGTAACTACTTTTAAAAATCATTCACAATTATACAAGTAAGTGTACTATGCTTTATCTTTATTTGGACAGCCCGCTCTGGTAATATATTATTAACATGCACCATGTTTGAGAAGAGAGGTAGGGAAGAAGCTCGATATTTTGATGTTTCTATTTTATTATACTTTATAATAAGGAGTCAAGACGACGTTACTAGTACAAGTCCTCCCTTGTTTGTCATTGTCAAACATTTGCAAATTGAACATACATTTAATTTATCAGTAGGCTAACTCAACATAATAGTGAATGACATGTAAAAAATAACGTCCTTGAATTGCACAAGACGGCCCTTCACAAGTGTAATAGAGCACCCACTCACAAACGTAGGTATGTGAAAGAGTCCAGCTTGAAGGGTGTCATTTATCACCATCTGGGAACTGCTAGAGAATTAATGGAATCAGAAACCTGGCTGCCTTTCTCCAAACTATTCATAGTGCATACTCCAGTAATCCACGAGGTCCAAAATTATAGACCCTGCCATCTGCA
The DNA here is from genome assembly GCA_026936325.1 of Platynereis dumerilii. Taxonomy (NCBI): domain Eukaryota; kingdom Metazoa; phylum Annelida; class Polychaeta; order Phyllodocida; family Nereididae; genus Platynereis; species Platynereis dumerilii. The sequence continues at coordinate 55,911,338 of JAPTHN010000003.1, forward strand.
TTATACTGCACTTCATAAAAGAAATGCTCTTTGTGATGAATCATGCCATAATATGACCAAGTTAGTGCTGGAGGAAGGCCGCATTGTTCACATCTACATTGCAGCAACGTTCTGAGAACATCATGTCAACATCACAATAATTTGGTGAAAATGGCGTCCCTATCGGAGGCACGAGGGTATGTGTGCGGCATAATGTGCCCCTCACATATTAGACCTGTCCACCCCAGGTGCCCGCCATATTAACATCTTGACTTTTGCCAAAACGTACAGTTAGTATGGAGAGAATCACTTGCCCCCCGCCAGGTGCCCCCTCCTGATCGAGACCCCCCAGTATTGCCACTGGTGAAAATTTCATAGAATTGTATGGTCGAAATGATGTTGTGACAATGTTCTGAAGCAGAGTCGAAATATGATGTTAGTATGCGACAATGTGGAATCATTGCCGCAGTGTTTGAAAAAAAACTAAATGTTGTGATCACAATGAGGCAACATAATTTCTGCTCGACAACAGACGAGCCCACCACCATTTGGAAATGTTGTGTCTACATTTTGTGCCCCTTGGGAAGGCATCATAGCAGGGCAAATAAATGTCAAAACAAGGGGTGTGTGTTCCTACAGAAAGTGTAAACCATTTGAACATTGAACACTCTTCCTCACTTACATGACTTAGTATTGATGACTCCTGTTGGTCTGACCTTCAAATGCTTTGCTCAAGTAATTGGCTTGCTGATGGGAAATCTCACTTAACAGGAATAGTCCTGGAGAATGATTAGACTAATAAATTGCCTGGAGGACAACAGATCAATACTACTGTGTGTGTCCAGGGTCACCAGAGATGGATGATGTTACCTGTACGAAGGACGTTCGAAAAGTTCGAGACTTTCTTTTATATGAACATTTATTTTCATTTTGGAACAATGAATTTGTTGAAATATAAAATTCGGTGGTATTGAAATGGATTTTCCAAATTTTGACCAATCTAGGCATTTTTAATTCATTCTTTGGTTGTCATGAAAAGGGAAAGTCCAGCCAGACAGGGCTGGTAACTTCGAGACCAACGAAGCCAATGAAGTGTGGCTGGAAAAGACTTCTTTCTATCACTTGTATTAGTGATGTGGACAATATTTGGCACAGGAAACATGTTATTACATTCCAAATACATTTCCAAGCACACCAAATGTGTCTATTCTTAGTCTTACACTGAACCCATGTAGAAAAGGACTCCTGCATACAAGATTTGGCAAGGGAGATTCAGGTGGCAAAGATGTGTTTCTTGACTACATCAGGATAGTATTGTGATAAATCACACAGAATTTAACAGAAAGAATATATCAAATGGAGTTGTTTTAGTATCATGCATGATATTCTACCAGTAATTTAATAATTTAAAAAATGAATCTAAGTTCATAATGAAAAGCTACAAATATTTTTTGAATATATGTTTAATCAAAAGAATTCACATAGACATTACAGTGCTGCCTGTAAGTAAGTGAAACGCATGATATTGTGCCATTGCATCAATGTTAAACATCTTTAACCAAAATGTTTCTGGAAGGATGAATTCTCATCCGATGAGAGGAAAACATTTTGGGTCATAAAGGCTGATATGTGAGGCATGTGGGATAAAAATAGCAGCCAATTTTCTTTGCTGTAGTTGGAGTTAGGTATGGGTCAAAGTCTTTGATAAGTAAGTGAAACGCAGGCCCAATGTTAAAACATAGGGAAGGGTGGTTCACTTACTTATCAAAGACTTTGACCCATACCTAACTCCGACTACAGCGAAGGAAATGGGCTGCTATTTTTATCTCACTTGCCTCAAACATCGGCTTTTATGATCCATTTCGTTTCTCTTTCATCCGATGAGAATTCATGCCTCCACAAGCAGTTTGGCTGAGGATGTTTAGCATTGATGCAATGGCACAATGTCATACGTTTCACTTACTTACAGGCGGCACTGTACATTGTAAATTTGAAGATTGACGCACAATGATAATATATATATGTCTAAAGATTGAGTCGAAGTCTGTGTTGAAATTCAGGATACTTGAGGGAGTCTGAGTTGCTTTTCAGAAAGCCACAGGAGTCGGGAGTAGGAGTCGTGTAATAAGCTAATTAGCCTAACAAGTGTAAGAATAGAGGATGTAAAGCCCCAGTCATCCATCCACCCAAGGGTAGTGTGACTCTTCATTTCCATAACTTGGCATGATGGCATTGTAAGTATAAGATATGACCTCACATTTCACTTAAAAAAAAAAAAGAGGCATACATAATTTAATGGCAAGAATAAGGATATGACATAAAAGAAAAATTCCAGTGCATTTTTGTAAGCATTTGAATTTTCAATTGCAAAGATGCAACAAGACGGAAAAAATTCTCTTTACAAGTACATACATACTTGGGATGAGTCAAACATTCATACTGACAGCAGTAATGAAGTCAATTTCGACTCTTGAGCTAGCCTGACAAGTTATGTTTAAAAAAAAATAAGATTGACATCCTTGACATCATTCTCCCACACACAAGCGATGTTTGGTCAAAGTCAGAAGCTCAATCCCATTTGAAATTCTCTGTCATGGCTGTCACCTCAAATGTAAAGTATCAAAAAAGATGTTCATAAATGTCACTTAATAATGGCTGTCATCATAAAGGCTTCAAAACAAGCTGCAGACTATGCCACAAGATATTTCTTCTTCCATTGGAGGACTTTTTTTCTTTTTACAGGTAGTGTTCTGCATGTCATTTACAAAGAGTACTTGTTTGAAAATATGCTTTGAACATGCTTTGAGGCAGTTTCATATGAGCAAGATCAACTCCATTAATCCAAATATGGAATATCTTAATTTGATGAAGTGTGCTATTTCCGATGTTAATTATCCTTCAAGGCATACTATCAGATTCCTTCTGCAAGATTTATTTTAGTTTTAATCTAAAGAGGAAAAATGTAAAGCATGTAATTAGCTGATTATTTTCTTGTTTTAGAAGAGACTTGATACTCTATTGAGAAATTTGCCAATTAATTTGGAATTGGGGTGAAGTTTCTCCATGTTTCAGAAATAAATAATAATGAAAGTTTGAAATGATTAACACTAATGTTTCCAAGTCCTCTCAATCTCAAACTGAAATTATTGAAGAGTATGTTTGTTCCAATTGTGATTTAGTATAAAGAAGAGGCAATGACCAATAACAAGAATATGTAAAGATGAATAATTGATTGTTCTTTTAAAAATTCTAAAACTTTAAAACACTTATTTTTGTCCTTTAGTTTAAAAATAGTTTTGTTAAGTAAGTTTAGCCTTGATCTGAAAGCAGAAAATCACCCATTTCAGTGGCTTGCAGGAGGTTCTGTAAATATTTATCCAGCCTGACTTTTCTTAGTATAATAACAAAATGGTGGACTCGTTGATATCCACCATTTGTAATCGGATTATCAAACCCATAGATGGCATGGGATAAATCATTTTGGATTGAGTATGACAAAAATTCAAAGATGTCACCAATAACTCTTGAGATATCTCTAATGCCCTACCGGCCATAATGTGATAACATTGCTCCCAGTCGGATTGCTATGATGGAGCAGCAAGCTTCGGTGATGTCACACAGCTATTAAGCGTTTGTATTGAGGGAGATAAGACTATTGACATTGTCATTTATCTCCCTACTACTTTCCCAGCGCTTACACATCATGCCATTATTGCCACAAACAAGAGTCACTTTTTATGTTGTGGAGGCCATTATCCACAGAAGAACACTTTACAAGAACCACAATTTTCCATTATCATATTTGGAGTGGAAATACTGGCAATTACCAAAATTCACCTAAAGGAGGACCAAGCAAAAAACTTGAATAATATATTTGATGACTCATATGATAAGTCAATACAAAAAACTTACCTCTCATTTCAAAAGATACACCCTGGTGGACATCAATTAATGTGCCAAAGAAGCCAAATCTGAACATTTATCCTTTGTTTTATTGATTTGCCCTTGATGCATGTAGCATCATGTGAAGTATGTGACAACACAGATCACCCTTGCCTATTTGAAAAATTTGTTACAGTTTATCTCGTCAAGCTGAGGACAAATGTTTGGCCAGATATCTAAAGTAGCAACCAAGTGACCTACAGTGGAAATACACCTACAGTACAACCCAATAAATTTTCCGAAATCCCACGCCCTCAGGAAGATGCCCTCACTTCCAACCACTCACATCTACACCCTGGCACTCACTTGCTTGCCCTTCCATGCCCTCAGTTTGATTCCCCAGTTGAGCTAACACTGGTGCCCTCATGTGTTATCCACAAACAGTAGGCATAATTGACTGTCTTTCACCTGTACCCCCGTGCACCTGTACCCCATGGGGTACAGCTTTCATTAGAAATGGCTCTGAATTTTGACTTTGTGAAATGCATATTATAGCATACATGCATATTATAGCATACATGCATATTGAGAGAACCATCAAATTTATGATAAGATGAAATAACAATTAAGATTGTTAATGTGAAAGCTGTGTTTTATGCTGATTGTAAATGAAATTCATTTTGCAGTTTTAATAAGAAATTATTAACTTATAAGTATTTAGGTATAATATTTATTACACTTCCAATCAACAGAAGTAAGTGTCTCAGTAAAAAGTGAGTTCAATTTATCTTATTACTTCAGGACAGCCCTGGATTGCTCATTTTGTGAACAAAAACTAATTGTTTAACTCCACAAAAACGATTTTTGCGGAGAAATATTTCTATTTGTTGCATACAGAAAAGTATCATAATGATCAATTTATAAGCAATGCAGTGAATGTTTATGATAAAAAATATTATCTTTTTATTAAAAATCAGTTGATAATCATACTGTGGGAAATTGGAAAAAAAATATATATACATAAATACGTTGTTGGAGGGGTAATGATAAAGCCAGTGAAGTGTGAAGTCAATTGTCTCAGCAGGGAAGATCACCAGCACACCTGAACAATGTGTTTCCACACTCCAATGAACATATTTTAATTCCTTCAACTGATGCTGGTAGAGCACAAAAATCAATTAGCATAATTGTGTTCTGAAAATAATCATAGATTGTAAAAAAAAAACTAATAATTTCTTTCAATCTGCCAAAACTACAAAGCCAGGATAGCATGTAAAAGGTAAAAGGATGACGTATTTCCAATGTGTCCTGTTACAAGTGTTCTCAAAATCTAGAGTAGAATGCACCCATCTGCGTTTTGTGTCTGTATCTTTCCTATGAAGGAAATCATAAACATTAAACATTACTTATAATTTCTAATATTAAAATAACAAGAACTGTATATTAATATGAAATTTACAGTTAAAATTAATTCGAACATAACTGCTGGTGAATGTGCTGACAAGTATTAATAATAAAATATAATATTCTTATACACAATTTTTGTACCACTGTGTAGTAATTGCAGACATTTCTTATAACAATAGAATTCTTCACACTTGACTGACCATTGAAAACCCCTTCACGCTCACTCATAAGGCTACACATGTCATTGAAATCACTGTGACATGATAGGTGCAAGTGGGGAATCCCCGCATTCACCATGCTCAGCCTTCCACCCAAGTGCAATCGAGTACCAAAATAATCCTGGGAACACTATTATAATCCCCGATAGGGTAATGTTATCTTCCAAATTTTCAGCACATCATGCTGAACTGTTCATGAAATACTCACAGGGATGCGCACATCATGGATTTGATTGATTATAAAACATATCTGGCCAAAATGTATAAATTTGAATAGTTTCTCATTGACTTATAAAGATGCATGATGAGCCATAATGTAAAAACAAAACAAAAAAAGATTCAAAACTAATATAGATACCAATTAAAAGGTCTGATATTCAGAAGTAGTTGAATTATTTCACAGTAACAATGAAAGGGGTGGAGATGAAACCAATGAAGCATGAATTCAATTGTCTTAGCAAGGGACACCTCCAGCACACCTGTATTTCACACCTCCGTGATTGCTTTGTAGGTCATTCATCACCCATTCAAATTCTACCTTCAATTGCCACTTTCCCCAATAAATAAGTAATTATTTGAATAAATCTATAAACGTTTTAGACCGAGGTCACAGTCACAGTGCTGTAGGCAACGTAGACTGAGGACATTGCATTGACTGAGCACTCTTGAAATAATTGCAAGCAAGATGTGATAATAACAAACGATCAAACTAACAGACAAACAGAGAAAAACATAAACTGATAGTCTCGTTTAATCTGATGTGCAAAGTTTGCCAGTTGGGAAAATCTGTAAGATGTCAGAAAAAAAAAGAAAGGAAAAATTGTCTGTTGGGGAAATTTAAAATATCCTCTCAAGCCAAATATTCCTAAAACTACTCAATGAAATTAAATCTATCCATCCATCCATCCATCCATCTATCTATCTATATATCTATCCATCAATTATTTTGCGTTGGAGAGATATATAACTAGAAGAAAATAATGTATATGCTATGGGATTGGTAATTGGTCTTAATGCAGGCGCCTACTTTGATATCTAAAATACGAGACTGCACTTAAAAATATTTCTTCATTTTTATGTGAAGTGTCATATGCGATCTGAACTTATCAAACATGGTCCAGGTCAGTCACTGCTCATCAAATACTCTTAAAAACCGACCAATCAGATCACATTATGAAATGCTTGACTTATTATGATTGACTGCTCCACGAAAACTATCAATTTGAAAACAAAATGCAGACAAACTGAAATAACAAATCATGAACAACATACAGACCAACCAGCCAACAGCTATACTTTAATCATTTTTTTCACCTCAAACCCGAATTTCTGTAATTTCTAAGCGAAAATCAGTCGATTTTCACACTTTAAAGTACAGGAGAGATGCGAAATTTTCACACAATATGTTTTAAAGCATTTGCTATCTATTCATACTTTTATTTTGGCTCAAAACAGAAAAGCTGCGACATGAAAGCTCGTCACAAATGTTATGCTCAACCTATGGTTTGTCTCCCATCCTTGACAACTGCGTGGGTCTTCCTATCTATAAACGTTTTATTGAAAGAAGATTCTGCCAAGAAATGTTTCAGTAAGAGAATAAAAATGAAATGGCCTAGCACCTAAGATATATTTGGACAAACATCAAGTATATTTAAAGTTCTGGAAGTGAAATATCTGCTCTCTGTATTTCATCATATTTTAAATTCTATGATTATAATATAGAATTGAATTGAGTATAGGTACCAGATTATAGCAATGTGAATTCTGCTACAAAATTCTCAGATTTAGAAGAAAATACTTTATTTTAAAATTAACTTCCCCATAAATTTAAAATATCAAACAACTATAATTAAAGTGTTCTTAGTTTTGTTTTAACTTGCTACTTATGCGTTTTTTGGGGTTTAAAAAAAAACAAACAAATACAATAATATATTGAGATTAATTTCTTTTCAATAATATTGAGATGAATTTCTTTTCTCCAGCTCATCTGTAATACACTGTACGGCTGCTTTACATTAAATTGCAGTTAACCAGTAGTCCTTTCATTGGAATACTCACACCTGCCTATCCTGGTAGTTCCATAAATTTCTAATAGAGGCACACTAGGATGGGGGTAAATTGGTTTGTTTGCTCAGGAGGGCAAGGGCAAGCATGGGAGGGCAAAGTTGTAGATGTGCCAGGGAGTATAAGTGAGTGCAAGTGTGAGCATCAGCTCGGAAAATTTATTGGGTTGTACTGTACCTGCGTCTGGCTTACCTTTGTTGTAATAAGAATATAATATTTTTGTGATGCTTTCATGATTTTTTTTTTGATTTTGCCAATTACGTGATGCAACCAAAATAATACTCAAAGGTCGGTATTGTCATTAAATGCACTGCAGTGCTACCCCAGATTTAGTTCTAGTCATCAGCTGAACCACCAATCTCATTATGTTGATTTTTATGGACAGAACAAACATTGCTAAATTTGCATCCCAATGGCAGACAGTATATATATTGTTTCCCCACTAATATTTCAGTTAAAACTCTGGTCACATGACCACCCCAGTTGCCAGCTATAAACGCCTGCCACAGGCATGTCACTCACCCAAACTATCCGCCTATCCTTCTTTTTTCCTCTCATACTTCAAATGGGAGCCCACATCGGTGTAACTCCTCTCTCATTTCCGTTTCCCGACTCCACCACTCATCTCCCACCAGGAGTGCATGAAACAGCATATTGTCATATTTTACTCCTCCACAGAGGGAGCCGCTTCACGTTCCCATTTTCCCACAGATGGCAGCACCTATCTTCATCTGTTTTTGCCTGGAGACAGCGCGGACCTTACGCAACAGTCAGGTTGTCCCTATGTTGATTTGATTGCCTGCTTACCTGGTGGTGACAAATCCTCTTCCTGCATGCTCTTATTAGTACATGGCACCTACCAGGAGGAATTTTTCCCGCTACAAATCAGGCTGTAAGGTCTCAGGCAGGCATCCAGCCAACATCTGCTTGCCATCTACAGGAGCAACGTGTCACAATACCAGGTGTCCCTAAAATATTTCCTTACTTTAACACGCCAGCGTCAACAGCATCACTTCACAATAATGCATTGTCAAACTTTTTTCACTAATGGGCATTTTCTAGTATTATACATAATAGCAAGTTTAACTCAAATTGTATTGCAGATTTCACATATCACCTTCTTCTAAACCAAAAACTTACAAATTCTCCCATGCCTCTGCACTGTTGTAGTGATAACAATGCAATCAGGTTTAGGAAGTTACACGTGTCAGCAAGATGGCTGGTGGGCCCTAATGCATTGTCTGGAACACTGATGGTTAATGGATCTAGATGAGATGGACAGGTCAAGCAAGCTTTCTGAAATGGGCTTCCATCCATGAAAATGTGCAAAAGTAAGAACAATTTCCGCCTTAACTTTGTGGAACTCCTAATTTTTTCAGTGCAAGATTTTTGTAGGAGGGCATTAATTAGGACTTAGTGTGTCATTCCACTAACCAAATCAAGAATAACTGGAACGACTTTGACTCCTTAGGCCCCCTGAATTTCAACTCCAACTCCCAAAACTGTTTTGGAATTATTTGGACACACATTTCATATTGTCAAAACATTAAAAAATGTCCACGGTGTTCACATGTAGTGTTTTATACATTGATGTTAGTTCAAAAAGTGGTATGGTATGTTTTTGTTTTTCAATCATTTCAGTGATTTTAACATACATGTACACATCAGTATTTATGGTACATTTATTTTTTATGATATATAAATTAACACAAAGTAAAGAGATGGATATTTTTAACAAGAACAATGATTCAAGTGTTCACTATTCAAACTGAATGAAAAACTTGCGAAGGAAACTAGCATTTCACCTGAATACAACTTGATATGTTTTTCCGCAATCCTGACATGGTGAGCAGTGCCTATGTTGTATTTATAAGCTAACCCAAGAGCGCGGGAGTCCTTCTGATAGAGCAAGAATTGATAAGATTGAAGTACTAATGTAAGGACTTGATGTGACTCTACATGTAATCTTGGGTATCAACTTTTTATCTGATGGATATAATCATCTAAGAGTATCAAGAAGCAGTTGGCAGATGCTCATTATTCATTACAATAATAGATGATATATATATATTAAGAATACAATTACCATATGCTATAGATTCATGCCAATAATTGATCAGCAGATTAGCCCTTTAAGCATGAAACACGGAATTCAGGCCAACTGAATTTCCTGGAACAATTAACAGGCATTTTCTCCAATAAAGGCAGGAATATCCTAATTTGATGAAGCAAGAAATATTGATTCGAATGCTGGATTTCGCGGTATCACATAGTTAGATCACAAAATTAGTTACATATCTGAATTCCTTGCAAGAAGAGCTTTCAAATGAGTACCTGCATTAATGGGTTCAAACATTTTGTATGAAAATGGAAAATACTAAAATAGAACGGTTTTTGAAAATTTTGGTTTTAGTTCAATTTTGACAAAGAATTCGCAGAAACTACTGATGCTACCATTCATTTGAAAGCTCTTCTCACAAGGAATTCAAATATGTCATCTGTTTAAATATTTATTGAGATTCCACGAAAATACAGAGACCGCGAAAATGCTACATTTTCTTCAACAGTTCTAACAAAATTAACCCTGAAATTCCTCAATTCAATTCAGAAATCAATTGATAATATTTATTAGATCTGTAGAAGTACTGTTGTCATATAATCAAACTATAAGCACTTCACAAAAAGCAAGAAAATTAGAAAACTAGCAGCCATTCTGGAAAATGGCTGCCATGGGTCAACCAGGTCAAATATGAAGTGGCTCCCTATCCAAATATTTTCTTTAAGATAATTTTTAACTGTGTGCCAAGTTTCATGCTTCTATGTAAAAATACAATATTACTTCCCTATTCATGACAAATCTGCCCCGCTATTAATGGTGAACTAAAACCTGTTTGCTACATAAAATATTATGACTTGATTTGCTCCTATATCATATTTGGAGTGGAAATATTGGCAATTACCAAAATTCACCTAAAGGAGGACCAAGCAAAATACTTGAATAATATATTTGATGACTCATATGATAAGTCAATACAAAAAAATTACCTCTCATTTCAAAAGATACACCCTGATGGACATCAATTAATGTGCACAAGAAGCCAAATCTGAACATTTATCCTTTGTTTAATTGATTTGCCCTTGATGCATGTAGCATCATATGAAGTATGTGACAACACAGATCATACTTGCCTATTTGAAAAATTTCTTACAGTTTGTCTCGTCAAGCTGAGGACAAACGTTTGGCCAGATATCTAAAGGAGCAACCAAGTGACCTACAGTGGAAATAAACCTACCTGTGTCTGGCTTACCTTTGTTGTAATAAGAATTTAATATTTTTGTGATGCTTTCAAGTTTGTTTTTTTTTAATTTCGCCAATTCATGACAGTGACAGTCCTATTTTGCACAATGTTGATATTCGTGATGCAACCAAAATAATACTCAAAGGTCGGTATTGTCATTAAATGCACTGCAGTGCTACCTCAGATTTAGTTCTAGTCATCAGCTGAACCACCAATCTCATTGTGTTAATTTTTATGGACAGAACAAACATTGCTAAATTTGTATCCCAATGGCAGACAGTATACATTGTACTTTATACATAATAGAAAGTTTAACTCAAATTGTATTGCATATTTCACATATCACCTTCTTTTAAACCAAAAACTGACAAATTCTCCCATGCCTCCGCTCTGTTGTAGTGATAACAATGCAATCAGGTTTAGGAAGGTGTGTCTGCAAGATGGCAGGTGGGCACTAATGCATTGTCTGGAACACTGATGGCTAATGGATCTAGATGAGACAGAGACAGGTCAAGCAAGCTTTCTGAAAGGGGCTTCCATCCAAGAAAATGTGCGAAAGTAAGAACTATTTCCGCCCCAATTTTGTGGACCTCTTAATTTTTTCAATGCAAGATTTTTGTACTCCTGAGAGCATTAAGTAGGCCTTAGTGTGTAATTTCAATAACCAAATCGAGAATAACTGGAACGACTTTGACTCGTTAGGCCTCCAAAATTTCGACACCAACTCCTATAACTATTTTGGCATTATTTGGACACACATTTCATATTGTCAAAACATAAAAAATGTCCACAGTGTTTCCCATATAGGGTTTTATGTACTAATGTTAGTTTAGAAAGTGTTTTTTTTTTTTCAATAATTTCAGTAATTTTAACATACATGTACACATCAGTATTTATGCTACATTTATTTATTTTTTTATGATATGAAGTTTATACTTGACAGACAAGAGTGCAAAGGAAACTAGCATTTTACCTGTATACAACTTGACATGCTTTTCCGCAATCCTGTCATGTTGGGCAGCACCTATGTTCTATCTATAAGCTAACCCAAGAGCATGGGAGTCATTCTGATAGAGCAAGAATTGATAAGATTGAAGTACTAATGTAAGGACATGATGTGAATCTACATGACTGTAATCTTGGGTATCAACTTTTTATCTGATGGATATAATCATCTAAGAGTATCAAGAAGCAGTTGGCAGATGCTCATTATTCATTACAATAATAGATGATATATATATATTAAGAATACAATTACCATATGCTATAGATTCATGCCAATAATTGATCAGCAGATTAGCCCATTAAACATGAAACACGGAATTCAGGCCAACTGAATTTCCTGGAACAATTAACATGCATTTTCTTTATTATCGTTTTCATAGCTACATGTTTTTCAAGTTTGCAATGTACTTCATTTCCAAAACTGTGATGTCAGAGATTAAGTTGAAAATTTTGTTTATTACAAGCACAGATTTCAGGAAACTGACGAAGTGCATTGACACAAGGATGATGTATGTTTCACTTGTTCAGCTTGCCCTGGCTGAACGATGCTTCAATGAACTGTAACTGAACCAAACAGACTGCTTAGCCTCAAAGGAAAGTTGCAATTTCTGACAACAAAAGTTGTTTGAAATTGTGATGACTGGTGTCTTGTGAAAGACAGCAACACATTTTGTTTGGAAAACAATGAAATTCTTTTGGTGAGGTGCAACACTCAGCTTAGACATGCGTTGTTTGTTGTGGTTGTACACATACAGTAACATTGCCTGGCAGTTTTAAATTCCTTTGTCATAAACTGTGATGTCAAACTCGGAACTGATATGTCACAGATTGAAGATTAGACCAATCACATTGACAGATACCTGATGATGTCACGATTTAACTGCAAAACGAAGTTTTCAAAAAAACACATAGCTATGAAAACGATAATAATAAAGGCAGAAACATAGTGCTCCTGGAAGAAGTAATATAGCTGTCCTTAATTCTCCAAAAAGGTGGCTGTTTTCAAATCAGGGCCTATAGTCTGTGCTTTGTTGCTAAACAGTTGGTTGCCTTGTTCATTGGACAGCTTGCGTTGACTGTCATTGTACTTTGGGTGGATGTGAAACCCTTTGAAGAGATTTGCTTGCTGCCTGATGCAGGGGTTAATCTTTTCAATAAACATGTAAAATGAGTGGATTAAGTCTGAGCCACAACAATCTCCTACTTCCTCCAAAATAAACACTGTATTTGCAATTCTAGTGCTTCTCTAATTTTAATGGTGTGGAATGAAAAAAAGAAGTCAGATTCTACTTTGACATCCACCTGCAAATCATTAACATACTGCTGTGTTGACATCATTTTGCTCAAATAATGTTTAATACAGGTCTTCAAAAGTAAATCAGCTTTGATTTCACATTTCGTAAGAATCATTGTCAAAGATATACATGACTGCTTCCTTCTATTGAAATTATTCGATTTTGTGTCAATTAATTTTGGCTCTTGTCAAATCCCATTAACACATTTGCTGTTGTGATGTAGGCATAGACGTTTTCCAATATAAAAAAAAACAGTTTGAATAGTCTCTGAATTCTGGCTTACAAATTTTTGCCAATTCCGATGAAAATTCTCTTCATAGATTTCCTTGGCTTTTCCTTCAAATGATCAAATCTGACCACACAGGAAATGTAAATAAAAGAACAACAGGGGAAAGGTCGAATCAGAAATTGCTAGTTCGGGAAAAACAACTGCAAGATTAGAGGTCAATGAGGTCAGATATCAGACAGCTTCATCCCAAATCACAAAGCTGATTCGAGACACAGTCCTGAGTAAGCAGAATGGAAGGAGAAGAAAAGAAGAATATGGTGTGAGCGTCTGAAAATTTAAAGTAGTGATCACAGGCTTTGTAGGCGGTCGGTAGTCCTCCATGTGGTATAACATAGTTGTCGCGAATAAATAAGGGGAGAAAAGTTTCTATGGTACAGGTACAGATGGCACAGCATATGTGGCATTAACGCACGAAACCGCGAAGGAGTTTTTCTTGTTAGTCACTACTCCAAAAGAAATAGTTCAATTATACAAGTGTGGATACTATTGCCACTACCTTCACTACTGAATGTTAGGTTGGGTACTATGTGCTATTATGTGTTGCTTCAGAGAACCAACTTTCTATAGCTGCTCTGCTGTTCCAATTCATTCTGAAATCCACCAGACTGTTCACTGTCGTTAGCAAGTAATGTTGCCCTTCTTCTTTTTCTTGTTTACTTCTCGCTTTGAACATAGTCGGAAAAGGAGCAGTCTGGTTTCAGACTGCTCAGCCATCTAATCTGTAGCAGGAATAGCAGGTAGCGTAATCTGTTCTGGGAAGAAAGTGTCTGGATTAATTTTCAGGGAAGTATTGTCTGAAACTGCTTCCTGGATTCTTGGAAGAAAGGCGTTAACCAGCGTATGACGTTCCACTGATAATTTAACAAATACTATTTCAATCCTCTGTAATTTCAGGCTGGTGAAAATGGGGTATATGATATGAAATGATGTTGTGACGATGTTCTCAAGCAGTGTCAAAATATGATGTTAGTATGAGACATTGTTGCAACATGTTTTGGAAAACAAAGATAAATGTTGTGTTCACAATGAGGCAACAAAATTTCTTTTTGATATCAGAAGAGCCCTCCTCCAATTGGAAATGTTGTGTCCCCATTGGGTGGTAGCATGATCGGGCAAATAAATCTCATTAATGATAAAGGGTGTGTGTTCCTACATAAAGTGTAAACCATTTGAACAGTGAACACTGAACACTCTTCTTCACTTACAAGTATTGATGACTCCTGTTGGTCTGACCTTCCAATGCTTTGCTCAAGTAATTGGCTTGCTGATGGGATACCTAACTTAACAGGAATAGTCCTGGATATGATTACACTAATAAATTGCTTGAACGACAGCAAATCAATGCAACTGTGTGTCCAGGGTCACCAGAGAAGGGTGAAGTTATATTTAAGCAGGAGACATTTTTTTATAAGTTATGTGGCAGTTTACAGAAGGAATTTATCAAATGGATTTGTTATATATCATGCATGACATTCTAGCAGTACTTTAAAAATTCAAATTGATATCAGGATTCATAATTGACAGTGACAAATATTGACTGGATAGTTTGTTTAATCAAAATAATTCATATTGAGTTTAGAGAGTAAAATTGACGATTGACACACAATAATTATATTGGTTTGTCTAAAAACTGATTCGAAGTCTGTGTTGTAATTCAAGAGATTTGAGGGAGTCTGAGTTGCTTTTCAGAAAGCCAAAGGAGTCGTGTAATAAGCTAATTAGCCTAACAAGGGTATGAATACAGGATGTTAAGCCCCAGTCATCCATCCATCCAAGGGCAGTGTGACTCGTCATTGGCACTTATTGTCATAACTTGGAATGATGGCACTGCAAGTATAGGATATGACCTCACATTTCACTTTTAAATAAATATGTAGGCCATACAGAATTTAATGGCAGAATAAGGATATGACGTAAAAGAAACATTCCAGTGCATTTCTGTAAGCATTTGTAATTTTCAACTGCAAAGATGCAACAAGACAGAAAAGATTTCTCTTTACTAGTACATATATACTTGAGATGAGCCAGACATTCATGCTGACAGCAATAATGAAGTCCATTTCGACTCTTGAGCTAGCCTGACAAGTTATGTTTAAAAAAAAATAAGATTGACATCCTTGACTGCATTCCCCTGCACACAAGCAATGTTTGATCAAAGTCAGAAGCTCAATCCAATTTGAAAGTCTGTCATGGCTGTCACCTCAAATGTAAAGGATCAAAAAGATGTACATAACCAAGCTGAGAGTGAAATGTTCCATGTGTTTAAAATGTAATTTGTTTCAACGGAAGAGATGAAGTGTCACTTAATATTGTCTATCATCATAAAGGCTTATACGCTTCAAGACAAGCTGCAGACTGTGCCAGAAGATATTTCTTCTATTGGAAGATTTTTTTTTTCTTTTTATGGGTAGGTTCTGCATGCCATTTACAAAGAATACTTATTTGAAAATATGTGGTGAAGCAGTTTCATATGAGCAAGATCAACTCCGTTGATCCAAAATGGAATTATCTTAATTTGATGAAGTATCCTATTTCCGATGTTAATTATCCTTCAGGGCAAACTATCAGATTCCTTCTGCAAGACTTATTTTTGTTTTAATCTAAACATTGGAATCTAAAAAGGAAACGTGTAAAGCATGTAATTAGCTGATTTTGTGTTTTAGAAGAGACTTGATACTCTAATGAGAAATTTGCCAATTAATTAGGAGTCGGGAAAAAGTTTCTCCATGTTTGAGAAATAAAGGAATATTTCAAATGAGTAACATTAATGTTTCCAAGTGCTCTCAATTTTCAACTGAAATTATTGAAGAATATGTTTGTTCCAATTGTGATTCAGTATGAAGAAGGGGCAATGACCAATAACAAGAATATGTAAACATGAATTATTGATCATTGTTTTAAAAATGTCTAAAATACATTGAAACTCAAAAAATTAATTGAAAAGTGAATTATTTTTGTCCTTCAATCTAAAAATAGCTTGGTTAAGTAAGCTTAGCCTTTATCTGAAAGCAGAAAATTACCCAATTCATTTGCTTGCTGGATGTAGTGTAATTAATTATGCACTTAATCCAGTCTGACTTTTCTTAGTATAATAACGACATGATGGACTCGTTGCCATTCACCATTTGTTTAGGGATTATAAAAGCTATAAATGGCTGTGGGATGAATCATTATGGATCGAGTATGACAAAAACTCAAAGATGTCACCAATAATTCTTGGGATATCTCTAATGCCCTACCGGCCATAATGTGATAACCTTTGCTCCCAGTCGGATTGCTGTGATGGAGCAGCAAGCTTCAGTGATGTCACACAGCTATTAAGCGCTTATTATTGAGGAAGATAAGACTATTGACATTGTCATTCATCTCCCTACTACTTTCCCAGCAAATACCACACATCATGCCATAATGGCCACAAACAAAAGTCACTTTATGTGTTGCGGAGGCCATTATCCACAGAAATGCACTAAACTAGAACCACAACTCTCCATTAAATGCTCCATGCTCGACCAAGACTTCTACATTATGACTTGACTTAACTTTTATTTCATTTGGAGCAGCTGTACATATTCTAGGGACTATCAAAAGAACCAAGGTGAGCACCAAACTCATTAAAGGCCATATTATACATGCAGTCTACTTGATGAAAAATTAAAAGTGTGCAACATCCTCAATTATCATTTTCCAAAACATACAACTATGTTAAGAAATACCCCTCCCTGAAATTGTTTATTTCAAGATAGCCCGAAAACCATTTCTCCATCTAACCAAACGTGTGCAAGAAATAATTATAATTAAAGGTCCTCCGCACACATTTCATGGTCACCAACTTAAATGTAATTAAATTGTTCTCTTCTCAGGCTGCTAGTGTAAATTTTTTTTACGAGGGCCTTCAGTAAGTATGTAAGTCCACTGACACAACCTAACTGCCAGACACGGCTTCAGATTCTGGCGGTATTGACTCCGACTTCTGAATCCTGACTCCGACTCCCTACTCTGACTCCCGACTCTGACACAAGACTCCTTTGCCTTCCAAAAAAATTAGTTAGACTCTTAAGGCCCCTGAATTTTTACTCTAGACCCCGAAACCTTTGCTTTGTGTTATTTCGAAACACATTTCATAGGGTTTGCAAAAAAAATCTGTTATACGACATTTCTGTAGGAAGTTTTGAGTGTCAGCTTTAAATTGAATACAGTTAATTTTGTTTAATGGTACCTGTATCTTTTTTCAGTCTTTGCAATAATTTTAATATGCACATTGATATTTTTGCCAAATTTATGTTTTATGACATGGAATTTGGCACAGAAGTAAAGGGATGGGCATTTTTTATAAGGGCAGTGATGCAAGCGCTTGCTGCTCACAGCTGACAGAAGAGAGTGTGAACAAAAGAAATTTACCTGAATGCGACCTGATATGTTTTTCTGCTATCCTGACATGTAGGGCATCCCATTTTGTACAAGGTAACCCAAGAACACAACACTGTTTGGATAGATTGAAATAAGTACATGTTGTGAATCTTATCAGAGATATCAACTTTTTGTCTGACCCAAAGCTTGGAGTTTGACAGCATATTTGCCCACTCAGCATGTAGCTCAAAATTTAGGCAAACTGAATCAACAGACATTTTCCTCGACAAAGGCATAAACTTAGTGCTCATAGAAGATGCAATGCCGCTCTCTTCTCCAATATGTTGACTTCTTCCAGATCAAGCCCCTGTTTGTGCATTATTGTGCAACGGACAATCATTTTGTTGATTGTCCCAGACTAAGGAAAAGATGAGTCACAAAGGGAACATACCAAGTACATATCATGGTTGTCCAGCAGTGAAGGGTATTTTAGCCAAATTATTATCTTTATATGAAGTAATTCTAGAAGGACATAACTATTAAGTATATTACCAATGAAAGCTGGCATGGCTTTCAGGAAGCCTAAGTGCTTGTTGTCAAACTGACAAATATTGTTGTCAACTCCTACTGGTCATAGAAGAAGTAAAGTTACAAATACTTCCTGTTTTTAGTTACTGATTTCTGGACCACCACTTACAACATTTGTATTTCTTTGTAAGTAATGAAACATATTGAAGTTGTTATAAAAGTTGTGACTGAAAATGCATTGCGAAGTTTTGCCCAAAAAGAAAAAAAGTTGGTCATTTTAATTAATTCAATTACAAGGTGTTTTGAATTGGCATTTTGTACAACATGAGTCCATTTGTGAAAAATCATTACATGGTCAAAATGGAATTAGTACACTATGCAGTCGATGCTAATCTTCCTTGCATTATATTATTTTTCATTTGTTTTACTGCATTCAATTGGCATAGAAACTTGATATATATATCACAAATAACAACATTATAGATTTAGGCCAATGATTGATCAGGTGATTCCGCATGCCCTGTGTGCATGTGGCACAAAACCTGGAGCTTGGCAGCATATTGGCCCATAAAGTTGGTAATTCGGGGAAACTCATTCTACAAGAACAATCAACATACATTTTCTTCACCAAAGGCATCAACTATCTGCTCATAGAAGATGCAATGCAGCTGTCTTCTCCAAAATGCTGGCTGCTTCTAGATCAAGGCACAAGCTTCTGCTTTATTGTGCGACAGTTGGTTGCTTTGTCCATTGGACAGTCTGCAATAAAAACTGGATTGTAAATTACAAAGGAACCCAAGGAAAGGAAAAGATGAGTCATGAAGGGAAAAAATCAAATACATAGTATGGTTGTCCAGCAGTGAAGGGTGTTTTAGCCATATTTTTATCTTTATATGAAGTAATATCTAGAAGTATATAACTATTATATGACCAATGAAAGTGGGCATGGCTTTTAGGAATCCTAAGAGCCTTTTGTCACAATAACAAATATTGCTGTCAACTCCCATAATAGAAGAAGTAAAGTTACAAATACTTCCTGTTTATAGTGACTGATTTCTGGACCACCACTTACTACATTTGTATTTCTCTGTACATGACAGTTATAAGATAAATATTTAGGAAGTAAAATAAATAGACAATTTAATATATTGAATTGGTTACAAAAGTTGTGACTGAAAAACATTACAAAGTTCTGCCAAAAAACAAGAAGTAAGTTATTTTAATCAATTCACTATCACAATGTTTCGAATTAGGAATTCATACATTAATATTAGTTGTTGAAGTTTTGTGTGTTTGGTCTTTCAAATTTAATACTGTCACTCCGTTTTAAGGTAGGTTTTTGTCAATCATTTCAAATTTGTACACACAAACATTTGTGCTTAATTGTTTTTTTATGACGTGGAAATTAACACAGAAGTGCAGAAATGGTAATTTATTACAAGAGCAATGATTCAAGTCTTTACTATTCACAACTGACAAAAGAAGGTCCAACAAAAGAAAAGGTGCTTGTTTTACCTGAATACAATTTGATGTGTTTTTCTACTGTCATGATATGTGGGGCATCAGTTTTGTAACCCAAGAATATGTTTCCGTTTGTGAAAAAGCAAATCACGGTCAAATTTGAATAAGTACGTTGTACATGATGCTAATCTTTTCTTGGATATCAACTTCTTATATCCTGAATTTAATCATGACTGAATGTCGAAATTCAGGCTCACTGCATCTACAAGAACAACCAACATACATTTTCTTAAACAAAGGTAGTTGGTTGCTTTGTCCATTGGACAGCCTGCAATAAAAACTGGATTGTAGAATACAAAAGAACACAAGCAAAGGAAAATATGAGTCACCAAGGGAAAATATCAAAGACATGTCATGGTTGTCCGGCAGTGAAGGGTGTTTTAGCCATATTCTTATCTTTATATGAAGTAATATCTAGAAGGGCATAACTATTATATGACCAATGAAAGCTGGCATTGCTTTTAGGAATAATAAGAGCCAGTTGTCACACTGACAAATATTGCTGTCAACTCCCATAATAAAAGAAGTAAAGTTACAAATACTTCCTGTTTATAGCGTCTAATTTCTGGACCACCACATACAACATTTGTATTTCTCAGTAAGTAACAGTTAATAAAAGATAACTGTTTAAGAAGTAAAATAAATTGATACTTTAAAGAAATTTCAAAGTTCTGCCAAAAAAAATTAAGTTAGTCATGCCATAATAATGTTTTTTGATTTCCAACACCATTGGCTCAGTTCCATGGTAGCGTGCTGTTCTGGTAACTTCTTGAACTCAGGTTTGATTCTCCGTCCCCCAGCAAACCGTGTTTGAAGGATCTTTTATTCTTTGCCAAGAGGACCTTTGTAACTTTAACAGGGCCTTGGCCTGTCTAATTGATATTTCCTTACCATAAATGTTTAAGCCGTATCACGAACTATCAGTCCAGCAGATAGTCCCACAAGTCTGACTCAAAATGAATACGCCAGTAAATTTCGGTCAATCCAGCAGAGGCAACAATGTAAAGTAGTTTAATTCAGACAATTCACAAAAAGATCATTGCCTTTTCAAAGACAGGCCAGTCAATGATTGATTACAGAAATTCCCAGGAACTCAAATTGTGGCGTTTGTTCCGGTAAAGTACTGGTTTGGTCCCGCTTATGCTAAATTCACTCGTTTTACATGTTTATGGAACAGATTAACCCTAAATGTGAGGGGTTGATTTCATTGCTTTCAAGGAAAGGGGATGAAATCGGCTTACAAGGTAAAATTTCAATAGATTTGATCTCAGGTTGCATTGAATTGGGGAGCAAGTAGAATGCTGATTGGTAAAGGACATGAGTCATGGATGGGAAATGTGAGGCCTATTATGAATTTGCGAGAGCGACTATAAAATGAAAATGAATTTTGCAGGAGCTTAATCATTCCAATGAAGCAGAATTTGTATGTTGATTAATAAACTTTTCATTACACTATAAAATTTCAATTTTCTTTACAACTGACATCTGAAACCATTTTTGTACTTTTTAGCCAGCAGTGTCGGTGCATGGCCATTGGACTTGGAGCCATTACTGTGACTCTGATCATTAGAGGCACATTAGTCTAAAAGTATAAGCTTGTCAAAGGGTTTCCTTGGATCTTAGAGACACAACATACCCATTTCACTGCAGGTAATCACCTGTAATTCTGTGGCTATTATTGCATAAGATTGGCCCATGAAAAATGAGCATCTCAACAGTTTGAAAATGCTTTTCCGGATGGTCATGAGTTTCCTACTAGTTAAAAAATGTTCCTTAATCCACATACATGTATATTGTTGCAGGAACTGTTACAAGGTAGCTTCTAATTATTTTAGTTTGCAAGTACACTTGATATGGCACTTCCCCGGTCTCCCCTGCTTTTCTATTTTACGATGCCACCAGTAAATAAGTGAAATGCATGGTATTGTGCCATTGCATCAATGCTAAACATCCTTAACCAAACTGCTTCTGCAAGCATGAATTCTCAAACAATGAGAGGAAAACATATTGGGTCATAAAGGCCGATATGTGAGGCATGATGGCAGTCAATTTTTTTTGCTGTAGTTTAAGTTGGTATGGGTCAAAGTCTTTGATAGGTAAGTGAACCACCTTTCCCTGTGATTTACCACTGGGCAAGTGTTTCACTTTCTAATCAATGACATTGATACATACCTAACTCTGACTACATGCCTCACATATCGGCCTTTATGATCCAATTTATTTTCTTCTCATCAGATGAGAATTCGAGTTTCCGCTAGCAGTTTGGCTGAGGATCTTTAGCATTGATGCAATGCTCTTCACTTATTTACAGGCGGCACTGTATAGGCCAAAACAAGATAAGAACTGGCTTAATTATTACTTGACTAGAGCTGTGCCCTTGCCTTTTCTACTAATAGCCATACTATTGTGATATTGTCAACAAATTTCAGAGCTTTTATGGAAGCAAAGATGTTTCCCCTCTATGAAAAGGTACATACATCCTTTTCATATAAAACAGATGTTCTTATTCGACAATAGACTGAAATAATCATCACAACATGTACTTGTATGAATGCACACATTTGTATGTGCTCTCCAAACATTTGTCATCGTATACTTACAATAAAGTAGCAATGAAGTTTGTACTCTAGTACATAACTCGAAAGTAAGAGAAACGTTTATAGCAGAGCAGCCGCTGGCATTGTTTACTGTTTTTAGTGATACACTCGTGGATGCACATTTCACTCAGTAGAAGGCCCCGTCTCATACAAAGTTTCCTATAATAATTCTCAGCATATTTTGACAAACGAATTTCTCCCTGCAAAACTAGTTTGTTCTTGAAACCATCATTCAACAAAGTTCGATTTGGTAAAAAGCAGTGCATTTTTTAACACAGTAACTGGGAGACCAAATGGTCTCCCAGTGGACAGAATTGGTCTCCCAGTAATTGCCAAATTGGTGTCACTGGGAGACCAACCTTCCCAGACTCTTATTATAATTTCACATTAACCTCGGTTGTTACAATTTGTAGTTCCTGGGTGCATTTGAAAGTGAGGCTTCTTTTTTTCCATATCAAAAATTTAGGCCTACTTCACACTCTTTACAATTATAATTCTGCTTAAATGTCATCTTTCTGATTATTAATTTGTCAAACGTGTGGTGGAAATCGGCCGCAGACCCGAATTATGGGTCAAAGGTTCAAAATACCATTTGCAAGCATATTGTTATATAAATATATCTGACAGATGCGCGAATCAAGTCGCTATGAAGTTCACTTGGTATCCCACTCGACAATTCTTTAAAAATGATCTGGATACATGGCCCCTTGTAATGGATTGTTTTTAACTGGGCGAGTAACGTGAAATGCTCAACTGACACAGGATCTTTCTAATTTTTGTCAGTCATTAATAAGTCCAAGCCGGTGACATTTCAGGAGTTAAGATATATAGTCCTTGTGTGACAAAAATTCTTGCCACCATATGTCGGTTCTATCATGTTTACCAAGTCTATCAAACTTAATTGTTCCTCGGCGGAAAAGCAAAAAAGAATGTACCTTACACGTCGGTTTGACCTGCGTGGGCTGACCTAGCCGCACCTAGTTATAAAAGAATGAATGTCCAAGGTCATGTTGGATGCATGATCCAATTAAGGAGTTGTTCACTGGTAAGGAATCGTTTAATTTGGGTTATATTGTTTATCACATGTGGATCAAGTTCAACTGCACAGAAGTTTGCCACAGCCAAATTAGTTCATGCCTCAGGCAATACAGTATTGTTTAATTTCAAACCAATTAACAGTGCATGTAAGTGGTGACCATTTAATATAAAGGGAGTTTGGAGTTTTTTATGAATAATGTATTGCTTGGTTTAATTAAATAAATAAAAATCGGCCAGTCTTGAAATATATAATTTCTTCTGGGGTTATTCTAAAGAAGGTGTTGCTTGATTTAGGAATTAATATTTGGCAACTTTGCGTGCAGGATAAATGATTACTGCTGACGTTACCAAAAGATTAAAAATTTCCAGCCGAAGAAAACTCCACTCCCACCCCCCCAAGAAATTAAATGTGCATCCCCTTACTGCTGGGCAAGTACTATTCGCGCAGCGTTTTGTGAAGCGAATTGAGCACAAAAAAGGTTTCAAGATCTGTGCAGTGATGGTCTCAACATCAATGGTCGACAGCAGGAAATTAGGTCAAGTGGCTCCATCTTCTTATCGATCAATGATTTAGTTTTGAATTTGACAAAACATGACATATTCATATTCAAAAGTGTTTTAAAAATTCAATTTTCTCCAGTAACACTCCCTGTGTCTACAATTTTTATGGAATAGTTGATTATAAGCCTTGACAAGCTAAAAATTTTATTAACGTGTTGTACGTTCTCTGGCGGCAGTTAAACTAGGCCCTGCAGGAACATCACTAACTAATTGTAAAGATTAGTTGCTTCCCTAAGATTCCATCAGAAGGTGTAAAATAATGACAAAGATTGGAATTGGTCTTCACTCCTTGATAGCTGGATATAAACTGATTTATTCAGGTAACATACAAGATGGCTGCTGTTCCAGCCCATTGAGCATGAGTATACAGAGAGACACCTAGTGGCCACTGGGCCAAGGGGAGCATGGGGGGGTCCTGACTCGTCCCTGTCCACATATCAGTGGACAAGCAAGTAGTGGGTGACGTCACAAAGCGTTTGTGAATGAGCGGATGTTGATTTCATTGTTGTCTCGACCAATCAAATTTGAAATATCGGTACTAGCTACCTAAGGTCATGAAATGCCGTGGATCCCAGATTGGGGGGGGGTCAAACACCCTGACCCCCTTCTCCATACCCCAGTACCATTGCTTTAGCATTGATGAGTTTACTTCCCTTTGTAGTTGGTCAAGCCCTGCTATTAATTTAACCCTCATACATTCCATTCCTGCAATTGATTAGTTTGGAATTACCCAAGCTACTTTAGCTTGATTGGGGGGTGGTCCCTGATAGGCCCCTTTGTGCACCTTCAGTGGGAATTGGCATTGACCACAGTTGGTGGTCAATTCCATTTCCACACCTGAGTGGTAAGGAGCCATTGAAAGGCCACCTGGGTCCAATTGAGCCAAGTGCTGATAGTGGCTTCAAAGCCATTGTATGTGTGAATGGATATGTATTTACAACCTAGTACTTTGTATTGCCAACTGTCAAAGGTGAAGCTATCTCATGTGGGAGTGAAGTGTGACATGGCCTGTTACATAACAGTTATGAATTATACTACATCATCATAATTATAGATATTGCTTGTATAAGGAACTTACATATGCCCCCCCCCATAAGTAGATCTATGTAATAACATGAAGTAGATCGTAACCTTGAAGTCAGGGTATAGTTTCTAGAAGCAATATGCCATTGTTGTATGGTAATACTTGATTAGTGGAAATACATTCATTCTCTATATCACTGATATAGTCAAACACTCAAAGACATGTCTTGTTCATTACTGGTTGATCAAGTCTTCTGTCAGAATGGCGTAAGGCACTAATTACAGTATATGGCTTATGTAAGGCCATGCCACCCAAAAAAAGAAAGTTTTGTTTTTTGTTGAATATGTTTGATCTACAAAAATAGATTTGAGACTAAGGAGACTACTTTTGCTATAAGTCAATGAATAAAAGTTTCAATAAACTAGGAATTAATTGTCTTACTGTGAATGTAGTTTCTATAATAAAGAAGTAGTGCAATCAATGAGGTATAGTGTAAAGTTCATATAAATATCATGTACGACGCATACATGCTTTACATTAAATTGGTCCAGGAACTTGAGCTTCGCGACCTCTGTACTTGATCTTCGCGACCTCTGAACTTGATCTTCGCGATTTCGTGTAGCTTGGGTGCCGACGATCACATCAGTAACTTTTGCTGTCCTTGCAAGGGAGTTAAGTGTGATCGTGTAATCGAGCGCGAGTGTACTAGTCACCCATCTTAATAGTGCGCTTAATAATACATGTGGGTAGTACCTGTCTAATATTAAAATGCTGACCCAACAGGGATGAGTCAGTCGACTTATTGACAGGCACTAGATCCTAAATGACAATTTACAACAATATATATAGTTAATCTGCAGTGTGATTGCTGAACCTGGGTTGTTAAACGTCACTTAGTCTGTAGTCAGTTAGAGAGGCAGTCTGTGGGATTTTAAGGTGATTAGGAAGTGGGGGTAGCGCTGGCCAACGTGAGGGTGTCGGTGCGGAGGGGTCATGGTATCTGACATGTGGCATTTGTGGGGGATTAAGTGGCATCATCTCAAAATCTGCAATTTTGTCCTTGACAAAAGTGTAAATGGAGGACCTCAGTTTCTTGCATTTGATGATAACCACGATTAGAGCAACGCAATTAGACCTATAAGCACCGCATTAACAGTTCCGAAGATATTAAGATTGTCTAGGATGGAGGTCTTAATAGTAACCTTTGGTAGTAGTACCTGGCTGATGGAGGCGGTTACTGGAGTTAGGCTAGCCATTGACTTTAATTGTGGGACATTGCTTTTTAGAGCGTCTGCTTTGAGGTTAACTGAGAGATTGAACATGGCTGGGATGTCAATGGAGGGCATAGTGTAATGTTTGTTTAGGAATTTTTGACTTATGCAGTAGACTGACCATTGTTCGGAACTGATGACACATGGTTCTAGACAAGTCAAGTTGTAAGCGTCTAGGGTGAGCTGGAGAAAGTGGGCTTTCTGCCCCGCACATCTAACAGCAATCCTTTGATTCCAAGTAGTGAGTGCGAATTGATTGACATCAAGGTTGGACAGGACAGGCTCATTCTTATGTGCTCTGACGTCTACAGTGCAAGAGGCCACCAGGTCTTTGTTGTTTGTGTTAAGACCTCTTGCACATTTCATCATTGAGGACCCAAAAGAAATGGATGGCTGGCAGACAATAGGGTTATGATATTTACATTTCATGGGCTCAAACATAGCGCCTGAGATGGTGTCAAAAGCATAGCTGGGTTTGACATTGATAGTGACCTTGAAAGTAGAATTTGTCACTGGGACTGGGTGAGCCAAAATGTGATATAGTAAGTAAGGAGTGTCTGCCAGCAGTGGTAACTCTATTTGATAATATATTGATTGTGAGGTAGGTAACCATATGGGTTTTACTTCGATATATTGATAGTACCAGTGAATTTGGTCCACGATGAGGTGTTGGCCAGCAGCTTCTGTCAGGATCTGTCTGAGGTGGTCAGGAGACAGTAGATCGCTCGTCAGTTTTCCCAGGTCCAGGGCTTGTTGTTGACGCTTAAAAAGAGCAGAGAAAGCAAAATATTCATTTAGAGTTTGTGACAACACATCCATATAACGGTCAAGTTGCGTGGTGATTAACAATAGAGCAATTTTCTTAGACTGAATTGAGTTCGTAACTTGATTGGCTATCATTACTTCATTTAAAGAATTGTAATGTTTCACTAATGAAGCTTGCTTGTCAGCTAAGGCCAAGGTGAGCGAACGTGTCTGATTAAGGACTGAAGCCATTGTGTTGGAAGCATGTGCTAAATCTTTCTGGTTTCCTTGTAGTTCCACCATGGCTGCTTTGAAACGTCTTAACTGACTGGTAGTGGCTACTCCAAAGAGAGCATTAAGAATTGTGCCTCCAAAGTCTAATAAGCCGCGCTTCTGCCTTTTGGCTGTGGTTTCAGCACCCTTTAACTTGTCTAACATGTGCTGGCGCCTGCTAAGCTGTAGGTGAAAGTCAGCATCAGTGTGAATCTTTTTAATCGACGCAAATACTGTATTTAAGTGATTTATCTCTGTGGCTAGTGCTGTTGGGAACTCAGGTTGGTCCAACGTGACATAGACATGCCAAGTTGCAGCTATTTGTCGAAGAGGCTCGCCTCCTCTGATGCTGATCCCATCAGGCAGTGATGTGACCAGTACTGGGTCCTTGGCTGCTACCAAGTGTAGACTTGAGCTGCTGACTGCCAGCAGTAATAGAAGCAACATGTTTGAAAAATGACTTAACTTGGGCAATAGTGTCAATGCGTAGTTTCTTCTGTTGCTGAGGCGATGGAACCAGCTCTTCAGGTAGCTGTCTCTTGGCTGCACGTTGTAGAAAGGCTCGATGTCGCTTCAGTTGAGGTTGCTGTAACTGTGGCTCTCTGCGCTTCAGCTGTGGCTTCGGAACTTGTCGAGGTGGCTGTCTATGAGTTCTCTGGAGTACTCTAGCTGAAGGCTTGTGCGTCTTGCTGCGTTGTGTGGTGTCCGAGGGCTGAGGAGTTGTGAGGTCCTGAGAGGTGTGCTGTGAGGTGGGATGGTCCACTCTGCGCCTCTTGTTTGCGCGCGCAGGTGTGAGGGGGGGGTCTACGTCATCAGCAACTGGCTGGGGTGGAGGAATCAGGAATGCGCGCTTACTGATGCGTGGCCCTTGGCGCGGGTTTCTGAGCGGCCTCTTGCATAGGACGTCCCATGCAATGTTTGGATCCACTAATTTGACCTTGTTGATATTTAAGGTTTTGATGCTTCCTGATTGCTGATGACGCAACTTTAAGACTTTGCCCTTCACTTGAATGACCTCCCACTGTGGATCCCACTTGGATGTGAGAGATAAGGCTTCTTGAGCCTTGATGACAACCGTGTCGCCCACTTTGATCTCCTTATTGTTCGCTTGTCTTGCTAGGCGCTCTCTGTTGTGATGCCTGGACTGAGCTGTGGCAGCTGCTGCTGCTTTGAGAGCTGTGGCGACATCATTCAACCGATCTTCTACTAACGGAGTCTGTGGTAGTAGCTTTGACAGTGGCAAGCGTGGTCTGCGGCCATAATGTAAGAAGTAGGGCATATATCCATGAACACTTGAGACAGAGCAGTTGTAGGCTTATAGGGCCGGGCCAAGTTGATCTTGCCATGTTGATCTATCATTGTTAATGAGTTTGGCCAGTATGCTCTTGAGGGTACCGTTGAAGCGCTCACATTTGCGGTTGGCTTGAGGATTGTAAGCTGTCGTGCGTCTGTGATCGATGCCCAGATCGTGTAAATAGGATCTGAGGGCATGTGAATTGAACTCACAACCGAGGTCCGACAATATAACATCAGGATAGGAGTGACGTGGGAAGTACTCCCTGGTGAGTAACTTCCAAACTTCGTGACTGGTCTTTCTGGGGATGGGGAATGCCTCTGCCCAACCTGTGCAATGATCCACTATCGTAAGTATATATTGATTGCCTTGCGGAGTGGGCACGAGTGGACCAATTAAATCCATTGCAATGTACTGGACCGGGGCGGTCGATATGGGCATTTCACCCATGGGGGCCTTTTGTGCCACTTTTGAGTGTGCAATGCAAATTGGACAATTGGATGTAAATTGCGTGACGTCGGCTTTCATTCCAGGCCACACAAAGGCTTCTTGTAGTTTGCGCATCGTTTTCATAAAGGACATGTGGCCCACATCATTGTGTGCTCTGGTGATAGCATGTTGCCTGAATGAATGAGGTAGCATGAGCCTGGGGTGATCTGTCGCTTGCTTGAATGGACGCTTGGTTGAATAAAGAAGTCCATTGATGATGACATAATCACTAGCATCGTCGTGTTGTTCAGTCCATTCCGTCATGTTGCGCTGCTGTTGAGCCACACGAGCAAGATCAATGTCGTACAGATTTGGCATTGGGTCATCAGCTGGTGCGTGCGGTAATTGATCCCCTAATTGCCAGTAGCCGACATCAAAAGTGTTGATTGAGTCCTTTTGTTTGATGCGGGAGAGCATGTCGGCCCTGACATTCAATTTGCCTTTGTGATATTTCATCTTGCAATTGTACTCAGCCATGAGGACGCCCACCGTTGGATCTTGGTGTTGTTGAGATCCTTTGTGAATAAGCTGAGAATTGGCTTGTGGTCTGTGTATACTGTATATTCCGCGCCAATCAGGTAAGCTCTGAGCTCTTTGAGACAATGGATCACAGCGAATGCTTCACGCTCGATGGTAGCCCAGCGTCTCTGCGTGTCAGATAGCTTTTTGGAGACGTATACAACAGGTCTCTCGAGACCATTTTGATCTACCTGACATAATATGCCGCCCACAGCGTAATCACAAGCGTCTGTATATAATAAAAATGGCTTATCTGTTTGTGGATGAGCCATTACTTGATCACTGACTAGAGCTGTTTTCAACTGTTCAAACGCCTGCTGTTGGTCTTTGCCCCATTGAAAGCGGGCGTGTTTCTTTGTGAGTAGCACCAAGGGTTCAGCGATGCGTGCATAGCCTTCGATGCACGACCGGTAATAATTAGTCATGCCTAAAAGAGATCTGATACCAGCCACTGTGGTGGGTGCTTCCATGCGTGTAATTGCCTCTACTTTAGCCGGGTCTGCCTTGAGGCCTTGTGCGCTAACAATGAAGCCAAGCAATTTCACTTCCTTTAGGCCAAACACGCATTTAGCAGGATTGACACGTAAATTGAATTCTTGGAGTCTGGCAAAGATCAGTTTTAAATGCTCCAAATGTTGTTCTTCATTCTGGCTATAAATCACTATGTCGTCAATATACAATAAAGTGAACTGACCTATGTAGCCCTTGAGAACGATCTCCATTGCACGTTGAAATTGCGCTGATGAGTTGGCGAGGCCCATTGCTAATCGAGTCCATTCAAATAGTCCTCTGTGACAGATGAAAGCCGTCTTTTCCTGGTCCCTGGGGTCGATTGGCAGTTGGTGGAAGCCAGATTTCATGTCTAACGTAGAGAAGATCTTTGCTCCCTGTAACTGATCGAATATATCCCTGATCAGTGGGATTGGATAAGCGTCTTTTTTAGTCACATTGTTCAATTTCGTGAAGTCAACGCAAAATCTCATTGAAGTGTCTAAAGGATCACGCTTGGGGACTAATACGACAGGTGATGCCCACGGAGATGATGATGGGATTATGACACCTTGCCTCAAGAGATCATCGATGTGAGTGTCCAACGCTGCTCGTTTCTTGTGTGGCAGTCGGTAAGGCCGACGCCGACTCGGTTCCCCTTCAGTGATGATGCGACACTTCAAACTTGGGTGGCAGCCGAGATTTTCACCTTTTGCCGCAAAAATGTGCTCGTGATCCAGGACGCATTGCTGAATAGCTGTGTTGTGTACAATGGGTGGCCTGGGCCGAGAGAATTGATGGCCATGGAAGGTGGGCGTGACAGTAAGGGTAACACCTTGTTGTGACAGCGCAGAACTCCATTGTCGTAATCAATCAGGGCTTTCGTGGCCTTCAAGGCGTCCCTGCCTAAGATCAATGGGTGAGCAATGTCTTCTACCACAATGACATCAATAGGACCTAGAGTTGGGTCGTACCCAAGACCTTGATGTTGTGGCCTTTCACACCAACCAATTCAATAGAGTCTTTCAACACAGGAGAACGACCTGTTTGTTGGCAGTATAATTGGAATTCATAGCGTCGTAGGACGGTACGACAAGCGCCTGAATCGACCATGGCAAATATTCGGATGTTGTTAAATACCAGGTCAACATAGACGAAGTCGTCAGGGCCTACGACGCTTAGTACCCCCCCCTGGTTGCGTCGAGCATCAGCGGCCATTTTCTTCCTGCAGTCCTTCTTGGTGTGGTTAGGTTTCTTGCAGTACGCACAAACAGGCCTGCCCTCGTCGGTCCATGAGAAATTGGGGTATTGTTGTTGCATGGACGGAAAGAACGTGGGTTGTGGCTGCTGATGAAAATTTTGTTGTTGTTGGGGGTATGTCTGAGGAGGAGCAGTATAGTTGGTCTGCGTGGGTGGCTGGACGGGTGCTGGTGTTGGAGTCGAGCACGCTTTGTTCTCCAACCTTTTGAAGGACGCCATGAGCTGGGTAAACTGTTTGGCCAAACCAGACAGCTGACGTTTCATGTCGGTGGCATCTTTGCAATCCTGGTCTGCAGGCTGAGCAGTGGGAGCTTTGGGTGTATATGATTTGGTGATTGCCCTGGGAGCGCCGCCGACAGCCCCTACTTCCATAGGTTCTTCAACTCTTTCCACTGTAGGAGTGGCGCACTGTCCAGCATGTGCCTTGACATTTTGTTCATCAGCTTCGTAACGTGCTGCGAACTCCATGGCCTCTTGAAATGTGTCAGGACGTCCCTCTCTGAGGATGCGGCCCACAAGGTCGGGGTTGTCCAAACCAGCTAGGTATTTAAGACGGAGATATCTTGTGGCCATTGGGTCCCTGGCCTGACCTGCTGGGAGTGGGTATGCCAACTGGACTGCTTGCTTGAAACGTCTACCAAACGTAGCCGTGGTTTCATATGGGCCACGTTTGATAGAATCATCTTGATTACATAAATGTTCTGTCTCCTGGAGCGGTAGAAATTGGCTTTTGAGATGATCCCTCAGCTGTGTCCACGTAACAAATGTCCGATTGCGACCATTGAGAAATAGTTCTAGCTCGTCCTTGAGATCACCCGAAGCAGTGAGAGTGGCTATTCGGACCGTTTCCGTTGTATACGAGATGGTCATTTCAATGTCTTTGAGCCATTGTCTCGTGAGCTCTGCCGTGGAGCCATCGCATTTGGTAATGAGCTTAGCCCTTAGATCTGCTTCTTTGAGGGCGTCTTGTTTTATCTGATGCTCTCTGCGAGCTCTGTCAGTGTCGACCTTGTCCTTGGCCTCTTGAAAATTAGCCTCTCGAATGGCTTTACGATCCTCCTGAAAAATTCCACCATCTGTTGTTGCGTAGCTGGCGGTTGTTGGGGTGGCCCAGCTGGTGGAGCTTGAGCAGCTGGCGGCTGCTGTCCAGCTGGCGGCTGTTGTCCTTGTCCAGCTGGTGGTTGAGGCATCCTGAAGCCTGCGAATGGATTTGGTAAACGTCCACCTGGCATTGAAGATATTAGTGAAGACTTTCCAGGCTGGATATTAATTATTCCATGAGTAGATTTTGTCCAGATTTATAGTTTTGGCAACTTTAAATTGAGTGTTCAAAGTAAACGTCGGGTCACCAGTGTACGTTCTCTGGCGGCAGTTAAACTAGGCCCTGCAGGAACATCACTAACTAATTGTAAAGATTAGTTGCTTCCCTAAGATTCCATCAGAAGGTGTAAAATAATGACAAAGATTGGAATTGGTCTTCACTCCTTGATAGCTGGATATAAACTAATTTATTCAGGTAACATGCAAGATGGCTGCTGTTCCAGCCCATTGAGCATGAGTATACAGAGAGACACCTAGTGGCCACTGGGCCAAGGGGAGCATGGGGGGGTCAAACACCCTGACCCCCTTCTCCATACCCCAGTACCATTGCTTTAGCATTGATGAGTTTGCTTCCCTTTGTAGTTGGTCTTGCCCTGCTATTAATTTGACCCTCATACATTCCATTCCTGCAATTGATTAGTTTGGAATTACCCAAGCTACTTTAGCTTGATTGGGGGGTGGTCCCTGATAGGCCCCTTTGTGCACCTTCAGTGGGAATTGGCATTGACCACAGTTGGTGGTCAATTCCATTTCCACACCTGAGTGGTAAGGAGCCATTCAAAGGCCACCTGGGTCCAATTGAGCCAAGTGCTGATAGTGGCTTCAAAGCCATTGTATATGTGAATGGATATGTATTTACAACCTAGTACTTTGTATTGCCAACTGTCAAAGGTGAAGCTATCTCATGTGGGAGTGAAGTGTGACATGGCCTGTTACATAACAGTTATGAATTATACTACATCATCATAATTATAGATATTGCTTGTATAAGGAACTTACAGTGTGATTCATTTAATTTCAAAACAGACAACAAGAAAACTTTACAAAGTTTAAGTTACATAATCTTTGTCAACTGATGATTATGCAACAGTGAGCAATTAATCTACACGCAGATCATGTTATTGTTTTGTTTTCTTACTATTATGTAATATCAACAATCTAACATAGGCTTGAATTTGGCAGCTTTCATGCAGTGCTGTCTTCCTTTTTACTATCTAGGTGATTATCTATCAATTCTATTTATCCTTTATCCTATTTATTTGCCATCCTATATATCTATCCATTTACCTATCTATCTATTTATCTATCTATCTATCTATCTGCCTATCTATCTATATATATCTATCTATCTATCAATCTGTCTATTTATCTATCATCTATGTATATATGCATATTTTATTTTTGATCTGTTTGATCTTTCTAATAGTTTCTACTTTCTCTCTGGTTTTCTATATATCCCTCTCTCAATTTTTTTTGAAACGGAAACATAAATGACTTTCATAAATTGAATATGAAATAAATTTAATGAAGTTATGGTAACACTGTAAGTCCTAAGAAAGAATTTTTAAGTGCTGCGCGGATTTCATGGCTGTGCCAATTATTTACTAGAGCTTAAGTTCCGGAGACATTAGTGTTGTCAATTTACTTATTATAATGCTGGTCGCATCTTTTTATGTCCCAATTGTATTGGTGTTAAGCTTGCCATTATCTAAGAAACGTGATATTGCTTTAGAGCGATACGCATATCATGCAGTCAGGTACCACCATGACTCATTCATTGACATCTTCTTTTAACAATGTTAGTATAGGATTATTCTTACACATATTTAATTGGATAATGAGTAATCAATTGCATGCATGCTCATTGCTCAACGATGTAAATGCTTGTTTGCATTTAACAAATGTTAGACATCACCAAGATACTAATACCATTGAAAAAGCTGGTATCTAACTTACAGTTTTGCATGTTAGCACCCAGCTAAGGATTAACGCTATTAATAGCAGCAAACAAACAATCAGATTATTGTTTATTTTGCAAAAATTTTAAGTTAAAAGGTATAATAGAAGAAGCATATGATGTCTAAGTCAGTTAGATACCTCATTGTTGGGTTCTAACATGCATTTCAAAAATGCATGTTAGAACCCTCCAAATCGGTATCTAACTAATAGCGCTCACAAACATATACTATGACCAGACAGAGCATCAGTTGTTAAACAAATTTATTCTGGTCACTAAAATACAAAATACATACACACAAAAACCAACAAGCATTTACCTTCATAACTGCAACATCTGTTGACACAACTAAGCTGATAGTACCAGCTATATATCCATTAACATCTCCCAGCAGGCAGCAAGTACAGCACGGTTCATTGCTGCATCTTTTACATGAAATGGCGGTAAATGGCAGTCTGCTGCATTAGCAGAACACTGATCCACAATAGGATAAAGATGTTTTATTGTGGATAATAAATCTGGATACTAAATCTTAAGCAACATGGTCAGTCGGAGAAACACCATAAACACATCTGTATTATGCCAGATCAAGCAATCGAATCAGTTGTATTGCATTTTACTTTTTTTAGTAACAATCATAAATATAAAAAAGCATGTGTTTCTTACTGTTGAAACAACAGTCTTCACCCCTTAACTAAAGATGACAACCTTCTATCCATATCTGACATTATTCTAAGACTGAAATAGCTGGTAGTATGGTGCACCTAATAGTGCATGAGGATCTACAGTGAATTTAGCATTGAATAAGCTCACAGAAAAGATTTGTTCTTTGAAGGAGTGATTGGCTGATTTATTTGAGTGACAGGAAGCAGTGCAACATATTTTTTTCCTGAATATGAAGGTTTCCTTTGCAAATAACTTCTGCTGCACAGTCAGTAGGCAGCTTAAGTTCTAAATTAATTACAGACAGGAAATTTCATATGCCAAATTTGTCGCATGGTGAAAAATAGCACATCGTCACTCATGATAGGTGATGAAGTGTCATTTTCTCTACATTCAACCTTGGAAACATTGGGGCTGTTTGATTAATTATGATCAAGAGAAGGCCATTTGATTTGTCATAACTGATTTTAGAGTATAAATGAAATGGATTATCCTTTCATTTGCCTGTCACCAACAAGCGGAATTAGTCCCCTTCGATCAAATTAATATTGAAAGCATTTGGTATGATCATGACAAATCACAGGCCCATTCTTTCTGCATATCAAATTTCCAGGTTGTAAAGTACCAAAAGTGGTCGCAGTGTGTGGCTTCCACCAAAGTGATATGCCTATAAATTGGAGGCCTACTTTGAACAAACATGAAGACATAAGCACATACACATTCAGATCATTGCCGAATAATTAGCCTGAGTGAGGTCTAAAAGTAGAAGCATGTCAGAGGGATTTCCTTAGATCTGAGAGACACGACGCTGACACCCCACTTTCACTAAGTAATCAAGTGTGATTTTGAAGCTTTTATAATTCAAGATTTGCTTGTGAAAAATGAGGCACATAGGTATATAATTATCTGAACTCAAAACGTATTTTCTTATGAAATCTTTTGCACTCAGAGCATATAAAAAACGGTGTCATTTTTTTAGATTTACATACGTCTGTAGGCAATAAATTCAGCCTGCTGAAGACTTCTGTGAAACATTATTCTAAGATTTTTAAGTTGCTGCCCTCTCACATGGAAATTCATGTATGCTCAATTTAATGCATGTGCACTTTCTAAACATGGCACACAGAATATGACATTTTTTTAGAGTACTAGTGAGTGTAACTCAATAGTAAGAACCAACTGTATTGTACGCATACTATGGTGCAGTAAAGTATTCCTAGACCTTGTACCTTGAAAGTAGAAAAGACTGGTATCCTATCCATTAACAGCTCCCAGCAGGCAGCAAGTACAGCACGGTTCATTGCTGCATCTTTTACACGGTGACAGTAAATGGCAGCCTGATGCATTAGCAGAACACTAATCCACAAGAGGAGAAATATGTTTTATTGTGGATAATAAATCTTAAGCCATATGGGTAATCGGAGAGAAACACCATAAACACATCTGTATTACACCACATTGACCCAACCAACGGACAGAATTTGCGTAACTACAAAGTCCCGTCGCTCCAAACAACACCATAAAATCAGTTGCATTGCTTTTTAGCAATGACAGTAAAAGACAAGAAAAAAAGGGTGTTTTCACTGTAGAAAGATGACAGCTTTTTGTTCTTTGTGGTCAGCAGTATATAAGTGATATTTTTGGTCTACAGTGTATGGCTCGTAACAAACAAGGCTTACATTTATGGTAATTTGGTCATTCTGTCGAAATTTACTGCTATAATTTACATCCATAATTTTTAAATTCTGTCTACTTTGTTACTTAAATATGATTCACCATAACAATTGAGCAATGAAAGGATAAAGACCTGAAAAGATATAATTGACTGATATATTCACTAAGATTTTAGGATTTATTGTTATTCATCACCCACAATAGTTTCTTCAAAAATTGTTTTTTGAATTACAATGTATCATGTGTGCATTTAGCATCAATTGACTTCTACGACTCATTTTGCTCTCAGGAATGCTTACTGGTTTTAAAAACTTACAAGAAATAATGATTGAATGAAAAATTTTGTATTGCAATATTCTTAAATGCAAATTGAGAGTATTTCAGTTACGTTCAAGTGTATCTGCCATCTTCAGATCTCTGTTGAAGGTGGTAGGTGCCATGGGATTAAGCCATTTAAGGGGCTGCTTAGAAAAGGTCAAACTGTGGGAGGCCTTCTTCGAAGGCCTGACAAGATGTATATTTGATTGATAAATTCATTAAATATGCATGATTTACATATGCTGATCTTATCACCTGCTCTCAAAAATACTTGGTGTTTTAAACAAATTACAAAAAAGTATGACTGAATGAAATTCTTTTATTGCAATAATTCCTTCCTCAAGCAAATTGTATCTTAATTACATTCATTGGGATTGGGAGGTTCAGGTGCATCTGCCACTTTCAGATCCCTGGTGAAAGTGGTAGGAGCCAGGGGATCAAGGGCGGCTTGGCAGAGGTCAAACTGAGGGAGGCCTTCTTCAGTGGAACTGAAAATTACAAATGGCAGGAATCTAGGCCAATTGGCACGACTTGGTATTCCGATGAAAGCATTTTCAGTTTCAGTTGGAACCAGTTTCCAAGGATCAAAAGTACCATACTGAAGAAACAAAGATTCCGAAGCATCTGAATAAACAGTTATATTTCCGTAGAAGAAATCTCCATATAATCCAGTGTACGGTGTCAAGTCAGCTGGATATGGCATTGATGAAGATGACGCAGAAGGAGCGAAATACTTTCTTGGAAGATCATTTTGGTGTCCCATCATCGGATTCAGTTCGTTCATGCCTAGATTTACCCATGGCTCAGGGAAGGTGCAAACTGTTGTCGTATTTAGCCATGGCTCCTCCCCGAGCAAAATATCCATGACATACATATGAAGCGACAGACGAGAAGCCGAATAATCATCTCCGTTCAACACCATGTACACTCCAATATCCTTATCGGGTAAGATGGTCAACCATGAGTTGTATCCATAAAGTTCACCAGCGTGAGTCACCATATTATAACCTGAAAATGTTTCATACTAATAATCAATTTCTATATTAGGCTTATTATACTGGTATAACTTCATGCAGACAAATGTGCAACTAAACATTGCTGGTACACATCTTTTTTGGTAAATCACATGGACGGTTAAAAATACAATATAATCCAAAATCGTCTTTTGTTAGTCTTTCATCTGTTTCTGAACTATTGAAACATTGAAATTTACAGCATCTCTGCACTGTAAAATTTGAAAACTGAGTTGATGCAATAATTTGAGCTGTCTGAGAATGTTAATAATTTTCAAGCTATGATAGCTCAATCCTATAAGTTGTCAAGGTATTATAGCTCAATGCTGTAAGTTGTCCAAACGAATCATAACATTAAGCTGTGAAAACATGAAAGCTTCAGTTGTTGCAGATAGCTTGACATCTCAGTCATGCCACATATATCGCCATCTATAACAAGCACTTCTCATAAGACTGCATTTAGTTTTAAATAATTATTTACTTCCAAGAAAAAATAACATTTATATTACGCTATCCCAGAGAAAAAATGAGTAGCACACCACTTTAGCTGGTTACTTTTTTATTTTTGTCTCTCTTTAATTAATTTGTTGGAGTAATTAGATGCATGCTTTCATACGTCAACCAACATTTCCAAGTCAGAGTGTGTTCAAATATAGGCTTCTAGCACCGTATACCAACTGAGATGAGCCACAGGCCATTGGGATTTATTCACAAGAAATTAATTTTTAAATCTTCTTGTGATGCAATGGTCTTTGTTGAATGCATCTTGGGCCTGTCCATGATGTGCTGAAATGAAACATACTGGATCAGGTGGATCCCCTTGAGAGATCAAACAATATTTCGGGATTACAGCCCATATTCATAAATAACTCTGTAAGACAGGTCACACAAATATAAATGAAAAACAACTAAAAATAAGTCAACACAGCTCAACATTTTGAGTTGTGTCAGCTTGGATCAATAAGTCAACAAAACTCAATATTTTGAGCTGTAAGTCAACACAGCTCATTGTTTTGAGTTTTCTCAGCTTGAATACCTTAGTCAACATAGCTTAGTATTTTGAGCTATCTCAGCTCAGTATTTTGAGTTATCTCAGCTTAAAACATTAATCTATGTTAGCTCAATCAACTTGTGCAACCATCTCACTCAATCAATTGAGCTGAATCAGCGAGTCCGATTTTACAGTGTGGTGTATGTCTTTATGGGTATATTTAGTTAGCTTTTATGTCTCACAATATTTAGCTGTAAAAAACTATGCTTGCAATGCTAATAGGTTGTGATAAATGAACACCAAAAAGTTTTCCCAACAATTTTATTGTTCCACGAAACAAAATGTTTGTCTGACCTTTCTCTGAGTCACTGCATTAATCTTTTGTTTTGGTTTATTCTTTTAACCCTAAAAAAGTATTCGGTTTGGCTGTCTACCAGTACACGTATCATAAATTCAGACGTACCTCTGTATAATCCTGTTTGAACGCCAAGGCCATAACCTGTCGATGCCAAAGTTTCAGGTATGACGGGTTTGTTGTACAAGCCTTCTCCCCTTGGCCATAAGTTGTAAGCTGTGTGAGTGTCTTGGACAACATTTTCAGGAATAATTTGAACACCATCAAGACGTCCTCCATCTGCCTGCAATTTCATCCAATTTGCCATGTCCTCTGCATTGGTAACGATTGCACCCGCCGCGCCAAAACGCATCAATTGCCTGCGGGTTGAGATTCAAAGTTACAATATGATTTACTTTGAGGTCTGATGACTATCCTGAATTCTAGTAATGTAAGCCTACATTTGCTGAAACCAGTGACATCGACACCTTGGGCCTGATGGATTTTGGCACAAATAGCCAAGCGGAACAGAAGGGTTGCTCCCTTACAGTTGAATACTCAAGTCACCTATTTAATTTAACTATTTCACCCCAATCTGCTTTCATTTGATGTCAAAATAAGAAGTATTCTAAAATAATTTTTTAATTCAATACCACCTGTAAAGAATCTCTTCTTTT
Organism: Platynereis dumerilii; assembly: GCA_026936325.1. NCBI lineage: Eukaryota > Metazoa > Annelida > Polychaeta > Phyllodocida > Nereididae > Platynereis > Platynereis dumerilii. Next base: position 55,951,459 of record JAPTHN010000003.1, read on the forward strand.
TCTCACCGAAAGTGGGAATGAAGATATCCATTCAAGTAAAACTATTAACACGACAAATGCACACCAAACTTGTCTCCCTCACTGTAAAATTTGAAAACTGAGTTGATGCAATAATTTGAGCTGTCTGAGAATGTTAATAATTTTCAAGCTATGATAGCTCAATCCTATAAGTTGTCAAGGTATGATAGCTCAATGCTGTAAGTTGTCCAAACGAATCATAACATTAAGCTGTGAAAACATGAAAGCTTCAGTTGTTGCAGATAGCTTGACATCTCAGTCATGCCACATATAGCGCCATCTATAACAAGAACTTCTCATAAGACTGCATTTAGTTTTAAATAATTATTTACTTACAAGAAAAAATAACATTTATATTACGCTATCCCAGAGAAAAAATGAGGAGCACACCACTTTAGCTGGTTACTTTTTTATTTTTATCTCTCTTTAATTAATTTGTTGGAGTAATTAGATGTATGCTTTCATACGTCAACCAACATTTCCAAGTCAGAGTGTGTTCAAATATAGGCTTCTAGCACTGTATACCAACTGAGATGAGCCACAGGCCATCGGGATTTATTCACAAGAAATTAATTTTTAAATCTCCTTGTGATGCAATGGTCTTTGTTGAATGCATCTTGGGCCTGTCCATGATGTGCTGAAATGAAGCATACTGGATCAGGTGGATCCTCTTGAGAGATCAAACAATATTTCGGGATTGCAGCCCATATTCATAAATAACTCTATAAGACAGGTCACACAAATATAAATGAAAAACAACTAAAAATAAGTCAACACAGCTCAAAATTTTGAGTTGTGTCAGCTTGGATCAATAAGTCAACAAAACTCAATATTTTGAGCTGTAAGTCAACACAGCTCATTGTTTTGAGTTTTCTCAGCTTGAATACCTTAGTCAACATAGCTTAGTATTTTGAGTTATCTCAGCTCAGTATTTTGAGTTATCTCAGCTTAAAACATTAATCTATGTTATACCACTGTTTGCTTTTTCTGGCCAATCAGAAGGCAGGATTTCGCTCTGATATAATGCATATCACAGCTCATACACCTGACCATGATATTGCATGCTTGGCTGACTACAAGTTGACAAAATTGAAGGAAACACTGAAACACAACTGACCAACAAAGGATTAAAACTGAACAACACAGACAGTAAACAAGGAGGAAGATTGTATCAAGTGTAACTGGTCTCAATAAAAAGGCTATATTCACTCTTTTTTATAAATACCATTATCTGAAATAATGATCAAATTTAAGGTCACTTGATAAAATAGTACATTTTGGATACGTAAGCGGGAAAAAAAAATAGCGGAGCAGCAGACCAACAATTTTGGCCCCATTTGGCAAGCTCAAAGAATTATTTTTTCTTCTTAATTCGGGGGCTGCCGCCCCCGAACCCCTGCTTCTTCTTATTTCGGGGGCTGCCGCCCCCGAACCCCTGCTCCTTCCTTTCTGTTATTTTTCAAATGTCTTTCATAATTTAACAATAAGATTTGCTAAGCGACTGTAATAATCAAACTCCCCAAAGTGACCTTGGCTGAGATGGCTGCACTATCGACCTACCTATCTATCTATCTATCTATCAATCTATCTATCCGTCTATCAATCTATCTGTCTATCCATATCTATCTATAAAATTAATCAATGAAATTAATGTATTGTGTTATTTCCATCTATCTATCAATCTTTCTATCTATCTTTCCATCTATCTACAAAATTAATGTATTGTATTATTTCCTGAGAACAAAGAATTCTGACCTGTTGTCTTCAGGGCTGCCAACCTCCAAATGAACTGAGGAACATGAATGTGCAACAAATACAATGAAATGTTGTCAAACAAGAAGGATTGAAGGCAAACAAAGGGATTTAAATTATTTTGTTTTGTACTTAGTGGTATAAGTTAGATAACACCCTTGTTTGTGACAATATGCAATAATCCTCGGGCTAAAGCCCTCGGATATATTGCATATTGTCACAAACGAGGGCGTTATCTATTACTTAGCTCAATCAACTTGTGCAACCATCTCACTCAATCAATTGAGCTGAATCAGCGAGTCCGATTTTACAGCGCTGAGTTCCTCGTTTTGGCATGATTTCAAAACCAACATACTAATGAGCTAATCACCATGTCTTGTTTATGAAACTTACACATTCAGAGAATCATTAACTCTGATCAGAGGTCCCCCTGGCATCACAATACCGTAAGGCCGTGCAAGATCATCCTGTGACAGGTCCACCTTATGTAAGAATGTACTCGAAGACATGTTGGCTGGTTTGAATATTCTCTCAGTCATCAACTCCTCCCACGTCTCTCCACTCAGGACTTCAATGATGTAACCCATCAAGTCATACATTTGGTTATTGTAAAATTGTGAGTCACGGAAGTCATCAACTGGCGGAATGAACCTGGTCAGTCTGAAAAATTAGAAGTGCAATTCTAAAATGTATCACATTTCATTGCCTTTTATACAATGTCTAACATAGTAACTGGGAGACAAGATTTTCTCCCAATAGCAAGATATGGTCACTCCTAAATGAGTAGAGGAGGCCGGGGCACATTGGGATGCTTGTTATATCTACTCATTTTACTCAGTGTTGAAACCAAGAAGTTTTCATGAATATCACCACTGCTATTGAGCTTAAATACAAGGTGTTAGAGTGCACCTACTCTGTTGCAGCCAGACAGCAAAATTGGACCTGATCGTAACAGTCCCAATGTGTCCCGATCCCACCGTCCCATAGCTCTAGATAGTTTCTCGCCGTGAAAATTGTATCGTTTCATAAATTTCCACGTTACAAAAGATGAGCCCTCTACCAATTGGCAACCCTTTGTTTACGTTGTATGTCCCTTGTGAATCCCATAGATTTTCTGCCTAATAAGAATTAAGCTTATCCACAATTTTTGTTTAATTGATGTTATACAGGGTACCCACCGTAATTTGGCGAGCAAATTCCCTGAATTTTCCCTGCTTCACCCGATATTTTCCCTGACACTATTTGGGTTTATCGTCATGTTATCGCGGCATTATCGTCCCAAATCAGAAACCAAAAACTATTATTTTGAATTATATCCATTACACAAAGGTCTGTTTTATGACTCACCAGGAGCTTTCACCCTTGTCACAAGGGCTTCTTCAGCTGTCTGAGCTGGCTCAGTTGGTCACATGACTGCCCAGGGTCAAGTCATGTGACAGGAGGCTGCAGAAAATTGGTGGGAGGTCCCATCCCTGGTCCCGGTTTAGCGATGGCTTTACTTTTCTCTTCATCCAATGCTCCTCTTTACCAATCACTTTCACATTATCCCAGTCGATCTGATGTCCTGTGTTCACTTGGTGTTCATTCACTGCCGATGTAATTGTTTTTTTGTGCTCATCTATTCTCTTCTTTAAAGAGCGGGCCGTCTCCCCTATGTATAGTCTGCTACAGCTTTTGCACTTAATTTGATAAATGACACCCATTTTGTCCTCCTTTGGTGTAGGGTCTTTTGGGTGGACGAGTTGTTGTCTGATGGTATTGACAGGCTTATGGTATACAGCAACTCCATGTTTACGAAAAATCCTCTCCAGAGGTTCCGAGATCCCCTTGATGTATGGAAGTCCAACGAGTGGTTGTTTCCCCCTTTCCGTTGTGTTCCTTTTATCCTCTGTTCTTTTCTGTTGTGTCTTCTTGGGAATGGACAGCATCCACGGCTCGTAATCATTTGATGACAATGCTTCCCTCACGTGCCTGAGCTCGGCCCTCTTGTCTGCCTCTTCAGTAACTAGATTTTCCGCTCTGTTTAGAAGAGTACGCACTACTGACCGTTTGTGTTCTAGATGATGGTTGGAGTTGAAATTTAAGTATTGGTCAGTGTGCGTACTCTTCCTGTAGACCGTAGTCTTGGTGCTCCGATCCTCAAGTACATGTACCATTACATCCAGGAAAGGTATTCTACCCTGTTGTTCTTCTTCATGTGTGAATTTGATGGACGCGTTGATGTTGTTCAGATGATCTGCAAATTCGTTGATGTCATATGCGTGGAGCATGGTGAAGGTATCATCCACATATCTGAACCATAGTTTCGGGGGAGTTTTGGCGGTGGCGATGGCCTTCTTTTCGAATTCCTCCATGAAGAGGTTGGCGACAATTGGAGAGATAGGGGAACCCATGGCTGCTCCTCTCTTCTGTTGGTAGTACTGTCTGTTATACACGAAATAGGTCGTGCTGAGACACAATTACAGAAGTTCAAGTACGTCCTCTGCTTGAAGACTGGTTTGTTGTCCAATTTTCTGCAGCCTCCTGTCACATGACTTGACCCTGGGCAGTCATGTGACCAACTGAGCCAGCTCAGACAGCTGAAGAAGCCCTTGTGACAAGGGTGAAAGCTCCTGGTGAGTCATAAAACAGACCTTTGTGTAATGGATATAATTCAAAATGAACTTCCAAAGGTCAGGATTAAGCTTACATAGTTGCAAAAACTATTACATGTACTTTTACACATTTTTGCTTAAAATAGAGGGCTTGTTTCATGCATTAACATATGTCAAACCAAATTCCCTTTGTTTTCCCTGTATTTGAGGTTAAATTTCAAATTCCCTAATTTTTCCCTGCAGGGAATTTTTTTTCAACATTTTCCCTGTTTTCCCTGTTTTCCCTGTTTTACCTGTCCGGGGGGAACCCTGCTATAAAATATTTTAGAGATTGTAGTTCTTTTTCATCCTGTCAACGAACCAAAACAAAAGTGGATCCGGAACACTCGAAAAGCTAAAGATCAATTATGTCTGGACTAATTGTTTGAAAAACCCTTAATTCTTACGATGCCGCCTTCTCAGCAGTTATACCCTCCTGAAGTGCAATCAGATCTCTCCTTGGCAGACCCAAACGGTGAGCAGCAAGGTCCTTCATTGTGGCTTGGCTTGTTCGTAGTCCGTCATTGAAGAAGAAGTCTTCACCCAGAACATCTCTGATTTTTGTGTCCCAAGACATACTGCAAGAAAATGATATAGACGTATCGATCAGTAATAATTTTCTTTGAAAGACATAAAAGACATGTTATGGCTCATGGGATGCCTAAAGCGTCAATGTTATAGATACATGTATGTATTTTAATATTTTGTAAAACCTCTCAGAAGTAAGAACTTGCAATTCCAATATAAACATTTCACTTATATTTTGAGACAATGTTGTGTGTATTTTTAATTGCAGCATCATTGCAGTCTGTCACATTGATAAAGAAAAAGAGTGGGCTGTTGCACTTAGAAAATGGCAAATTGTGTGTCATCATGCTGATGATTTGTCATGATCATGCCCAATAGTTTCAATGTTAGTTTGATTTAGGGAGACTTATCCCACTTGTTGCCGGTGACAGCCAAACGAAAGGATTATGCATCTGAGTTTCACTCTAAAATAAGTTATGACAAGTCAAATGGCCTTCTCTTGATCATGACTAATCAAACAGCCTCTATGTTTCTCACTTTGAAAGTGGAGAAGATGACAGTTCATCAAGAAGTGCATTTTTCAAAGTGAACTGGTCCTCATTTTTTCTATATGAGAGTGACAGACTGTAAACAATGGTGAGAACTACAGATTCAAAAAGATTATGATAAGTTTGTTTTACTAATCAACTGGCTGAACCTTTTCCCATCCTTTATTTATGTATAATGTTGGGCAATATAATGTACGAGTGTGCTTAAATTTAGTTGTATGTTCTGAGTCTTAACTTAAAATGAGTTGGGAAACTTTTAGCAATATTACGAGACATGTCATGTAATACTACTTCAACGAGAGCATATGTTCTTTTTCACATTCTCCTATCATATCAAATAGATCGTAATCGTTTTGTCACTCAGATCTACAAAAACTAGATCTACCGAAACTGCTCCACATCTTAACTTATCCAAGTATAAAATGTGGGTTATTCACCTTCAGAGACTGAGGCAATATTATTTTTCATGTGCTGGTTTTAACCTAGGCTGTGATATACACACATTTGCTGAGCCATGTTAGTGGGGGGGGGGGGGTTGTTTTCCAGAGTGGGTGGCTTGGAGTTTTCCTCAGTGGGTAATTATTTATTTTGAACAATCTAAGTCGACGAATATTCATTCCTAATTCAGGCATCACCTTGCTGAGAAATATCGGCCAAAAATGTTTTTATTTATTTCACAAAAATTTAGCCAGAAATTATTTACTTAAAAAATAACAACTCCAACCCCTCCCCCCCCATGATACAAACAATCAAACGTATAAACAAATACAAAAGAGCAATTGATCAGGAAATGATGTGAGATTTTTCCACTGGAATACTGACAAGTGACTGGTTGTCAGGTTTGCCAAATAGTATGGATTTTATCATTCTCCTGCACTGAAGTACAATATTTAAACAATGATGCAGATTTTATATGGCCTTCTCTGCGAAGAGCAGCTCTTGAAATTACAGTCTGTAAATCTCATATATGCAAGAAGAGTGATTGAACTGTTGCACTGTGAAAATAGCTCTTGAATCATCATACTGACTTTTACTCTAAAATCAGTTATGACACATCAAATGACCTTCTCTTGATATATCAAACAACTTCTATAGTTCCCTTGTTAAATATACACCTAATCGGCTATCATGAGCCACAAATTTTTACTTTTTCCAGTGAAACGGTCCAGTCTTTTGCATACAAAATTAACTGATTGTAAAAACTATTCTGTAACCAATCATACAGAAATTCATCATTTATTGGATTGGCAATGAATAGCAAGGTTGATTGACAAAAGTATTTCTTCACTACTACTTACCCATTTTCTTCTAAAACCATACCAAGCAAAGTGGCTGTAAATTGCTTTGTTACTGAGGCAACATTGAATAAGGTTTGTGGGGTCACCGTTTCATTCCTATCTGCATCAAGTAGTCCATATCCCTGTGAAAAGACGGTTTCTCCATTTTTGACAGCTGCTACTTGGGCTCCCATCATATTGTTGCAATCCATCAAAGCTTTGACAATTTCATTTATCTGCTCTAGTTTTGCTGGATCAAGGTAATTATTGGCATCTGCGCAGATGCTACCGAATAGTAACGCATGTGTGATTATCGCTGTCCAGTACATCATCTTGCAAACGTGTAATTTGACTTCTACATAGATATTGCTTTTATAGTGCGATTCCCTTATTTAATCATTTTTATGACACATACACAGGTCCTACATGACAAATTCTTATCATCAAAAAATCAATTCTGAACATTGCATTGGCCCTGAAAGATTTCATTGATTTAAGGAGGCAACCAGTACATATCGGGAGTTTGGGCGGGACTCGGGAGGTTTGGAATATTTTTTGGAATGAAAATTGTCTTGCCCAGTTCGGAAACAACATACTGTCCGTATTGTCATACTTTTTGGTGGGTAGATTTATTAATGGAGTGTTGTTTGATTTTTGGAGACATATTTTGGGATGCTGTGTGCTCAAAGGAGCAGCAAATTAATGAATTCAGTATGGTAAGAGGTCAATTAGTTATCAAGGTCCCTCATCATGGAATGTTCTACCCACACATGTAAAATGTTTATGTGATGCAGGGTCATTCCAGTCAGAGTTGCAAAGAAACAACTATTTCAATCAATGTGAATGTGGAACATGTTTATTATGTCTGACAAATTCTCTGTGATAAGTAAATGTTTTAAAAAGTAAGAATATATAACTACAGATATACTTCATTAATCTTTCATAATTTGTATATAACTTCGCTAATTCACCTTGTTCTGTTATTTTAACTTGTCGGTAAAAGTCTTGTAGCTTGTGTTTATTGTTTTGTATTGTCACCACCGACGTTAAATAAAGTTTTATCTTATCTTATCTTAGTTTTGCCTGCATGATGTTTGCTTGAAATGAATGAATCGCTATCAAGAAAATCTCCAAGCTCCCCCCCCCAATGTCTCACTGCTGTCGCCTAATATAATAATGGAAAACTAATTTTTCTGACAAGGTTAATGCTAATTATCAGGCATTTACTATTGTCTGTGCTAATATCACATTTATGAAAAAGTATTTACTTCAACCTCAATGGGGTTGTCACATATTTAATGTGAGGCTCACTTTTCTGATATTTTTGTACGGACCATGTCAGATCTGTGTTATAAGCTCCAAATGAGGAAAGATTTTACAGTGGAGGTCCCTAACTAAAGGGGCAAAAATAATCAGCCAAGTGCTATTTGTCATCAATTTATGTGTACTGCAGGGGTGGAGCTTCTTGAGTTTCTGGAGGGGGCCACTAGGAAGTTGGCCTTGCAGATATACTTTCCCTGTAGCAGGAGTTCCCTCCAAATTTACCTCCAATATTAGGAGGGTACTCATGCTACAGCGAAGGTAACTGTGACTACAATTTACAAATCAAGTATATATTTGCCCCTCTTTATGTTCAGCTCCATCACTGCATGACCTTGGGAGCCACTCAACCATGACTGTCATGGTTGAGTGATTGGGGACCATATCCAAAGCACACCTGGAGCATAATATTATCCCATAGAGATTTCCTTCAAAAAAATATATATAGCCTAAGTGTATAAAGATTTGAGATGATATAAGACAAGTGATAAAAGAAAACACTGTATGAGAACATTAGATATTCAACTTCTCACAAACTGGCCAGTCTAAAAGTGTAATAATCCAAATATTATGCAAGCCACAATTGTTGTAATGGAAATAGAAATGTTTTGTTCAAGACAAAGAATATAAAAGGGCTTCTCATAGCTTGGTTTGCTGTCTATGTTAGTAACACCTGTAATTAGGCATGCCTAATCATGAGGTAACTTGTATTAGGTTTGTTAAATCACACACGCACAGTCGTACATTGGAGGTATATATGTAACAATATATACATAAAACATTATTTGAATATTTGGTAAATAAAATATGTGTTTGAAGAAACCTCAGGTCCCTACAATTCTTTTTTTAAAAGAATTTCTTGTTAAAATACATATCTACACCAAAATTGTAAGTCAGTTATGATGCACCTTCTTGCATAGTAGTAAATGAGCGGAAAAAAAATTATCCCTAAAATGACATGAAATTGATCAATTATGCATTGTGTCATTGTAGCAAAAGGTGGGCTTTCCTTTGATCTGTATTACTTGGGACGTGTTTATGTTGCATTAAATGACATTTCCAGTCCATGAAGTGTCGTATGATAACACATGAAAAAAACGTCCTGAAATGCAATTACTTTTTAAGAATAAGTCCTTGGTTGATGCAGAATATATAATTTTACCATATCGTTTATATGCATTTTGAAAATATCCGCATATAACTTATGATATAAGGCCTAGTTCAAAAATAATGAAGCCACACAGCATATTTTCTGTAGGGGTATCAAAATATGAGAATGGCTGTCTGTGACAACTTAATGGCACACCATTGCTTTAAGTAAATTGAAAAACATGCATTTTCTCACTAATAAAAGGTGACATAACATTTTTGACCACTTGAATTCTTTCAGTTCTACAAATTTTGACGGATTCTAATGCAATTTCCCAACACTTTTTGGAATCTCTACATCCTCAGGCTTCATAAATCCATCAAATTGAGTATTTTTATTTGACTGTGTTGACATTATTGAGCTATTTGGATTCAAAGGTTGACTTCCAAAATTTAAGTAAAATTTGATGCTTACTGATCTACAATGCTCTAATGTCCCTTTGACATGTGTCAGTTGAAACATTTTGCCCTTGAGACCTGGTCTTACATCTGCTTACCCATTTTCAAGCTTCTTATTGTTGTGGAAAATTTAGTTCATAAAAAAATTCCCAATGAATAGCAGGGTAGGTGAATCCGTCGCAAGCGTAACGCCCAGAATACTTTGCAATGCCACAGAGCAATAAAAGCTCCGTTTTAAATCTGGTTTGGATTGTAATATTTCAAAATCTTTGTAGTTTTGAGAAACAATCATGCAATGCAGCTGTGCAGCTGGTTTCTGGTGGTAAAATACAAAGATTTCTTAAATGGGGTTTTGTCGCAAGCGTAACGCTATGGAAAATATTGATCATATTTTCATAGTTTTCTTATAGGGAGTTAAGCAATCATTCTAGTATTATTTATTGCGATAATCAATGCAATATTTCAGTAGTTGGAGTATTTTTCAATGTTTAATTATCAAAATTTTGCTCTTTGGGAAGCTTTCCTCAAAATTTGGGGTCAATTTGTTGAAAAAGGCAATAACCAATACAAGTTTCACTTTAATTTTGTAATTACTCCTACACTGCATACAGTTGTTACTGATAAAAACCAGAACACTTTTTTGACTTTTGTGTCACACCATTACCCAAAATTGGCTTTTAGTTTGGAAAAATAGGCTAAAAACACGCTTCTTTCATCATTTGCTCTGTTCATATTAACTTTTGTGGCACTTATTTGGTACCAATTGGAAGCCCACATACAGACGCATATCACAGGACAGGTGAAATCATATTGGAGGAAAATATGTACATCTGGGAATAAAATATGTAAGTTTTTTTTAAAATATTGCAAAAAAATTCGAAAAATACTGTTTTCCTCATAAAATATTTGGTGAATTTTGATGAAAACAGCCATGGATACTTAAGAGTATATGAGTTTTGTCATCCAACAAAAATATTAGATTTAATTTGAAGATAAGTTACCATTTAGTCTACTTTTCTTTTACTGCCATGGAAAAAAAAATAATTAAAATTTGGTAATATTCGGTTTTTATCAGTTATTTCCACAAACCACACCAAAATGGTAAATACAATTTCTAGAACTTAGACATGTTTGTTACAATATTATGTGGTCATTTGATACATTTCAACATCTTAAAATTGTGATGGTCATGTCACACTTTGGCTTCATTATTTTTTGACTAGGCCATAAGGAAACAGGTGGTGTACATGTGCACTGAGCACAAAGTCATTAGGTTTATCCGTAGGCCTATATCAGAAAGGTATTTAAAAGCAATTTTATTTCCTTTACCCATGACATTTTATTGATGAAATCATATTACCATGTCATTGGAGAAAACAGCAGATGTTATATTGTAGAATAACTTCTTACTAAGTGCATGCCAGACAGTTTCAAGTATTTTACAACTCTGGAAGGCTTCATGGCACTAATGGCAGGATAAAAACCCCACATGTACCCCCCACAGCATGTATATATTTTTCACTATTTGGCATGTTCACGAATTCGTGGAGGTGTAAAAACGAGCATGTACGAATTTGTGGACATGAAAAAACGAGCATAGGTGCTCGTGTATGTGTAATAACTAGCACTCGTGTATGTGCTTTATTATTCATTTGTGTATCTGCCATTTCTAATATTCGTGGAGGTGTTACATCTTTCAGTTTACCATAACTGAGAGCAGTTGAGAGAAGCCAAGTTGTATTGGTTGAGGGAAGCAAAGTTTAGTTGGCGGAAGCTAGGTTTAGTTGGGGGAAGGCAAGTTTAGGTGGGGGAAGGCAAGTAAGTTTAACCGAGGGAAGGCTAATTTTGTGAGAAGCTTAGGGTATTTGAGGGAATTAGAGGCCAGGCGACTGAGGAGAGGGGCTGTGAGCAAATGAGGTTACTTGAGGGTGGCAGAGGTTAATTAAAATGGATAGTCTCAGGATAAACGTGGTTCAGTTGAGGGAAGAAATGGCTAGTTATGCCTAGGCAATGAGATACTTTCAAATGTCACCCTTTTATCATACAACTTGTGATGGAGTGAAATTATTTAGAATTATAAATACTTGAATTTTATAAATGTGCATGAAAAGTATAAAGCCAGTTCCAAAAAATATATGAGACGTGGTACAAGTCTCTTTCTATAAGGAACTTTGTTAGTTTTCATTGACAAAGACAATAAAACTATATAATGATGTCCGACTGTTCAATGGCTGGACCTAAATTTTGTGGTTAAACGGAAGTCCCTAACCAGGCTCCCCAGCCATACCAACTTCCCAGCCAAGTAACTTTTCTGAACTAACAGAATTTAGTTATGAAGTCAAATCCTATTTGCATCTAATCAACCATGTTTTAAACACTCTTAAATGACAGTAATGGCTTTGGCACATTGGATTATACTTGTCAAATCTCAAGAAATTTCCATCCATTAAATTTATTAGATTAAGACAATATAATGATGTACCTTGAAGCCGTAAAAACATCCCCACTCTTTTCACCATAGTCTGCAATTTTTTTTTTGTCCAATTTATTTCTGTTTTAATGACTTTCAGTACAAACGGAATGATTTAAAAGCCACTGTTATCAGTGTTAGCCAAGCCCTTGAGGTGCAGAGGGCTTTTATCTGTTTGAATTAAAACAGTAGCCTTATACGTATCTTGTGAATTGATGCTAGGATTAAATGAAATGGGTGCAATGAAAATAATTGGATTCACTTGGACTTCATTGATTTTCATGCACATCAAAATGGTCATTCATGGAACTAAATTGACGTAATGCATGATTGGATTTTCATGTCTTTATTTGTGTATTTGATAAGCTAATTAGGACAGCAGGGTGACACGGCAATGAGATGTATAGGAATCTACTGTATAGGATAATTGAAACAGCCGTCCACCACAGGCTCAGGTGACCCAGTGTCCAGTGAGAACTGGATTCAAAGTGGGGACTCACGAATGGCAGCCCAGCACTCTAATCCTGAGCTAATTCTCCCCTCTGGAATCAAATTTTACACCTGAATTTGGAATTGATGCTTTTCAAATTGAAAATTGTATCCAGGAATGTTGCACAGCATTTCACAAATTTGAAGCAAAATTGAGCAATGCACCAGTTTCTGAAGTAGATAGCCAACAAATGCTCTAGATAGTTCTTAAGCAGCTTGCACAATTCACCTTCAATCAGATAAATGAACTACTTCTAAAGTTGAGCGACACATCCTTATCACAAACTGATAATTTTGGCAAACATAACATATACTATTATGGTGTATCTATATCAGTGTATGTTGCAGCAACAGTATTTCTACTGTTATGGACATTGTATCTCTATATTTTCATTCAATTACCTGATGACATCCTGGATGGATACCTTATCAGGGAGACATATATACCATCAGCAACAGTCTGAGCTTTCACTTTTTGAGTGACACTAATGTTCCATACATTCTCCAATGTAGACTAGATGCCAGAAAAAAATAGAATGAAACAGAACAGTGACTGGCAATTCCAGAGTAAGTACAACACGTATGGTAATACTTGATGGGCAAGCTTTAATATTAATTCAGAACACTTGCAAAAAGCAAGCCGAAGTCCTCATGCATGAAAGGCTTCTGTCATTCACTTTGAGATCCCTCCCATCATAACCAGGGTAACTCTTGAATTACAATAAGTGTATACATTTACTGGAAACACCTGCCTTATAAGGACCCCCTGTTGATTGAAGTGACCACTTTCCTTCTGTACTAAGTGGTATATTTCGTGCATTTTGCATCTAAATGAGATATCGCACCCCCACGTGAGACTACTTCATGACCGCACAAGGGGCGCTCTTATAAGGCAGAGACCACTGTATTTATGTAAAGCTCTTTTCTTAAATTTATGACAATAATTATTCATATTTTTTTTCAGATTGAGATAACTTTTTACCTTCAGCGAACGAAGTTCGAAGAAGGTATTGTAATCACTTGGGTAAAAATGCCGTCCGTCCGCCGGGCGGGCGGGTGGGCGGGTGGTCGGGCGGATAGACCGTTTCCGACCCAGAACTCAGCCTCTATTGCATGTACGTGGATGAAATTTGGTACACATCTAGCCTGTATGGTCTAGTTGTGCCTTTTGATGGTCTGATGAATAAATCTTAAATACTTTTTGAAATAATTAACAAAATATACAAATTTTTTATTTTTTTTTTTCCGGGCCAAGGCTCGGTCATTATTGCATGTGCATGGATGAAATTTGGTACACATGTGGCCTATATGGTCTAGTTGTGCCTTTTGATGGTCTCATTGACAGATATTCTATACTTTTTGAAAAAATAAAAAAACATATTTTTTGGTTTTTTGGGCTAATACTCGGTCACTATTGCATGTACATGGATAACGTTTGGTACACATATGGTCAATATGGTGTAGTTGTGCCTTTTGAAAGGTCTAATGGAAAACATTATATACATTTTGAAATATTGAAAAAAAAAAAAATAAATGTTTTGTTTCTGGCCCAACATCCGATCACAATTCCATATACATGGATGAAGTTTGGTACACGTATGGCTTATATGGTCTAGTTGTGCCTTTTCATGGTCAGACAGATGGCTATTCTATAGTTTTTGTAATATTTAGAAAAAATATTTAAAATAATTTTTTTTATATCGGAGTCAAAACTTTTGCATATACAGTAATGCAATTTTCACAACAAATCCCCTATGCAATGTAGCAGTGCTTTTTGATGCATATAACACTTTATCAATCATTGCAACAACTTCAGAAAATTATAACATCGTTATATTTTTTGGTTTTCAACCGGCACCTCATAACCTGTAATTTGTACATGCATGAAACTATACCATAACATGCGTAAATTAGTCTAATAAGGCCTTTCCCTGATTTTACAAATACTTGGAAGCAGATGGGAAGATGGCAGGGCAGCGGGCAAATAGAGATAATTGAAGGCCATTACTCGGCCGCTATTGCATACCTATAAGCAATTTCGTAAACGCACCAATTTTATGATATTATTGTAATCTTCTAAAGGTGTTATTCGCTGAAGGTTTGCTGCTGCGCAGTCTATGTTTTCTTATGTCATCGAAGTGGATGTCTACTGCCACACTCTTTGAGAAAGCCAACTCATCCAGACAACGCTTGAAGCAGATAACATCAGAAATAAGTATATAATATCAATGAGTTACTCATTCATTGACTTGTCCTGATAGCATTGTGAATATTGAATATGACCTCACTAACTACTCATGTGTCGCGCAGAACAACACGGTAAGTATTGAGATATGACCTCAGAAGGAACATACCAGTACATGTCTGTAGGCACTTGCAATTTGTCAATGGTAAACAGGTACAATTGGTAATAATACCTGCCGGGCATATTATGCAAAAATCATGGGTGACATGCTCACACCTGCAACAGCTAAAAACCCCTCTCCCAGCAATGCCACTCACCTAAACTGCCCACCTATCCTTATTGATCTATCCTGTCCTTCTGATAACAGCAAATAACAGAGAAACAGCTCCCTTATTTACGTTTTCTGCCTCTACAGTTTTTCCCCACCAGGATCGCATGAATCTCCATTGTAGTTCCACTATTGCTCACGTTTAGGACTGGCGCCACCGTCTACCTTCCCGCCAAAAAGATCCACACACATCACTCTCACCTACTGCTCTTCGCTCCTGCCTGGCTCAACCACTTCTACTCATCCTATCTTCGTCATCTCACCCTCATTTTAAAGCTCTTCTCAAGCCCATGCCATCTATCAATGTCTCAATGCACATACACTTTTACCTGTTTGCCTAATTTTATACATTTCCATCAATCCACATCAATAGATCTTTTCCTTTCCTTAAGAGCCATGCCCTCAATTACAAGCTCAGGTGTAAGTAAACTTGCCTGTACCTTACACCAATACATATGGCAGTGCATTTGTAACTTCAATTCCTCTACCACCAATTTTTACCTATGTTACAATTATTACTTGAATGCTATTTCAAATGGTCAGCATGCAACAAGGGGCAAGATGCCCATGCAGGTAGAGGGGGGGGGTTAATTATTCCCCATTATAGTTCTGCCCCAAATCATGGGTAAATCTAGTGATGTAATATTCTTGTCAGATAAAAGGAAAGGACGATGTGGGTACACTCGAGGTAAGTTGCTTAGGCTATTACATATTTAATGACTGCTTTGAGATATCCTTGGGACAATTTTTTAACAAGCTATATTAGTCAGGGCCCAGGGGTCACTTAAGAAGTAATTCAAGTATCTAATCATTAGTTTTCTACAGATTCTGTGCTCAGAGCAACAGTAATTTGATAAAAGGCATAAAAGCAATGTGCCACATTTTCTTACAAATTTTAAGAGGCTACAAAAATACAGTAATTGTTTGACAAATTGGGTTTTACTAACATGACTTCAGCAATATGAATGAATAAACCTTGTGAAATTTTAATATAAATGAATTTTTTGTGGAAATTTTAAATTGTTCTTGTTTTAATCATTGTTTTACATGATACAATGGAGTAAACAAAAATTTAGACCGTTTCAATATTGAGTCAATGTTATTTTACTTGAATGTTTGTCACTCCCTTTAAAATATAAGATAAACACAAATTGCAGGTTGATTAATTTTATGTCTGATGCTGCAGTCGGATGATCAAATTGAAGAATTTATCAGGCGTTTTGCACTAGGTTTTCTAATTTTGATGATACTATGATCCATGCCAATATCATTTGATCCGTAAGGGACCACGCAGTGGCGTCCCTATGGGGGGGCACGAGGGGGCACAGGCCCCCCCATATTGGACCTGTGCCCCCCCAGGTGCCCCCCCATATGAACTTTCCAACTCAGGCTAAAATATACAATTAGTATAGTGGGTGCCCCCCCCCCAGAGAATCGCGTGCCCCCAGGTGCCCCCCCGCTCGAGACCCCCCAGGTGCCCCCCCGCTCGAGACCCCCCAGTTACGCCACTGGGACCACGTTTCAGATGCATAGGACTTCTGCATGATTTTTACAGGCACAGCCTCTTAAAAATTTGACTTTATTTCGTGGTTTGTTCAATACTGTGTGATTTGAGAGATTTTTGGTGTGAAGATTTATATGCAAATTTTAAACAAACATTTGCCACAATGATGATATACACTGTAAATACATCAACTATTTATATAAAAGGAAAGAAAGAAAAAGACAAATTCTCCTTTTTGCAATATAGAGATTTGAAGAGTTTGGAGGCCTAAAAAGCGCTCAAAAGAGTGGCAGATCCAGGAGATAGGTATTAATTACATGTTGAAGAAAATACAGAGCCACGCAGGCCAGCGAATGCCAAAAAAACCCCCGTGAGGGCCCGCAAATGTCGAAATGACGCCCGAGCCCCCTAGACAACTCTGTCTTGATTCTCAGGGGGAACTTTTTGTTTTTTTTCTGCAGAGAATACGGTATTCTGATGAGACAATGGAAATCAATCGTTTTGACTGGACATACTTCCAGATGAGTGCAATCACCAATAGTCCAATACAATTCTCAATATCTGATCTTCTTGCCTTGCAATCACTGAATAGCTATATATCTGAAGTGTTTTCTTGCAATTAGTGAACATTTGTCAAGGTCATATCTGATGAATTTTTTTTCTCTCATTTCTTGTGTCTTTCTGCATGCATACAAAGTACCATAGGCACAATTGGATAACTTATAAATGTCTCCCGAAAGCTTGTCTAAAACTGCACGGTCTGCACTTTATCAAACATGATTTATTCGAAGAACTGCACAGCAACCGGTTATATTACATTATTGATTTTCCAAAAAAAAAAACAATGACGTGTACACCTAAACAGTCAGGCATAGGGCCAAGCAAATGGAACCAACCCATTTCTCATTAATTGTGTCTAGAGCAAAAGATCATCCTTTCCAGATGAGACTTTATATTCCTGTGTATTTTCTTGAGATCTGAAGACAGAGCTGAAAAACATTATGTCAAAAGTAGGTTTGAATAACAGTGTTATTCTTTATTTTTTTCTAGTGGTCAATTCTCCAGACAACTTCACTATAAAGAACAAAAACAAGTTTGACTTTTCAACTGATGGATCAAAATATCTGAGTTTGTCACAACAAGAAATATTTTCAGTGTATTTTTCATTTGACATGGATAAGAGCGAATGAATTGACAAGTTGCTGTCTCAGAGGAGTCAGAGCTTATTTTCGTATCATAAATATTTTACCACAGTTGGCTGTTCGAGCACTGACCAGAATATGTCATATGCCCTAGGAAAATCTGTTTTGAAAATGAGAATCATACAGAATGGATAATCTGTTTTGAAAATGAGAATCATACAGAATGGATAATCTGTTTTGAAAATGAGAATCATACAGAATGGATAATCTGTTTTGAAAATGAGAATCATACAGAATTGATAATCTGTTTTGAAAATGAGAATCATACAGAATGGATAATCTGTTTTGAAAATGAGAATCATACAGAATTGATAATCTGTTTTGAAAATGAGAATCATACAGAATGGATACCATACAGTACAACCATCTTAAAATGGCTCAACATAGTGATCCGTAGTGATCCAGAGCGGTCCGGATAAAGAGTGATCTATAGTGATCTGAGATGATATAAGTCTATCTGTATTGATCTACTAATCCACTTTAATGAAAATCAATCATGTCAATTATTCAGGATTATAAGTCAAAAACACATAAAATCCATCTAACAATGGAACATATTGATTAAGGAAACTTATCCAGTAGTTATTTGGTTCAGAAAAGTAAATTTATTGAAATTAATTTTGATTAATAGATACAAATCACATCAGATCACTCCAGATCGATCACTCCATATCATACAAGATCGCCATGGATCACTACAGATCCATAGATAAGTGTCGATCCAAACTGACGAGCCATTTTATGATGGTTGTACTGTACATGTAGAGCGACTGTTTGCAGATTAGCGGCCCAAATAGTTTCAAAATTAACTTTCAACTTGGTTGCGTGATGTCACTGGCTTGAAAATGTTTTGTTTGTGTCAGTTATGGTTAATCAGTTGATTCAGTGCTTACATATAGCAGCATAAGTGACAATAAACAATACAATTAAATGACTCAGGTACTTCATTAAATAAGAAGAGTAGGAGATGGACAGAATACTGTCAATGATGTGACAAAGCCAGTTTGCAAATTGAAAACTAGAAAATTAATTTTTTCAGTGGACTGCCAGTTGTCCATTTTTTCAATGAGCGTTTCCTTTATGCAGAAGAACAAAATAAATAAGAGCTGAATTTCTGCATGACATGACTAGGAGATATTATTTTGTAAGTTTGAAGAAAAATGTATTTATTTGACTTTGGGTAGCCAGTACTAGATTATCTCAAGACTGTTCTTCTTAAGAATGCTGGCTTGAAGATGTATAAATTTGAAATTATGACACGCAAATTGAAGGGTACACTGTATGTATTGTTAAAATCTAATGAAAATGGTTCCATGGTGGTCAGGTACTGCAATTGCACGGTAAAACTACATACTTATTCTGAAATATGTACATGAACAATGAAGCTGCCATTTCAAGAAACTTGTGGGCAAAACCACGTTAAAAGTTGCAATGGCGAGAAGCCTACATGTTGAGCAACCAAATTTGTCTCCTTTCAAAGCAGTGTACACACTAATGACACTAACTGGACACAGAATGAGAAGATGACTTTTTTCTTGGAAAAAAGATACAGAAAGAACAATTTTAAGGAACATTTTCTGCTCCGCTCCTTCAAAATAAAGGAAACACATAATTTCTTCCTGTTGCAAGCTGTCAAAAAGGAAATCCTTAATTTGCGAAACATCTGTGCCGCAGTATAAAAGTAGGTTTTTTTTGTTTTGTAGTACGCTTATAAGACACCAAAGAACTATCTTGTTATAAGATGAGCTTACATTTTTTGACTGCCTCCCTCAAGCATTAAGTTGTATTTTTGTGTATCTTAAAAGTCTGTAGAGAGACCGCAACCACACACGAGGTGCTTTAGCTCCAGAAGAGTTAGTCTCGTAATCAAATTGCAAGGACTGCCCTATATTTGTCATTCAATTTACTTAGTTTGAAAAGCACATATCTTTTATTGACAACTATCTTGACAACTATCTTGTTATAAGATGGACTTACATTTATTGACTGCCTCCGTCAAGCATTAAGTGGTATTTTTGTGTATCTTAAAGTCTGTAGAGAGACCGCAACCACACGCGAGGTGTTTTAGCTCCAGAAGAGCTAGTCTCGTAATCCAATTGCAAGGACTGCCCTATATTTGTCATTCCAACTTACTTAGCTTGAAAAGCACACATCTTTTATTGACAGTACTATCTGTGCTCTAGGGTGAACAAAAATCTTGAATTGCACACCATTACATATGTTTTACAGATATGATGCATCTAGAGTGTAACATCAAACTGACCAAAAATACTTTAACAATGTGTCTCCTTTAATCCTCTCATCCATATTCCCACTTCCATTCCTTCAGTCAACCAAATATAGAACTTTTATACTTGTTCAGTATTCTTGTCACAATTCTCCTTGATGTTCCTCTCAGCTGATCAAAGTGACCACAAAGGAAATCCAAATAAATGACAACAGTGAAAAGGTTGAATCAGGAATTGCTACTTTGGGAAAATATCTCCAAAATTAAAGGCAGTTGGTTGTAGTGAAGACGACAGGCAATAGTAATTATTTATTCACTTTTAAAAAATCCGTAATTTGGTACTATGATATAAGAATCACAATAACAACCCATTGGGTATATATGATATCATATCACCTTATGTTTGACTGATGTCAGGATGATGTCAGGAGCATCAGCTTGATTTCCCCCCTTACATCAAACAAATTAAGTCAAATTGCTTGCATGGATTTTACCTTTACAAGGATTATTGAATGATTAAGGTAAATATGGATTGATCACAAATGCATACATATATATATATATATGGGATTGTGTGGTTGTGATGCTCTGAATGATATCCAGATAGCTTTATACTTGTATGTTTGTACACATTTTCGGTCTGATTGCCTCTTCGACTTCGCATTTTTAATTTTGTGCTTGCACAGGTTTAACTTACTGTGCTGAATATTCATCAATTTTTAACTAACGGTCAATTTTCTTGGTCAAAGTGACTGAGAACTAAAATGAAATGGGCCTTTCTACCAGGTGGTCAAAACATTTAAGTAAGTGGGGAAAGAAAATTTTCAGTGAAGAAATTTACAACTGTCTCATAGCAAACTTAAAATTTGCATCACAAACAGATTACCACAGTCGGCTGTCAGACAGGTCTCCAGAAAATTCTAGGAGCGAGTATCAGGTTATCACATTACTGAATGCATAGCTGTTGACATAACAAGACTAATAATGCTTAGCATGTAAAATATTTTTTGGCAGCTGGGGGTGGCAGTATCCACCTCATCTCCCCCCACATCCATCCCTGTGGCTGTTCTAGAACTGAACTGGCTCTCTAAGTAAAGTTTGAAAGCTGAATTTCCATTGCGATGTAATATGCGCATTTCATAACCCATACACAAAATCATTTTGAATATCAGTCATACTGAACAGATACCATATAGTGACTGTCTCCTTGTCATTGGGAACAGTCAGAGCTTTCACTTTTTGAGTGACAGTAATGCTCCATACATTTTTCCAATGTAGACAGGATGACAGAAAATGGGAGACAGGCTGTCATTTCTAAATTAAGTACAACACACGCTAATCCTTGATGGGCAACCTATAGATCCATTTACTCTGCAGAAAGCAAACTTGTCTCCTTTCCTTTAGAAATCACAGGCTGAATTCAGCACTTTTTTTTCATAAATATATGGAAAGAATACATAAATTGTTTTCTCTGTAGGCATCTACTGGCTAATCATTATGATAATCGCTGCTTCATGATGTGGTAACTGAGGGTAATTGAGGGTTGGCGAGTTGAGTTTGGAGTTTGGTTAAGGGAAGGTAAGTTTAGTTGAGGGGAGGTGAGTTTAGTTGATGAGGGGAGAGTGTAGTTTCGGGGAAGCGACTTTAATTGAGGGAAGACAGTATCGAGTATTCGAGGCTATGTTGAGGGAAGTCGAGGTGTATCCTGCCATGAAGCCTCTTTTGTTTCAGATTACTTTACCAATGCAATGTAATACAATACGGCAGTAAAATGTTGGGTGTTTTATTTCCTTTATACAAAGAAGGCTGTCTTGCCTCTGGACCCTCCAAATGCGTTCATAAACCTAGTTTCTTTCAAAATACTTCTTAGGATGCTCTATCACACATAACGTTAACAAAATCAAAGCATGATATGCAAAATAGAACTGTTCTTCCCCACAGATAAAGATGCTGCGGAATAGGTTATCAGTTACTTCGTGCAAGTAATACCAAGATATTTGGGATTGGCAATCGATGTACTTCTTAAAAGTCTCATTGACACCCTTTGTATCAGCAACCCCTTTGTATATAATACTAACAGTGTTGCAGCCAGTGGCACTCAGGCTCAGCACACAGTATGTTGAGGCAAATAGACTAAAGAGGTGTATCCTGCCATGAAAGAAACTAAACCATTCCAAGACTGTTCGACCATTTTATTTTATGGTTGCTGAGAGACTTTTTGAGATGCTTTTGAGGAAGTTCATTCTATCGTAATTTACTGGATTGCTCAGTCAATAACAGACCTTCCATTTGGAAGTTTCCTCAGCAAAACTTACAAGTCGTCTTGCCAATAAGAGAATTTCCAATATTTTTTGCCAGAAGCGACATTAATTTATTGAGGAGATGAAAAGACTAACAGACTGGTTTTGCATGTGTAGCCTATCTAAAAGAGCTTTTAGTGGCATATGCAATTGCAAATAAAGTTTTTTTGTTCTATACTGCTTGAGATATTGACAAACGTTTCTTTCACTAGAATTGTTTACAACTATGTCATGTAATTTCTTCATAGTAATTTCATTATGTTACAGCCATACAGGCTTACACATTTTGGAGACACAAGGGGTTGTATAGAGTGGATGCTTATTAATGGAGAGCCTATGATGTTATTTTAGTCAGCCTTACCATTGGCTGCATTGGAGATGGTTAATGAAGGAATACAAAATATATTAGAACTCGCTTTATTGTTAATGCATTGAAAGAAAAACTGTTCATCTGCGTGTGTCTTGCCAGCAAGGGATGCTCCGAGAATACAAAACTTTACACAAGCTGTCTTTATTGCAATGTTGTTATGCATAAGACATCAAAGAAACACCAAGGGTTGAGAGTGTGAGAACCCACATGCCCCGCAATATTGCAAGCATCATAAAGTTGTCTATTTTGTCAACTAGCGTTTCCTTTATGCAGAAGAACGAAGAAAACAAATAAGAGATGCAATTATGCATGGCTTGGCTAGGAGATATTCTTTTGTCAGTTTGTAAAAAAAATATTTACTTGGCTTTGGGAAACCGTTACTATAATATCTCAGGACTGCTAAAGAATGCTGACCTGCATATTTATAATTATATGGAATTATAAATGAAGGTCTCATTTGATATGCTTTTTTCCACTCTAACAGTGCCAACTTTTCTAGATAATATTCCAAAAGTCAGATTTGGATTCGTCAGACAATGTTGTAATTACAGCAAAATTAAACTGTTAAACTATAAAACATGTTTGTATGCAATCATCATTTAGAGAAACTTGTTGCTAAACCACGTTAAAAGTTACAATAGTGTGACAGCCTCCATGTTGAGCCACCAAATTTGTCTTTCTTTCACAGCTATGTATCTCCTATTAGAAGGCTCGTAATCATACCTGATTAGGCAGAGAATGAGAAGATGACTTTTCTTGGAAAAAGGCATACAAAAAGAACAAATTTAGGGAACATCCTCTGCTCTCTGTCTTCAAAATAAAGGAAAAACATAATTTCTTCCTGTCGCAGGCTGTTTCAAAGGAGATCCTTATTTTGTGAAACATCTGTGTCAGTAGAAAAGTAGGTTTGTTTTTGCTTTGCATTAGGCTAATAAGTCACAAAAGAAGAGAACTCTCTTATTAAAAGATAGACTTGAATTTTGTGTATTTTAAAGCCAGGAGAGAGGCCGCAACCACACTTGAAGTGTTTTAGCCACAGAAGAGTTAGTCTCGTGATCAAATTGAAAGGATTGCATTATAATTGTCATTCCAATTTACTTAGCTAGAAAAGCGCAAATTTTCTACTGACAGAACAGTATGTAAAGTGATAATAAATCTTTAATTGCACATCATTATATATTCTATAGATATGATGCATCCATGAGTTTAACATTGAACTGACCAAAAATACTTTAACAATGTGTTTCTTTTAATTCTCTCGTTCATATTCCCCATTCCATTCCTTCAGTCAACCTAGTATAGAACTTTTATACTTGTTCAGTATTCTTCTCACATTTCTCCTTGATGTTCCTCTCGGCTGATCAAAGAGACTACAAAGGAAAACCAAATAAAAGGCAACAGCGAAAAGGTCGAATCAGGAATTGCTTCTTCGGGAAAACATCTCAACATAAAAGGCAATTGCTTGTAGTCAAGATGACAGGCAATGGTGATTATTCACTCGCTTCTGTAATTTGGTCTTATAGTAGAATAGGGCAGAGCAAGAAGCCCGGGTTAGGTGAGAGGCCCCCCAGGGTTATATCTAAACTTGCATTTTTGGTGCGTTTTCTTATTGATAGGATTGAAGCTATAGGCTTTTTAGGTGACATCGTAAATTTTCAGATCAGACAGCACCAAACTATAAAATGAATAAAAAAACAAAAAAGGTGTATGGTTTTTGTAACTTTGATTAATTCTTTGAAAGGTGTTGTCAGAAATAACTTTGGAAAATTTTAAAAGTATGATGGATATCTGCATTGCTTCACTATATGACCATCACATAAATATTATTTGGATCATGTTTTTTGCATTTTTAGTTCAAAATGTAGATGTCAAATTAAAATATGTGTGTGTGGGTTAAGAGGCCCCACATGGTATGGGGCATGAGGCCCCCTTCACTGGGGCCTCAAAGCAGCTTCAGGAACCACTTAGTAATGTATACTTTGCAATATATCTTGATAGAACAGCTAACTAAAAGCGACAAAAATTGGCTGAAATTGAAACAGGGTAAAAACTATTAAACAATAAAAGCATAAACAGAAAAATTCTGAAATTCAGAAAATGTGAATAGAATGCGTTAAAAAGGAAAGAAGAACCCCAAAATATAACTTTCAAGTTGAATGTGCTCACAAAAAAATTGCCATAGGTTTATAATAGCTTCTCACAATTCTAATTATTATTGGGTGGGGTTAAAAAGGCCATTTTCAATATTTAACAAAAATGAATGTTGCTCCTTTCTTAAAATTGGTAGAGATTTTTTTCACTAGTTTTTAGTAGAGTCAAGTAATCCCTTCCTGACAGCATAAGCATTCAAATAATTGACCATAAAAAGTAGGTCAAATCGCACCTCAATGTTAAGAAGGCTGCATGTCCCGTCCCACTCTATAAGAACAACAATTGACAATTAGCTTAATGAGGATTTTGGGATGGCTGTTATGTGTGCCATTTTGGAGATACTGCAAAAAAGGGAAGTTAACGAATGTTTCAAATATTTGTTTCCCGAAGAAAAGAGTGTCACAGGCGTACATCACAAACGTAAACTTTGATGACAATCTTCTAAATTCTTTTTGATCAAAGGGTTGCAAAAATTGTTCATTAATCTTATATGCTGAAATTTATTCTTCGGTAAGCTTCTTCAAAGTAATCACTTTCACTCATAAATTATATCGATAATGGGCTTATGAATCAACCCTCACGAGCACATGGCTTGGCATAGAAAGCATTCATTTACCATTTAGATATACACATGCAGCATCATATCTATCTAATATCATATTAAATGATGTTGAACAACCTGATTTCGACTAATAATGTTCGAATCTGCTCGGGTACATGATGACCGGTCATATATATGGTACAGTTTCAGCAATGTTTCTGCTTTTAAATTTACAGTCAGTAGAGAAAACAATATCGTACCAGTTCCTAAAGGAGACTCCTTGGCCTAATAGGTCTGTCTCCATTTGTGTTTCTGAATTTATGTACAGGTGGTCTCTCCAAGCATTAGGAGCTCTGATGGAATCCCTTTTGCCTTTCAACAAGGTGATATCGGTGTTGTTGACCAAGTTAAGGATACTAACTTAATGAGTTCTGTTTGTTGAATGTTTGATGGTTTGGGTCAGCTACTCTGCACTGATTATGTTCTCAAAATGCAGTCCAACAGAAAAGTGTGTTGTTATCATACAGATATGGGAATTGTAACATATTACCAACCACATTATTATTGACTGTTGGTCACAGGATTTCAATTACTTTGCAAACAAACAGGATAATATGTCATTTTGTGTGCTCCCCCAAGACAAAAATACCCCCCCCCTCATTGTAGTGCCACCTACCGATAATACCTATCGTAATCCCCATATGGGCACAGACCTATTGCCTGATTTCCATTGTGCATGACACTGGATTAATTTGTTCATTGAGTTTCATATCCGCTATTATGTGTGACTGGGGAATGCAAATTGAGTATTTATTAGCTGCTGTTTGCACTATAACCCCGGTCCCTTTTTGGCTGAAGAGCGCTTGCTGTGAGGAGACTGGCAGAATTCATGGTTGATGGATGGATGATTGGGGCTTTACGTCCTGTATTTATGCACTTGGTAGGCTAATTAGGACAGGAGGAGGACACGGCAATGAGGCAAAGGATGATTGAAACAGCTGTCCAACATAGGTAACCCAGCAAGAGACGGGTTTGAACCCTATACCAACCCTCCCCCCCCCCCGACAGAATTCATGGTATTACATCAGTAAATTCAGTTCTTTTATGCTAAAACTCCCCAACTTAAAGCGTTTTTTCTGCCATTATGACTGCTGAAATTCTGAAACAAAAAATTCTGAGTGATAAAGGAGAGTTAAATTTGTCAGTTTCAACTTTCACGTCAGTTGTTTCACCAAAGGGGCAGTTGCCTGTTAGTCGCTGCGTGTGAAATCTGGCAGAGTACACCGCCGGCCACAGCTCACTGTAACAGTTGTTGCCTCTTGTGCACCATTTAGAATGAGAGCTCCTTGTGCAGAGTATACTTGTACAGACACTAATTGAATTGACCCTCATTTCCGCTCATGTTTTGACCTTCGCATCACAATCACATAGACGTAGGAGGTAAGGGGACTGACCTCCAACAGCTATGCACATTTAAGGGCATATTGGGGAGTGTTTTCTTGCAGATATTTAAAAAATGTCCACTCAGTCATTTAGATAACTTATCAACATGTTTTTGTGAGAAATATTGACCAAAATCTGTGTAGGTTATTGACAATGACAATGATAAACAATTTATTATTTGAGCAAGGAGATCCTAATGAGAAACACACCTATAAAACTCGCACATAACATGTTTGAGTAGGTTAAGAAGGATTGGATCAAACAAATTATTTTCTAAATAGAAATTGATTTATTTTGGATAATTCAAAAGAAGTGAGTCTTCCAAAAAATGATTTGGACATTTGACAGAAGTGACAATTACATGCAAAAGAAACAATTCAAATGCACGCATATAACAGATTTTGAATAGTATCAAGTTCTACACATGTAAAATAATAACACATTAGTATAGTACACTTGGAATGATATTTTGTAAGCATTTGGTAATCTACCATAGAAATTCACATTAAACAAATTTCATACCGATGCTCATGACATAATGGAAATTCTGTAAACTATAAAATCAACTTTTACATGATATTTCCTTTATTCAGTGTCGGTTACAGGTTGTTTGTGTCACTGTGTTCCACACTAGGTATGAGTAATCAAACTTTATAAGTTTGCACACACCAAGCTGAATATTATTGTGCACGACGGAGACTTGCATGTGTAGTTTTACACACAATATATAGTATATGCCTGTTGCAGTAAAGTCATACAAACAAACTGCCACTGATGCTTATTACAGATCTCGTATTAGTGTGCCATGTTTTTTTCAACTGCCACAGTGCTCTTGTGATGTCAGTATCAGCATAATGATTTCACAGTTGGTATATTAAGTTTCAGCTGTGTCACTTGGAACCCATACTGATCACACCATTACAAATTCACACATAAGCTGTTAGATTGTTGTTCAACATTGAATACAGTTTGATGTTTTGAATAAATCCAAAAGTTACAATATCCAGCTGTATATAATGCATGGATTTTGTGTATAACTGCTATCAGTTTTAGAACTTTTACAACAAAAC
This sequence comes from Platynereis dumerilii, assembly GCA_026936325.1. Taxonomy (NCBI): domain Eukaryota; kingdom Metazoa; phylum Annelida; class Polychaeta; order Phyllodocida; family Nereididae; genus Platynereis; species Platynereis dumerilii. The sequence goes on from JAPTHN010000003.1 coordinate 55,979,363, forward strand.
AAATTCATTCACTCTCACATTTGTTTGTTGGTCTGAAAGTTTATCATGTGCTGTTCTGTCTTGGCCAAAATAATATAATCAGGAACCATTCAGAATTTAAGACCTATGGGGGGGGGGGAGTTTTGCTTGGAGGCATCCTTATCACTGATTTCCAATAATGTTTATTTGATGATTGAATTCTTAGCTTCCTTGTCTGGCCTTTTCCCAAATTTTTGGGGAGCAACTAACTGCCCCCCCCCCATTTCTCATCCTCTGGTATGCCCATGGAACACCGCCACATTCACTTCCAAAAAATCTCCCCATCATCCCCATTCCAGTCATCAATTCTGAACTGTTTCTTTGGCGCAGATCTCACCTAAAAGGCTGAAAAGCCACAAGGTGCTGCCCTCATTGAGAAATTTCACAACAGGACTCCATGAATGTCCATGATGGATCAAGCAAGTGGCTCAAACATATCAGTTTCACCTGCTCCAACTGAATCAAACAACCATACCAATGAATGCAGATTAATCAATTGTCATTCACACTTAGACAGCCCATGCCTGACTTGTTGGTAGCAGTTGGAATCAACACTCAAACTTGGAGTGCCAATAGTGATGTCAGTATTGCAATACTGACATCATCTGTGCATATATTCACATGGAACATGGCACACTTATACAAGATCTGTAATAACAAATCTTTCATTCAATCTTTAATTAATGTAAGTCATGTTATTGTGTACATATACGGTAACTTCATTGTTTGATGAATGAAATCTTTAAAAATCTCTTACAAGAATCTACTTGAAATGTCTTCATTATGGATTCCTATTTAAGACTACAAACTGAAGGCGATTATCTAACCAACTGTATGCCAAGTACCTCGTTATTTTCAAATAATACTTTAATATTAGTGGGAGATTACTAAATATTTGTTTATTTCTGTCCCCACCATGATAGCATATTACTTTTACCATTAAACAGCTCTGTCAACAAATGACAAGCTTGCATTTCACTGAGATAAATTCCAAATCTTTCATTGTCCACTTATCGTCTTATGGTTGACTGTTTCAGAGTGTGTCTCATGGTGCAAGCCATTCATTCACCATGGGATCTGGAATAGGTGTTTATCACACCTCAGGCTAAAGTCCGTGGACGATAAATCACACATTTCCTCTACCTTAGTAGATAAGCTATACATATGACTTTTTTTAACTTTTTTGTAGGCAGCTAATGACATCTTATAAAACAATCATAATGCTGCCTAGATGCCAACTGATTATCTCACTTCTAATAAAAAGTGACAACCGCGTGCTTCAGAAAAAAATTATCTGATTGAACGAAACACAATTTGCTTTTGTCCTGATGAGATTTATTTACAAGGAAAACTGATTTATCACATTATGGTTTGTCACTTCTGATGACAGTATTGACATTTTTAACATAATTCAATTCCTTAAAATTCAGTACTTAAACATTTAAATTATAGCTGTCAAATATTTCACAACTTCCATCCATCATATTTATTAAACAAGATAATTCGAACAAACAACAATGTTTCTTCTTTATCAGTCCAGGCTTTGATAAATTCAATTTTTAAAGAGAGAGATAAGGGTGATTGAATTGCCAAGTTGTCAATATTAGCCAGATGACAATGGTTTTCTTTTTGTTTTGATTGAATCGACTTAATTATAAAACTGGACTATTAAAACCCACAGAAGAGATTGACGTAGGACTGATATTGCAGGACTTTTGCTGCAAATAGGTGTTGCAAGATTTATTCCTGAGGATTGATGTTGTAAGATTGATATTACAAGATTCAGTCTATGTACTTAATGACATGGTAGGATTAAGCAGAGCACACAACCATGGTAGACGGGGACATAGTATGTGCAACACATGGTCGCTTGTGGCTTTTCCTATCTTCTCCACGTTTTAAAGTTTTAGGTCTGAGCGCATGGCCCAAAGGCCAAATGCCTCACTAGATACACCATTGGGAACAATGTTGCTGATGGATGCATTGCTGTTACCATCAGAGCAAGCACATGCCTCTAATCTTCTTGGTTAATCAGCCTGAAAGTCCAGGCATATACTGTAAAACGGGGGTAAAGTTGGCAATCCGGGGTAAAGTTGGCAAGGTATTTTGACCCATTTAATGGCAGAAATGCTAACTTTTCCTCACTGACACGAATGGCAACTTCGCCAAAGATATATGTGTCATAGTAGCTTGGTAGCTTTCCTCGGATTGCCAACTTCACCCCATTTTACGGTAAACTCTGATATAAGCAATTCTGAACCTATGATTACTGGGGGAAATGGCTTAATCGAACTTTACTTGATAGCCTCCTGTATGTTGCTCTACTCACTTTTAAGTAAGACCAATGACAGACAGCTGCAGCTTCTTTACCCCTGGTTGAACAATGTTGATGACATGCGCTTGTCGCTTGATATGGTTCATTAATGAGTCCATCAATATTCTCATTTACGTGTCGCCCAAAATATGTTAAGTGTATGAAAGAATACACTCCAGTTTATTGAGCTCATCATTGTGTGATTGGTTTTTGTGCTAAAATTATTGCTCTAATTATTGCAGGAAAAATGGTTTCCTTTTGAAATTGCTTGAAGAGTAAACAGCACATACATGTACATGTACTGTTCTAAGTGTTCTTTTAAAATACAGCGCTTAGATGTATGGTGGAGGAAAACATTGAGGAAAGGCCCAAATTCTGGCAAGGAGGCTAAAAATGTGGAAAGAAGATGAAATCAATATTATTGAAAATCAATAGCTTCCAAGCAAGTTCAATTGACATTGTATAAAATATGGATCATGAAATTCGGGCTAATGTCGCTCGTGCCCCTCTCCGATACGCTCATAATAAGTGAGGCGGGCTTGGAGTTTCGTTTACAAGAACTTATATAGTTATTATTATTTATTTCAAGAGAGGCACTAATCATCTTCACGAATCATTCACAGATAGGCGTTTCTGATGGCAAGTTGATAGAGTCTATAACACGGTTTTGAATTTAGATGCCTGATTGTAAAGTAAATGATTTATTGTTCATAATAATCCATTTATTATTGTGATACATTATATACCCCATATATAGGACTATTTTAATGGAATGCATGTTGTTACATTAATACATTGTACCATGATGTCTTCGTAAATATTTGAACATCTTATCAATCTTCTAAATAATGAGTCATTGGTGACACTGATTAATGTTCATGACTTCATATTTGTCATTGTTAGTACTTTATATAAGACCCAACTCTCATTCATTGTACAATGTACAGATTAATGGATCCTTCACATTCTTTACTGCATTATCCTTACAACTGTATTGGTAAGGAGAGATGAATCGTCATTACCCCATCAATCGGACTTTAGATGCCATTAAGTTCATGCAGGGAGGAATTACTGAACTCTTATTGGTGACTAATGACTGCTGAACAATTGCCCTCATGATGATGATGAGCATTTATAACAAAGTCTTTGGATCAAGGTCATCATCCACTAGTCTACAGCTTTTATGTAAGAACAACATTATTATAGAGGCATGGTGAATCAGTTGCACACTCTCTAAAATAAAATCTGATGGAACTAGAAAATTACACTAAAATTTGAGTAAGCTCTTTGGATCAACATTAAACAACTTGTAAGTCTTGTCTAGATTCTGAAACTAGATTCATGACATGACAAGTATGCTTTTATAGCAATTAAAACCCATTGGAATGAAAACTGTCCATATTCATTTCAAGATCATCTCTCAAATCATGTGAAATTTTGCTTGACTGATCAATAGAATCCTATCAAACTTTCAAAGCAGAAAATTGTACTAATTAATTTTCATATTAAAAAGCAGTCCTGAACATTTTATCTATAAGAAAACATTTCTGTGATGTTTTTTCGGATACGTGAAAGTAATCCTTGTCATATCTTCATTGGTTGTGATTCTTTTGTGTATGTGAGCCTCTTACTATGATTAGGCGTAATAAGTGCTCTCTGTCCAAAGAAATGTGTTAATATGAAATACAACTCCTATTGCATCAAAAGATGGCAGTATCAGGTCCATTAACTGCTTGTATGTTGGGAAGTATAGGGAGGCCATAAGAAATGCTGTTTATTGAAATGTTGTTTTTCTATCAGAATAACCGGCTCCCAGGTTGCATACTATTTGTCGTCTATGAAAAACAAACAACATGGCGGTGACTATGGTAAACCAGTCATCATAACATAGTCTTTTATCCAACAAATTTAATTGGTAGGCAAATATATTTTTGTGAGATGGCCCAATTAAAAAGTTCCAATCACATAGATGCAAATGCATTAAATGTTTGCCTGTGTGAATCAAAATGTTTCTGCAATACTCAAAACGTTCCAATATAAAAATTGGAATGTAATAGCACTATTTAACAGGGTTGCCATAAAGAAATGCTCGAAAAACACATGAAAAGGGAAATTTTGCCAATAAACGGAGAATGAATGGACTCAAAGGTCTCATAATTAGCAATAGATGCAGTTTTGAAAGGGCATCTGGTATTGAAAGTTACAGTTGAGCGTGGTTTTCTGGCGGATTTGCTTCTACTTGGAAGTTTGCAAGTGTTTGGTTACTTGTATAGAAGTGGAAAGTCAACCATGCTAATGTAAATGCAATATCACTTGTAAGTCATGTGGCTGGTTAACTTCCTGCCTCATACTGCAAATATTCAATTTCAGGTATATATTGTGCCAATGTAATTAGGCCTATTATGGTTCGTTATCACTTTTTGTTATGCTTTAAACATTGCTGTCCTCGAATTTCAACTCCAAATCTATCAATAACATTGAAACACCATTATGAAATGTGCCAAAAAATTCAGTGTTTTTTCATGCATCAAACACAACTTATGACTCAGTTTTAGATGCCAGCTTATACAGTGGTGTTACCATATATATGTAGGTGGTCTTGAGAAGATAAGCAGTACCTTTGGGACACACAATTTACGTGGAGGAGGCTGCACTGACTGTATGTTTTGCCTGAGGCAGTTATTTTCATTTGGGGCTAGGGCTCCTAGGGACACAGGTTCAATATAGAGGGCACATGTCCCCCCCGCCATTTAAATACCACCAATTGCTTAATATGCCATTTTAGATTTTTATGTCGGCAACAAAATTCTGCAACAGCAGGCCTTTCAACTTATATTGTGCAATTGTTATGTTGGCCCATGAACTGTGAAATGAATGTTCACAGTAATGAAGAATGATGTGAAAAATGCTGTAATTCTAATAGACCAACCCTTATGGTTTTTATGGTTTTGTATGCTATATTTTTTAAATTAAGGTCACTCTTAGTGGTTTCCCTCTTTTTGTTTCCATTTTTTCTCAAGTACCACACACTGATTTCTCAAATATACTAGGAATGGAATGCTGTTTATCTCAAGGATTACTGGGTCATAATATCTTCATGCATGAATCCTGTTTGCTGGCTTTGAAACGAAATCTAGATATCCAAAATGGTAGGACCCTTGTCAATAATATAATATAATATTCCTACATGTAACTTTTTTATACTTTAATTGTTGCAATATCATTAAAAAGACATACAAGTTGACTCAGAGATTTTAGTTTAAGTTTATTTGAACATAATATATATATTTTGCTGCATATTGTCACGGAGTCCAATGCCAAACCTTGGAAGTGATACTGTCAAATGTTACATCCAATAACTTGAATCGGGTGTTTTTTTCTTGAACAATTTGAGAGGCCAAGATTGCACTGGCACTCACTGTTACAAATGATTCAGTAATTCCAAAAATGTCACAATACTGCAGAATTTAATCGCTCCATTTAACACGATTGTTACACCAAATGCTCCAGAAACTTAGCAATGGACAATTTGGCCAATTATTGAAGATTGAAAAGTTCGCAGATCTCAAAATTAGCAACCAATTCAGTTTTGAAGGGCCCCTGAGTTTCTCCTAGAAGCAAATTTCTTTTGTTTAGAATTTTGCAAGGATTTGGTTACGTCTCAGAGGAAAGTCAAGCAAGTCCGGCTGTATACAATATCTCGGGAAATAACATATTATGTGACTGGTGAACTTCCTGCCACATATTTCATATTAAGGAAACTACTTAATTTCAGGTGCCAATATTTGTAGCTGTAGTGGGAATGTAAATATCATGGTTCTTTCGACTAAGTGATATCACAGTTCATTTTTAATTTCAAACAGTTTTGCCAGTAAATAATGTTGTTTGTTTCGTTTTGATTGCAGAAAGTACTCAATTTTAAAAGTGGACTATCAAAGATCACAGAAGAATCCAATTGCTGTTTGGGAAAAGATTTATTCTGGACGATTGATTTTGAAAGGTTGATATTACAAGATCCAGTGTATGTACTTAATGACCTGATAAACTAAAATATGAAAATTATCATTGCAACAGTTTTATTCTGAAAAAAATAGAGGCTCAATTATAGAATTAACCTGAACACTATTCAAAGCGCAGTTGTTTTTGTAACTTTGACGTGGCAAAGCACTTATGTGATTTGTCATAAGGTACACCATGATGTCTTCATAATTCTCTTAATATCTCCTACTGAAGTTTTTCAGGATAAGGGAACTTAGCTGGCTACTAAGACACTAAGGCCCCTTATGCTTGGTGGAGGTTCCTTAGAGGGATTACAGAACTGTTTTACTCAGTTTTATATAATTTCATTGCGAAGTTTCTGTGTTTGTCATAATATTGGGATTAAATATCAATATCCTAATGTGTGAAATAAACAAAGACCAGATTGTGTGCAAGCAGAGACTGTGCTTGAGCAAACCCACAATGCAATATGACAAGGTTTACAGCAAATATGAGTATTTAAACCTTCGGCAAAGCTTTTAAATTACGCATAAAATCAAAATTAATTGATACATCCCTCCTGAGCAGCAACGTAAATCAAACCTCTCACTACGTAATTATTTTGGTTAGAATCAGACGTTGGGCCAAACAACGTATGACAAAGGTAGGGCAAAGGTAATTTCGAAACGTTGCACTCAGATGGAAAACCAAACGTAGGTAGCAACCTTAGTAAGAGGTTGGCAGATAGTTTGTTTTATAGTTCGGCCTAACGTTCGAGTCACACATAAGTCATACCTCTGATTGAGAGGTTGGAAGAACATTTGGTCGTAACGTTTTGCTAAACGTGTCAGTCATACGTCAGTCATACCTTTGGTTGAGAGGTTTGAAGAACGTTTGACTATAACGTATGACCATACCTTTGATTCAAAGGTTTGTAGAACATTCATTTGAGAGGTTTTTAAAACCTTAGACTATTACGTAAGTCATACCTTTGGTTGAGAGGTTTGAAGGACGTTTGACTACTACGTATGACCGTACCTTTGATTCATAGGTTTGTCGAACATTCATTTGAGAGGTTTTTACAACTTTAGACTGTTACGTATTACCATACCTTTGATTCATAGGTTTATCAAAGGTATGGTCGAACATTTGGCAATACGTAAGTTCCAAGGTTTCTCCAACGTGTTTTTGATATGTATGGACAACGTTTGAAAGTAATGTTCAGGGCAAACGTCTGATCATACGTATCTGCCAAAGGTTTGTTGAAGGTTTGCACAAAGTTGCAGAACCTAGGATCCTGATTCACAGAGCGCCTTGTAGCGCCATCTATTAAATACCTATTCCAATCTATCTGGTCCCTTTGAGGATATAAAAACTCCAACAGGATGCTTGCTGTTGACGATAAGATGAAGTCATAAAGAAATAGTTGATCCACCAGTCACAAAAATTACCAAATAAGTACTTGTGAAAATGAGAAAGATGATCTAGGTTAAAAAAAAATTAAAAATTTTTTCCATGACCACAAAGATGCATATGAGAATTGTATAAGACCCAAGTTTAATGGTACCTCATTGCAACTGTCCTAGATGCCGAGAATGTTCCAATTTTATCACGGTAAAATTGCAGTAACATTTTCAATTTCAACATGAAAGGTAAGTGTTTTTATTTTATTTTATTTATAGTCCCTAAGTGGACTTGTAGACTGCTCAGTAAAATGAGGAAGAAAAGTCTATTAATTTTGGGAGCTATCCTTTTTGGATAGCTCTGTTTGTACTGCTTTAATTTTTTGTTTTATATTTGCAGATCTCAATCAAAATAATTAAATCCTCCCACCTGGCTGGGATGCTCTCCCCACCCCCCACCCCACCCTACCTGGACAATGATCCCGAACACGCTATATATATATAAATCAAACCTGAAAACAAGAACCTGAACTGAACTAAAACAACTTAAAAGCTACTAAACAGAACAAAATTGAACATATTAAACCCCCCCCCCTCCCATCAGACGATCCGCCCCTGAAAAAAAAATCGACATCTTGAAGAGACTTACCTGTGACTCCAGCGCCGGTGTCCAACGAATTCCGGCCGTATCCACGTCCATGCGTCCTCCCGGGTTTGGTAACCGGGTATATCCATCCAGAACGGGTATATATGTCCAATATTCAGTCCATATTTGAATCACAAATACTGAAACAGCTGATCGAGTCATTCCTGGCCGGGGCGCTCCGACCATGCCGTTCGATTTTTCACATTGCCGGGCCTCAAACTTTCGCAATAAAGCATTCCGACAGTCCAAAACATGCTCAAGTCGTAGCCAAGTAATTAATCTATGTAGCACACCAGATAATGAGGCTTGTCAATGCGTTAAATCCTTCGTTATTAGCGAAAACACCATCCGAGATTACACAGATTCGAGTCAGCCTGCCATTTTGGCTTCTTGTATGCGAGTGCGCATGCGCAAGAGGGGGCAGGTCGGCTGAAACGCTGGATCCTAGAAGGCGGGAAGACGGTCTAGGACCGTCAGAACAACGTTAAAATACTTCGTAGAGTGAGATACGGCTTGTATCACTCGTATCAACGTCTGTAAGTACGTATTAACGTCTGAAAAATGTGTCGACAGATTACGTAGTTTCGTAACGTTGGATCCGATGTGGATGGGAGGTTTAATGCTTCGTTAGACCAACATTAGATCTACCTCAATGTCCGGGAGGGATATAAGACCATAAAATATGCGTTGTTAAACCGAGGCCTTCTGTTAACACCATGAATTTGGTGTATGCATCCTCCTTCTTCAAACATGTACATTAACATAAATATTTTGGAACGGATATTTCTAACATCTGTCAGTGGGGCCTGGTACATGTGCAGTTGTGTATTATTCAAGTTTTTACTGAAAAAAAAAGTAGGGGAGACTTAGGTAAGTTGTGTCATCTTTGCCTTGGGGTAATTTTCTATTTTAAAAAACTTAGTTTGTGAAGTAGTGTTGTGCCGGTTCCCGTAATTTCGATTCGGTCGGTTTCGGTTTCTCCACTTCAACTGAAACTCTAACCAAAGTTCAATCTTACACGGTTCCGAGTGTTTCGGTTATTATAATACATAATTTTATTGAGAAAACAACGAAGTAATCCACAAAATGTCAATCTGTTCTCTCTCCCAGACGAGTGCCATGTTTATGCATTGAATTTCCGGTCCGAAAAACGATTTTGCGGACCGGGTGCTGAACCGCGGATCGCAAAATCGTGTCGGGCACATTACGGACCACGTGGATTCGTCTGACAGAAACCGCAACCAAAACCTCGGTTTTTGGGTCAGAAGAAACCGAAAGCCGAACCAAACAAAAAATATGACAACAGCCCAACACTATTGTAAAGCAATTAAAACAATGGGACACAACAATTAGGGATAATGGTGGACCTTTACAAAGAGTTCTAGGTTGCACATCTGAACCCTGTGTTGCTGTAAGGTTTATCATTGAATTAGTAAGGTTGGTTGATCCCTTTTTTTTAAACTTACATTGTATTTTACCTCTTTTTCTCATATTTTAATCATTCATATAATATTTGCAGCATATAACTGGTTTGTTCCTATCTTATATTGACACAATTTATTGGTTGTCTAAATGTATCATATCATGCCACCAGTGACTCGAATATTGGTTTGGGGACAATGTCACTCAAATTACAGCTTAAGTGTTACTCCCAATTCTGACAACATATCAGTTAAACATGTTAAATTATAAGGAGCAGGAGACATTGATGTTGCTAATTCAGCACTGGCCAATTGTATGTCAAATTTTATCTATAAATTTTGAGTACAGAATTTTCACAATTAAAAATGACATTTTTGTCTGGTGCAGCTGAGACTGAGCCAAGGCCCACACCATCAGAATATGACCATCAATGGAGGCAGGTCTCGAACCTCCAACACTAGCTTCATGTATCAAATTAGGGAATCATCTGCCTGATTTAGTTAATGATGGTTTATAAAAGTTACAACTTACCCCAATCTACCCCAGTCAGAATTTGAGTAAATTCTGGAATGCTTGCAGCATTTACAGTACAATTTAATTTTTTTTGTTTTGGAAGGTTATCAATCTCATTGATAATTTTATTCAATTCGAACCAAAATTATTGATTTAGAGGCACTCGAAATCAAATAAAATCTGTTTTAGTCTAGACCCCACCCCCTCATCCAACATTCTTCCAATAAACAGTTTGATAGTACATATCTGAAACTTTGGCATGTATATCAAGGTATTTTCTTACAGAAAAAATTATGGAACATGCTCCATCACATTGTTCCAGCAACAGAACTGTGCAGTCGTGGGTTTGCTGCTTCGCTTATTGATTTGTCAGTTCTATCGAGATTATGAATGTGTTGGTAAAACAATACAAGTCAGTTAACTGGTGTGTTTTCCTCAGTATGGGCTTGATGAACCAATGCGAAATGAAATCTGCTAAGTTTGTCAAACAAAGGATTTTCACCTTAGGCATTCTCACTTCTGTAATCCTTCTAAGGGGACATTCTTAGTAGACTTCATGCTCTGCAAGTGGATGGAACTAACATAAGTACCCATAAGTACCTAAGTTTGGCTGTTAGTGGATTCTTTGGTGCCTTACAGTTGTCATAAGTAGCCAAATGTGCTGTAAGGACCCATTTAAGGGGCCATGGCTACTAGTGTTAGTACCTAAGTAGCTCATAAGTGGGTGTTTAATGTCTTAGTAACCACCTAAGTTCCCTTATCCTGAAAAACTTCATTAGTAAATCTTCCAAACGGCGTCACTGATTTTTGAACATGACATTCTATTTGTTGTTGTCAGGACTTTATATAAGACCCATCTCTCATTGAGCTGATTAATGTATCCCTTACATTCTTCTGAGAAATATGCTTTAAACTATTATCAGTAAGGATGGGTACAGTGTAATTACTTCATCAATCAGACTTAAGATGTCATCAAGTTCATGCGAGGATGAACTACTACTGAACCCTTATTGGTAATTAATGACTGCTGAACAATTACCCTCAGAATGGTGAGGATCATTACAAAGTCTTTGGGTTCATATGAGGCCAAAGTTATCCGCTAATCTATGGCTTTTATGTCACTTTACAATAGGTCAAAATTACATTCAGATATGATGAATCAAAGACGAATACTGTGATTGAACCAAGATGACACCAGAAAATGCCACTGATATTAGAATAAGCTACTGTGCAATCCAAATTTTTCCAAGCAGATCTTGCACTAGCAGCTCTAAATGTTCTATGCAAATTCATGCCTTTGCATTCTTCTGCCCTCCCTTCCACTCACTTGTATATAAAAATGGTAAACGCTTCCTAGACTCATGGCATGACAAAAATGCTTTTATTATTATAAATACGGTCTTTATCTTTATCAAATTTATTTGAAGAATGAAGTTTAACACTCATTAAAATTTTAATCATCCACAGTTATTCTTCAGATCATCTCTCAAATCATACAGAATTTTGCTTGACTGGTAGACTCCCCTCAAAGTAGAACATCTTACAAACAAAAAAGCAGTCCTTATATTTTTATCTATGCATGATCAATTCATAACATAACCTTTCTGATAAGATTATCCTGAAACTTAAGTAATTCGCATCATCTCTTCTTTGTATGTGATTCTTCTGTATCTGTGAGCCTCTGATTAGGCGTAATCAGCTGTCTCTGCCCAAAGAAATGTGTTCATATGAAATGTAACTCCTGTTAATCCGAAGCAGCATCAGGCCCATTAACTGCTTGATTGAATGTTGCAAAGTAGAAGGAGGTCTGAGGTCATAAGAAACACTTTTGATTGGAGCGCTGCTTATCTATTTGAAAACAGGCCCATAGGTTGAATACCTACTAGTTGCAGTCTTTGAAAAGCAAACAATATGGTAGGTACAATGGCAGAAGAGTCATCATGGTATAGTCCAGTGCCAAACCTGTGAGAAAATGCTGTTCTTTTATCCGATAATTGAATTGATAGGCGAAACAACTTCAATAAGATTAATACTCACAATTACGACGGAAAAATATTGATGATATCCACTAAAATCAGTGATAACGAAATGGCCTAAGTCCAAATGGGCTAAGTCTAAAGGATTTAGGCCATTTGTGCAAAAATTGAGAGTGGGTTTTGAGGCATTTGCTATTAATTTAGGAGTTCAAATTTTTTAACACATGAATTATCATAAGGGTCTTCTCATGGTACCAAAATGGCCTAAGTTTGACTTACGTAGGCCATTTTTGCTTTAGGCCGACGTAATCTGTAAAATGGAATTTGATAGCACTATTTAACACAGTTGCCACACAGATATGCTAGAGAAACACTTGAAAGGGAAATTTTGCCAATTATGGAAGAATGAATGGGCTCAAAGGTCTAAAAATTATCAATAGATCCAGTTTTGGAAGGGCATCTGATATTCAAAGTGACAGTTGAGCGTTGCTTTGTCATAGAAGCAAATTGCTTCAATTGGAAATCTACTAGGATTTGGTTACTTGCATAAGAGGAAAGTCAACCAAGCTTATGTAAATGCATATCTTTGGCAAAGTATGTGGCTGGTTAACTTCCTGCCTCATACTTATACAATTTCAGATAATAATATTCATATTGTGCTGATGTAACCACTATTGTTCATATGGTTTATTATCTTATTTTTCATTCTTTAAACAGTGTTGTTCTCTAAGTTTCACTACCAGATCTTTCAATAGCATTGAAACACCATTATTTTAAAAGTGTGCCAAAAAATTGAGTTTTCTTTCTGGCATTAAACACAACTTATGACTCAGTTTTAGATGCCAGCTGAAACAGTGGTCTTACTATATATAGTATATTGTAGGTGGTCTCAAGAAGCTCAGCAATAACTTGGGGACACACATCTTAGGTAGAAAAGTAAATTTTATTTATTGTCGTTTTAAATTAAATCACATATATCACAGTAATACAATACATGGATTTAAGCACAATGCTTCTGTACGACAGACTAAAAACAGCAAAATAACAACTCTATTATACAAGCTACAATTATTTACAACAAAGAGAAATATTACACAGATAGCATCAAAAGCTCATCATGGCATTAAAAACATTTACATTTTTAGTAATAATATGTATTGCACACGAGGTAGAGGGCACCAGCAGGAGCATTGCAATAAAATATGAAATTTTAGAAGAATTATTGAAAATCTATATCTGTTACATTGTCTGCATTTAATAACCAGGTTGTCAGAGCATCCTTGAAGCCAACAAGTGAAGTTCTATCTTTAATCTCTTTCAGTACGTTAGCATAATTTCGGAAACTTCTCCCTCCGTAACTTACAGTTTTAAAGCGGGTAATATTGAACAATCATTATCTCTCATTTCATAGTTTGACTTTGAGTTCCTCCGTGGCCTAATGGTTAGGAGTGCTTGTTTGCACCACCACTGGCTCTGGGGGCGTGGGTTTGAATCCCACCCCGGAACTCAATATAGTCCGAGCTCATGGGACATTAAATGGAGGCGGGTTGTATCCAGTGTTCTATGCTGGGGCAACTGAAAGACCCTGGGCATCCCTGAATTAATAGGGTATGTACCAGACTCACAGTCTACTCATCTCATCATCATACGGCGATCGCCTGCCTCGATATAGCCCACTAAGGTGCTGCAGAGGCGTAAAACACAAACAAACAAACAAACATAGTTTGATTCTATTTGGATGAACAGTTCTCCTATACGTGTATACCTGGGCTGATTGTGTGTTTTACCCAAGGCAGTAATTTTCATATTGGGGGGGGGGGCTCCTGGGGCACAGGTTCAATATAGAGGGGACATTATCCTCCCCCAAATAGGGAAACCACAAAATAATTAAATGCTAATAAACTCTTTTATGTTGTCAACAATATATTCTGCAACAGGAGGCAATTTTATTGTGCAAGGTGTTTTATGGCTCCAGTCCAGGTAAATGAGCGATTGTTACATTGGCCAGTAAACTGTGAAATGTTCAGAGTAATGAAGAAGGATGTAGAAAGTGCTTTTATTCCATTACAACACTTGTTATGGTTTTTATGGCTTTGTACGCTACATTTTCTTAATTTAAGTCACTATTCACGATTTCTCTCTTTTATGTTCCCAATTCTGTTCATGTTCTAGATTTCTCAAATAGTACTATCAGTTATACCCTACTTGTTTGGAGGATATGGGAATATACACCATGAAGGACTCCATACACCACAAAGCCGAAGGCTGAGTGGTGTATGGAGGCCTGAGTGGTGTATATTCCCGTATCCTCCAAAAAGAAGCAGGGTGTAACGGTTTTATCATCAGAGTTCATTTTTTATTGATGCCAATAAGTTATCTTGCAATCTGAGTCAGAAACGTCTTTCAGTCACGAAGCAACAGTATTGTGACGTCACCACCTGGATGATGTCACAAACGCTCTAACAATGGTATTGTGACGTCATGACTATTGTTGCGGCCTTGGTGATGTCATAAACAATCGTCAGGTAGCAATTGTGACATCATTGTTTATCTTGTATACCCTGTCTGGTGACAACAGAAGGGGTGTACGGTCTGATATATACCTAAGCTCTCAACCAATCAGAATCGAGGATTAACACTGGACTGAGGATAAATGATCATATCATGACTCTAATGGCATTAATCTCTGAGAAAATCAGGTTTTATCCTCAGTCCAGTGTTTATCCTTGAATCTGATTGCAAGATAATTTTATGTACATTAACCAAGCAAGAAGTCTGAGGATAAAACCGTTATACCCTGCTTGTTTTTGGAGGATACGGGAATATACAACATTCAGGCCTCCGTAAACCACTCAGCCTTCGGCTTCATGGTGTATGGAGTCCTTCGTGGTGTATTTTCCCGTATCCTCCAAAAAAACAGGGTATAACTGATAATATCCCTTTCAAGGGGGCTATTTGCTGGCTTTGAAAAAAATCAATAATCATGATCATTGTAGGACAGGTATCAAAAATATAATATCTTCTCTAAAATAAATTTGTTTCTTAATAGTTGCAAATATCATTTAAAGATATAAATATGCTAGTCGACTCAGATGGATGGATGGATGATTGTAACTTTACGTACTGTATTTATGCAATTGTAGGCTAATTACATGTAGGAGAGGAGGAGGAGAGGACATGGCAATGAGATGAAGGAAGATTGAGACCACCATCCAACATTTGATTGGCCCAGGTGAACCTTTAAGAGCAGGACTCAAACCCTTGACCAAGCGATAGGCAGAACAGCACCCTACCACGGAGATTACCCTCCTCCATGTTGTCAATGATCCAATGCCAAATCTCCAAGAGAACCCAAATGATTCAGTAATTCCCAAAATTTTGCATGCAATACTCTAGAATCTGATAACTCTATTTAACTCTGTTGTCGCACCAAATGCTCCAGAAACTTGGCAAAGGACAATTTGGCCAATTATTGAAGATTGAAAGGTCAACAGATCTCAATATTAGCAACCAATTCTGTTTTGTAAGGCAACTGGAATTCAAAGTGACAGTTGAGCGTTTTTGTAAATCTTCCAAACGGTGAATGTAACTATCATGGCTCTTAAGATTAAGTGATGTCACTGAACATTCACTTTTTAACATTTTTGCAAAATCTCATCATAACTTATTTGAATGGGTAAAATTGCCCTATTTTCTCTCTAGAACTAAATACAATATATGATTTAGTTTGTTTTTAAAACATACCTCAGGACCAATTACTAATGGGGAGTAATGGGGTGGCTAGAAGGTTGACAAACTGGAATGACTCTAAAACGCCCAAAGGACAGCAAAATAAATCACAGGGAGTCTTATGAACAGACTCCAGTCAGACTTTCCTTTGATCTCTGTAACATCAGGCTATATTACATCTTAAACAGATCCATTAAAGAAAAAATAAAGCAGAATATCCATTTATAATAAAAACATAATTAGTACAGAATGGTCATTTATAAGCCAAAGTTCAGACTCTTCTTAGGAACTAGTCTAGAGATTTTCCTTTGAACTTGGACTATAATGGACTATAATGATACAACAACAAAACAATTTTCCCTTTATAATCTGCTCTGGGATTACAAAATTGTTCAATCTCAGAGGATAGAAAAATCATCAGATGTGATAGATCGCATTACAATGAGTTCCAAACTACTAGACAAGAGGTCTTTTTTAATGATATTTCAAAAACTTTAGGGAGGTGTCGGGAAGATACATAATCTAGGGTGATACCAATCCAGCAGGGATGGAAGCAGGGGGGGGGATGGACGGATGCATCCCCCCCACCAGACCAAAATGTATATATTTTTACATGTTAATTTTATAAGCGCGCAATCACGCTATGTCGTGAATTATGCGTTCCGCGATGCGATAGCCCAATAGACCACCCCCCCCCACCAAAATTTTCTGAATCCCCCCCTGCAATCCAGCCATGGGATAACCTGTAAACATACATGTGGCTGCTTTATGGCATAGCACCTCAGTGCATAGTTCTGGGCTAGCTGAAAGCATTGTCGTTAACTGTTTTTTTCTACAAACTTACTTGAAAGGAAAGCTTGAATCATCTATCTCATAATAACATAATTCATCACTTTAAACTAAACACTGAGTGTAATTCCATTACTTGAAGTGAGTGCTTAGTCATCTGAATTATGGCTGTCAAATAATTCACTATTTTCATCAATCATAATTCATTAAACAACATAATGAAACATGAAAACATTTTCTGTCTTTATCTGCCCAGCCTTCAGTTGATTATAGTTACTTTTTACAAAAGAGATAGATTAGGCTCATTGGATTCTCAATGTTATCAGGATTAGCCAGATGCTGGAGGTGGTAAATTTGTTAGAGTTGTTGGAATGGATAAATTGTAGATGGGAGATGATGGGCTACTTCCATTAAACGATCTATGTATGTGGTACGACAGATTTCCAGAGTGGTTTTGCAGCCAACCAATGTCAAGTGGTAACAGAATTGTATTGAACTATTCCTTGTGAAGTCACATTCCTATCCAAACCATCTTATTAGTGGTATCTCAGAAGCAAGTTATGAGGTCATATCTTATACTTTCAATGCCATCTGAACAAGTCACTGACCGGTTATTAATGACGTCACAAGTTGATCAATGACAAATTAACAGTTCATTTCGATGCAATGGATAGGGCCTGCTGTGAGGTCAATGCTAGCCACAAACAGCCTATTGTAAGTACTCATCATTCTTTGACTGTAATACCACTCTGGAAATATAGGCTCCACTTAAGCACTTAACTCCCAAACAGAGCCTCCATTTGGGACTTCAGGGAGTCATGTGAATTACGGGAGTTAGAGGAACTTATCAGGAGCTATGGGAGTTATCAGGAGTTAGCTGTAGTTATGGGAGTGGACAGGAGCTACCGGGAGTTGTGGGAGTTAGCAGGATATACTGTGAGTTATCAGGAGTTGCCAGCAGATACTGGGAGTATAGGACTTGGCAGGAGTTGCCAGGAGTTATGGGATTTACTGGGAGTTACCAGGATTTAGTGGAAGTTACGGGAGTTATAGTGGGAGTTACGGAAGTTAGTGGGAGTTACGGAAGTTAGTGGGAATTATGGGAGTTAGCAAGAGTTAGCAAGAGTTACTGGGCCATAGCAGGAGTTGCAAGCTTAAATTGGGCCTAAATATGTCACACACCACAGAAGGTTTATTGCAAGTTACTTTGTCATATACATGTACATGTGTACATGTAATCATATAAGTACAGTATATTTCTCTTAAAGTTTCAGATATTTCATTTGCGATTGATAAACCTTCTTTACCACTACTTTTGGACATATCTTATTCTTAATGAGTCCATCAATATTCTCATTCATGCTATGCCCAAACTATGTTGGGTTTGTGGTTGAATGCACTTGTGTTTGCTGAGCTAATCATTGTGTGATTGGTTTTTGAGCAAAAGTTATTACTTCAAGAGCACAGATGATAAGCAAGCACAAAAGATAAGCAAATCCTTACAGACCTAAATCTTGTGTGGAATTACTGGGTTATGCCCAACATACCACATAGTGTCTCAGATAAAACATAAAAGGTTTCTACATCGGAAAATTATCTCAGATAGAAAAGTAACTATAGTGACTGATAAAGTAAATTTAATAATATGTGACTATTACATCAATGATAATCGGTGCCACTAACAGCTTTATGCACTCATGTGTACCCATTTCCATTACATCCAATGACAACAATTCTGAATGAAGTTTTGGTTGCCATTCCTGATTAGAAAATGTTTTATTTCTTGCCTACACTCTAGTATTTAAATTTTGAGTCAATTTAAATGTTTGAGTGAGATGGTTTCACGTTTCCCTTTGCGCTAACATAGCTTGTTTATTTAAGATATGATAACCTGTCAGTTGTCATAACTTTTAAACAACAAGCCATGTTAGTGCAAAGGAATTATGCAAATATTTGAATCAATTATTTAAGTTTACTCAAAATTTAAACGTAACAGAGTCCCTCTCAATTGAATTTATAAATCAACCTGTTTCTGTCTTCATAATCGCTTTCATTGAAACAGAAGTTTGCACTTGATTTGGTGAATGGTGATTGATACACTGTAGTGTAACCACTACAACCGTTTCAGTATGGATGGCTCCAAACAGTTATTTTCGTGACTCCGATCAACCAGAATTGATATTCTATCAAGGTCATAAGAAGAGAAATTACTGAACCCTTATTAATGACTAATGACAGCTGAACAATTGCTGCTATATTATTGGTGATCTTATCATGGGCCCAATTTGACATTTCACAAGGCAATTCCTCACTAATCTGCAGCTCTCATGTCAGAATTGCTTTATAGTAAGAACAATCAGTTATTATGTGACCCCATTATATATGGGTAAGCCCAGATGACAAAAGATAGTGAAACAAATGATACATCGTAATAAGCTATCATCATAAACATTAAACAAATTACTTGTGTCCCGAATCTTTCTCAGATTGTTGGCCTAATCACAATACCTGCTCATCACTATTTTTGTGTGTGTATTTATGTCACAGTTAATTGAAATTTTACTGCACATGGTGCAACGGTCACAATCATAATACACTGAAAGACTAAAGTTATGCATATGCCGTGCACTCAAGAATCTCATCTGTGGGCTCAATGTAAGGTTCTATCTAACAAAAGCTTGACTTAAAAACCTATAAACACTAACAATAATTGTCCTGGGTTCATTGCAAGGTAGCAACATCCTGTCATCTGGAGCATCACCCACAACATCAAGAAACATTCTTTCATCACAATGATCATGGTATCTTGAGCTCTGGTTGTTTTTCTGGGTCTAGCACCTTTTTGTTTATTCCTGGTTAACCCTGGCTCCCTGTGACAGACAGATTTCATTGATACACTTAACAGATGGACATCAGTCACTCTACAACCTTAAGCTGGTTTTTCCCACCTGTGCCACGCCAATAGATTCATAATAATAATAATAATAATAATAATATGGATTAATATAGCGCTTATTTCAGTAAACTGCTCATCAGCGCTTTTTCAGATCGAATCACTTGTAGGAATTCTGGAACATCCCTTTCGTATTGTGGTTTTAGGTACACTCTGAATTCAATTGTCAAAGAATTGTGTGCTAGCATGTTTCAGGATTGATTTAAGCTCATATTAAACAGCATATCTGCTACTGATATCGGTCAACAGCAAAAAACTTGTTTTCTGAAAAGAGCCCTTTGTCAGCCATTTTGTAAAACAAAATTTTTTCTCGGTTCTGTGATTTATTGTTTGTGACCCTGTTTTTGGGTGCTTTACACCATGGAACCATCATATTAACCATACCACCTGAGCATCTTGGCTGCACAGCATATACATAACTTTTGTCTTTCAGTGTATATATGTATATATACAGGGTGAGGAACCAAAACTTTCCACAAACTCCCTTTTAGAAATTTTGCAAGGATTTGGTTACATCTAAGTGGGTCGAGCAAGTCCAGCTAAATATGATATCTTCCAAAATGACATGTTATGGGGCTGGTTAACTTCCTGCCACATATATCATATTCAGGCAACTGTTTCATTTCAGATTACAATATTTGCATGATGGGAATGTAGCTATCATGGTTCCTAAGATTTTGTGTTAAATCATAAATTATTTGAATGGGTAAAATTAACTTTTTTCTCACTAGCACTAAATACAATGTATGATTTAGTTTGTTTCTAAAACATACCTCAGGACCTGGACCATGCAGTTACTAATACGGTGGCTGGAAGGTTGACAAACTGGGATGACTTGAAAATACCCGAAGGTCAGCAAAATAAATTACCAGGAGTCTTATGAACAGACTCCAGTCAGACTTTTCCTTTGATCTCTCTAACATCAGGCTATATTACATCTTAAATAAATCCATTAGGGAAAAAAGAAAGCAGAATATCCATTTATAATAAAAATAGAAAACATAATGTCAATTAAAGAGCCAAAGTTCAGACTCTTCTTAAGAACTAATCTCGAGGTTTGCCTTTGAACTTGGACTATAATGGACTATAATGATACAACAACAAAACAATTTTCCCTTTTTAATCTGCTCTCGGATTATAAAATTGTTCAATCTCAGAGGATAGACAGATAGATTGTATTACAGTGAGTTCCAAATTACTAGGCAACTAGTCTTTTTTTAATGATATACAAAATTTCAAAAACTCTAGGGAAGCCCTGGAGGACGCATATTCTCGAGTGATACCAATCTAGCCATGGGATAACCTGTAAGTGTACATGTGGCTGCTTTGAAACGTCTGGAAGGTAGATACAGTGTCCATGATTCTGCACTGGGCTGGTTCAAGTCCTACATTTCTGAAAGGTCACAGTCAGTGATTATTAATGACAAAATATCACCTAAACTGCCTCTCAAATTTGGAGTTCCTCAAGGTTCAAAATTAGGACCAATCCTATTTAATTCATACATCGCTCCACTAAGTGAAGTGGCTGCAAAAAATCAAGTCAATGACCAAAAGTATGCTGATGATGAGCAACTTATTCTATCTTTCAAACTGACGTTCTTAGATCAGAGAAATGCGGTAGTTAAAATGGAAAAGTGCATTGCTGAAATCAGGACATTTCTCCATGAAAATAAGCTTTTTGACAATGCAGAAAAAACTGAACTACTGCTCATTGGCAGTCCACACCAACTAATTAAACCCCAAGTATCATTAATCCATGTCGACAAAGTCATTATTAACTCAGCTGATGATGTTAGAAATCTAGGCGTCATCTTCAACAAGAATATAACCATGGAAAAAAGGCCAACAAAATGTGCCGGAATGTCTATTTCAATCTTAGAAATATTAAAAAAATCAGGCAGACTTTGGACAAGGAAACTTGCAAAACCGCAGTCAATGCTCTAGTCACACCTCACTTAGACTATGGAAACAGTCTTCTCTATGGAACATCGAGTCGCTTAATAAATAAACTTCAAGTGGCCCAAAACTCAGCAGTCCGACTGATTGAGAAATTGAAAAAGCATGACGGCGTATGACCATCAAAATTTTAAAATGTTTATATGTATCAAATGACCACATAATATTGTGACAAACATGTCTAAGTTCTAGAAACTGTATTTACCATTTTGCTGTGGTTTGTGGAAATAACTGATAAAAGCCGAATATTACAAAATTTTATTTATTTTTATTTCCATGGCAGTAAAAGAATAGTAGACTAAATGGTAACTTATCTTCAAATTAAATCTAATTTTTTTGTTGGATGACAAAAGTCATGTACTCTTAAGTCTCCACGGCGCTTTTCATTCAAATTCACCAAACATTTTATGAGTTAAATCTTATTTTTTAAATTTTGTTAAAATATTTTAAAAAAACTTACATATTTTCTCCTCAGATATACAAATTTTCCTCTAAAATGATTTCACCTGTCCTGTGTTATGCGTCTGTATGTGGGCTTCGAATTGGTATAAAATATGTGCCACCAAAGTGAATACGAACAGAGCAAATGATGATAGAAGCGTGTTTTTCAGCCTATTTTTCCAGATAAAAAGCCAATTTTGAGTAATGCTGTGACACAAAAGTCAAAAAAGTGTTCTGGTTTTCACCCAAATCGATTTTATATGCATTATCAATAATAAATGGATTTAGCGTAAGAGTAATTTCAAAATTAAAGTGAAATTTGTGTTTGTTATTGCCTTTTTCAACAATTGGCCCCAAATTTTGAGGAAAGCTTCACAATGAGCTAACTTTTGATAATGAAACATTGAAACATACTCCAGCTACTAAAATATTGTGTTGATTATCACTACAAGTAATACTAGAATGATTGTGTTACTCCTTGCAAGAAAACCATGAAAATATGACCAATATTTTCCATAGTGTTACGCTTGCGACAGAGCCCCTTTTAAGAAATCTTTGTATCTTACCACCAGACACCAGCTGCGGACCAGGATTACTTGATTGTTTCTCAAAACTACACAGATTTTGCAACATTACAAGCGAAACCAGATTAAAAACGGAGCTTTTATTGCTCTGTGGCACTACAAAGTATTCTGGGCATTAATCTTGCAACGGATTCACCTACCCTGCTATTCATTGGAATTTTTTAGTATACTAAATGTTCCACAACCATAAGAAGCTCCAAAACGGATAAGCAGATATAAGACTAGGTCAAAAAAGCCAAAAGATTCAACTGACATGACTGACACATGTCAAAGGGACACTAGAGCATCCCAGACCAGTAAGCGTCAAATTTGACAAAATTTTTGGAAGTCAACCTTTGAATCTAGCTCAATAACGTGAACACAGGCAAATATAAATACTTGATTTGATGGATTTATGAAGCCTGAGGATACAGAGATTCCAAAAAGTGTTGAGAAATTGCCTTAGAATATGTCCAAATTTGTAAAACTGAATATATTCAAGTGGTCAAAAATGTTATGTAACGTTTAATTTGTGAAAAAATGCTAGTTCTTCAATGTAATTCAACTCTATCTTAATATCTATTAGACAGAATGTCATGAAATTTTCAGGAAAGTTGAACAAGAGTGTAATTAAAGCAATGGTGTATCATGAAGTTGTCACATACAGCCATTCTCATATTTTGAGACCCCTACAGAAAATATGATGCGTGGCTTCATTATTTTTGAACTAGGCCATAATTCATCACTTTAAAGTAAACACTGAGTGTAATTCCATTACTTGAAGTGAGTGCTTAGTCATCTGAATTATGGCTGTCAAATAATTCACTATTTCATCAATCATAATTCATTAAACAACATAATGAAACATGAAAACATTGTTCTATCTTTATCACTCCATGCAGGCGTCAGTTGATTATAATCAGTTTTTATTAAAGAGATAGATTAGGCTCATTGGATTCTCAATGTTATCAGGATTAGCCAGATGCTTCAGGTGGTACATTTATTAGTGTTGTTTGAATGGATAAATTGCAGAAGGGATATGACAGGAAACATGCATTAAACAATATATGTATGTGGTACAACAGATTTCCAGATTGGTTTTACAGCGAACGGCAAGTGCTTACAGAATTATATTGACATGTTCCTTGTGAAGTCCCATTCCTATCGAAACCATGTTATTCGTTATAACTCATAAGCAAGTTGTGAGGTCATGTCATATACATTCAATGCTATCGGAATAAGTCAACGACCGATTATTAATGAGGTCACAAGTTAATCAATGACAAATTGACAGTTCATTTCAATGCATGGATAGTGCCTGCTGGGTGGGGAATGCTGGCCATAAACAGCTGTAGTCTAAGTATCATTCTTCGACTGTAATACCATTCTGGAAATACATCATCATAGCCTCTTTAAATTTATTTTTGTATTCACTTCATTTATCATCTGGCATGCCATCACAGACAATTTTGTGTATTTTCGTGACCAATGAATCTATGTCTATGTCTATGTCTATGTCTAATATTTCAGACAACACAGAAGGTTTATCGCAAGTTACCTTGCCATATAAACATAAAATGTACATTATATTTCTCTTAAAAGTTACAAGTATCGCTTTTGCAGATTGATACTCCTTCTTCATCACTGCTTTTGGACATATCTTATCCTTAATGAGTCCATCAATATTCTCATTCATGCTATGCCCAAACTATGTTGAGTTTATGAATGAATACACTTCTGTATGCTGAGCTAATCATTGTGTGATTGGTTTTTGTGCAAAAGTTATTACTTCAAGAGCACAGAAGATAAGCAAAGCGCAAAAGAAAAGCAAATCCTTACAGACCTAAATCTTCTATGAAATTACTGGGTTATGCCAAACATACCGAACAGCGTTTCAGATAAAACATGAAAGGTTTCCACCGTGGAAAGTTATCTCAAATAGAAAAGTTTCTATAGTAAGCGACTAAGTGAATTTGATAATAAATAGTGACTATTGCATCAATGACAGTCGGTGCCACTAACAGCTGTCACTTTATGATTGACAATTATGACTGAACTTTGGTTGCCATTCCTGACTAGAAAATGTTCTATAATTTCTTACCTGCGCTGTAAAATTTGAATTTTGAGTCAGTTTTAATGTTTGTTGAGATGGTCTCACAATCCCTTTCGCTAACACAGCTTGTTTATTTAGGGTATGACAGTCTGTCTGTTGTCGTTACTTCAAAACAACAAGCTATGTCATCTCAAAGGAATTGTGCAAATATTTGAGTCAATTATTTATGTTGACTCAAAATTCAAATTTTACAGTGTACCACTTCCTTCTCAATTACATTTATTAACAAATCCTTTTCTGTCTTCATAACTATTTTCATTGAAACAAAAGTTTGCACTTGATTTGGTGATTGATACATACAGTGTAACCACTATAACTGTTCCAGTATGGATGGATCCAAATATAATAATTATTTTCATGACCTCGATCAATCAGAATTTATATTCTATCAAGATCATGCGAGGAGAAATTACTGAACCCTTATTGGTGACTAATGGCTGCTGAACAATTGCTGCTGTATTAGTGGTGATCTTATCATAGGCCTAGTTTCACCTTGGCCTTGGGGTCAAGGATTTCTGAAGGCCATTCCTCACTAATCTGCAGCTCTCATGTCAGAATTGCTTTATACTAAGAACAATCATTTATAATGTGACTCTATGAGTTAGCCTAGATGATAAAAGATAATGACACAAATGATACATCGTAATAAGTTCTCATCATAAAAAAATTACTTGTTTCCTGAATCTTTCTGAGATTGTTGACCTATAGTCGCAATGCCTCCTCATCCCTCTTTTTGTACGTGTGTATTTATTTCACTGTTAAAATTCTACAGCAAATGGTGCAATGGTCACAATCATAATATATCTGTTTTTGTACCTGTCGGCCTTTGCATCAGAAAGTAACAATGACTTACTATTTTTCTTCTTGATGTCATATCGAATCCAGCTCTTGAAAATTCGCTGAAGTCAAACATCTGTCATTTACCTATGGGAAATTGTTACAAGCGACAGTTCCATTAAGCCTTTAATGTCTAGAAGTTCAGCCTATTTGTAAAAAGGCGCAAGTCTAGGTCATCTTTTTAAGTTAAATATTGATCGCAAAGCTATATTCTGACTGACTTGTAGCTTTTTCGCATTACTTACTGATAAAATGGGTCGCCAGACACTCATTGCTTAAGTTAGGTGGCTAAATACATGTGAAAAATAAATGAGTCTCTTACTGCAGGTCGATGACATATCCCGTGCCATATTTAGACAATAGATACCCGATGCTAGTCTTAATGACAGACTTTGCATAAAGGACAACTTTCCTACTATTGTGAAATGAAATGACAAACATCTTGAATTAACAAGCAAACAAGTTTGAAGGAACATGACCCGTTATTCAAGATATTTGAGATTCTCAACTTGATAGTGACATTGTCACTGACGTAAATAACTTCAATTTGGAATTTGCGTAGGACAGTTTTGAGACAGAACTTAAGGATAACACTGCGCTGTTATTTAGGCAATCTTGTAAAATACACAGTAAATAATTTCTGGTGGTTTTTTTTTCTTAACAAGGTTTAGCAAAATTTAGGAATGAATATTCGCGGACTTTGCATGCTCCAAGGAAAACTTCAACCCCCCCCCCGGATTATTACTGGTCGCTTCCTAAGAGTCATAGGGCCTACGAGGAAGCGCAAAGCCATAAAAGGCAACATTAATTCTGTCCGTCCAACAGATCCTTCATACAAAACCATAAGAGACATTCTGATAGAACAAAAGCATATTATACAACCCTCTTCATTACCGTGAAATTATCGTTATTGTTATAGCCCTACAAATACAATCTATCCCAGGAAAAATTGACTTTATATTGCCTGTATATATCCATGGTGCAAATTAAAATGTAATTTTGAATGAAGACTTTTAGAGTGCAAAAGTGTTGATCACAAAATGAAACCATACTTTACGTTTTTGTTTACAATACCATCGATAAAAAAATACACGTCTTCCGCCATAAAGGCTTCTTTGATACAAACCCAGAAGGCCTAGGAAAGTATTTTTATGGCATTCACAACTGTCATTATGATAAACAACAGTAAACAAATGTTTCCTTTCTCCACTCCTTGTGTATTACTTTCGGCCTGTCAAAATTTTCCATGACATCTTTTCGATAACCTCAACAAAGTCTGGCTATAAAGCTGTTTGTCAGTGTTATCTGGTCTGACTGTGAGCATGAGAAATCGGTGTCTTCAGGAGCTACATTGGCTCAGGATTACCAGTCAATGTACAATCTGTGCTCTCTGTTACTATGCTACTCTGGTGAATGGTTATGTACTGACTCCTGATGGTATCATGAGGTCAGGCTGATCTACTTTAGAGGGGACACAAACTGCATTAAGCTTGTCCAATCATGCATGTTTGTCTTGGTTTAAGATACTCGTCTTCGGAACATTAGTATTGTCTCCTTTTCCCACTTTTAGCATGCATTTCATTTGTCATATTACCATAATTAGTTTGTTACATGTGATTTATAGAGCTGTATTTTGCAATCTTCCACAACCAGCAGTTCAACAAAGGAAGTTTTCATCATTTAGCAATATCAGAAGTGCATGTACTCTTAATGAAATGAACAAATTAGCTTGAAATTAAAAGGATATTATCGTGGTTGCTGCCACAAATTACATGTGGTTTTGTTAATTGAAAGCTACATGTAATTGTCCTACTCTTTTGGCAAAAGTTCAGATTTTCTTCTATTTCTGCCATTGTTCTCTCCTTGGAAAAGCCGACAAAAAATATTTGAATGCCACATTATCAGACATTTGTCAAAAAGGAAGCTATTCAAGATGTGAAAAAAGGTCTGTGCTGGTAATTGTCAACAATTTCTTCTCAAAAAAGGCGTTCGAATCATTTAGCAATTTCAAAAGACACCAAGTTTCCCAGGTATTCTGATCTGCGGAAGTGTGTTAATTGCAAAATCATCTGCGCGCTGTTGATTGTTTCGAAACACCAAAGACAGACTTTTTACCTTGAAAACCAATTAAATCAGGACCATTTGTCATCTGATTTTGTTGTGGTCTGGTAATAATCCTTTGATTGTGCAGATAAGCTGTTACATGTCACCTGCACATGATGAGAAAGCTTTTCATCGTGTTCATTAACTCTGCTGCAGGGAATATTCTTTGTTTCGAAACTGTTGTAGGAAAATAGGATGGGTAATACCAAGTGGTGAAAAGATGATATTTGCACTGATCTCTATAAAAATTTGTCATTTTTCCCAATATTGTGGTTAGTAATTTGGTGTTGTCATTTGACGAAATGGTCTATGCATTTGGTTGAAATAGCCTAAGCTGAAAATAATAAATCAGTACAAGAACAAAAAGACATTTTTCAGTCACAAATCTGCATCATGTATTTTGAATTGCCTGTGGCCTAATGGCTAGGAGCACTTGTTTCTGCTAGAAATTGGGCTATGTGGTCACTGATTCGACTTCCACGCTGTAACTAAATTTTGGGGCAACTGAAAGACCCTGGATACTCTTCAATGAATCAGGTATGTGCCAGACTCACAGTCTCACAGACAAGCAAAGGTGGTTGAATGATACTGTTTCCAAATTAAGTTGAATAATATTGTTTGCCCTAATTTTAACATTACATTATGATCCATATAACCATTTATGCCATTCGACACCTCTGTCAGCCAATCACATTACAGCATTTCAGGGGAATAATTCCCATATTCTTTGTTGTCCAGTTATCCTCTCATGTTTGACTGTTTGTCTCATGGTATAAGCCGGTTATTCACCATGGGCTCAGGCATATGTGTTTATCACACCTCGGCCTAAAGACCTAGGGTGATAAATCATATATTCCCTCTCCCGTGGTGAATAACCTTTACTTATCACTTGTATTGGCCTACAATTCACAGCTTCTGAAAAAAAATAATTGGGGAATGAATCGAGAAACGAAACTTGAAGTTGTTGAAAATTGCCCAGTTGTCACATGTAGGCGTTAAAATGGGGTTTTATTTCACAAAAACTAATTGTCCTTCTCTTTTTGGAACCATGCTGATTTTCTTCGGTTTCTTCCATTGTTCTCTTAAAGAAAAAGGAAATGATTGTGTTTGTAAATGCAAACACTTTCAGAATCTGTTGAAAAAAGCATTAATTTGGAAATTTCAAAAGACGTAAAGAATTACATCACCACTCACTTCTTGGGGAGTGTGTTAATTTGAAATCAGCCACTAACTGTCTTGTTGTTTTTATTGTCTTAAAAATCCAGAGACCAGTTTTTGCTTCTAAAGCAATTAAATCCAGACCATTTGTCATTTGATTTTTGTTGTGATCTTTTAATAATCCTTTGATTGCTGGGATAAGCATGTTACATGCACATGATGGGAGCCTTTTCATCAACTGTTGTTCAGGTAATTTTGTTTGCTTCAAAACTGTCACTGGAAAATTGAATGGCAGAAATTCTAAATTACAATTATTCTTTCATTCACAGTGGCACTTGCTTTAGGCCTATATGACCCCCATTGTAAGACCGACCTGCGTTATGCGACCACCTTCCTCCTGTACCAAGAAGTACTTTTAGTGAATTTTTTGCTCCCAGATGAAAGACCACACCCCCATGAGACACCGCTTCATCACCGCAGGCTGCAGGGGTGATCTTATAAATAATGCACCCACCATATGATCTCCAAAATTGGAGTTTATGTTTTCTTTTTGCATAACTAACCCATGGCAAAATATGTTCTGGTCGGGTCCCCATACTCGTATTCCCATCGTCAGCTTCACTCCATTGCAAAGATGGAAGCACCCTTTTCTATACGGGGCACCCTCACCTGAAAGTTTGATAGTATCACACAGGCACAAACTTGATCATAAAAATTAACATTTTGGCCTCTTACTAAATTTTCATTTATTGGCCCATGGCAGCTGCCACTCTGCCACACAGGCCAGTCCACCCTTGGATGTTGCTTTTTGTTAAATTCTGACTTTCTGTATTGAAAGTTTTCTTTTAGGATCTTTTGAACAATATATCAACTTCATAAAGTTTTATATGATTAAGTTTTATAAGAATTATCACTGCACCAATGTGGTCCTTTATAGGACCTAAATACACTTTTATGTGGTCATAAACTGAAAAGTAATCACTTTGGAAATGTTGTTTTTATTGAACAATAGAAGTCGTCCGGGATAATGACTTTTGTTGGGTAATGAACAGAATGATAAATTGATCAGGTAATGAAGAATGCTATAAAGAGTATTTTATTTCAGTGAGAACCCCCCTTATGGCTTTGTACGAAGGATTTTCAGAATGGCTGAACTGCTTCCATTCCTCCTGAATTTCCCTATCCATTTCGAGTATAGATGTAAGATGTGTAGATGCCAGTGTTGGAGTCCTCGAGGCCGGCCTCGTCCTCGAGGCCGGCCTCGGAGCCATTTTTGATGGCCTCGGCCTCGGTCTCGGTCTCGGATGACCAATCCTTGGCCTTGGACTCGGTCTCGGACCCTCTGGCCTCGGATATTTGTCCGAGGCACGTCCGAGGCCAGCAAAATTAATAAAGTACAATTTTGCTGGAACAGTCAAACTAAATTTTCCTGTCAGTTAAGTATAATTATCTGTCAGTTTATCTAACACAAGGAAACTATTATCCTATATATTAGATTCTGATAGAGTCATTTTCTGCCTGTCTTTTGAGAATGTCTGTATCTAGGCCTATTTTAGGCCGAGTGTCAAGTTATACGCGGTGCCATTTTTGTGATAGATATGAAATTATAAATTGACCAACAGTATTTGAATATTTTTGAATATTTATTTTCCTTCAGTAGTAGACCTTCACTAATTGAGGTGAACATTATTTCATGTAAATTTCGACCATAACAATTTGAAGTTTTAAAGTTTTTGTTTACATGTAATGGAAGATGTGTTGGTACGTGATCATTAACTTCACACACCAGAATGTCTGACTTAAAACACAACTAAACAAATGGAATGGGACAAAATTTGTGACAGAATCTCATTTGTGCCTCAAAAGATATTCCAAATAACTTTGTTCTAGCAAAAATATGCCACTGCCCAATAAATTTGAACCCAGCAATTCAGAGTATCTATCCACATGAATCTAGATTCCAGAAAGTGTAATTTTTTAAGCAGTTATAGTAAAGCCCGTAATGAAAGTGTTAAGCTGCCTCAGAATTTTTTTTTTAACTAACCAATTTTTTCCAGTCATGGTGAAAAGATTCTTCATTTCAGTGTTTTACTTGAGTCATTGAGTGAATCTCTAATTGTACTGTTATAGCCTTATCGTAAGCGATGGCTAAATGTCGATAATACACCAAGCTAAGGTAGTTTGGCAGTCAACCATCATTTTTGTCCAGCTGGCCTCGGTCTCGGTCTCGGTCTCGGATGCTCATGCCTCGGTCTCGGTCTCGGTCTCGAGGGTCAATGCCTCGGTCTCGGTCTTGGTCTCGGATGCTCATGCCTCGGTCTCGGTCTTGGTCTCGGATGTCCTGGCCTCGACTCCAACACTGGTAGATGCAGTTTTAGTTTCTCTACTGGACAGAATGTAGAAGAGGAACTAATCAAATTTATATAGATGATATAAAATACCTCTTTTGTTGTCACCCGAGGCTGCTGTTGCCATGGACTTTATGAAGTTGTATTTATACTGGGTGTGTGCCAAAAATGTGCTTTTTCGCAGACAATTCGATAACATGACTGATAGATCTAGTAGGTAGATAGATAGACAGATATGTGGTAAGTGCAGGCCACTAACTTCTAAGTCCAGTTCTATAGACACTCGCTACTCAAGGGTTGAATGCTGAGATAGGAGATATAGCAAGAGTTCAACATTTTACACATTTACCCCATGTGAGGAAACTTTTCATTGGCCAGCACAGACACTGTTACAAGAGGGCACCATTTTAAAGTCTCATTCGAAGGACATCCAGCTGGGATTTTGCTCATGAAGGTTCATTAAAAATTGTCGAGTTCCTCAACTGAGGTTCGAACCCATGCAGGCAAAGACATTCAGCGGAGCAGATGGGAACGTTTTAAAACCACACTGCAACCCAATTGAATCCTGCTGCTATGCTCGTACATGTTTGACAATGTATTGGGCGAAAGTTAAATTGAATAATAGAAATAATTTGACAATTTTTTTCTTTAAATTTAGGATATATATCAGCAAAGGAATTTAGTCCAAAGATTTATAATTTTGCTGACTGGTAAAGTTTAGAGACAGAGAAGCAATGTTTAACTTTGATAGATAGATAGATAGATAGATAGATAGATAGATAGATAGATAGATAGATAGATAGATAGATAGATAGATAGATAGATAGATAGATAGATAGATAGATCGATAGATAGACAGACAGACAGACAGAAAGACAGAGAGACAGCTAGACAGACAGACAGACAGACAGATAGACAGATAGATAGATAGATAGATAGATAGATAGATAGATAGATAGATAGATAGGCAGATTGATACATGTAGATAATGGATAGAAGTGCAGGCCTCTGAGCCCAGTTCTGTTCTGGGCACTCTTGAGCACAAGAAATACAACCAAAGAAAACAATCAAAGCAATGTCTTTGTGGCGGGGAAGGTATGTAAAAAAATAGTGCATTTATACATAGAAGCATGAAACTTGGTGCACACTTAAAAAACATCTATACAAACATATTTGGATAGGGAGCCACTTAAGATTTAGCTTAGGTGGCTATTGTCAGCCATTTTCCAAAATGGCGGTCAATTCTTCCATTTTGCTGCTTTCTGAGCAGTTCCTACAAATAGAATACATGTAAATATTGTTTTTTATTGCTTCTCTAGGTATTCAGTATATTACTATAACATTTTTTGGTAGCCTGGAATTTATTCAGGCTTGTTGGAATCCTTTTTGTTAGAAATATTGATTCAAACACTAGATTTCGCGGTTACGCATGGTTACGCCAATTCTTTATAAATCTCAAAATAAGTTACATATTTGAATTCTTTGCAAAAATGAGTACCCACATCAATGGGTTTTGTAAACTTGGTACGAATATGGAATAAATGAAAATTTTTTTTTTTTTTGAAGATTTCGATTTTTCTTTAATTTTGACAAAGAATTCACAGAAACTATTACAGATGATTTCATATTTGTAGACATTTGAGGTAAAAAATACATCATTTTTCCTGCAATTTTCATTGGTCGAGAGAAGGTATGACACCACTTTCTCCTGAGAAGTGACATAAAGTTTTACATGGGTGACCATGGCATTTTAAGCCATTGATCTCCTGACAGGGACTGACTTTAGCAGTTTCAAGTGAGAGTTTCAGTTTGTGTTTCACACATTTTCAGTACATACATTCTGCAAGTCCAATGTTGTGCATTCAGACAATTAGGATCAGGTGATCCATTCTATGATTGTTTATACAGAAAAAATGTATAATTGTGAATGTAACATTTTCTCAGAAGAAGGGCTCAGCTGAGGCGGCAGGACAATGGGCTACCAATCGCGGGGTCCTTGATCTGATTCCCACTGGGATTTTATTATGAATGTTGACCACGTCACTGGGCTACCATCCTGTCCTGGGGGACCATTCAGAATTTATGATTCTGGGGAGTTTTGTTGGAACTTTCTATCAAAAGTGTATACCCCCTTTGGTTTCATGCTTATTTGTACCTCTAATAAATTCCATGTGGATTTTTAGTATGTCCCCTTTTCTTTCATTAAAATGACATACCCCCCTTAAGCATGTTGTGAGTAATAAGTACCCCCCTTGAAACATGTACAAAAAATTGTTGCACTGTCGGGCAAAACTCCAATTCCCCTCAAATCATAAATTCTATTTAGCCTGCAATGCACATAGATTCTGGAGAATCTGGACTAGGGGTAAACATTAGTACTGCCCCCCTTAAAGCATGTAGCACCCACTCAGGTAAAACTCCGATCTCCCCCTCAACCTAGTCATAAATTCTGAATTGTCCCTTACTGATGTCATAGACAATGCTCGCGTCTTTTGGCATGATAATTTTGTGTAAATAGATGTGAAGCCATTCAGAGTCAGCTTGAAACTGATTTAATATCAGTTGAAACAATCAATAGTTGTACACAGGAGTGTGAAGTACAACTCTTCATGAAGAAGTGAAAGAGTTCATGTGGACTGCGGTTTGACATACATTGGGTCATTCTCTAAACTATTGTCAAAATACCGTTACTGATATGTATGACATGAAAATCTAAAAATACCTAAAAAATAACTATGCTGTGAGTATCAAATAAACAACTCTCATGAAAATCTATGATTGGATTAATTTTTAAAAAATTATTTTTTGCATTTTTTCCATGTTTTAACCCCAAAATTAGTCTTTTTTGAATGTTACTGGTTCTAGGTTGTCGCATGTCTCAGACTAAAGCTCACATTTTTCTCTATAAAATGTTTAAAATTAAAATTGGGATTCTTGCATCAAACTCTGGCCTTTGCACTGTGGGATGGAAAAACCACATTACATGGTTTTCAAGCCATTTACGCCAGTTTTTCCGTGTGTTACTGCATTTGCAAAATTAATGTCAACTCCAGAACTTTTAACATGTTTGGAGTCCTAGTATCAAAACATTTTAGTGAAAACTAACAATTCTTTCACATTGTCAGCTTAACATCCTTATAGCAGTAGATTATCTTCCTGTTTATCATTTTTTATTATTTTATTTCAATGCAAATCGCTAAAAACTTTTCACTACATCTTGAGTATTTTTATTAAGCATCAACTCCGGAACCACTGCCAGAGGGTGAAAATATGTCTTGATTTCATTATTTTTTGGCTACCAAGTCCGTTTTAAGTACAACTTGTGAACTGAACACTTTTTATTCTATCAGTTGCTTCCATTTTTCTGATTTTACATGAAACATACAAATTTGTCAACTCCAGAACTGTCAACTCCGGCACCAAGTTGAAGAATTCCGGAGTTGACGCTTAATCTTGCAGGACTTTACATTATCGGTTTAATATATACTTAAACAATGATAATCAATTCAGATTCCACAAATTTTGTTGGCATCGATGAGAAAATGCTTGTATTTTGCAACTTTATCGATTTGTTTATAATTTTTCATCTTCCATTTTTGATTAAATGTATGAAGTTCTTTTGGTGCCGGAGTTGACAACTGACTGATATATGTTAGACAAAAATGTTTAGGAGAAATGATGATTCCGCAACAAAATATATATTTCAGATACCATTAGCAAAAGAATATGTATA
Source organism: Platynereis dumerilii (assembly GCA_026936325.1). Lineage (NCBI taxonomy): Eukaryota > Metazoa > Annelida > Polychaeta > Phyllodocida > Nereididae > Platynereis > Platynereis dumerilii. The sequence continues at coordinate 56,014,356 of JAPTHN010000003.1, forward strand.
AAATTATCACTGTACCAAAATTGGCTTATAACCCTTCTTAAAACATTAAAAATAAATGCTGAAAAGTGCTAAATGGTAAAAAATGCTGATAACAAAATTTTCAGCTAAAAAAAATATACAAAATAAATAAAATTTGAATAATGATGAATTGAAAGAAACATTTGCTATCAAACAATCAGAATAGTGATTTTATATCATCAGTTTTATACTTCTTTTGGTGCAATTTTAATACTTAAACAAAAGTAAAATTTCTTTAGAACAAATGTCAACTCCAGAACCATTCCTTTATCAACTTAATGCTGCTTGAAGGAAATATTGGCCAAAATTACTAGTTTTTTTGGTGCAATATATTTAATTGTACAACTTCACAAGGCTATTGGTGTGTTTTTTAACATATACTTTTTTTTAATACAATACTGATGTATTTAAGAATAAATATTTGATTCAGAGTTGATAAAATGTCAACTCCGGCACTTTGTGTCAAATCAGAAAGTTGTTTTTTGTAAAATAACTGTATTATTCCTTGGTTATTCATTTAAAATGTACACCATACCAAAGAAAAGCATCCAGTTTATCCACTTTTAAGTACCTCAATTATTTTATGGTAATCATGACCCATTTTACATGTGTTGAAATGTCTCAATGTCAACTCCAGAACCGTTAAATTTTTTATAATATTGAAAATGATATAAAATCAGTAAAAATGATTCAGATTTTTGGCCAGTCATTTAGTAACTCTCTATAGAACCTTATCTAGCAATTCATTTAATTACTGAAGACAAAAAATACAATTTTTATTTATTAAATGCAGAGCATCCATTTTGACAATAATTTAGAGATGTGTGATCAACTGCCACAATACCAAGTTGACCTTTGATGTATACTATTGGTCAAAACTATGACATCATTTTTCCAGCAAACATCACTTGCCGAAAAAAAGTGACACGCAATGGGCAACTTGTCCAATCACCTGGCAGGATTTTCTGATGTCAGACCAGAAATTTTGCTAAATATTTTGTTATTTGAGAAAAGTCTACAAATATGAAATTATCTGTAATGCGACCATTCATTCGAAAGCTCTTCTTACAAGGAACTCAAATATGTAGTCTATATAAAATTCAATTGAGATTACATGAAACTATTGAAAACCGCGAAAATGACACATTTTCTTCAACAGTTCTGACAAAATGGACCCTGAATACTCTAAAATTCCTCAGTTCAATCCAGGAATCAATTGATAATGTTTTTTGGATCTGTAGAAGGAAAAATGAGCACTGTTTTCATACTTTCAATCTATAGGCACTTCACAGAAAGCAGGAAAACGAGATAATCAGCTGCCATTTTGGAAAATGGCTGCCATGGGTCAACCAGGTCAAATCTGAAGTGGCTCCCTATCTAAATATTTTCTTTTAGACATTTTGTAACTGTGTGCCAAGTTTCATGCTTCTATGTATAAATGCACTATTATTGCCCTATTCATGACAAATCTGCCCCGCTATTGATGCAGATTGCAGAAACAGGATGCATCCATTAGCTTGTCAACATCTAATAAATCTTTCTTCTGTATGTTATCCAGGTCACTAGACTCACTACATGCAATCATGTGATACATCACCACTAATCAGGAATCTGATTAATGTAATCAGGAATTTGTATCACTGTCATATGCATGGTGGAAAATTGAGCAAACATGTGTGGATATAGGCCTAATGTAACAAAATTATGTCTAAATGATAATATGATCCTTCAAAGAGACAGATTCATGCAAATATAGGTAATTTGTAAGAAATATCTTTCTGGCGAAAACAGTCCTTCGGGGAGTTGTATTTTCATGTTTTTGAAGCATTGTGTATTCAGACGGTGACCATTTAATTTCAAGGGAGGCAGCAATTTTTTTCACCAGTGCGCGACATCGCCAAATATACATATAACCTGCAAGGAAATCATTTAAGTGCCATTGGTGGTTCGGGGTCCACCATTTAATCTTAAGGGGGGCTTTTTTTTTGTATAAATAAATTCTTGCTCAGTTTCTGTGAAATGGACAAATTTGTTCGGGCAGTCTTGAAATAAATAATTTCTGGAGGGGGTATTTCATAATAAGGTGTTGCTTGATTTGGGAAGGAATATTTAAGGACTTCACCCACTTGAAAATGAAATAAGTAACTACTGCCCCGATGACATGAAATAAATGATTTCTCATCGAGGAAAACCCCAAGCCCCCCTTGATTATGAAATGGTCGCCCCCTTACAGACATGCTTGAAGAAGTAGGCTAATAAGCATAAGCAATCATACGAGTAATGTGTACCAACCAATACATGTGCTAAACCTATTAACCGAATCTGCAACATAAGCCTATGAGCAATGCAAGTTGTAAGTGAATCAACATCGCTGACCCAGTGACTCTTTCAAATGAACCTGGTGATCTGGCTGATTTCTAGAGAGACGTGTGAGTGGTCTGGAAAGGGTCTGTTGGAGTACATAACCTAACTATGCTATAAATCTTGAAGACACTTGTTTCTTATCGATCTATAATGAAGATGATCTAGTTATCAAGAGCATCCACATCTGCTTAGTATGATCATAGGGTTCTTTCTATTGTTGATGTATGAACAATGTGATTAGTCGTAGGAACAAAACTATGCTCTCCCATCTGCATGTATTACGTAACAGTAGCCTACATGGCTATTTGTTTAAGAATGCTTGTTAAATTCTGCAAACATTACAATCCATTTTGAATTACCAGCTTGTAAATAAGTCAACATTATGAGCCTTTATGAAATGAATTGCCTTACAGCTCTTTGCATATTGGCGATACAGTCGAAAAACTAATTTCTTCTTTCTAATCATCATCCCAAGTCATACCATGACAAAATGGCCCATAACCTTTGCTAATTCATGAATACTTAATTAACTGACCCAGTTTTGGCTCAGCCAACGAGGGACTGCTACATCACAGTTTGAAATTGTTGCTTCTGTTTCACACAGTTACAAATGGAGAAATTGTGTATTGTTGAAAGGTGCTATCACAGTTCCGAAAATTCCATGGAATCGTGTATTTTCACAGTTCTGAAATGAAACTGTTTGAAAGTTTGCTTGTTTTACACTGTTTTTCTTAGTTGCCAGTAATCCTCTAAGTGTCCATAATCGGACTAAATCTGCCTGCAAAATGCTTATGACCTAAATAAGTAACCAATCATAGAAGAGGTTGGAAATAGCAGAAAGCCCTGTCCATTTTAGCAGGGCTTGCGTAGGGAGGATGCTTTCTAATATGAAAAGTGGTTTTACCACATCAGTTAACAGTTGTTTTCCTAATCTTCTTAAAAAGCAAACCTAAACAACTAAATCAGTTTGTTTAATGGCACCTATGCCGCTTGATATGATAATGTGCTGAATGAACTGATTAAATGATAACTGACAAAAACAACTTATAAAAATGTTTTTAAGCAAGTAACATCACAACACCAAGTTGACTGTTCAATTTTTAATATCAACTTTTTGCAAAGAGCTCTGAGACTATCTGAAGAAACCAGACCTAACCAGGGGCGTATCTAGAACTGGCCTGAGACACAACCAAGCAAGCAAGTGCTACTTATTGCACTAAGGCTAATGCATGCACAGCGAGCCTGAACCAAATTTGGGGTTAAAAAAATGCCCCAGCATAACGATAGGCACCGTTATGAAGCTGAAGTTGAGACGAACAAGCAGATGTAAAAAACAAAAGAATCTGTTGGAAACTTTTTGAGATATTGCAATTTTTCAATTTCTGGTTTGTCACATTCCTTTGTTTGGGTGATATTCCATCTAACAGGGGCGCAAGTTACAAATTCATGTGAGCAAACTTCAAAACAATATTTTTGTGTGTTATAGATGATATTTTAAAATTAAACAGAATGTTATCTTTATTGGGAAAAGTCCCATATTGATGTAGTGTGTGACACTTCTTCTTATGTAAGAATAGTGTCACAAGCAATAGAGAATTATTTGCTGTCTTTACCAAGGAAATACCACAATTTCTTGATTATTGACATAAAACAAATTATATAAGAGTTGTTGTTTAATAAAATTGAAAATTAGAGTAATAAAAAGATATTGCTATTCTGGAAATGTATAATTCTTCATGAAATGTATGGTTATAAATACTTAGATGTCTGCCAGTGTGCTTGCCTTTGGCAGTTTGGCATATGAACTTTGGTATCTTAGTTTTAATGAGTTCGTTTCACATTCATTTTAAAAATAAAATCACAGAACTATGAAATAGGGTGAATGGATTGGATGTCAGGCAGTGCACAGGTTTGGAAACTCGAATAGACATTTAATATACAGTGTTTTAGCTATTCATAATGCTATGGTTTATCAATTTGTTATTTCATTCCTGAAATGAGTTGAAGTTAATGACAGAAGACCATGGATGTTCTTCTACTCAAAAACCTTTTATCATTCAATGGGATTGCAGTCAAACAATATCATATACAGGTCAAGTAATGTTAGATTATTTCAGCTGACATTGTTGTTCGTTTCATAAATCAAAACAAAAGTGAAGTGTTTTCTCCTTACTCTCCCTAATTGATAGGATAAGAATATATCAGTACAAAAGCTGTGTCAAATATGTACACACATACGTTTCATAATACTACTTGCTAATGCCCAGGGAATAGTTGAGCATGCAAATTTTTGCAATTCTTATGAAAAATTTACACTTTACTTGGAAATTACGAAACAAATTTGTTCAGGCTCGCTGTGCATGGTAAATGGTAGTACCACTCTTGGCCACAATTTTCTGAACTGCTCATAAATCAGTATGGTATCTGGTTTTCAGCAGTTCTTCAAATAATGTTGCACTGCCCCTGACTGACAAGTTGGTATGCTGTAAAGGCAATGGAGAGTAGCCAGGCTGCAGACTGGTGAATTTCAGAATGAGCTGGCTATGACATTCGTATCTGGGCAACTGGGACAGCTCCTAGAGATCAGGTTGGTGCACAGCAGAAATGCACCAGATTTTCCCAACATTGTATTTGTTGATGTGAACAAGAGTAGTTCCAGTGGAATAACTGGCAGTCCGCCAGTGGTGACGGAAATGGGGTACCAAAAGGAGGTTGGGGTGATTAGAGGTGCACTTGGGTGTCTTGTATTGGACTGGGTCTAAATAACTTCAACCCCATCCTCCAGTCATGCATACATATTCATGACTTTTGGTGCCCTTATGAGCAAACTTCAAGTCAAGCTCTGTTCCAGGAGAGTGCTGCAGCCTGACACTCACCAGCATATTTGACTGGAGGCAGGTCACTGCCTTCGCCAGCCCACAGCAGAGAAGCTTGTCACTGCCGCACAATTTATGCAATAACCAAGCCACCCAATTATTTCATTGTTTCGCAGATCGAGTCAAGCATCAATGAACTGTATATCGCACATTTGAAGGGTGCATCAGAGTGACACAGGGCGTTTCAAGGGGTGAAGCACCCTGCATCAACCCGATGCACCCTGCATCAGTCTGATGCACCCTACAAATGTGTGATTCACCCCTTGCTCTTGTGTGATGCACCTCACTAGTGCTGTTGCACCTTGTCACATCTGGTGCACCCCTCAAGTTCTTACATCCACCCGACAGGTGTTTCACTCTACCTTACGCACCTTTTTTTTCTTAGAGTGTATCTGGTAACTTTGAGTGTATAAAACCTTCAACAGGATGTTTGCTGGTGATAATTGGATGAAGCCATAAAGAAATAGTAGCTACACCAGTGACAAAAATTAGCAAATAAATATCTCTTAAACTGTGTAAAATTAGATTGGGCAAAAATAATTTCCCAAGTACTGCTCAACCACAAATGAGCAAGAGAGAATCACTGAAGACCGGAGTGAAGCGAGCTTACTTGCATCGAAATGCCACCTATCCAGCAGGCCAATTTGGATTGGGATTTTTCCAACTCTTCAGAGTTTAAGTATTAATCCCTTACACATACAATGAAAGTGAATTTTGTTATTTATTGTAGTCCTTAAATGGACTGTAGACTGCTTGGTAAAACAAGGAAGGAAAGTCTGCTAATTTTGGAGCCACCTTCAGTGCTTGCTGCCTGGCGCTGCTCTCTCTATCTCTCTATGTTTTTCTCTTCTCTTCACTGTTTTCATTCATGTTTTCTCTTTGCAGGTGTTTGACAAAAAAATCCAAACCAAGCGTCCTGACCTCCAAAAAAAAAATGAATTGAAATCCAAATTCCTGCAGTAAAATCATACGACAGCATTCTTTATTCAACCATAATGAGGGCCAACATTCAAGGACTTTATCTAATTCAATTTAAGTAATTTTTTCGGAGGGGGGGCAGGGCAGGCCAGGTGGCTGGGTTGGCCTGAAGCAATGCGGCAGTCCCCCCCGGCCATCCGAGTGCTCCGCCCCTGGCCGGCGCCTCCCTAGCACTGAATTCACATGTTGCACATCCCCGACTAGATTGCGTGATTCTGAAGCACACACAAAATCTACAGCCATCCAAATGAGTCATTGAGTTCTGCGCATGCGCAAGACAGAGCCCACTGGGCTGGCCTGCCACGCCTGACGCCCCAGAGGCGTATAACGACCATTGCTTCAACGTGGAGGGAACGTAGTCAAAGGAGGTTGGAGATATACGCAATATTTTTGATATATACGTACGTAATAATCCCGTTATCATTTGTCAACAAAATGCGTAGTTTTGTAACGTTGGGTCCAATGTGAATGGGAGGTTTAATGCTTCCTTAGACAAACGTTCCTCAAAGGAAATTGTCCACAAGGGCCCTCCCTAAATATGCCACTGGACCTAACATGCATGGTTGAACCTTGAGGCAGTTTATTTCCCATGTAAATAGCTAAACTAAGCCTGCCCTACTGTGTTCACGATACAATCAGCAAATGTACCCTTCTCTAGAGTAGCACGGTCTTTCCAGATTGTAAGTGTACAGCTAATCCTTGGTCGATGTTGCTTCTAACGACATCGGAATCTCCAAAGAACTGATAAAGACTTTGCCGAAGTACTAGACTTAATGTAAAAGTTTGGCAGTAACGGAAACAATACACTGCCTGCAAAGGTTTGGAAATACTCTGCTGTTTCACCATACTGAGGCAGTAAGTTTGTGATAAACAATAATTTGTTAAAAGAAACAAATGTCTATTTATATTTCTGATATTTTTTCAATTTATTTAATCACAGTCAATGAATTTTCTAGAGATTTCCACAAATAACGCCATAATGGAAATAAGAGTTATCTTTATTGTGTAATCCTACAGTTTTGATTTTTATGTGCAGTGAATGAAATAGAATAAAATAAAAATCTGTATTTTAAAGAACAATTTTAACTGATAAAGTCAACTGCCATTTGTACCACTCTTATTCAGGGCTGTTAATCAGTACTTTTCGAAGTACTTAAGTCCAGTACAGTACTTTTCAAATGTTCCCAGTACCCAGTACAGTACCCAGTACTTTTTTAGTCACTGTACTTAATTCCAGTACCCAGTACTTTTGAAAGTACTTAAGTCCAGTACCCAGTACTTTTTGATGTCTCACACATTGAATCACAATTGCCGAAAACGAGATTGTAATCTTTTTCAAAATATAGTGAAAAATAACACCATCATCTGATCACACACTTTATCAATATTGTGTACCAGCAATTATACTCATTCTGTATAAAAAATCTTGCGAGATAATTTATAGATTAAATAAACGGACAAAAACTTAGTGTTTTTTTTTTTTTCAAGCAAAAGGGGATATTCATGGAATACAGTTTCATTGGACCGATAGATAGATTGATAGATAGATAGATAGACAGATAGATAGATAGATAGATAGATAGATAGATAGATAGATAGATAGATAGGTAGATAGATAGATAGATAGATAGATAGATAGATAGATAGACGGATGGATGGATGGATGGATGGATGGATGGATGGATGATTGGGGCTTTACATCCTGTAGGTAGATTGGATAGATAGATAAAAAATGGGCAAATTGGATCTACCCCAGACTGTGATATTTTGAATACTTGTCAAATTAAGGAACCAGTCAGAATAAGATATTCAGATTTTAATCATTGGATTTTTATTAGACTCGCAGAAAATTAATGAGGTTATTAGGTATTAATGAATAAAATGTTTATTGTTATTGATCAAGTTAGTTTTGCAAAATTGATATTTAATTGACACAGATTAGGCCTATGTATAAGCAGCAATGGATGAAAATTTACATTCTATTGTGAAAGTTCCCTGTCCAATTGAAAAGAGGGTAATTCTCACACTTGTGTACAAGGTCAGATACATGCAGTGACCCAATTTCTTAGCTAAAGACAATAGGCCAATGCATTCACACGTACATGCCTCAATGAACATGGAAAACCCCTCCACAAGATAGCATTGAAATTGATTGAATAATTACTGAATTTATGCATGTATACAGCATACTTTAAAAATGATGCATCATTAAAAAAAAAATTATTTCTCAAATAATTATCATAACCATATTCATTCTTGAAAGGTTAACCAAACAAATTCAGTGGGTGAAACAGCACTGATACATTATGGATAAATTATTTTTGATAATCAAAGCAACTTTGCCTATATTAAAATGATAATTATCTAGATGTAGTTTACATATTTACTACAGAACTGAGATGCTAGTTCAGCAACATAGTTGGACCACTCAGATAGTGACTCTGTCATGTCCTGTCTAATTGCAATCACATTTCTAATTTGCTTTGACAGGTTTAAGTATGAGTTCTTCAATACCATAAATTGAAATTGACTAATTGCTATAGTTCTGCATTATCCAATTGCTATATTTCTGTATTATCCATTGAAAATATATTCCATATATATCTCTTCTAAAAGCCAAAAAAAAATTATTATTTAATTATTTATTATATAAATTTAATTATTGAAAAGCATTATTTTTATAAAGTAACATTTATTACAGACTACCAGTGTTGGAGTCGAGGCCAGGACATCCGAGACCAAGACCGAGACCGAGGCATGAGCATCCGAGACCAAGACCGAGACCGAGGCATTGACCCTCGAGACCGAGACCGAGACCGAGGCATGAGCATCCGAGACCGAGACCGAGACCGAGGCCAGCTGGACAAAAATGATGGTTGACTGCCAAACTACCTTAGCTTGGTGTATTATCGACATTTAGCCATCGCTTACGATAAGGCTATAACAGTACAATTAGAGATTCACTCAATGACTCAAGTAAAACACTGAAATGAAGAATCTTTTCACCATGACTGGAAAAAATTGGTTAGTTAAAAAAAAAATTCTGAGGCAGCTTAACACTTTCATTACGGGCTTTACTATAACTGCTTAAAAAATTACACTTTCTGGAATCTAGATTCATGTGGATAGATACTCTGAATTGCTGGGTTCAAATTTATTGGGCAGTGGCATATTTTTGCTAGAACAAAGTTATTTGGAATATCTTTTGAGGCACAAATGAGATTCTGTCACAAATTTTGTCCCATTCCATTTGTTTAGTTGTGTTTTAAGTCAGACATTCTGGTGTGTGAAGTTAATGATCACGTACCAACACATCTTCCATTACATGTAAACAAAAACTTTAAAACTTCAAATTGTTATGGTCGAAATTTACATGAAATAATGTTCACCTCAATTAGTGAAGGTCTACTACTGAAGGAAAATAAATATTCAAAAATATTCAAATACTGTTGGTCAATTTATAATTTCATATCTATCACAAAAATGGCACCGCGTATAACTTGACACTCGGCCTAAAATAGGCCTAGATACAGACATTCTCAAAAGACAGGCAGAAAATGACTCTATCAGAATCTAATATATAGGATAATAGTTTCCTTGTGTTAGATAAACTGACAGATAATTATACTTAACTGACAGGAAAATTTAGTTTGACTGTTCCAGCAAAATTGTACTTTATTAATTTTGCTGGCCTCGGACGTGCCTCGGACAAATATCCGAGGCCAGAGGGTCCGAGACCGAGTCCAAGGCCAAGGATTGGTCATCCGAGACCGAGACCGAGGCCGAGGCCATCAAAAATGGCTCCGAGGCCGGCCTCGAGGACGAGGCCGGCCTCGAGGACTCCAACACTGCAGACTACATGAAGTTTATGATTTCATGAAGTTTCATTTATTCACAAATTATCTTGGGAAATATTGGCACTTCACTCAACATGGCTTGTAAGCTTTCATGTTGGCTTTTTTCACTGAAAGTACTTAAATGTACTTAAAAAGTACTTAAAATTTCAAGTACTTTTTGCAAAGTACTGGGTACCAGTACAGTACTTTTGGGTTCAGTACTTCCAGTACCCAGTACATGCCAAGTACTCAAGAAATTGTACTTAAGTACAGAAGTACTTAAGTACTCAAGTACTTGTTAACAGCCCTGCTCTTATTTCTGATTGCTCTTCTTTCCATGATAGATTTTTCTACTTATCAGGAAAGAATTCATGCTACCACAGGAAGTGTTGTGGAAGAAGATTAACACTGATTCATCAGCAAATCAACGCACCATTTAAAAAAATAGACTTTGGTATTTAATTTTGTGAGTGAAACGAGCGAACATGTAATTTTCACAATATTGAGGAAGAAGTTGACACCCGACTTTGTGAGAGAATTTCGAATTTCGTTAAATTTTGTTTTCTGAAACACCAAAAATTCATAAAGCAATTCCCCTTTTATTTCACTCAAAATAAACCAAATTACTTTGTGCATAGACGTTATATTCTCATGATAAAACACATCTTAGTCGTGAGCTCCAAGAATATTGAGAATCAGAAAACATTTCTGGTGGCCAATTTACAGAAAAAAACCTTCGTTATGGCTACTTCTGTAAAAGTAATTGGCTGGTTCTACAGAGAATCTAAAATAGAGCTGACATTTATATGTTGGGTTTTTTTAGTAACTTATACCTGCGGATCTGTTATGATGAAGCTTATTATCCCACTCTTTCCAGAATGGAGTTTTTTTTTCTGGCTTTTCTCCAGGTTTGCTCTTCTTGGAAAAGGCAGAAAAATACATTTCCAAAAGAAAGTATTAGTCATACTTGATAGCGAAAACTTCAAATGAAAAAAGCTAATCTTGGCAACTGTGAACAATCTTTGTTTTAAAAATGACATTTTGACAGACACCAAATTTTTAATAGGCATTCACTTCTTGAAACTGTGTAACTTGGATATTAGCTGCACGTGGTTACAGTGACTTTCAAAAAGTTAAATTAAATTTCTTTCAGGATAATTCTGATGTATCCGATAGACTCTGTAACAGTTGCTCCGACTATAAAATCTGATTTTACTTTCCAACTTTTATGAATGCAGCACAAACAAACAGCTGCAAGGAAAAGCCCTATTTGCACAATGCTATGCAGCTGTTTTTGTAAAAGCATATTGTTTCCTCACCCTTGTGAACCTTTGAAGTTTGTATTTCTGCAAACGCCAGCTGCCTGAGACAAGCACGTGGCCAAGCAAATACACTACCTCTACTTCAAAAGGTCCTTCAAAAAATTCAGCTTTCACATTTTGTAGGAAGTTATAACTGGCTATAGTGTATAAAGAGTTATATACATATGTTGATATAGATAGTTAGTCCAACGCCCAAGCCTAGGGTGCATCAATTGCCCCTTACCTATTCAGATGTTGATGTCTATGTGATATGTTAGGAGGCTGGATAATAAAAACATGAAAAAAAATTTCAGCTCAAAATTTTGATGGGAACAGCCACCTCCAGGCTCATGTTTGTATAAATTGGAGTATCCCGAAAAATCTGAATATCTCAGGAACCACTTGGCCTAGAGACTTGGCATTGGGCTCAAAATGTGCGGAATGTCTATATTTATATTCACTTCAATTGAAACTATCCCTCTATCTCTAACCGTTTTTCCTTTATTTGACAAAAACACAATTACACTCAAAAATTCTGCAAAAATGGGTATTTATTAAAAATTGGGCACTACCCAGTGCACATTGATCCTATCTACCTCAAGTCATTCACAGAGGGTTCATGTATGCATAGTGTACATTTCTGGTGATGCATCTTGTTCAGTCTGACTTTCGCTTCAAACTGAAAATTGACTTATTCAATAAAAAATCAGTTTTTGCGATTTTGCTCTGAAACTATTGGTCCCAGGACCAAAGTTACAATTGTAATGAATATAAACTCATTTATTCTGCACATTTTGAGTCCATTATCAAGTCCCTCGGACCATTGGTTCTTGAGTTATGACAATTTTGCATAATATTGTGATTCAGCTTCATTGAAATATCATTGAAATAAGTAATGCTCTGGAGGTGGCTGTTCCCATTGGAATTTCAACCTGAAATTTGGTGTACATGCCCAGGACACCAAACCTCCTAACATATCACATAGACATCAAAATCAGAATAGGTTGGGGGCAAATGATGCACCCTACCCAAGCCAAAGGCATATTCTGATTTATTATCTACTCTGAGATGACAAGGTGCCCTGAACAGAAGTCCATAATAAGTTACATCCAAGGTGAAAGTGTTAACCTCTTTGTTCAAAATTTGGCTATTTTTTAAAATTTTGTTTCAAATGACTTTCTTAATACCTAGTACATGGTGTCACTTTGTCAATTTGCTATTTTTGGAAGATGTGACAAAATTATTTCATCTAGCCTCGTTGTTGATTTGTTCAAAAAAGGCAAGTGCAAAACTTTGTCTCCCAATTTAGTCCACTAGCATTAGCTCCATATTGGCATGTACCCGGAACAAATTAGTAACAAGCTGAAATTTTCAGGAAACGTTCAGAAAATTGTCTAGAATAACATACTAAAAGTCCTAGAAAATCCTCTTATTGGCACCTTGGGAATTCAAGATGTCGTCCAAGATGGCTGACTTGAGCGATATACCATTTTTCGGCTCAAAATACTCTACAAATGCAATCAAAGTGTCATGGATTTGATTCTCAAGACCATAGAATGAACTAGAAGAAGTTATTATGTAATCAGAAATTCAACATGGTATCCAAGATGGCCGACTTTATGTTTCTGTCATAGTCAGGTAGCCAGAGGGTTATACCCTGCACCAACAGATAAAGTTTTTTTCTCAATGGATTTAGGGTCCTTAGATCCTCCGTAAAACATCAAATGGCGGGAAACGAGAGCGTATCCTTGAGCGTTTTGGGAAAATGGCCGAATTCAAAATGGTCGCCAAAACTTGCATCGGTCACCCTAAATTTCTTAATTTTGGGTCTAGAAAGATGTGAAATACCTCTTTTTCAGGTAAAATAGACACAGAGAACTCATTTGTCAGGTTTTTAGGTTGTTAAGATCAACCTATTGGATATTATTCGGAAAATATAATTTTTATCTCTCAAATTTACAATCATTTCCGTGTAAGTTGTAGTTTTATAAATTATTAGGTTTTTAATGCAAGTGCATGTCAAATTGTTTTTGACACTTATATATTTCTGTAAGATATATTTTCAGTGGATTATCAAATGGTGTTATTCTGGATAATGCTGATACATTTAAGGTTATAACATTGACTAACATGTGATTTAAGATTGAATTGGCATTTAGACATTGTCACAATAATCGCTAACACAATTTGCATTCTTTGACTTGCAAATGGCTGTTTCAGTTTATACAAACTCCAATTTGTCAAGGAAAAAGGCCCAATGTAATCAAAAACATAAAACACATGGGTATGCTCTGCATAAGGAACTACTTGACATTAATTAAATTGAAATAATGGTTCTTCATACAAGATAAGATACCACAAATTCGCATTTTCGATTATTTCATCAAGAAAAGAACAGCTGAGATGAGATTTTTCTCCTGCACCTAAAACAGGACTATCTTTGTAGTGGAACTATAAATTTACTCACAATGTAATTTGACAGTATTCAGAGCAAAATTTCAATTTTAACAAACACTTGACATTGTTTAATTCATAGTGTACAATTTTGGCGCAGATCCCACCTGCTGTGAAACCGTTTTCCATCATGTTACGGCTGTTACTGAGTCACTGCAGTGGTCCATCTGACCAGCAGAAGCAGTTCCATGACAGAGACTCCCCAAGAATATAAAAAGATGAAATATCAATGCCAAGAAGTTTGGTTGCGGACTATGATACTTTGATTTACAAACAATTTCATCAGCTGTTGCAGCCATTGGTTACTGCTGTTTGAACTGCATTTCTTCACACCTAAAACCTTGTCACAAAAATTGTGATGCCCCTTCCCATTGGCAGGTATGAAGAGATTGTTCTTCAGAAGATATTCAACATCATTTGGGACTTCATAATAAAAATGATTGTTTTCAAGCCATTTTATAAGAGCTCCCTTTTTATCTGTCTGACAGCAAAATCTGTTGTTGTAGTCTCCAGACTCTCCTCTTAATATTCATTGTTTATATTTAGGGTAACATTAGAGCTTCCTGTGAACAAAATAATGGAGCAGATACTCTCTCATTAACTCTCTCAATCTGCGCTATTACAGAAGAATCCGGAATAACATAGTTTGTGGTACCACAAATTGGTTACTTGGAGATGGACTATTATTATGTCCAGTATCTTGCACTCCTCCAGCCTAATTGTCATTCCTTTCATTGCATTTTCCTCGATTTGTTGCAAGGCCATTTCCAACTTCTACTTTGTTTCTCAGTTTTGTGGATGAAATATTCCTGTTTGCATTGAACGAAAATGCAACAGATTGGCATATTTGGCAAAAGCAAAAACAAGTACACATTGACATTAGGTGCAGGAGAAAAATCTGATTTCTTCATCTCAGCAGTTCTTTTCTTGATGACATAATTAGGAATGCGAATTTGTGGTACCTGATCTGGTATGAAGAACCATTATTTCAATTTAATTAACTTTATACTTCTTAATGCAGAGCATTGCCATGTTTTTATGTTTATGATTCAATTTGACCTTTTGTCTTGACAGATTGAAGTGTGTGTGAACTGAAACAGTCATTTGCAAATCAAAGAATGTAAATTGTGTCAGCAATTATTGTGACAATGTCTGTACGCCAATTCAATCTTAAATCACATGTTTGTCATTATAACCTTAAATGCATAGGCGGTATCCAGAATAACACCTGCCCGTATACCGATGTTAAAGAAATGTACAAGTGTCAAAAACAATTTGACATGCATTTACATTAATAAACCTAATAATTTATAAAACTATGACTTACACTGAAAATGATTGTAAATTTGAGGGATAAAATTACATTTTTTCCACATAATATCCAATATATTGGTTTTAACTACAAATG
Organism: Platynereis dumerilii; assembly: GCA_026936325.1. Taxonomy (NCBI): domain Eukaryota; kingdom Metazoa; phylum Annelida; class Polychaeta; order Phyllodocida; family Nereididae; genus Platynereis; species Platynereis dumerilii. Next base: position 56,029,591 of record JAPTHN010000003.1, read on the forward strand.
TATCTAAAAACCTGAAAAATGAGTTCCCAGTGTCTATTTTACCTGAAATAGATGTACATCTTTCTAGACCCAAAATCAAGAAAGTTAGGCTGACCGAAGCTCGTTTTGGCGGCCATTTTGAATTCCGACCATTTTCTCAATATACTCAAGGATATGCTCTCGTTACCCGCCATTTATGCTTTATGGAGGGTCTAAGGACTACAAAGCCATTGAGAAAAAAACCTTATCTGTCGGTGCAGGGTTCAGGTAAAAAATCAACTTTGGCTGCCTGACTACATAAATTCCACCATCTTGGATACCATCTTGAATTCCAAATTACATAATACATGCCTCTAGTCAATTCTCTAGCTTTGAATATTAATTTCCAACACTTTGATAAAATTTGTAGCATATTTCGAGCCAAAGAAGCAACAAAAACGCTCAAGTCAGCCATCTTTGACGCCATCTTGAATTCCCAAGGTGCCAATAGGAGGATTTTCGAGGACTTTTAGTATGTTATTCTAGACAATTTTCTGAACGTTTCCTGAAAATTTCAGCTTGTTACTAATTTGTTCCGGGTTAAATCTAATGCTCCAGGACTAATTTAGAACTCTATCGGGCATGACTTAAGACATGTTTGTGTCTTTTATGTAACCATGATACTTTTTGTTGTCACGATGAGTTACGAGGTTGCGCAATTTCACCGAGTTACAAGGATCTGCACTTTCACTGAGTTATGTGGTTGTGTGCTTTCAAATAATATTTTCATATGATAGGTTCAACAACCTCAATCTGACCAAAAATAGCCCGCTCAGAATGTCATTTTGAATCCATCAAGTTTACCAAAATACACAAATTCATATTCATTATCATTTTAAAAAAATAGTCATGGTTTTTTTCTATTTCTGAAAAACAGCTTTTTTTAACCTACAATGTTTTGCATTTTCCCATCGACATGTTACAATTGAGCTTCACCAAGTGTTATATTGTAAATTACACCCTGCTTTAACCTTTGGCGGGTCATGTCACATTACTCATTATAGCAATTTAAATTAATTACTCCAGACCGCAAGCATGTCTCTAACGAAATATTCCAGATGACCAGGCCGCTATGCAGGTCAATGACCTTGCTTCTTCTCATCTCGCCCTTGTGTAGATTAATGCGTAATTTAGGGTAATAGGGCTAGATTCGTTTGGATTACTGTAGTCTTGGTGTCCTTTCAAAAAAACTTCTTGTTTCTGAGTAAACTCAATTCCTGTTGGATGAACATCTTTTCTGGAATAGGTTAGAATAATTTATAGGTAGTTTAATGAATATTATAATTTATTTTGTAACGCTAATCTTAAGGAAATTCAAGAGCAGAACCTCAGTTTTACGGATGAGATATTGAATTGGTAGCTCCTTATATCAGGTTGTCTGTCACATGGGGTAAATTTTTCATATTGATGACCCCAGACCTGCTTTCTCTTCCATCTCAAGTCAACCCTAACGAGCACCTGGAACTGGACTAAGATAAATGATAATTGAGTAGTTTTATCTTGCCATTTTTATTTGAAAAATTCAATGATTGCAAGCCTACTTGTCTCAAGATATACTTGTTAGAATCATTGATCCCTTTTGACTACTACCATCAGTAATGGTCCATTACTGACATTCAAACATCACTGCAAGGCTTATAACTTATTGTCAATTGTAATACATACAATGTATATCACAGTACCAAATTACAGAATGGAGCGAAAAAGCACTATTGGCTGTCGACCAATTGCCTTTTATGTTTGAGATGTTTTCCCAAAGTAGCAATTCCTGATTCGACTTTTTCGATGTTGCCTTTTACTCGGATTTCCATTGTGGTCCCTTTGATCAGCTGAGAGGAACATCAAGGAGGCCAGTGACAAGAATAATAAGAAATTTAAGTAGTTCTGACACTAGAAGATAGAAAGGAAATTAAATAGCTCTTACAAATAATACAAGATAACCTATAGCCAAAATTGTTCTCCTTCCAAGACAGATGCAACAATGTGCTTTATATTTAATTGGCTAACCAAATGTAATGAAAAGTAACAATATTGACCTGAAGGTACATGATATATCATTGAAATATTTGGCCTATCAACAATTTCTGCCAAATTGCACAAAGCCATTGAAGTTTCACTCGAGAACACAAATCAGTGATTTTCAAAATCGTAGCTATATTTGCAAAATCTGCAGTAATCTTTCAATAATTTTGCTCAAATTAGACTGTTTAGGATAACTCAGAGGGATAATATCTGTGACCAAGCAAAAATAACTACAGGAAAGATTATTACTTTACCGGCTAAAGTTGATTTCATCACTAAGCACGAGTGCAAGAAAAATATTCAAGAAGAGTCTGTGGGATGGGCCGTACAGAAGAGCTTTGACCCAAGCGCCTTTAAATACGTTGCACGCACTAAACATTGGTTACTGTCATGAACCATCCATTAAGAGCTCACACAAGGTCAGAACGACAGCATTTTTCTTTTGGTAAGTCTTTTACAGAATACCTGGTCCTGTCAATGGTTATATTAACCCCATTAGTAAATGCTTGCAGCTGTGAATATATTCCAAAAGTTGATGCTTCAGCTTCATGTAATCTTGAGCCATATTGACTAACACATGGCTATATTTTGCCTCCTGGCAATAGTAAACATTTTTCGAAGATATGAATCAACATATAGTCTTTTGGGCAAATATGATTATTTCTGTAATATAATTATGGTACATAATATAAATATTGTTTGATTTGGGAAAATGTCAGATAACTTTATAGTTCAGAGGAAGATGAGGAGGGACCAGAGTGACAACCCCTTGGCACAGCACATCTTTTCAAGGGATCAAGTGGTGAACAACAGATGAAGAAAATTGGCAGCTATTTAGATGCCACATACCTCAAATAATGTGATTTTACACTGTGAAGCCAGCTGTATATATATCTCAAATAATGTCATTTAATTCACTGTAAAACCAGCTGTGTTACTTTTACGTCAGTTACCTTACCTTTGCTGAATTTACTGTGATGAATACAAAACTTTATGGCATGTAGCCTATCGTTGTTTTGAGGGTGACTGACCTAAAAGTAACGCAGCTGGTTTTTCAGTGTATGACTCAACTTATTTTCACTTGGTTCACTTGTAACGTAGAGGCGGCAGTATACCCATATGTAGTATTGTTGGTCCTACAAATTTCTCAACAAGCATTAATGTGAAGTTAGCTAAGTTTGAAGGCATCAGAAAGACATCTTACAGATACATTATTACAGGGAAATATAGGAATTCTATCTCAACCCCAGCCATTAGTGATCATTTAAGCGTAATAGATATTTTGTTCTTGACATGCCTACCGAGGTCACAAGATTTTAGCACTCTGTAGAGTGCAATGGCCCACGGCAGGGAAAGGGACTCATGTCTTTTCAACCTACCTATGCAGAGATTTCCCGGAAACGGTTTCATGTGCTATCTATAGCTCAGGGTCACTGATGCATGATGCTCATGCTAAAAGCAGGCAAGGTAGTTGTCTCCAGATAATGCAAACTGTATCCGGTCATTGTGGCATATCTGCTTCATAGATCTCCACCAAAATCTAATCTGTTCTTCTTTGGACTTATTGATGTAATCCTGCAGAGTCTCCTTAAAAAGAAGACAGTGGATTTTCCTCTATCTTTTGACAGACAACTGGAAAAACAGCTGGACAGATGGACAGATATCCACGAAAGAAAACATTAGGCCCGTCCTTTGGCAGGCCAAATAAGCAGTCATCATGAAATGTACCAGCACATACAAGAGCTAAACCTATTAACCAAATCTGAAACATAAGCGTATGAGCAATACAAGTTATAAGTTAATCAACATCGCTGACCCAGTGACTCTTAATATGAACCTGGTGATCTGGATGATTTCTGGAGAGACATACTAGCGGTCTGTTGGAGTACATAATGTAACTATGACATAGATCTTGATGACACAGCAAATGTTAAGAGATCTATAAAAGATTTATGACAAAGATGATAGTTCTACTAAGATATCTTGCTGCTACAGCGACTCTTAGTACGAACCTTGAGATCTGGTTAATTTCTGTAGAGACATGCGAATGATCTGGAAAGGGTCTGTTGGAGTACAATGTATTGACAAATGTTTCTAATCCATTAATGACAAAGATGCAGACTGACCCCAGTCCCATTCTATTTGTAGAAATTGCAGATTTTTATTAAAAATTCAGTGATAATGCCATAAATAAGATTGTGTTTTGCAATGTATCAATGAGGATGTTCAGTAGTAACTCTGTAATTATGGAAGAAAATCAACAAGGGTGTCCTGGAACTAATAATTCTTACAATCATCTAAAGCAAAACACCCCAACCAACTCGTACCTTTCCCCTCCATAGCATAATTGACATCATGGGTCAAAACTTTGCTACCATGCAGCCTAAGCTTCAGTATAACAACTTTGATTAACCATTATTAGGAATGAATTCAGCCTTATGGATTTTTTAAGCTCAACGTTCATGGGACATAGACTGGATATATATTGACATTTATATAAAATAATTTTTGTGTATCCTGGAAGCTAAAGTTCTTTGCTCCGAAAATAAAATCTGATTTTTGAACTTTATGAATGTTTACCGTCCCCAAACAAACAGCTGCAGGGAATAGGATAATAGGTCTATTTACACAACAATGTGCAGCTGCTTTTGCACAAGGAAATTGTTTCCTCACCCTTGTGAACCTTTTGAAGTCTGTATTCCTGCAAACACCAGCTGCCTGAGACAAGTACAGGGCCAAACAAATTGTCTTCCTTCTTGTACATTGGTCAAAAGGTCTGTCAAGAAATTCAGCTTTTGTATTGCGAAGGAAGACATAACAGCAGGGTTGCTTGATTGAAATCGTTTGATTTAAATAATGATTTAAATCAATGATTTTAATTGAAAATCACTATATGTCAGAAAACTGCAAATAGTTTGCGTAGTTTGCGTATAAATTTTGTAATGGATCATTTGACACCTTCACACTTGAATTGGTAAGGAATAACTGCTGCAGTGAAGATACCAGGGTGATTGTCGGTTTATTTTAATCCAGTTCAAGATGCAATGAAATATCTCCTCTGTTATGCACCAAATTCCTGATCTCATAACAAAAGTAACACTAAGCAAACAATAAAACAACAAATACAAACAATAGCAATTATATGTTGCATATCGTAAATCATTATATGTTGCATATCGTAAATCATTAAGAGTGGTGTTAAAGCTCCCTTATCGTACACATTGTGCAATCCTGAACTGCTTCAGTAACCTGCTCTGTGAGAAACATTATTTTTTTAGCAGATTCATAAAATTTGCATGGAAAGCTCTGAATCATCCCTCGGAGGTGCTACGTTGTATATTTGGATTGACTTTTGGATCAAGACAATCTGTCTTTTTCCAGAATATTGAGAACTGTTGTAAGAACCTGAATGTCACAGGTGATATTTTCAAGGATTCCCTGTGCAGCAGCATGAAACCTGTCATTGCGACATGTGCTGAAGTATGCAAAACTGAAGAAAACTTTGTAAAAGAGCTGAGGAGCTGCAAGATAAAACAGACTTTTGTGGACTTAACTGAGGGGGAGATTGATGATATCATTTATGATGTGTGTGTAAATTAAATATTTTATTAAATATAAAATAATAATTATATACTTTTGTAACCACTATTTTTAATTACATCATATAATGCATGTTCATTTTACCCAAATGCCATGAATAAAGATGATAATAATAAAATACTGATTCTGTGGTCATTGTTAATAATTTCATTCATTCCTATGCTCCAAGTGATATATTGTATGGAGAGGGACTGTGCAAGTATTCAAAAATTGTGACTTCGCAATACAATCAAACCTTCTTAAATCTCTTTTGGAAGCCAAGTAGTTTCTTTGGTCACTCCTTGCAATAGTAGCTGCAAAAAATTGACAAAAATTGCACACTCGAATTGACATAAAAGTCATATTCTGAGGGAATTTATTGCAGCTAGAAAAAGTAAAAAATTTGTGTGATCTACAGCGATGAATGTTTACTTGATAGCATGACTCTTGTGGAGTGAAAATAATTTTTCCTATGACAGGAGATGCAATTTAACACAGTTTATCATTTATCATGACATCAGGTTCTTTGAAAACCGTTACATTTGAAAAAAATACAACAGGTTGATTTAAATCCGATTTAAACAAAAAAAATCTGATTTAAATCAAATAAATCAGATTTTTTTTTTATCGGATTTTTTTGCAACCCTGCTGCCCCTGCATGACAGGCTATTGTGCAGAGACATAACAGGCTAGTGTGCAAACAGTGAGGAAAATAAATATTTGACCCCCTGCCATATTTTCTGGTTTGGGCACTTGCGCTTGCGGCGAAACTCTGAAATTCCTCTGGTAGATCTGATCCAACACTAGAAGACAGGTAATACACAAAAATTAAGTGAAAGAAGCATTATGCAATATATTTCCATAATAATCCATATAGTCTTCGGAAATAAGTATTTGACCCCTTCGTTTGCAAAGGGTTTATCACCAGACTTTACAAAGCAAACACTTGGAACATTATCATAAATGAAATTTATTGCAATCAAAACCTATTTTAAATGTTTTCCCCCCATTTCATGGAGCTTTTTATGCCCTCAATGACATCTCCTGTAATTTTTTGGTAATTTCTTCATTTTGAACATGCACGGATGAAAAAAAAATCTCACTAGAGACCTGAGTTTTGACTGACACTAGTCTGGTGTTGGTACACAGACCCAATGTAATGATCTGGGGGTGAATATGTCAATAATTCATCACATTGTTTGTAATCAAACAAAGGACAAACTTACCAATGGGCGATGCCGATCTGCAGTGCCACTGCAATCTAACCTACACTGGAGTCCATGAGTGCAAGAACCATTTTAGAAAGTCCTAGACTAACCAACGATGATTTAGCAAAAGCTCTGAAAACAGTTTGCCACTCTACCAATAAGAGTAAATGACCTGTACAATATGTCTCGGTAGGCTAAGATGATGCAGTGCGGCCATAGTGCCTGTGTTGCAGAAGAATCATGCCAAAACTTGCTTAGAATTTAGAATTGATCATGTGGAATTATTTTGCTGATGATGCGGGGAAATTCTAAACATGCTTTGGCATGATTCTTCTGCAGCAGAGGCACTATGACAGCAGTGCATCGTGTCGGCTTCATGCGACATATTGTACTGGTCATTATCTCATGCTGGCAATGTTGCAAACTGCTCTCAGAGCTTTTGCTCACTCATAGTTGGTTAGTCTAGGACTTTCTAAAATGATTTTTGTGCTCACGGACACCTGTGCAGGTGAGATTGTCGTGGCACAGCAGACCAGCATGTTCCAGTGGAGATGCCTTCCTTTGTGTGCTTACATACAATTGCATCAATTATTGAAATTTTCACCCCTAGATCATTATATAGGGTCTGTGTACCAACAACAGGCTGGTGTCAGTCAAAAATCATGTCTATAGTGTCTTGGGATACATTTTTTTTAAACAGCGCAACTCCAAAATGAAGAAATTACCATAAAATTATTTGAGGTGTTATTGAGGGTATTCAAAACTAAACAATATTGAGGAAAACAATTGAAAAAGGTTTTGATTGCAATAATTTGTAATTGCAATAGTTTCCAAGCGTTTGTTTTGTAAAAGTCTGGTGATAAACCCTTTGCAAACGAAGGGGTCAAATACTTATTTCTGAAGACTAGAAATATATTACATAATGCTTCTTTCACTTAATTTTTGTGCATTACCTGTCTTCTAATGTTGGACCAGATGTACCTGAGAAATTTCAGAATTTCGCAACAAACGCAAGTGCCCAAGCCAGAAAATATGGTAGGGGGTGAAATACTTATTGTCCTCACTGTAGGTAGTCCGATCTCCAAGGCATATTCTCTACACTGATTTTGATTTAAATTTTTTTTCACACACAGTGCATTAGTTTTGCAAATATATATTGCAACAACAGAACCAATAAAATTTTACAGCCAACTGTGACAAGGGGGATACATCTGAGTATACATATACTATGACCCTACGGTAAATGCAACCCTCAAGATAAATCAACATGACATAAATAATTTTTATGAATAAGTCAGAATTTCTCAAATTTCCCATTGTTGAAGTTACGGTTCAATGTTAAACTATGAAAAAAGAGTAATATTAATCATACTATTTACAACATACTGAACATAACTTTCAAATATTTAACCAATATTATAACATTAAATACCTAAGTTATTAGATAATTTTATTGGTTTTTCTTTCTTTCTTTTTACACTCAAAGAAGAACAAACTGTATCCATCAGAAACATATTTCAAAAAACCTCATGAAAATAACTTACTGTTTCTTGTATTCTTAGTGTATAGCACTGTTAAGTTACACATGTTGCATTTGAGCCATACCAAGTATTATATTGTAAATTGCACCCTGCTTTAACCTTTGGCGGGTCATGTCACATTACTCATTATAGCAATTTAAATGACTTACTCCAGACCGCAAGCACGTCTCTAACGAAATATCACAGATGATCAGGCTGCTATGCAGGTCAATGCCCTTGCCTCTTCTTATCTGGCCCTTAGGTAGATTAATGTACAATTTGGGGTAAGAGGAATAAATTTGTTTGGAGTACTGTTGTAATGTGCCTAAAAAAATGACTTGTAGTCCCACTTCTTGCTGGATTAGCCAAATACTTGTTGAATAGGCTTGTTTTCTAGAATTGGTTAAAAATAATTTATAGAGTAGCTTCTTGTATATTGTCTCTTGCTATTTTTTATTGAACTAATCTCACGGACCTTTAAGAGCAAAACCCTGGCTTGATGCTGTGAGGATCAGACTTTAAACTGGTAACCCCTTGTGTCTTTGTTTTTGTTGGGCAAGAAAAGATCTCTCACTTTTAAGTAATATAAATGTGTCACACATCAAGGACTCAATCATCTCATCAATTAATCCTCATGTCCACCAAGAACTTGGCTTAGATTGCTACATTTGCCATATCTGTTGCTTTGACTTTATATGAAGTACAGTAGTTAATCAATCTCAGAACTTTTCCCTGAGTGTGGTATTCTTATAGTATAAAGCAAAAAGTTTCTCACATCTTTACTCTTAATCATCTCAAATGTTCTCAGCTATTGCAAATCGCTATAGTCACACTTAATTAAATAATACAGTAACTGATACAATAACTCCTTTCACATCCATCATTTAAAAGTCATCATAAAGCCAACTGTCGATTAAAATTCGAATATCATCGCACCAAATTACAGAATGGAATGAATAATCACTATTGCCTGTCACTATTGCCTGTCATCTTGACTACAGCCATTTGCCTTTTATGTTTGAGATGTTTTCCCAAAGTAGCAATTCCTGATTCGACCTTTTCGCTGTTGCCTTTTATTTGGATTTCCTTTGTGGTCTCTTTGATCAGCTGAGAGGAACATCAAGGAGACCTGTGACAAGAATACTGAGCAAGTATAGAAGTACTTGTGCTTAAAGTTGGAAGGATCAGTAGCAGATCGGGGGGGGGGGGGTTTAAGGGGTTCAAAGCCCCCCCCCTTTTGGCCAGTACATTTTAATGTAAAAAAAAAAATTAATTCCGAATTTTTTAGTACATTTTCATTTGTAAACCCCCTCCTTCCCCGTCCGACATTTTCTGGATCCACCCCTGAGGATAAAATGGGAAGTACTCACCCGAAAGCTCAACATTTCTGCTGTCATTTCATTTTGACATAAAAAGGAAAATTTCTAATAAACAAGCAATCCTATGACCTTTCATTCAGGCAATATTTTATCACATATTATTTTCCTAGTGCATCTAGAGCTTGTCATTTTAGCAAGGATTCTCTGGGTGGGGCTTGTGCTTTGCTTCATAACATGCAGTTTTCTCCTGCCTGCCTGAACCAACCACCTTCAGGAAAAGTTGCTCACATTCAGCATCGATTATTGTCCTGAACCATCCATTAACAGTTCACAAAAAGGTCAAAATAACAACATTTTCTTTCTGGAAGTCCATCATTCTATCTCTCGGCAAGTGGTGAAATCCATTAGCAGGAGACCTGAGCATAAATAAAAAGTTAAAATTTTTACTGTTGGCAATCTCAAGTAAAACAAACTATGCAAGCATGGCTGTACTTTAAGATGCCTGAGGCTGCAAAATCGCCATGTTAAGAAACGCGACTTATTTTGAGGTTGACATGTAAAATGATGACTGCTATTCATAATATGCGGATATAATTCCGCTTTGGAAGACGTAGTCCCTCATTTTAAAGGGATACAAGGAAGGAAAAGAATTTGCAAGTGCTATGTCCCCATTAAGAGCAACTACTGAGTTACTCCTCCTTCTGTAAACATAGTCTTTGTTCGATGAAGAACCTTTTTTCGATGAACATTTCCATAACAGATTACTTGTTTATTTTGCAAAAATTACAAATAGTTGTCGAAGTGCATGAAGTCTTAGTCAGTTAGACAGGAATTTTTAGGTTCTAACATACATTTTTGTCAGTTAGATCCTGGGCTTTGGTGTAGGAGTCACGGAGTTGGAGGTTTGTAGGTGGAATCAAACTGGGAATCGTACATTAATTTTCAGGTGGAGTCGCAGTCAGACTAAAAAATTAAATTGGTACTCCTGACTCGTAAAAGGATTTAGATATTTACAAAAGCACTTTTGCAGAAATGCGAAATGTATCCCAAATTTTGCACAGAACTTCCAAAACAATGTTCATGTTCAGATTACCATGAAAGCTTTGTAAGTTAGAATCATTTACCTTACTCCTTGTTTCTGAAGCCCTGGTTAGATCCCTTCCTCCATATGATCAAAAATGCGTGTTAGATCGCTCAAAATCGGTGTCAATGTAATGCATAATTATTGAGCATCGTATCTAAATTATATCCTCAGGATATGACAAATTGCCTCAATCTGAAGGTTCAAATAACACCGGGTCAGATTGATCACTCTGGTCTGACTCAAGAAGTGTGAATGATTTCGACATTGAGAGTGGGTTGTTTGTTAGCTTGAGGCTCATTTATCACATTTGGGCTTCATTGGTATTTCTCCATTCACAAATCCAAACCAGTGTACAAATGGCAGATTGGGAGTTGTTGCAGTCAGTCTGAATCATGATTACGATCAGTAAAAAACTAGGGCCTATAATAATGATTTTTTTTCCACTTATCTTACTTTGTTTTCTTGTTATAAATGGTACATTTTTCAAACTATCCTTTATTTATTCCATCCAGGCAATCAATCAAGAAGCAGTTTACTTTGTTTTGAATTTGTATTGATATATAAAGTCAATAAATGGAAGTTGAAAATTGAAAATTAAGATTGTGCCATGTATTTGGGTGGGTAAAAAAAACTTAGATATTGAATAGGCCTATATTATTATAAATCCAATAATTGTGTATCCTTCAATTTTTTCTTCTTTGCCAAGGAACGTGATGTCATGCCAAGGTTGGTGGACAGTCAATGGTGGTGGATCATCTTTATGTTAAAGATAACTTATGTAACTCAACTGTAGCAATCAATAACATGTACAGACTTAAAATGATTATCTGTGACTGGATGCTATTTAATTATATTCTGCATCAAAAGTTTAAGGCCAATCATGTAGCAGGAGATCAGTCACATGATACACCAATAAATAATCATATTGGTGTCTTAAAAGTGTTATTGGTGTGTGCAGAGTGATATTGGTGTGCCTTTATGCTCTTAGCACCAACCATGCACTTATTGCTTATTACTTCAGGGAAGGCCTGGGTAGGAGGGAATTCAACTTCTTGAAATGTCAATCTATCATTTTATAAATATGCTCATTGTAAATAATGGGAAAAATTAAGTATGTCATATTAAAAAAATGAAATATCTTTGGAAAAACCAGGATTTTACAAATATGTATACGTTTGAAAATTTTATTGCTGAATATAACAAATAGCGGATGTTGAGTCAACCAATATTGAGTTTTATTGGCCTTAGCAGGTAATATTGGTCTCGGCCTACGGCCTCGACCAATATTACTGCTTCGGCCAATAAAACTTAATTTTGGTCTCCTCACCATCCACTATCTATATAATATATGCAGAACGAAAGTAAGCTCCTAAAAGTTTTACAAAAGAACTCACTAGTTCTACGATTTCTCCAGTAGGTGGCTTAAAGTCTGGAATCTGAAAGCAAGACTTTAGACTTTCAGCCATGTTGTGGCAATTTTTGCCTCTAATGAACTAAGTTCTTCGTTCGCACAAGGTAATATACAATCACTTGGTTTAATATATAGTCTATCAACCAGTCAGTCAGATGGATAGATCGTTTCCAGGCCAATACTCGCATATAGCCTGTATGGTTAATTTTGCCAAAATTTCAAAAATTAAATAATTCAATCATTATTGAATCATCTAGACCAAACTTTCATTTTCTAAACGCATAAATCAGGAAATAAAATACTTTCTTTTCATAGAATAGTGAGAATCAACAATTTTTCTTTCAATCAATTCATAAATGAGAATCAACATTAGAGTTCCCATAGCCTAATTGTTAGAGCGCTTGACTGCGAATCCAATGGCACTTGATAACGCAGGTTCGAACCCTCGTCCCAGAAGTCAATTGGAGTGAAATGGTTGTGGCAGTGGCTGGGGAGGGTGGCCACATGTGTAGGCATGAGTTCACCCTCCTGTCAGGTGTGAGCAGCAACACCTCAAGCCAGACTCCCCCTAGACCGGATGACTGGACAAGCAACAGGAAGTGTAAACAAGTGTTGTTTTTCATGCCATATCGAACCTCTGCTTCCTTTACAAATCAAGCAATGCAGGGCTCTCCTGGAGAGTAAAATAAACTTTTATGCATTAAGTCGTTCTAGAATAGACATGATTAACCTTATCTGGTTGGAATATGTTAGATACATGTAAAATACGCCAAAAGGAATATAACAGCACTGAGCCGGGCACAAACAGATAAAACAGTATGTTCAATTAAAATATTTATTTAAAATGTAGGTTATAAGAGTCAGTTATATTCATATTCACGAAAAGAAGTTTTCATGATCTTCTAGTAAATTTTAATGCTTAAATTGATACAAACAAACTATATATATATAAAGCAAGTTTTAAAAAAATTTATTTTGTTCTTATTCCTCTTTCAATAACAATTATTTTGATTTCTCCGAGGAGGCATACACCATCTTAGTTGAAGCTCATGGAACCTAATCGCTTGTGGAAGTAGAATCGTCTAACAATGCATCTCATTTTTGTCTCCATCTTCCCATACCTCCTCTAAGTCCACCAAAACGCCATGGTCCTTCTTCATCTGCAAGCTGAGATTCAACATGACGTTTCTTCCGAGAGATAGAAGAAAGAAGGTTAGTGATTTTCCCTTTCGGAGGTGGCTCTGGCTCTGCTACGGGTCCCTGCCTGGAAATAATTATAGTGTTTTTCAGTTTAGAATATTATTATTAGAGTTTTCATCTTCACATACAAAGAGGTGGGTATCTTACGTCACCTAATGTTAGACCTACGTCAGGTTTACATCTGAGACGTAGTACTGGGATAATAATTTAGTCATTATAACATGAGGTCAGCTTAAAATATGGCCAAGTTATTTTCCAGGTAACCCTGTTAAAAGATAAGTTATAGTAGTTAAAAGCCTTTTAGGATAACCTGTGTAAAACGACGATATAATCTGGTACTGATGTCAAATTGAGTCAAAATGCCTACAGGGAAGATACAAAGCCTCCTGATTGGCCAACAAGCCACCTGCATATTGTGGTGTTCACCCCTGTGTAACAGGCAAGTCAATATAGGACGCATTATTGACTGATCAGTGAATATCCCATGTGTCTTCAGTTTTGGTCAATATCAGGTTTTACGGACCTGACCTAGTGATATTCCAGCCTCGGTGAATATCACCAGTCAGGTTCGTAAAACCTGATATTGACTCAACCAAAGACCATAGTTGTATAGTGTTGTATTTATTAATCATAGTGGTAGGTACATGTACATATATATAATACAAAGTTTAAAGATGTAATAGTACAGATGACCCAGTCCTTAAGGACTTATCGACCACCCTATAACAAATTATACACAAATTTCGTCAGTCTCATGGAAGACTCAGTCATTGTAAATTTTGCAATTTTCAGCACACCTGAAATTGTGAAAACTAAACAAATCAGTAGATAACTTCTGTTTCCCCCAACTGATTTCATTGAGAGTTTTATCATTGTGTTTGGCTTGGTGTTGTGATCGTGCAGAAACATAAATGATGTTTAGAAAATGTAGAATTTATTTAATAAAGTAACTTTGACTGATTATTCCGGGAAGCTGCAAGACAGCTTCTTCATTATTTTACTTTCCATGCTAGGTCAAAGTGGTTTGACTGAAGCCGACTCTGTGAATCTGCTACATATCTAGCGGAAGACTCAGTCAGAGCTATGCTATGACTGAGTCTTCCACTAAAAAATGGAGGACGACTCAGCCAAAACATAGCTTTGACTGAGTCTTCCACTAGACTTGTGTAAATTCATAGAGTCAGCTTCAGTCAAACTACTTTGACCTTTTTAGCTTGAACGACAAACAACCTTTTGGATGGAATAATTCTACGGAAGACTCAGTCAAAGCAGGTTTAACTGTTCTTTACATCATAAGTTCCCATTGTGCAACTCAGAATCTGTTGTGGAAGACTCAGTCAATTTAATTAAACTCTCAGCCAATATGTGTCTTTTAATTCTTAGAAGAAGGCGAGAACTGATGTATGGTGTTTAGGTTTTTAACCAGTTTTTAACCAGTTTTTAAACCAGTTTTTTCAGTCTGTGATATAAATTTTGTTATATATTATAAACTGTGATAATTGATCTTAACCTTTTTGAAAATTTTCTAGTCTCTCATAATTCTTGAAGAATGGCCTCTTTATATTGTTTTTATCAATAGCAGGGCTGTTAATCAGTACTTTTCGAAGTACTTAAGTCCAGTACAGTACTTTTCAAATGTTCCCAGTACCCAGTACAGTACCCAGTACTTTTTTAGTCACTGTACTTAATTCCAGTACCCAGTACTTTTGAAAGTACTTAAGTCCAGTACCCAGTACTTTTTGATGTCTCACACATTGAATCACAATTGCCGAAAACGAGATTGTAATCTTTTTCAAAATATAGTGAAAAATAACACCATCATCTGATCACACACTTTATCAATATTGTGTACCAGCAATTATACTCATTCTGTATAAAAAATCTTGCGAGATAATTTATAGATTAAATAAACGGACAAAAACTTAGTGTTTTTTTTTTTTTCAAGCAAAAGGGGATATTCATGGAATACAGTTTCATTGGACCGATAGATAGATTGATAGATAGATAGATAGACAGATAGATAGATAGATAGATAGATAGATAGATAGATAGATAGATAGATAGGTAGATAGATAGATAGATAGATAGATAGATAGATAGATAGACGGATGGATGGATGGATGGATGGATGGATGGATGGATGATTGGGGCTTTACATCCTGTAGGTAGATTGGATAGATAGATAAAAAATGGGCAAATTGGATCTACCCCAGACTGTGATATTTTGAATACTTGTCAAATTAAGGAACCAGTCAGAATAAGATATTCAGATTTTAATCATTGGATTTTTATTAGACTCGCAGAAAATTAATGAGGTTATTAGGTATTAATGAATAAAATGTTTATTGTTATTGATCAAGTTAGTTTTGCAAAATTGATATTTAATTGACACAGATTAGGCCTATGTATAAGCAGCAATGGATGAAAATTTACATTCTATTGTGAAAGTTCCCTGTCCAATTGAAAAGAGGGTAATTCTCACACTTGTGTACAAGGTCAGATACATGCAGTGACCCAATTTCTTAGCTAAAGACAATAGGCCAATGCATTCACACGTACATGCCTCAATGAACATGGAAAACCCCTCCACAAGATAGCATTGAAATTGATTGAATAATTACTGAATTTATGCATGTATACAGCATACTTTAAAAATGATGCATCATTAAAAAAAAAATTATTTCTCAAATAATTATCATAACCATATTCATTCTTGAAAGGTTAACCAAACAAATTCAGTGGGTGAAACAGCACTGATACATTATGGATAAATTATTTTTGATAATCAAAGCAACTTTGCCTATATTAAAATGATAATTATCTAGATGTAGTTTACATATTTACTACAGAACTGAGATGCTAGTTCAGCAACATAGTTGGACCACTCAGATAGTGACTCTGTCATGTCCTGTCTAATTGCAATCACATTTCTAATTTGCTTTGACAGGTTTAAGTATGAGTTCTTCAATACCATAAATTGAAATTGACTAATTGCTATAGTTCTGCATTATCCAATTGCTATATTTCTGTATTATCCATTGAAAATATATTCCATATATATCTCTTCTAAAAGCCAAAAAAAAATTATTATTTAATTATTTATTATATAAATTTAATTATTGAAAAGCATTATTTTTATAAAGTAACATTTATTACAGACTACATGAAGTTTATGATTTCATGAAGTTTCATTTATTCACAAATTATCTTGGGAAATATTGGCACTTCACTCAACATGGCTTGTAAGCTTTCATGTTGGCTTTTTTCACTGAAAGTACTTAAATGTACTTAAAAAGTACTTAAAATTTCAAGTACTTTTTGCAAAGTACTGGGTACCAGTACAGTACTTTTGGGTTCAGTACTTCCAGTACCCAGTACATGCCAAGTACTCAAGAAATTGTACTTAAGTACAGAAGTACTTAAGTACTCAAGTACTTGTTAACAGCCCTGATTCAATAGATTTATGTAAGAGGGTGAGACTATAATAATATATTTTGTCTTTGTCTTTTGTCTTTGTCTTTGTCAAACCACTCAAACCTAGTCTTACATAAGACTATCCTTTCTATTTTTTTAAATGATGCATACGCATAAAAGGTTAAACCAGTTTGTATGTAGACATGACTGATTGTCCTCTTATATTGTATCATGGAAGACTAGGCCAAATCAATTGGGTTCTTGAGTTATTTTGCGGAAGACCAGGTCAAATCAATTGAGTTGAGTGAGATGGGCCATGAAAGATGTCAGTTTTCCATGGAAAAGTGCAGTAAAACAGGGTAAAAATGTCACAAAATACCGAGAGTTTGAAGGATGGTGTGGGCCAATAAATAGACCCTTTGGGCTTATTTATTGTGCCATATGGTGCTGGAAATCCTCTAGTTAATTTTTCAGCAATATTTCAAAATTTTGTCAAATTGATTTGACTGAGTCTTCCTTGAGATAGACGATTTGTGTATGTGGTGCCCTCTTGAATCCATAACACAAACTACAGTCGAACACACACTTGTGTGTGAGCTTGTGTGTGAGCTCTAAGAGACTTCAGATGCAGCAACTACCTCTTTTTTTAAGTGAAATGCAGTAACGACTTTGTCTGTGGAATTAGGTCTAGAATTGAACATTGAATAAACTTTTAAACGGCCAGTGTATTGTTAGAATGCTGCTATTGCTGCAAAGTGATGTTTGTTGTGGAACTCTTCTTTGGCAGAGTCGTTATTTTTCTACCCAGAGAATTGTGAGTAGTCTCTGTTTGGCAGCCAAAGCTTGTCGTGACCACAACATACATTATTTGTGAAGTTGTAGACTAACTCTCTTCTGGTGTGACAGACATAATTAACTGTTTCAGGTCTCTCAAAGCAATTGAATGAATGCTTTAGTGTTTCATTATTGTCTGTTTGTTGTTTCAATTAGTTTCTTTGGAGAAAACCATAAACTATCATTTAAATTATGCTGGAAAAAGCTGTTAAAGGATTTGAAAACTTCCGAATTTTATGGTAGGGGAGACCGGGGCTGGTTTTCACAGGGGCAGGTTGTCACACTTTTTATTGCATTGAACTATGGAGTTACACAACTCAACCAATCATTGTATACTGCTTTTATAACCCACTGGAGTATTTTTGAAAAATCTTGACCCCTGGAAGGCAGTTTGGTAGGCACACGGTCTATCAAAAATTTCCGGACACAAAAAGTAAATTTTTACCCGCAACTTGCATGTCATCCTACTCATTAACAAATAGTTGTTGAAAAAGGTAAAGTTTATACACAATAATTTATACAATATAATGATAGGAAAAAATAGTGAAAAATATGATAAGAACAGCCTTGGTCGCCCGTTTTTTGCATTTTCATCAGTCGGGGCAGGTTGTCACAAAAAGACGGGGCAGGTTGTCACACTTTTGGGAGCTGGTTGTTACCCATTAGGACCAGTCTTTTAAACCAAAAAAACTATCACAAATATAAATTGGTAATTTATACATGCTATTTATGACTAAAGATGTATGCAGATATGGCATAGTGTCAAAGTAAATCGATTTCAAATTTATGAAGAAATTTTCATTAAAAAAATGTGATTTTCCTCCTCCTGATCAGAATGCTTTTCGGCTGCTTGGTAAGCTTTCATTTGTAGCACCCTTGTACAGAGTAGCGAGTTTGTTGAGGTCTGCACCGGACAAGCAGATGATTCCTCATATGTCCAAAATAACTTATTTTAGTCAAAATCTGCCTTACGGTGTCCCACTTCCTGTGTCCGAGCTCTTAACCAAAAGTGTGACAACCTGCCCCGAGAGTGTGACAACCTGCCCCGAAAGTGTGACAACCTGCCCCGAGTGCTGAATAAAAAAGAATGTCCCATAAGATGTCAAGAGTTCAAATGATATAGATATATATTGATCAGATAGGTTTAAGTCACTCCCCTTTTAACATTCATATAGATTGGCAGTGCTCCTGCATGCCTTAAATAGAAATAGTAGCATATTTGGCCAGTTTTACAGTATTTGCACTCAAAGTGTCTCATGGTGGGACAAAATAAAGTTTGAAATTTGAAAATTTCCATCATTCTATCATAAAATTAACATATTATTGTTTCCATAATCAAAGAGGACTGAAGTGATTTGGGTGTTTACTACCAAAATACCGCTACTAAAAGTAGGCAAGGGTTGATTCTTGAAAAAAGTGTTTATCAGGAAAAATATCCATCCAGAAACAATTTTAACCCATTCTTATTCTTGGAAATCAAGTCACATTGTTGCATAGGAACATCAAAACCCATACAACACTTAAATTTTGATTAAACATGCCACAATTTTTTTTTAACCATTTTTATTACGAAATTATAGAAATCTGGCTTGCCATTACCGTGAAAGTTTCTGTTGAGTAGGGTACTAGCGTCAAAAGACACATGATTTCCATGGTTAATAATCCCTAGGTATCCTATTAACCCCATATCCAGTTTTGTTACTGTAAGATTGAAACTCATGGTGTTCGGCCGTGTCAAACATAGTGTTTTGGAGGAAAAAACCACCGAAAATGATCAAAAATCAGGCGCCTTTGGAAAAATCATCTTTAATGGCTCCATTAGCAAGATATTTGGTTATTATCCTTTAAAGACATTCAGTTAATAGTGAAAAATTACAATTATATCGATATATGACACAAATAAATCAACTTTTTTCTCAATTTTGATTTTCTCAAAATAGTGTAATAGATAACGAAAAAAAAATTTATTTGACATTTTCAATACTTATAAAAACTCTTTTTAGGCATCCAGGTTTACTTAGTTTGTATAACCATGGCCGTTTCTTCAATGAATCCAGTGTTAAGACGCACAAATCAGAGCAAAATTTCTGATGGGTTGGAGAGGACATTTTTTTGACATCATGAATTTTAATTTCTAAGAAAATGTATGAACATGGCCTGGATATCTTTTTAACTTGTATTTGTCACATACTTGTAAAGACACATGATTAAGCAAAAGATACACAAATAGCTTGTTTTTCCTACAAAACACTTAGTGTTTTTTCTATGGGTTGGAGAGGACATGCTTTTTTTGACATCACATTCAAGCCTCACATTCTGAAAACCAATTGTGGTTAGTGAAACAATGTTTCTGTTTTACCTTGAGATATGTCTCAAGCTTCAAAATTAACACAAACAGTATACACATTCTTTGATACCTACTCATAACAGCATATAAAGTAACTGATGGTCCATCGAAAACAAAATTTTTGACATCTGCCATTTTTTGCATTTTAGGACCCAAGTCATGTTGTATATAAGTTATTCCGATGAAACCTGTTGTATTTTATGCCCATGACATGGGTCTAGACAGGCATCATTAACATGAATCACAGGTGCCTGCCTTTGCTTTTCTGAGTTGCCATGAAAATATGTGAAACTCTCCGTGAGACACAAAAAAGTGCAAGAATTGGTCATAAATCGCCTTCTGTTTCAAAAGTAAGCATCGTAGCAAGGTAAAATTTGGTACAAATATACTTCAATATAGTGCAAGACTGCCAACAAGACAAATTTCTGCGTACCTGTCATACTTTTTTTAGAGTAATTGCTTAAAGACGAAAAATCGGCCGAGTGCAAATACCGTAAAACTGCCCATTTAAGTTCTACACAGTGTGACAACCTGCCCCTGTGACAACCAGCCCCGGTCTCCCCTACTCATTGGCAGTGCATGTGCACTCATTGCTCATTTAACATTGTTGATTACGATTTGTTTATATCTGGCAGCTCAGCTGTGCGTATGAGCACAAATGATGAGGTCCCACTACCTGAACATGCCCTGACCTACTTGAATATTGATAAATGTGTCAGCTGGAGGTCATCCGTTTTCTGGCAGACTCTCCAGCTGTGCTATTCGTTTAGAGTCTGTAAGCAGACTGCTAAAACACCTAGTCTAAACTGTCCAAACAAAGACCTTTTTCTTCTGTTTTTGATATTGACATAACTCTCTTGCATTATACAATTTCTTGTATGTCCGTAACGTTGGCTTTGAATGCAACAAATTACGCCATTCAGTATCTCTCAAGCTAACAAGTTCTCTTTCTAAAACTTTTAATTCACAAACATCTTTCTCAACATATAGTCTTTCTTAATTAACCATGGACAGGATATCTTTAACTTGTTTAGACCGACCCTTACCCTTGCTGTTATCCCAATCGAAAACTGTCTTGGTGAATCGTGACCCATCCTACAGAGCTCCGAATATCTTTCAAATTACTTCTTTTAACAAAATTCTGTGGCTTGGTGACCCTGACGCAATAAACCGAAGGCCAATAATGGTAACATTACATTTTACAAGGTCTTATTTGAATTCTAGAGGTAATAAACAGGCGGAGCTGTACCCTGCTATAGCTCCCCCAATGACCCGTGGTGAAATTACAATTTTCATTTTATTTTTCCAGTCCTCATGGTATTTTTAGCCCAAATTATGCTCTGGTGGAAGAATTCTGAGCATTTCGAAAATTTGGAATGGCGAGCCGCTGTCACACAAGCCTAGAGCTCCCCCGACGAAAATTTCCCATTTCAATCACTGGGTAAATCTGGTGATATTTCAAGATTATCTTATATTACCAAGGTGGGGCTCACACCCACAATGACTATTTGACTTCCGACTAAATAATGTCTATGCATGAAAAGGAAGAAACAACCTTACCCTAATCCGTTAGTTTGCTTGACTTGTATAGTGAGAATTAACAAACTTGCTACAAGCAGCAAACAGATCCACTTCTGGGGAGCCATGGTTCCAGAATGTATATGCGCAATAAGTGTCAGGGAATGCGACCAAATAAGGAAAGTCACCTTCGCGCTCACTGACCACACTAATTATTTATGCCATAGGGTTTCTATAATGTTTTTTTACACCATTCATAGAATCCTTTCATGCCAAACTGTATTCAGTGCATAAAAAAAAGGTTGTCACTCATGTTACATGACCCTTTTAGAATTCGCCCTTATAACTTAATAGTTGCTCGAAAGAAAGATTGGGGTTATATTCAACTTAGTCTAACTATCAACTTTTTGTAATTGCAATTTTATGTAAAGATTTGCTCTTCTAAAAAGGTATACAAATAGTTATTAATGCTGTGAAAAACCTGTGTTTGTTCTAATAAAGCATGGCAGCACTTTCTTTAAGTATTATATATTTTAATTCAATTAAACACACTTTTTCAGAAAAACACAATTTGGTTGATTAGAAGACAGTGTTTACTTAAAATCTATCAGTTTATGATCCATACATCCAAAATAGATTATTACATAGATATTGCTGATTTTAAAATAGCTAACTGTCCCTACATGATGAAAATTTTTTTTTCTATTATATAAATTTGCGATTTGCCTCTATAAATGAATGTGTACATATTATAAGATCTGGAGCTCTTAGTTCATCCAAGTTATTATATGTTTCCCAACATGTTTTAAGTTTCATAGGTATTACACTTGGGCAGATCTCATTGACTCTGTTTATCTGACTTCAGAAGGTGTATTTTTATTAATGTAAATAATGTCTATTGTCTGTTTGTCTGTCTGTCACTGCAGTAGCTTCAGATAATATCTCAAATTGCTACATGTTCTAATTTCACTTTCAAATGATGCATGCATTACGTGTTCAATTGTTGAATTTCATGCATTTTGTGATGACTTGTGGGTCCTCTAACTGTGGCCGGGCTAGGTGCCTGTTAACGACACATATCCATAAATATATCATGCTCATTTATTTAAATTACTATGAGACATGGCAATGTGTGAAATTTTACTCTAAAAATGGAAGTTTACTGCTCTATTCTTAATGATAAAAGTGTGCAAAAAGCATTTATCTCTCATGATTATTCCATTACAAATAAGGACAAGGTGGGGGAAATCTGCCCCCCTTTTCACATATATCCGTTGCTCAGTCCCTCACCTTTTTTAAAAACATAAATTTTACTTCAGGAAATCAAAGAATGTATACATCTGAACATATCTGGAAACATACATGCTTTAATTTGACACCTTTTAGCCGACATCATAATATCAAAGTTTAGTCTTAGGGGTCGGATTTGCCCCAAAAGTGTGGGGCAAATCCGCCCTCTTGAAGTTGGATGACAAATGACAAAAAAAAATTGGTGTCTAAAGTAAATTCTATTCTTCATTAAGCACTGATTCTTTATGGTATATTTACCAATGTGTAAGGATTGTTTCATCAATTTATTAGTGACATCAGAAAAAATTTGCTTAAGACAAATTCAACATACCATAAAACATGGCAAAATTCTTAACATCTTCTCAATTCAACTCATAATCACTATCAATGGTGCTAAATGGCAAAACAGAGTGACTTATAAAGCATATCTCCTGTTTATATGTTTATAACATGAGAATTGGAGGGGGTGGATTTGCCCCATCGACAAGGGTTATGAGTTGCCATTTTCATTGTATTGATTGGTGATATAACTTGTACCTGTAAAGCAGTGGAATAAACGTTGCTATTAATGACAATAAGTAATTTTTTCATGCAGAATTTTCCTGCAAAACACCTCAGTTTTTAAAGTTTCAGTTGCTCATTGAAATTGCTTGGTGGTGAGATGTCTGGCTTCCTTCCCAGCTGTAGTCAAAACAAAACTATGTTACAGTACAATCTTTGTGTTTCAATAATCTCTAGATCTAGTAGCACTAATCTGCATGAGAAATGTGTATTGTAAACTACATTTAAGGTCATGAGGGAACTTTTTCTCCTCAAGGGGGCGGATTTGCCCTGGGGCGGATTTGCCCCACCTTACCCTACTTGTGGGATCAAGGTAACTATTGAGGTTTTTCAGGATAAGAATTTAGGACCCTTAGGCTCGGTGGAGGTTGCTTAGACAGGATTACAGAACTGTTTTTCTCGGTTTTATATAATTCTATTGCAAAGTTTCTGTTTGTCATGATATTGAGATTAATTATCAATATCCTGATGTGTGAAATAAACAAAAACCAGATTTTGTGCAAACATAGACTGGGCTTGAGCAAACCCGCAATGCAATATAACAAGGTTGACATGCATTACAGCAAATATGATTATCTAAATCTTGAGCAAAGCTTTTAAATTAGGCCTACATATATATATATATATATATTCACCACTCGGATTGTGTCAGCCAATCACAAGTGAGTATTCTTGGATAATACCCTTGCTGTATTAGGCAGAGAAAAAGTTATATTGGACAGTGAAAAGTTATATTGGGCAGTGAGAAGTTATATTGGGCAGTGAGGAGTTGTATTGCAATATTATAGGGCAGTGAGGGAGGACCTGAGAGGAAACACCTTCTGATGTGCCCTGCTGCAGCAACAGCAAGAAAATATTTTGTGTTTTTCAATTTTAGTAAAAAATTTATTGCACGTCAATGCGAAGACACAGAAAAACACAAATTATGTCAAAAGTTGCGTATTGATCAGGACAACAACATTAAGTAAATATAACATTGCTTACATAGGTTATGGGACCATGGTATGACATTGAGAGACAAAAAGTGCACTTTTTCACCCATTTTTCGCTTAAATGCCTATGTTTAAAGAAAAACATTGTGCTATAAAATTGAAATAATGTCCAATAAAAAGAAGGTTCTTGGTTATAGAATATAGATTCAGAATATTTAAATTACATATTTTTGTGGTAACCCATTGCTGAAATATGACGAGACAGACAGACAGAACAGACAGAAATGTTTATTTGACATGAATCCACACAGTTACAATGAATACAAAAAACATGGTTTTATAATTTAAATGTCAGGAGACATTCACTTTGCCATGAATATGGCGCTAGCATGAATGCCACCTATTAGAACAGAAAATATCAATTTAAATTTTAAATGAATTACCAGAAATTTTCAAATTATGACAAATAAACTGAAAATCACCATTTAAAAAAAATAATGAATGATGATAGGTGAAATGATAAATGAAAGGTGAAGGGGGATAAATGAAAATGAGATGAGGGTCGATGGGATGAAATGAAATGAAATGGTCAGCAAAGGAAAAAGGATGAAATAATATTACCTATAGTTGGAGGATTGACATATAAAACAATTTTGTATGGAACACTGTTCCTGATACTGGTGGATCAAAGAATTTTTAATATACAAGGAGAAGCCAAACTCACTATGAGTTGTGGCCTTTCCCAGGATGGAATTTGAAGTAATATTTAATAACTTGGGTAACTGGTATCTGACACTATTTTCGGCATATGCATGATATAGGCGAGGTAATCTAAAATTTTTATTTCGTGTATTGTATGGGTAATCATTTTGGGGTTTTATTAGAATATTTGTCACTGAAAAATATTTCGGAATTTGATTATTTTCTAATCTGTAAAAAAACTTATATAATTTTACTTTCAAAATATCATGAACAGTAAGCAAACACAATTTTTTGAATAAGGGCTGTGTATGGGCATTATATCTAGTATTGGCTACAGCTCGAATTGCCCTTTTTTGTAATTTAAATATGGAGTTTGCTTTGTAGCCCCAGCATAGAATTCCATAATTAAGGTGAGAATTAATAAGGGCACAATAAATAGTTTTCAAAGTATCCTGAGGAAGGAATTTCTTCAATCTATTTAAAATACAAGTACACTTAGCTATTTTTTTACTTATTTTATCAAGGTGATCATTCCACTTGAGATGCTCATTAATAGCTATACCTAGAAAATTAAAGGTACCAATGTATTCCAAGATTTTGGAATCTATAAATAACGCTGGGCGATTGACAACTTTACCAGGAGTGTGGAAAATCATACATTTTGTTTTATCTATATTCAAAGATAGCTTGTTAGCTTTAAGCCAAGACAAAACATTTGCTAATTCAGTATTCAAAATCTGAACATTGTCTTGAGAAGAATCAAGAGAAACAAATAAAGTGGTATCGTCTGCGTATACAATGAATTTGAAAAAACTGCTTGATCTGAAAACATCATTTACATAGATGAGGAACAACAATGGACCCAAGATTGAACCCTGTGGGACACCAGTAGAAATATTTAAGTGAGAGGAAGAACAATTTTGATATTCGACATATTGTACGCGATTACTGAGGTAACTGGACAGGAGGGGCTGGAGGGCCCATGCGGTGCCACTAAAACCATAGTAATGAAGTTTTTCAAGGAGAATTTCATGATTAATAGTATCAAATGCCTTTGATAAATCCATAAAAACTGTTAGTGGTACATTTCCTGAATCCATTTCATTCACAATACGATCAGTTAATTCTAAGGCAGCAAGTTCTGTGGAGATACATTTTGAAGAGAATTCTGCAGTTTAACCAAAAGAAACACAAACTGGCTTTCCAGCACAGTCAAAGTGATTAAATCTATTGCTTTAAAAGCGGGTTTATTTATGGAGAATATAACAAATATTAGATGGTAAGACGTCCAATATAGAGTACAACTGGACTCAGAAAAACCATATTGGACTCGGCACAATGACAATTATTTGAATATCTCCTAAGAGGAATTTCATCTACCTTGATTGAGCATTTCGAGGTTGAAATGCTTTACGATGTACTACTTTTTTGTCTGTATCTTCCTCCAAATCCACCAAAACGCTGTTGTACATTTTCCTTCTACATTTTCAAAAATTGTGTTATTATAACTGTTTTCTTCAGTCTGTTTATTGATCTTTGTATTTTTAATAATTATGGTACTTTTTTCAAACTTTCCTTACCTGTATATTAGTTTATTCCAGCCAATCAATCAACTATGGAATAGTTTACATTGTTTTGATTTTGTTGAGATAGTCAATAAATTTAGGTTGAAAATTTACATTGTGCCATTTGGGTTGGGAGAAAAAAAATCTCAAATAGTGAAGCTCACCATCTTATTAAAAATACCATAATTGTGTATCCTTCCATTTCTTCTTCTTTGCCAAAGTGCAGGATGTCATGCCAAGGTTGATGGACAGGCAATTGTGATGGATCATCTTTATCATAAGTTTATGTTAAAGATCACTTAAGTTGTTTGATAGATGCTTCAATGAGTTATAACTGAATCAAACAGACTACTTATCCTGAAAGGAAAGTTAGGGACCATTTAGAATTTATGGCTTGGGGGGGGGGGAGTTTGGAGTCTGCCAGAAGTTCCTGTCAAAATTTGATAACCCTCTTGTCTCTCATGCAGATTCTTAGTACCCCACTCTTCGGTTTCATGCATATTTTTTGTATCCCCCCTTGACGTACATATCAATACATACATATAATACTGTATTACTGTTATACTTGTGCCCTTGAACACACATGTACAGATTCGCTGACTAAAGGCCTCGGGTGATAAATCACATATTCCCTCTCCCGTGGTGAATAACCTTTACTTATTTGAAATTGTGATAGCTAGTGTAAAAAATTTCGTGAGGTGTAACACTTGGCTTAGGCAAAAGTTGTTTATTGTGGTTGTACACAAACAATAACATTGCCTGGCAGTTTAAAATTCCTTTGCCATAAACTGTGATGTCAAACTTTAAACTGAGTGTCACAGGTTGAAGATTTGACCAATCACAATCACTGATACCCAATGATGTCACGGTTTAACTGCAAAACAAAGGTTTCAAAAAACACACAGCTATGAAAACGATAATGAAAGAAATCACTAGTTCTACCATTTCTCCAGTAGGTGGCTTAAAGTCTGGAATCTGAAAGCAAGACTTCTGACTTTCAGCCATGATGTGGCAATTTTAGCCTCCAATGAACAAAGTTCTTTGTTAGCAGAAGGTATTTTATAATCACTTGGGTGAAATGTAGTCTATCATCCGGTCAGTCAGATGGATAGATCGGTTTCCAGGACAAGACTCGCATATAGCCTGCATGTTAAATTTTGCCAAAACTTAAAAAAATTAAATGATTCAATCATCATTGGATCATCTTATCCAAACTTTTCATTTTCTCTACGCATAAATCAATAAATAAAATACCTCAGTCCATAGCTTCACTTAATTTCAGAATCATCCAACTTTCTTTCACTTCAATGGTAAGAATCAATAAACTTTCTTTTAATTCAATAGTGAGATTAAACACACTTTCTTTAACTTCACGACAGATTTGCAGCCAACATCAAACAGGTCCACTCTTGAATGCATCTGCCTAATACTTATATTAGAGAAAATACTGAATGAAAAGAAATTTCCTTTATGGTTATCGCTTATTGCACATTTTCAGTAATTTGTGTCATTTAAAAAGAAACAAATTGATTATTTAAAATGTTAATTTCATATAAATGCATATACACCAAGTTATTAAGTGTGTTAGAAAACAGGATGGTTCAAGTAATTATAATGTGTTGCTTTTAGGAGTTGAATCGCAGTATGGTTGTCTAACCTACAGGGAAGCAAGTCATTGGTGCATGATGAAATTCAACTTGAAATAATGATATCAAAAATATAGGTTACATGAAAATAATTATAGGGGTTGTTTCATGCGCATGCATACCAATAATACCTTATAAGACAATACAAGCGTATGGAAATTGCAGAAGCAGGGTCATTTTGCAAATAACATACAGATATGGTGGAAATGCAATAGTTGACCTTGTGCATCTCATTTATTTTGATGATGTTGCGGCATGCGAATCATTTTTTCCTTTATAATATTTGCATATTTTGAAGAAACACATGACTAGCGAGAGCCTATTCCGAAATTACATGACAAATTCTAATTAACATACATCAACACTTGTGATCACAAAGAGTTATACATTTTTTGTTACTATTTGTGCTTTTAGCAGTTAGACACAAGATAAATGTAGATAAGAATCTACAACTTGTAGAACCAAAAACAGCCAACAATAACCGTGAATTTTGAAAAAAGGTTTTTCATAATCAATTGTAAAATTGGATGGAATCTGTGACAAATATATCAAAACACACATGTCTTGGACATTTCTTTGATTTGTCATATGCTAGTATATGGGTAATTCCACATGAAATCAACCAAAATTTGATAGAGAGAGAGAGAAATTCTTTATTTACGTGACTGAATGAAATGGGCTCACATTCTAGCCCCCAGCGCCTCTTGGGCTTACAATTCACTTCAAAAACAATAATACATCAAAATAACAGAATTTTCGTTGAATAATACAAATTTGAATTAAATTTGAAATGATTTGTTGATATTCATATATACATTATATGATAAGTGTCCAAAGAAAAAAAGACTCTCCGGTAGAACAAAATAAACTTTTATGCATTAAATCCTTCTAGGATAGACATAATTCAAATCATCAGGTTGAAATATGTTAGATACATGTAAAATGCAACAAAAGGAATATAACAGAACTGAGCCAGGCACAAATGGAGAAAACAGTATATTCAATTAAAATATTTATTAAGAAGTAGGTTATAAGAGTCAGTTATATTCACCTAAAGAAGTTTTCGTGATCTTCAAGTAAATTTTGATGCTTTAATAAATACACACTAAGTATAATTAAAGTAAACATTTTTTTTTTTTTTCCTCATTTCTCTTTCTTTCTCAAATGCCAATTATTTGGATCTCTCTGAGGAGGCATTTTATCCACCTTGGTTGAAGTTCATGGAACCTCATCGCTCGTGGAAACCGAATCATCTAAGAATGCACCTCTTTTTTGTCTCCATCTTCCTTTACCTCCTCTAAGTCCACCAAAATGCCATGGTCCTTCTTCATCTGCAAACTGTGATTCAACATGACGTTTCTTCCGAGAGATAGAAGAAAGAAGGTTTGTGAGTTTCCCTCCTGGAGGCTCTGGCTCTGCTACGGGTCCCTTGCTGGAAATTATCATAATTATTTTCAGTTTAGAATATTATTATTAGAATTTTCATCTTCACACACAAAGAGGTGGGTATCTTACCTCACCTAATGTTAGACCTCCAGCTTTGCGTCCCTCAGATGTCAAATTTCCAAATGCTTATACAGGGAAGATACGAAGTGGTCATAATTTACTTTCACTGCGTTTTGTAAAATAGTGACCTGTTTTATAGTATTACTATTATTATTAATCATGTGCCAGCCCTCAGGAATTCAGGTGAGCAATGTGCAATTTTAAGTTTCATGCAATTGAACAGAAACCGTTTTCTTGGTCTGTTTATAACCCCCAAAGTTTGTTCAAGCCTGCTGTGTATATAAGTCACATCTTAAAACATAGACATCCTGACTTTTCTGCTGAGTGGTTTTCAAGCCATTTGTTTAGAAACAGTGTCTTTGCAGGACAATGACACAAAATAAATATGATACTCAACATTCGGTTTTCTACTCATGCAGGGGCGTCAGTTTATTTTTTTAAAGTGGAGGGGCAAATATTGGTCAGATCTTTGTCAAAGATATCAAGGGAAAAATTATAATTTCTCTTATTCAGAAACATGTATACTTTGGCCAATTTTAAAGTGGTCGGGCAAATGCCGCACCAGCCCTACTACCTACACACTGACGCCACTGTTTCTACACATATCAGACTATTTAATGGCTTCCCACAGCAATGTGCAAATTCCAGGAGAGCTAATTTCATCTTTATACAAAGGAATATGTATAGAAGATATATCTGAAACATTTCTCTTGGTATGAATTATAAGGAACTACAGTGCTCCCAATGTGTTTCAAAATTACTTCTTTTAATGACAATTCTGTAGCTGGGTGACCATAACTCAATAAACAGAAGGCCAATATGTCTAATATTAAATTTTAAGTATCCTTATTTGAAGTTATGGGGGTAAATCTAATGAAATTTCAATATTATCTTATGTTAGGGGCCCGGCCCAGACAATAGTTGGGGGGGGGGGCTATGGCTTTCACCCTCGGGATGAACTTTTTTTTCGTGCTCGGAGCATCGAAGAAAACTTTTGTTTTCATGCGGACATGCGACAAACTTTTTTTTAGCAATTTCAACATCGCAGTACCATAGCTAAAGTTGGAAACAATTTTTTTTTTCAGTTTGAAGTGGGAAACAAACTTCTTTTTTTGCCAAAAAGCCATAGTATCAAAAAGATTACAAAACTGGGGCCTCAACCTCAGTTGACACAAAAAACCCATCACTGTATACATAGTAAGAATTGAAATATTTCAATCTACAATGACAATTTGGTTTGCAATTTGTCTATGCAAGAAACAACCTTACCTTAATCCATCAGTTTGCTTGACTTCTATAGCGAGAAGCAACAAACTTGCTACAAGTAACAAACAGATCCACTTCTGTGCAGCCATGGTTCCTGAATGTATCTGCGCAATAAGTGTCAGGGAATGAGACCAAATGAGGAAAGTCACCTTCGCGCTCACTACACCACACTTATTATTTATGCCATAGCCCATAGGGCTTTTAAAATGCTTTTTATTATATTCATAGAAATCTTTTCATGCCGAACTGTATTCAGTGTGTAAAAAGAAAAGGTTATCACTCATGTTACTTGACCTTCTAAAGTTATATTACCTCATAACTTAATGAGCTAAAAAACCATGGGAAAAGAGGATCCTTACAGACGTCCATAGTGTCCGCGGCATTTAACTATTTTGTTGAAGTGCTGGTGTCTGAAATGTCAGTAACTGGTGTAAAATGTACTACTATTTAGACTGTCTGTAAACCTAGAAAATAGCATGCTACCAGACATCCATAATAAGCACAATTTGTTGAAGTGCTGGTGTCTGGAGTGTCAGTAACTGGTGTAAAATGTCCTACTCCTGACTGTTAGTAGACGTGGAAGAGCAATAACTCCCAGACGTCTATAGAAGCAGAATTAGTTTATCTATGAACGTCTGGAGCGTCAGTAGTACGGGTAAAATGGCCTGGTTTTTTATATGAACTTTATAGTTGCTTGAAGAGAGATTGGGATGATATTCAACTTTTTCATTTCTAAATACAAACTTTTTGTAATTGCGATTTGATGTGAACATCTAAAAAGGTATACAAATAGTTGTTAATGCTGTGAAAAACCTGTGTTTTTGTTCACAAATGAAGCACAGCAGCACTCTCCTTAAGTATTATATGTTTTAAATTCAAATAAACACACTCGATTCTGAAAAACACAAAGTTTTTTTGGTTGGATGTAGGTACTTAAAATATATCAGTTTATGATCCACATCAGCAAAATAGATTTTTACATAGATTCTACTAATTTAAAAGGTAAGTGTCACTGAACTGGCTTCAAGTAATATAATCTCACCTTGTACTGTGCTTCACTTTCACTTTCAAAGGATGCATTACATGTTCAATTATTGAATTGCATGCATGTTATAATGACTTGTGAGCCCTTTCTGGGCTGGTTGCCTATAATGGCACATTTCAATAAAGATCATACTCATTTACTCATTTATTTATTGCAATTAAATAGCGAGAATAAAAAAACTTTTACTTCACCACAGGATTGCTGCCAACATCAATCATGTCCACTCTGCCGATCCGGACAGCCATGCCTCTGGAATATATCTACCTAATAGGCCTACTTACGTTAGAGAAAATACTATATTAGAAAAAAATCTCCTTCATGCTTATCGCTTACTGCACATTTTCAGTTTTTTGTGTCATGAAGAAAAAAACACACAAAAAGTGGAGTATTTAAAATGTTTATTTCATATAAACATGTATACACCAAGTCATTAAGTGTCTTAAAACAGGATAGTTGAAGAAATGAAGACGTTTTGTTTTTAGGAGTTTAATCACAACACGGTTGTCTAACCTCTAGAGAAACAAGTTATGTTACACTTGTACAGCAGTACAATAAGTATTACTAGTGCATGATGAAACTAGAATTAGTGTTATAAAAATAGGTTAAGTGAACATAATAGTGGTTGTTTGTCTATGAAATTTATCAGAAGCAAGTAGCAATGGAAACTGTAGGGCTGTACTCACTTTCGTTGTGCTTCTAAAGACAAATTAACATTATTTTAAAATTTTGGGGAAAACCGAGCACCTCTAATCCTATAACAGTATTATCAGTAGCCCTCTAGTGGCGGTTTTGCACTCAACCATAAGGAAATTTCCCTTTTTTACCCGTATAATAATAAAAGAAACCCCAAAACTCCAAATTTTACCTCAGATTTCAGACCTCCTCGTCAAATGACTTCAACCAACCGTTTTTTGTTCATGATAAGATACAGAAAATAATATCAAAATTAGACATTACTACCAGAGATTGTGATATTGATACTGATATTGACATTGGTTAGAAACTAAGACACTTTGAAACCCTCGCAATAACAGCAGTTAAAAAGCTGATTGCCAAGATGCCTATGCAGCACTACAACATTGACCAAACTTTGATTTAGTTACTGATGGAATGCATTGAGATACCACCCATGAAGTGCAAACTTCATCAAATTTTATTTTTGACAATATTTTGTGATTTAGTTGACCTTGACTGGTGACCTTGACCTTTAATCAGAAAAATAACACCAAAATCTGATTCTCCATATTCATAAACATATGCCCGGACATTTAAATCATTCTTATATCATTATTTGATGCCTAGTTATTGAAAATAAGAATTTTTGTTTATCTCTGAAAAATGTCAATCTTGTCTTTGTATAAGTGCTCTTACTCCCAAAAGCTCCCGTGGATACAAGGTTATCATACATATTCTGAAAGCTGAGATTCCCAGCTTAACTCAACTGTCGTAATCAATAACATGTACAGACTTAAAATAATTATTTTTGACTGGATGCTTATTGAGCCTGCATGACATTGTGGTATTGATTACCATTGTTTGGTTTAGAGATCTTTAGTTGCCAAACACAAGGATGAGCCATGATCAGCCCAGGGCCTTGGAGTCAGGCAGGGAGTGAACAGACTCCCAACTCCCGACTCCTTTGCCATCCTGAAAAAGGACTCCCGACTCCAACTCCTTTGATCTCCTAAATTTAGACTCGACTCCAACTCCCGACTCCTCTTTTCGGCATTATTTGCATGCAAGTTTTATGTGGTTAGCAAAGAAAATATTAATTCTGCCATGGTCTTTATAAATGTAATGCAGTTCACATTGTTTTATTAGTTTTTTAAATAATATTTAGGAGTCACGAATGCAAAGTTCGAATCCGACTTTGACCCCACCTAAAATTCCGACTCCGAAGCCCTGGATCAGCCTCAACATGACAAAATTCTCTCGATCAGTCAATGAAGTATATTTGAAGGATACATAGTTAT
Organism: Platynereis dumerilii; assembly: GCA_026936325.1. Classification (NCBI taxonomy): domain Eukaryota; kingdom Metazoa; phylum Annelida; class Polychaeta; order Phyllodocida; family Nereididae; genus Platynereis; species Platynereis dumerilii. The sequence goes on from JAPTHN010000003.1 coordinate 56,063,551, forward strand.
TGGATGGATAACAACATTGTTGAGGCTTTCACTTCAATGGTAAGAATGAACAAACATTCTTTTAATTCAATAGTGAGATTAAACACACTTTATTTAACTTCACCACAGATTTTCTGCCAACATCAAGCAGATCTCTGCTGATCTTGACAGCCATGCCTTTGGAATGTATCTGCCTAATTATAGCTACCCATGATGTGCAAAAATTAATTGCCTAATTATAATACTTACATAAGAGAAAATACTGAATGAAAAGAAATGTCCCTCATGCTTATCACTTATTGCACATTTTCAGTAATCTGTGCCATGAAGAAACAACAAAAAATTTATTATTTACAATGTTTATTTCATATAAATGTATAATACACCAAGTTAAAAGTGTTTTAAAAAACAGGATGGTTCAAGTAATTAAAATGTGTTGCTTTTAGGAGTTGAATCGCAGTATGGTTGTCTAACTTTTAGGGAAGCAGGTCACTGGTGCATGATGAAATTCAATTTGAAATAATTATATTAAAAAAATAGTTTACAGTGTAGGTGAACATAATTATAGGGGTAGTTTGCCAGTGAAATTTATCAGAAGCTTGTGGCAAGGGAACGCGCAGGGTTACACCCACTTTCGGTATGCTTCTAGAAACAATATAATTTTATTAATTTTGGGGAAGACGGAGAACTTGTAATAGAGTATTATTTGTATTGCAGCCCAATGGCCTGAGAGGGTCAAATTATAGAATACACCTTGTTTTGTTTTTTGCTTAGCAATGGGAATTGTGTGAATATTACAAGACACTTTATTTTCCACCCTGTGTTGGCCAGAATCTGTCCGCATTCCCAAGCTACAAGTCCAGAAATAAATGTTAAAGCTTTAAAAATGGCATATTTTAAAGATGCTCTACTGTATAGATATATTTCAGTCATATCTAACACACTCTAGCTAATAAACTTTTTTTTTTCAATTGCTAAACTATGTGAATGTTGGGAAGATAAATATCTTTAAAAGTGTAAACAAGTGTAGTTTTACATGCCATATAAAACCGTTGCTCTGTTTACAAGTCAGGCAATGCAGGGCTCTCCAGGATAATTAATAAACTTTTAATAAATTCGATTACCAAACCATGCGGATGTTGGAAAGACAGATATCTTTAAAAGTGTAAACAAGTCAGATTTTCATGCCATGTTGAACCTTTGCTTTACAAATCAAGCAATGCAGGCAGGCCTGGATTATCCATTAGGCTGAGTAATAGCCTAGGGCCTCACACCTCAAGGGGGCCTCACATTTGATGAAAAAAATAAAAATAAAATTTGCCAAAGTTTGATAAATAAATTGAGAAAAGTCAAGAGAACAAGTTGGGCTCAAATATATTATAAGGGGCCCAAAATTTATGATCATAAAAATATATTTCACCTATTCAAAGAGTATCTCATCTGAAGCTCCTCAGGACTCAATTGTACAATTACACTAGCAGATATTTGGGCAGAAAAGTCATAAAAATTTTGTAAGATAATCTCCAAAAATTCCATAGATCTAATTTTCCCCAATTTAGAGGCATAATCACAGAAATTTGGAAATGACTGAAGACATTCCAGCAATAATCGTTAGTTTTTCTGCGATAGTCATAGATACTTCTAGTAAAAATTTCTGCAATTATCATGTGCAAACTACTACGATTATTGTTGAAACTTTTGCAATAAGCTATTGTAAAAAAATTCTTAAATTATTGTTAACATTTCCATGACTATTACTAAAATCTGTATGACTGTCTCAGAAATATTGGTGCATAAATTGGATAAAGTTTACCATTATCTTGGAATTGCTGTAAAACTTTTTTCTGCGATTTTAGTAAATTTTGATTCATTTCCCCACATTTTTTGCAATTATTGCAGATATTTCTATGATTATTGCAAACATTTTGATTTCTATTACAATTATTATCCTGATTATGGAAAAGAAAGGATCAATTGTAATAATTGGATTATTTGGATTGATGATAAACTCTCATGAATTTGGACCAGGGAAATGTATATGGAATCAAGTGGAACAGGGTCAAATTCTTTCTGATTTGTTACTAGCACATGTAATTTTCTATTGAAAATTTTACGATCAAGCGTTTCATTTGGTGGCTTTAATGACAATTTTTTAATACCGATTTAAGCTCACAAACTGAAAGTGGGAACCACACGGAAAATCTGCATTGATTGGTGGTCTCAGGTCAGGTCAGCAAAGGGCCTCAAATTGAGGTTCAGCCTAGGGCCTCATACTAACGTAATCTGGCCCTGAATGCAGGCCAAGCCAAAATCGAAACCAGAATCCCATATGGACCTAAAAGCTAATTCTGTCCTAAATATCTAGTAATTTTTAAATAAACCAATCTGCGACTCGTTATAAATTGACTTTTTTAATGGTATTAGATTTTAGTTTTATTGATGTTGCTCTTATTCTAAAATCTTATTCTAGCTTGTGGAATTATTATGTGCCCATTTTATCTGATGAGCGGATTTTAATTATGAACTATTTTATCCAATGCATTGGATTACTCCTAGGCAGCTCAAACTATGCAGTTATGCGTTTCGCCTAAGAAGATGGTTCTCTAGAGGAAATGATGACGATGATGCAGGCTCTCCTGCAGAATGAAATAAACTTTTATGCATTAAATCCTTCTAGAAATTTATAGAATAGACATAATTAAACTTATCTGGTTGGAATATGTTAGATACATGTAAAATGCACCATAAGAAATATAACGTCATTGAGCCAGACACAAATGAATAAGACAACATGTTTAATTCAAATATTTATGAAAATGCAGATTATAATAGTCAATTATATTCACCAACAGGAATAGAAGTTTTCGTAATCTTCAAATAAAATTTGACGCTTTAATTAATACAAACAAAGCATATATACATAAAGTAAATATTTTGTTTTCTTTTTGTTCTTTTTTCTCATTCTTTCTCTAATAACAATTATTTGGATCTCTCTTAGGAGGCTTTTCATCCACCTTGGTTCATGGAACCTCATCGCTCGTGGAAAGCGAATCGTCTAAGAATGCACCTCTTTTTTGTCTCCATCTTCCTTTCCCTCCTCTAAGTCCACCAAAACGCCATGGTCCTTCTTCATCTGCAAGCTGTGATTCAACACGACGTTTCTTCCGAGAGAGAGAAGAAAGAAGGATTGTGATTTTCCCTACCGGACGTGGCTCTGGCTGTGCGATGGGTTCCTTCCTGGAAATTATCATAATTGTTTTCAGTTAAGAGTATTAATATGAGATTTTCTATCTTTACACACTTTGCAGTTGGTATCTTATATCACCTAATGTTAGACCGACATCAGCTTTACGTCTTAGGCTAATGTCCTCCTGAATCGATGTCAGATCAAGTCAAAATGCCTTCGTACAGGGAAGATACAAAGTTGTCAAAATTTACTTTCAAGATGTTTTGTAATATAGTGACCAGCTTCGGGCTGACGTTGGACCGCTGAGGCAAGCTGATAGGGATTATCAATCTCTATAGGGCTACCATGTGCCAGCATTCTGGTGCGCCTTACACTGCGTACTCACCATGTGAACTAATTTTAAAAGGATTTTTTTTTTGCATTTTGCTTGTTCTCATAAACGGAGCAAACAACAAACTTTGCCATAAAGCCAATATGTCGTATTACTCGTACAATACAAGCAATATAAAAAATGTGGAACAAACAGTTAAGTTTTCTGGGAGGCAATTTTAGTAAATGTTAGTGCATATCTCACTAGAATAGCAAAATCTTTTGATTGCTAAACATTTAATGCTTGTAATTTCACATCAGTATGTCTGATACATAAATTCAGCATACTTGCTATGTTATATTGTAACTGAATTGGTTTCTTGTAAAAATATTTAAGATTTTAAGAATAACTAGGTCTCTTCTCATGGAGCAAAAAGTATTGAGTGTTTACAATGTGCAATTTTAAGTTTATGCAATCGATCAGGTGGTACATCAAGATTATCATGTCTCAATATTCTCTACATCACTGTACTAACCGCTTTCTTGATTTGGTTTTTAACCCCAAAGTTTGTTCAAGCCTGCTGTCCATATGAGTCAGACTTACAGTCTGTCAATTTGATATAGAAAAAAATGAAGAGCACTTCACTGTGAAAAATGCAATTGTGACTCATTATACCTTCTCTACTTTCAACATGGGAAACATAGAGGCAGTTTGATTAGTCATGATCTAGAGAAGGCCATTTGACTTGTCATAACTGATTTTGGATTGAAGATCTGATGCATAATCCTTTCGTTTGGCTGTCACCAACAAGAGGGATAAGTCTCCTTAAATCAAATTAACATTGAAAGTATTGGGTATGATCATGACAAATCATCAGTATGATGACACACAAAGTGCCATTTTCACAGTGCAACAGTACGCTCTTTTTCGGTATCAAAGTGACAGTGACAGGCTGTACATAAGCTATGTGTTCAGTAACAATATCTTTGTGTGACAATGGGACAAAATACAATATTCAACTTTCTTTTTTTTATACATATCACATTGGCTTCCCACAACAGTATGGAAATTCCAGAAGAGCTAATTTCATCTTTATACAAGGAATACATATTGTAGATATTTGAAAACATAATTTATCTAGGTATGGATTATAACTACAGAGCTCCAAACGTGATTCAAAATTACATCTATTAACGCAAGTCTGTAGCTGGGTGACCATGACGCAATAAACAGAAGGTCAATGGATGTAGCATTAAATTTACACATCCTTATTTGAATTCTTAGGGTACATCTTGTAAAATATCAAGATTATCTTGTGTTACCAAGCTGGGACTCACACCTCAATTGACACAGATTGACCCATCACTATATAGCAAGAATTGAAGTGCTTCAATCACGAATGACAATTTTCTTTTTAATTAAATATTTGTCAATGCATAAAAAGGAAGAAATATTTTACCTTAATCCGTTAGTTTGCTTGACTTCAATGGTGAGAAGCAGCAAACTTGCTACAAGCAGCAAAAAGATCCACTTCTGGGCAGCCATGGTTTACCAATGTATCTGCGCAATAAGTGTCAGAGAATGCGACCAAATAAGGAAGGTTACCTTCATGCTCACTGCACCACACCTTTTATTTATGCCATCAGGTTTTTAAAATGCTTTTTATCGCATTCATCGAACCCTTTCATGCCAAACGGTATTCAGTGCGCAAAAAAAAGGTTGCCACTTCTGTAACATGACCTTTTTAAAGTTATTTCACCTCATAACATAATAGTTGCTTGAAAGAAAGATAGGGGTGATGTTCAACATATTCTAATTATCAACATTGTAATTGCAAATGTATTTATTAACGATTATTTTTCCTGTATTTGTAGTTTCCCAATGGAAGTCATGCAGAAATTACCATGTGAAATATTCAGACTGATTTTTTCATTATAATTCTGCTTAGGAAGAAGTAGTCCCTCATTTTAGAGTGAGACGAGGAAGGAAAAGAGTTACAAGTGCTATGTCTCTAGTACAGCAAAATCAACAAGAATGAGTTTCTTCAAGATGATGGCAAAACATAGAAAATGTAGTTCATGTGATTGGTTGAGGCACTGAATTATAAAGCATATATATCTAATTTGAATACCTCAAAAACGTGTATCAAATCCACTGACATGTCCTGGTGGTGTGTGTGACTGTTGTTCTTTCTCTGTTATAGGTGATTTCATTACCATGAGATTCTGGTCATACAGCCCTGACTGTGTGAATGCAATGCATAATAAACTACTTCCTATGTCCAATCTATCAAGTATGTGACACATTAAGTGATCATAAACCAATCTTATTAGGCAAAAAGTGATGTAGCAAGGTGGATATGCATGTCCAACCTAGGGATTTGGAGGACGTTTTATTGCATATGGACCAATCGGGCAAGCTGAGAGAACAAGCCAGAGAAACACATACTAAATTAATCTGCTGTACGAACAACTCCTCCTTCTGAAAACATAGTCTTTGTTCGATGAAGAGCCTTTTTCGATGAAGATTTCCCATAACGGACAGAATTTTTGACTTGGGAGGGGTAGGTTGGAAGTTTTTCCAGAAGGAGGTATTAAGTTTTTATATATGTGTTGTGAGGGAGAAGTGATGCTTTTACCACAAAATGTTAAAACTTATAGAAAAATTAACAACGTTATATAATTTATATGTTGCATTGAATGTCTGATTGGGGGAAGAGTTATAACAATTTGCGTAGATCCTAAAACTTAAAATCCACATGGAATCTAATGTGTTTACTGTGCATTTTATTGAGAATTCCTGACACAAATGATCATTCATATGTAGTTTGCTTTAAAGGTTATCTAGACTGTATCATGTATTTGGAACTCTCAAAATAACTTACTACCACTCAGACTTCACCAGGATTTTTTTACCTCCCGAAAAGTCGGGTTCTATCTGACAATTTTGTGTAAAACACCGCGTGAAAGAGTCACAGCTAATTAATACAATTTTTAATAAATTCATTTTTTTAAGAAGTGTCACATCCCAAATTGCTCACAACGCTGTTACAAAGTCCAGAAAAATTCATGTAAATTTTAAATGTGAGAAATTTTACATAATTTTAAAATACAGTAATGTATACAATATGGTAAATATTAAAACCACAATAGATATATAAACAGTTCAACAAAAATAGGTCCCCCTTTATGAAAACTTGAATATCTCAAAAATTTCTTTTCCAATTTCTGTTAAAGTTATAGTATTTGTAGGCCTGCATATTGACATTATGCCTCTGGAATTGTAGCACAATTGCTTCATTTTTGTCTGAGCCAGCCAACCCTGAGTGCACCTACCCATCTTTTCAAAAATTTGAAGTCCTGACTTTTCCAAAAAGAATGTGTCCAAAAGGTGCTTAAATACTACTGAAACTATTACTAATGTCACCAAAGTAACTGTGAAAAGACTACGAAAGAAGTCCTCAATTGTCCACTAAATATGATTGAGAAACAAATTTTCTCCAGTATCACGATGAAGTATGCCCCCCACTTGGTCAAATTGTTCATATCCAATGAAAAAGCCACATATTTTTGAAAGCAGGGGTACATGTAGGCTCACTCAAAGGCAGCTGGCTAAGCCAAGAATAATACAACTAATCTACAAATACACACATTTAGGGTCCATATACAGGCCTATAATTCAATCCGACTTTCATAAAAATCGGAGAAGGAATCTTTGAGATATTCAAGTTTATTTAAATGGAGACTTATTTTGGTTAAACTGTTTGTATAATAAATAAAATCAAAAGTGTTGAACAGGTTTTAGATGGGTAATCATACGTGTCTTTAAATAAAAGAGTCTCTAATTTACTATTGAAAAGTTTAATGGCTTGCACAAGTCTGATTTCTTCAGCAGACAAACTATCAGATTATTTGCTAATTTTGCAAAAATTATGAATAAATTTGGAAGTGCATAAGGTCTAAGTCGGTTGGACACCTCATATTTAGGTTCTAACATGCGTTTTTGTCAGTTAGATCCTGGGCTTTGAAGTAGGAGTCATGGAGTTGAAGGTTTTTAGGTGGAATCTGACTCGGAATCAAACATTGATTTTCAGGTGGAGTCACAGTCAGACTAAACAAATTAATTGGTACTCCTGACCCACAAAATGATTTAGATAATTTACAAAAGCACATTTGCAGAAATGCGAAATGTATCCCAAATTTTGCACAGAATTTCCAAAACAATGTTCATGTTGAGATTACTATGAAAGCTTTGTAAGTTAGAATCATTTCACTTACTACTTGGTTCTGAAGCCCTGGTTAGATCCCTTCCTCGCTTTGAACAAAAATGTGTGTTAGAACGCTCAAAATCGGTGTCAATGTAATGCATAATTATTGAGCGTCATATCTAAGTTACATTCTCAAGATAAGACAAATTGCCTCAAGAGAAGATTCAAATAGCACCGGGTCAGATTGATCACTCTGGTCTGACTCAAGAAGTGTGAAAGAATTCCACATTGAGACTGGGTCGTTGGTAGCTTCAAGCACGTTTTCACATCTTGGCTTTATAGGTGTTTCTCCATTCACAAATCCAAGCCAGCGTACAAATGGCAGATTGTGAGTGGTTTTACAGTCAGTCTGAATTACGATAATGATCATGATCAGTAAAAAAATTCCGCATATAATATATATGGTTTTTTTCTTTTAACTGTCCTTAGTTTTTGCCAGCCAACCAATTAATTATGAAACAGTTCATGTAGTTTGAATGTTTTTTTTAGATAGTCAAATAAATATACATGTTTGTCGAAAATCGAAAATTAACATTGTGCCATTTGGGTGGGAGAAAAAAAAATCTTAAATTTTGAAGGCCTGCCATCATATTATACATCCAATAATTGTGTATCCTTCCATTAATTCTCCTTTGCCAAAGAGCATGATGTTATTCCAAGGTTGGTGGGCTGTCAATGGTGGTAGATCATCATAATGTTAAAGATCACTTTAGTTAACTGTAGTATTCGATAACGTGTACAGACTTAAAATAATTATTTGGGACTGGATGCTCAGTAAGCCAGCATGTCAATTGACATTGTGTTATTGATCACCATAGTTAGGTTTAGAGATCTTTAATTGCCAAACACAAGGATGAGCCATGATCAGCCAAGGGCCTTGGAGTCGGGCACAAAGTGAACCCACTCCCAACTCCCGACTCCTGTGCCATCCTGAAAAACAACTCTGACTAAGACTCCTTAGGTCTCCTGATTTCGACTCGACTCGGACTCCCAACTCCTCTTTTCGGCATTGGCGGCGTGCACGTTTTTTCTGGTTAGCAAGGAAAATAATTAATTCTGCCATAGTCTTTATAAATTTGATACAGTTCACATTGTTTTATAATGTTTTATTATTGGTTATTTCAATAATTTTTATGAGTCAGGAGTCACCATATTAATTTTCAACTTCGACTTCGACTATGACTCCAACTTAAATGCAAAGTTCGAGTCCCACCCCGACTCCACCTAAAATCCTCTGACTCAACGACTCCGACTCCTGACTCCAACTCCCAAGCCCTGGATCAGCCTTAACACGACAATATTCTCTCGATCAGTCATCGAAGTAAATATGAAGGATACATAGTTATTGGATGGATAATAACGTTGTTAAAGCTGATAATGGAGTCCAATGGTGCTTGACATGTTTACAGAGACCATAATATCTTGGCACTTCGAGGCATGCATGCTGTTTTATTGTAATGACAGAAAAGTGCACACAAAATAGATTTTATCAGGATTACTCAATTATAATACATGCAGAACGAAAGAAAGCTCCTAAAAGTTTTACAAAATAACTCACTAGTTCTTCAATTTCTCCAGTAGGTGGCTTAAAGTCTGGGATCTGAAAGCAAGCTTCAGACTTTCAGCCACGTTGTGACAAATTTTGCCTTCAGGGAACAAATTTATTGGTTTGCAGAAGGTATAATCACTTTGGTGAAATGTAGTCCATCAACCAGTCAGTTATTAGATGGATAGAACCGGCATATGGTTATTTTTCCCGAAAATTAAAACATGAAATGACTCAATCATCATTGGATCATCTAAATTAAACTTTTCATTTTCCCCGCACATAAATCAATAAAATAAAATATCTCAGTCCATAGATTCTCTTAATTTCGGAATCATAAAACTTTCTTTCACTTCAATGGTAAGAATCAACAACATTCTTTTAATTCAATAGTGATATTAAACACACTTTATTTCACTTCATCACACATTTGCTGCCAACATCAAACAGTTCCACTCTGCAGATCTGGATAGCTATGCCTCGGGAATGCATCTGCTAAATATTACGTTAGAGAAAATACTAAATGAAAGTAAATTTCCTTCATGCTTATCGCTTGCTGCATATTTTCAGTTATATGAAGAAAAAAAATGATTAGCACTCGTAATAAATGTATTATTTGCATTGCAGGCCAATGGCCTGAGTGGGTCAAATTATTGAACACACCATCATAGACTTACAGCGTGTTCGATTTTTGGGGGGGGCGGACGACATTTGCCCGAATTTCACGATATAAATCTATGAACATTTCAAATTAAATTGCCTGGAAATCATTAATTTTCAGTAGTTTTTATTTAATCATCTGCCAGAATTTTTTAGCCTTTTTTCCCGAATCTTACTGTCTCCATAACATTTGGGATCGCCCCCCCCCTGCCCCCCCCCTCCAATACGCCTATGCACACCATGTTGTGTTTTTTGCTTCACAATAGAAAAAGTGTTTAAAGTGGCATGAGGGGAAGAATAATATTTTGAAAAAAGTACTTTATATGAACAGCCAGTGCCCTCCATAAAATGAAAATTTTCTTGGACAGGTGTAATTTCAAGGTCAAAAGATGAACAATAAGCAGAAAAATCTGACTTTAAAAAATATACCAAAAATTATTTTGGTGTGCACCAAAATCTGACAAGCAATGCTATTCTAGTTCTATTAAACAGATAAGGGTCATATGAACCATAGCTGTAGGATTTACACTTTTTTTAAAAATAAAATATTCATTTTTCTATTGTAGGAATGTATTTAGATGAGGAAATGTATCCCCTCATGCCACTTTAATGTTGAATATTACAAACACTCTATTTTCCACCCTGTGGTGGCCAGAATCTGAATGCATTCCCATGCTACAAGTCCAGAAATAAATGTTAAAGCTATTAAATTTGCATATTTAAAAGATGCTCTATAGATAGATTTCAGTAGTAATCTAACATATTCAAAGTTTCAAACCGATGGTGTAATAGAGTTAATTGCCACACAATGTGAATGTTGGGGAGATAAATATCTTTAAAAGTGTAAACAAGTCAGTTGTTCATGCCATATCGAACCTTTGATTCGTTTACAAATCAAGCAATACAGGGCTCTCCTGGAGAATAAAATAAACTTTTATGCATTAAATCATTCCAGAATAGACATAATTAAAATTCTGATGAAATATGTTGAATACATGTAAATGCACCAAAAGGAATATAGCATCCCTGAGCCGGGCACTAACAGAGAAAACAGTATGTTCAATTAAAAATATTTATTAAAAATGTAGAATACATTAGTCAGTTATATTCACCTAAAGAAGTTTTTGTGATCTTCAAATAAAATTTGACGCTTTAATTAAGACAAACGAAGTATCAGTAAAGTTAATATTTTGTTGTTTTTTTGTTCTAATTTCTCTTTCTTTCTCAAATGACAGTTATCTGGATCTCTCTGAGGAGGCTTTTCATTCGCCTTGGTTGAAATTCATGGAACCTCATCGCTCGTGGAAACCGAATCGTCTAAGAAGGCGCCTCTTTTTTGTCTCCATCTTCCTTTGCCTCCTCTAAGTCCACCAAAACGCCATGGTCCTTCTTCATCTGCAAGCTGTGATTCAACATGACGTTTCTTCCGAGAGATAGAAGAAAGAAGGTTAGTGATTTTCCCTTTCTGAGCTTTCTGTAGTTCTGCTATTGGTCCCTTCCTGGAAATTATCATAATTGTTTTCATTTCAGAATATTAATTTGAGAGTTTTCATCTTCACGCGCTAAGAGGCGGGCATCTTATTTCACCTAATGTTAGACCGACGTCAGCTTTACATCTGAGACATAGGCTAATGTCCCCCCGATGTCAAATTTCAAAATGCTTGCAGGAAAGATACAAAGTGGTCATAATTTACTTTCACTGTGTTTTGTAATATAGTGATTTCTTTATTAGTATTATGATTAATCACTATAGCGCTACCGTGTGCCAGCACTCAGGCATTCCGGTGAACTTTACAATGCACAATTTTTAGTTTCATGCAATTGAACAGAAACCATTTTCTTGGACTTTTTTTAATCACAAAGTTTGTTCAAGACTGCTGAGTTTATAAGTCGCATCTTAAAACATAGACATCAAGACTTTTTTGCTGAGTGTTTTTTAAGCCATTTGTTTAAAAACAGTGTCTTTGTAGGACAATGGGACAAAACAAATATGATACTCAAAATTAGTTTATTTGTAAAACGATTAGGCAATTATTGGTCACACCTTCATTGAAGATGTCATCAGAAAAATGATAATTTCTCTTATTCAGAAACATGAATACTTTGGCCAAAAAGTGGTCGGGCAAATGACTCACCAGCCCCACAGACACTGACGCCACTGTTTCTACACATATCACACTATTTAGTAGCTTCCCACAGCAATGTGCAAATTCCAGGAGAGCTACTTTCATCTTTGAAAAAAGGAATACGTAAAGAAGATATTTTCTGAAATACAATTTCTCTGGGTATGAATTATTAGGGTAGGTTGTTTTTGGAACTTCACCATTGGACAAATTGGGATAGTGACATTTTCACATCAGAAGGATATATCCAAAATTTCAGGTCTCGAACTTGAAAAGTTTTTTGAGGAAATGAGATTGAATTTTTGACATTTTAAAAATTTTTCAATTGTTTCGCAAACTCGCGGTTACGTATAACTTTGTCATTTCTCATCATACAGAAATATAACTTGAATATTTGAGAAGGTCATAAAAAGACCTACAATTTGAATACCAACATGATGGGTTTCGGATGATTTTTCATCTCCTCTTTTCATAAAATTTCACGATTAGGAGAAAGAAAGTCATATCTGATGATGCAAACCAGCAGTGAACAGGTAATTATTGAAAAAAGTCATTTATTTAGTCCAAGTTGTATTCATTTCTATGCCAGTTTACCGGATAACACTTTGAAAAGCATTGTAGGTCTTACAATGAGCCATATTGGAAGTATGGGAGAAGTAACAGTTTCATTAGGTAAACCTATGAAACGGGCAGAGATGTTATATCATTTTCCAGCTATATAATACATATATACACAGCTTAATTCTAAAATAAATCAAAGATCAGAAATAGAAGTTCAGTGCGCAAACATTTTCACAGCCAGCATCAAGCATAAAGGTTAATTGAGAGATATATACATTGCACTGCACACAAAAAGCTAAATAATTTTCGCTCTCCATCTCTGAGCATTGATATTCTTTTTGAAATGTGATGTCCTCAATCAAAAAGTCATGATGTACTTTGTAAGGCACCAGTGATGAAATTAAGAGCTGTCTAATAAGCTATCCAGACCTCCCTATAACACCTCTAAGTTCCATTATAAAACGCATGTAAAATATTTTTTATAGTTCCTTAATTGTTGCAAAGCAGGGAAGTTTTATGTTACAACTTCCAAACGCCAGTACAGAAATATAAAAGCAATTTCCAATCAGGTAGTTGTTCTATTTGAACTTCTCTCTTGGTTTGAAGGGTGCCCTGGATTCCATTTCTACTTTTTCAGTACATAATAATACTGAACCTGATCCTGAAATGACTCACTAACAAATCAGATAACCTGCCGCCTATTTTAATATTTTTACAAATTCTTCAGATCTGGGGTTCTATTCTGGATACCTGAGGCAATTATTGAATTGACAATGATAACTATAATAGTTCTGGGGATTTTCCTGATTTCTATTAATACCGGACATCTCAACAGCCAATAGAGTTACATGTGCACCTATAATGTCATACTTTGATTTGCAAGTCAAGCAAAAAATTAAAAGTTGCCACATTCTGAATTTACTGAACCTTCAAAGTTGGCCTAGACCATAATGTTGGTATTCAAAATGAAGGTCTAATTGAGCCCTGTCCAACTATACCAGTTTCATAGTCTTATCTCTGAAATTGACTGAATTATCTAATACCGCGAATCGGCGCACCAAGCAAAAAATGTCTAAAAACTTGAAATTTCAAATGGATTTCCTCAAAAAAGTATTAGAGTTAGAGACCTGAAATTTTGGATTTGGCCTTTTGACATGAAAATGTCACTATCCCAATTTGTCCAAAATTGAAATTCAAAGATTTTTGCAAAATCAACCTACCCTAATGAATTATAAGCAAATACAGTGCTCCAAATATGTTTCAAAATTATTTCTTTTTAAGAAAATTCTGTAGCTGGGTGACCATGACTCAATAAACAGAAGGCCAATATGTCTAATATTAAACTAAAACGTCCTTATTTGAATTTATGGGGGTAAATCTAGTGAAATTTCAAGCTTATCTCATGTTAGGGGCCCGGCCCAGACGATAGTTGGGCGGGCTATGGCTTTTACCCCCGGGACAAACTTTTCTTCTTTTATTTTCGTGCTTGGAGCGTCAACGAACACTTTTGTTTGCGCGGGGACACCCGACAAACTTTTTTTTTCTCAATTTCAACATTGTGGTACCCAAGCTAAAGGTGGAAAAAATCTTTTTTTTCATGTGCTGACCAAACATTTTTTTCAGTGTCAAGCGGGTCACAAACTTGTTTTTTTGCCAAAAAGCCATAGCCCCCCTTCTCCCAAAGATTACCAAACTGGGGCCACAACCTCAGTTGACGCAAAATAAACCATCACTGAAAAGTAAGAATTGAAATATTTCAATCTACAAAAACAATTTGGTTAGCAATTAAATATTTGTAAATGCAAGAGACAACCTTACCTTAATGCGTTAGTTTTCTCGACTTCAATAGCGAGAAGCAACAAACTTGCTACAAGCATCAAACAGATCCTCTTCTGGGCAGCCATGGTTCCTGAACGTATCTGCGCAATAAGTGTCAGGCAATGAGACCAAATAAGGAAAGTCACCTTCGCGCTCACTGCGCCACACTTATTATTTATGCCATAGGGTTTTTAAAATGCTTCTTATTATATTCATAGAATCCTTTCATACCAAACTGTATTCAGTGCGTTAAAAGAAGAGGTTATCACTCATGTTGCTTGACCTTTCAAAGTAATATTACCTCATAAATTAATGAGCTAAAGAAGCAATGGAAAAGAGGTCACATATGTGTACAGACGTCCATAGCGTCAGTGGCATTAACTATTTTGTTGAAGTGGTGGTGTCTGAAAAGTCAGTATTTGGTGTAAAATGTAATATGTAAATGGCACTGCCATGAAATTTGCGCAGCATTGTCTTAGAACTACTGCATTATCTTCAACTTTCCATGCAGAAGGCCAATTTATCTTTTTAAAGGACTGGGCAAATGGGCAGATAGATAGAATAGATAGATAAGATCAGATCTAGTCTATAGATAAGATTAGATAGATAGATAGATAGATAGATAGATAGATAGATAGATGGATAGATAGATAGATAGATAGATAGATAGATAGATAGATAGATAGATAGATAGATAGATAGATAGATAGATAGATAGATAGATAAATAGATAGATAAATAGACAGATTGCACTGACAGTTGTGTAATTCAAATCTGTGTTAAATTTGGATCAATAAATTTGGATCTATCATGTTAAATTGTTGACGTTACATAACTGAGATCAATAGAACCATAGCTGTTCAGAGATGACTGTTTACTATTAGACTGTTACATAATTTGTTGATGATTATGTAACCTTAAGTGTTGTTATGATTTCTTACTTGGTGAGTCATTTAAGTCATTAACTTTTGTGTTGACTTTTGATTTTAGTCACTTCTTACAATCAGGGGTATGGAAATATTTATTTCCAATGTTGATACACATGTTGATTTAAATCCCTGAAATATGTCATTGGAGGTTGTTATACGACAAGACTGAAATTTTAAAGCTATTTTGGAAGATATTTGAGGTATTTTAATTATTTACCAAACTAAACTCTGACTAAACTACTAGCTCCACTTTTATGGCAACTACAGGCACTTCCTGTCCAGGCAGTCACTGTAGACAGGAGCACCACACAGAATGAGCTGTCCTTGCGCTAAGTGAGCTTCGCTCATGGCTGCCTTCGATGTAAAATGTCCTACTCCTGACTGTCAGTAGATGTGGAGGAGCAATAACTCCCAGACGTCTATAGAAGCAGAATTAGTTTATCTATGGACGTCTGGAGCATCAGTAGTAGGGATAAAAGTGCCTGGTTTATTACATGAACTTAATAGTTGCTTGAAGAGAGATTGGGATGATATTCAACTTAATCATTTCTAAACATGAACTTTTTGTAATTGCGATTTTATGTAAACATTTATTCTTTTAAAAAGGTATACAAATAGTTGTTAATGCTGTGAAAAACCTGTGTTTTGTTCACAAATGAAGCACAGCAGCACTCTCCTTAAGTATTATATGTTTTTAATTCAATCAAACACACACACTTCTGAAAAACACAAAGTTCTTTTGGTTGGAAGTAGGTACTTAAAATATATCAGTTTATGATCCACACCAGCGAAATAGACTTTTACATAGATTCTACTGATTTAAAAGGTAAGTGCCACTGAATTGGCTTCAAGTAATATAATCTCAACTTGTACTGCGCTTCAGTTTCACTTTCAAAGGAGATCTTTAGTTGCCAAACACAAGGATGAGCCATGATCAGCCCAGGGCTTTGGAGTCAGGCACGGAGTGAACAGACTCCCAACTCCCGACTCCTTTGCCATCCTGAAAAACGACTCCCGACTGCAACTCCTTTGATCTCCTAAATTTCGACTCGACTCGACTCCAACTCCCGACTCCACTTTTCGGCATTATTTACATGCAAGTTTTATGTGGTTAGCAAAGAAAATATTAATTCTGCCATGGTCTTTATAAATGTAATGAGGTTCACATCGTTTTATCATGTTTCTTTTGTCAGTTATTTAAATAATTTTTAGGAGTCAGGAATGCAAAGTTCGAGTCCCACTTTGACTTCACCTAAAATTCTCTCCGACTCCGAAGCCCTGGATCAGCCTCAACATGACAAAATTCTCTCGATCAGTCAATGAAGTATATTTGTAGGATACATAGTTATTGGATGGATAACAACATTGTTGAGGCTGAAAATGGAGTCTAATGTTGCAGTCATGACATGTTTAGAGATCACAAGTTCTCTTCACTTCGAGTCATGCTGTTTTGTTCTTAATAACAGAAAAATGCACGTAATAGGTTTTATCCAGGATTATTTGATGATATATACTCTTCAAATTCTCCAGTAGGTGGCTTGAAGTCTGGGATCTGAAAGCAAGCCTTCAGACTTTCAGCCATGTTGTGGCAAATTTTGCCTTCAGTTAACACATTTCGTTGTTTTCAGAAGGTATTTTATAATCACATGGGTGAAATGTAGTCCATCAACCGGTCAGTTAGATGGATAGACCCGGCATATGGTTAGTTTTCCCAAAAGTTCAAAAATGAAATGATTATTATTGGTTCATCTAAACCAAACTTATTTTCTCATTTTCTCTGCGCATAAATCAATAAAATAAAATACCTCAGTCCATAGATTCCCCTAATTTCAGAATCATAAAACTTTCGTTCACTTCAATGTTAAGAATCAACAAACATTCTTTTAATTAAATGGTGAGATTAAACACACTTTATTTAACTTCACCACAGATTTTCTGCCAACATAAAACAGGTCCACTCTGCAGACCTTGACAGCCATGCCTCAGGAATGTATCTACCTAATTATAGCTACCCATGATCTGTGCCAAAATTAATTGCCTAATTATAATGCTTACATTATAGAAAATACTGAATGAAAAGAAATGTCCTTCATGCTTATCACTTACTGCACATTTTCAACAACAAAAAATTGATTATTTAAAATGTGTATTTCATATAAATGTATAATACACCAATTTAAAAGTGTGTTAAAAAACAGGATGGTTCAAGTAATTAGAATGTGTTGCTTTTAGTAGTTGAATCGCAGTATGGTTGTCTAACCTTTAGGGAAGCAAGTCATCGGTGCATGATGAAATGCATCTTGAAGTAATTATATTAAAAAAATAGTTTACAGTGTAGGTGAACATAATTACAGGGGTAGTTTGCCAATGAAATTTATCAGAAGCTTGTTGTACACAGCCTTATGGTACAAAAAAGGGGGTAGTGGTATTTTTTTAAATGTACAACAATGCTATACTTTTCGGAATCCTTGGGTGTTGTGCTATCTTTTTTTGGTGGATGCCAATTTTTTCCATGGTTACCAAAGGTGAAATCTGTTGCCATAGCAACCAAGGTCAATTTTTAAAAGAAATTGACAAATCTTCATATTTCAAGATAATTATTGTCAATGGCCAATATCAGAATATCAGGGTTAATACTTCCTTGAAAGGGACTTTTTATGGTCAGGTGACCTATGAGGTCAAGGGTCGTTGTCATGGTAACAAATGTGAGCAAATGTCAAAATTAAAGGTTTTTTAATCTCAGCTGAATTTTACGGACCTGGCATTGCCCAGGTTATCATCAAATTTAACAATCAGTGGAGTCATTAGTGGAACCAGTATGTGTACTGTTTCTATACATATGCACATTACATTGGTGGCCATGGAAACCAGGTAAGAAGCAAAACTTCAAAGTCATGTCTGCTCAGTAACGTCTAAATTTGCTAATTGGGCAACTTTGATATCACCAATGTACTATTTTATCAAACCTAGGGTGAGTTATTTATTAAGTTTTGCATTTATTTATGTTTCAAAAATATTTCTTTGGCCTAAAGTTGGAATTGTCACATCCTGCTTCTTGTCTGTGGTTGCAATGGCAACCGTTTTTATATGTTGTGTTATTTTGGTAAAAATCTCCAAATTTCACCTCAAATATATATAAGAAATTGTCTTTTTCATATGAAAAAATATTCCTGGATAAAAAGGGGTATATGTGATCACGTGACCACAACAGTTAGAGATCCAGGTCATTTTGAAAGTGAGGTTCAAAGATAAGAAATGCGTTGTTACTAGTAATAAAATAACAAGTTTTTGCCCGTAGGTCACCATCATTATTTTGGTAGCAATGGCTTTTAATTCTGTTTTGTAGATATATCAGTTTCCATATTATTCAACTATTGAAATATTTGTTGCCATGGTAACCAGACTGAATGCATATGAGAGACAAATAAGAGGAAATAACAGGCCAAGAATCATTATTCTGCCCTAGTGTAATATTCTGCCACTATTTCTGTGTTTTTAGGGTCAAACATCTTTTTTAAGCTGAACAGTGAATTAAATTATTTCCTTTCTTACTGAGACAATTGTTTTCCGAAATTACCATGAGGTGACTTCAACCATTCTATGGATGTCACAAATGTGTGTAAAATAGTAGGGCACTGCCCAGTATCCATCCTACTTTCTTGAGAAACAACTATGTGTGCAGCACAGTGTAGCCTTCTTCTCACTAACAGTGGGCATGGTTCTTTTTCATTGAAATTTACCAATCGAATTTCTCCAATATGATGTAGCCTAAGTCTTGGTATAAAATTATTTCTTTTAGAATGCGGCTCATAAAGCCCAATGCTGAACTTCGCTGCCTTAAACACTAAAAAAGAAAAGTGTTTCATGAGCCTTGTTTCCAGGCCTAACATTTGGGAGGCTGATCGGTTGGGTTAAAGAAATGTTCTCGTTTCATTCTTCAAAAAAAATCTTTTTTACATTTACCATACATTATCATGGTATCAAGGCAGAGAAGGTCAAATCTGACATGTAGATCGTGTTGTCCGACTGCTGTAATAAAAAGGAGGGTCATCAACCAAAAGTGTATAATTATATCTGTTTTGAAAAGATAAGTATTGTACTCCTAATTTTCATCAATTTCCAACTGTTTCTTTAGGATTAAGCAAGTCTTTTATCATCAAGACAACATAGCATTTAATCAAGATTACTAGTTGGAAGTTACTGAACAAGAAGTCAATCAAAACAGCGTTCAATGTGAGAATCACCCCTCACCTTTACTACAGCAATGTAATCTGACTCAAAATGAAACATACCAGTAATGGTTTGGCCTGACAGCAATGGACTGTCTTACCAAGGGTTCTTTCAATCTATTGACACCCAAACTCAGTTGCCCAAAACTTAGACCAGCAGCCTTCCCAAAACTCAGCTGTTCGACTGACTGAAGGACTAAAAAAGAGGTCAAATTTTTGGACAAAGGAAAGAAGTGTCCCAATTCAAACTCATGACTGGTATTTGGAAAGCTGTGAATGGTCTAGCACATCAGTACCTCAAAATGATGAATGAACTCATGAATACCAAACCAAAAAAAGATCAAAAGGCAGTAAGGAAAGTAGGGTAAAGAACAGAGCATTTTTAAAACCAGCATCATTGCTGTGGCACAGCCTTCCAGAAAGTGTAAGGATTTTAAAAATAATTGATATAAGAAACGGTCAAGACATACCTGTCAATTCAATACATTACTATTATGCATCACAGTGAGCCCGAACCATCTTTGGGGTTAAAAAAATGGCCCAGCATAACCATAGACGCCATTACGTAGCTGAAGGTCAGACATACAAGCAGATGTAAAGAACAAAAAAATCTGTTGGGAATTATTTGAGATATTGCAGTTTTTCAATTTCTTGTTTGTCACACTCCTTTATGCTGGCAATATTCCTTCAAACCAGGGTGAAAATTACAATTTCAAATGATAGAACACCAAAACAATATATATCACTGCCTTTTAGATAATAATTGAATTACAGAATGTTATAATTATTAGGAAAAGTCACATTTTCATGTTATGTGTGATAAACTTCATTCGCAGTATGTCACAAACACTATACAGCACTGCTGACTTTACCTGTGACTTCGTGAAAGAAATAACACAAAATCTACATTAGCAAATAGTTTAAAACTAATTATTTTATAGTTTTTTCTTGAAAAAGAAATGGAATTCGAGTTATAGACTTATCCAGAATGGCCATGTTTTTTTATCATCCTTTATGAAATGCATGGTTTTAGAGATATTTATGATGTATGCGTGTGTGTCTGCCTTACACAGTTGGTATTAAAGAAGAAGTATTCAATTAGTTTTATAAATTTTTAATCGTAATTTTAGTCATTTCTCTCTGAGTTCTGTTCACTCTAATTTCATGAAGGAATAAGAATATTTTCAAGTTGGGTAAATGGATTTGATTTCGGGCATTGCACCGGGTTGCAACTTCAAATATGACATTTATTAGATATACCAGGTCCTGTATGCTAGCTACTCATAATATCATGGTAGGCCTATATCTATTTCTTATTTTAATCCTGTACTGATCAAGTTGCAGCTAATGACAGTACACTATGCATGTTCATATACTCAAAAAGTTATGAGTATTCAAATGTATTGGAGTCAAACAGTAAGTTGCAGGTCAAGTATGGTCAGATTATTTAACTAACACTTGTTGTTTGTTGTCACCAAATCGCAATAATGTTTTTCCCCCTACCTTCCTAATTGACAGGACCAGAATTATTTTTAAGTACAAAAGCTCTATAAAACATCTATATACATATGTTTTGTAAGATCTCTTACTACAGCCCATGGAATGATTGAGCATGTTAATTTTTGCAATTCTTATGAAAAATTCACACTGTACTTGGAAATGAATGTGTGCATGCTTGTCACACCTTACTGGTAATTCATGCTACTGCATGTATTTTCATTTTAAAAGAAAGGATTATTATTTCTTCTAAATGATATTTTCTATTCTTGAAACAGCTTTTGCAAAGCCAGGACTCATTTAGAAGACTTTCCACATGACTTGTGATGCTAAAAATTGGGTGTGATAAGTCAAAAAGTTAAAAAATGTGATATCTCAAAAAATTCCCAACAGATTTTTTACTTCTTTACATCTGCTTGTTCGTCTGACCTTAAGCTACGTAACGACGCCTATGGTTATGCTGGGCCATTTTTTTAACCCCAAAGATGGTTCGGGCTCACTGTGGCATGCTTAATGTGAACTTATCTCATCACCAATGCTATTTGTACTTTACTGTTGTCACAAAAGGAATAGAAAAATATTCGTGATAGGACTATACAATGCATACATTAATGTTATGAAGCAGACACTTTCCCCCCTAAATATTGACACATTTCCTGTCACAATGAATAAAGCCACTGTTCACTGAAACTTTCAGCTAGTACCAGGCATTATTGGATATTATGAATCTTGTGTACGCTACTGGAGGACTATAGAAGCTGTGGTTATGATTATTGGAGCTAATTGAAGATTGTTAGATTTAGTTTTGACATCAAATTTCTTCATTGACATGGCATTCAGAGTGTCTTAATTCGACAAATTTGGAGTCCTCAAAAAGTTGGAACAGTGACAAAATGGCACCCCCAATTTTTTTAACCAGCAACCTCAAAATTACCATTAACCAGATTTTCATGTTTCCCAAGTGCTCAAATTCACCAAGAAATTACACATATTCACCAGTTATAGAAATAGTTTTATATTTTTAATTTTCCTGAAAAAGAATTTTAGCCCAAAAAAAAACTTGTTTAATTTGAACTGATTTTTGTAAGTTGTATTAAAAATGTGCCAGATCAGTCAATCTATCCATTTCTTAATAGACCAATTGAGCCTCTCAAATGCATACCATGGCATGGGCAACCAATTACCCAGTACATTATTGTGAATAAAAAGTACAACACTGATGATATATAATTATATATACAATAAAAGTAAGAAGAACAGTCTCATTCTTCTCAAATATATTAGAACAGATGAACCTCTTCAGGTGATATCCCTATCAATGTCATGTTATTCTCTGTGACTCACTTGCAGTACAAGAGGCTCGGTTTATATCCTATACTCACAATGCTATCAGAACAAGCAATCTACTAAATCACAAGTTACTCAATCACAAATTGACATCTCATTTCAATGCAATGAATAGGGCCTGTTGTGAGGTCATTGATGGCCACAAACAGCTGAATATAAGTAATTTACTCATAATTCTTCGAATGTAACAATCATCACCTGCCCTTTTTTCTTAATTAGCATCATTGTCTTAATATTTTCTTTTATATATCAGTGACAATGAGCCTCATTTTTAAACTGAACATTCTCTCTGATTTATAAAGTAACATTCATGGCAACAGGATATCATGGCATGGATCATTTTCCTTGGACAATAAATTCTTTAATTTAAAGTACAGGCCCTTGTCAGCTTCTTTTTTGGTAAAACTTTGAGATTTGTTTATTTTTATCTAAAATATGAGGCTCTTCTAAACTGTTGTCATGGTTACCATGGTGAGGAACTGGAAGAATCTCAACATTTAAAAAAAGGAAAATAGAACTGAATATCATAACTAAGTGACAGAAAAGTTTGAGAATTATCTTATCTTAAACAACCCAATATGTCACATTTGTCAATTAAACTATACCTGGTTGTTCTGGCTGTAACCTGGTTACCATGGCTACCAATGAATTGTACATCTATTGAAAGAGTAGACATACTGTTGTTGCATATTTATACACAAATTGTTGATGAAATTGATTAGAATCTGCCAGTATGATGTTTGTATATTTTAGTTTATGCAAAATAAATCCGGTTACCAAGGCAACCAATATTTTTTGAAAATCAGAAATTCTGGAAACTGATATATCTAGAAAATAAAATTAACAGCCATTGCAACCAAACTTATGATGGTGACCTACTGACAATAATTTGTCATGTTTTTACTTCGACGTCAATGTAATAACACATTTCTTACCTTTGAGCCTCACTTTCATGATCACCTGGATCTCTAATTGATGAGGTCTTGTGATCACATATACCCCTTTTTATCCTAGAACATTTTTTCATACAAAACAGACAGTTTCTTATACACATTTAAGGTTAAATTTGGAGATTTTTACCAAAATAACACAACATATAAAAAACGGTTGCCATGGAAACCACAGACAAGAAGCAGGAGAAGACAATTCCAACTTTAGGCCAAAAAAATATTTCAGTAACTTAAATAAATGCAAAACTTAAAAAATATCTCAACCCCAGGCGTGATAAAATAGTACATTGGTGACATCAAAGTTGCCCAATTAGTCAATTTAGACGTTACTGAGCAGACATGACTTTGAAGTTTTGCTTCTTACCTGGTTTCCATGGCCACCACTGTAATGTGCATATGTATAGAAACAGTACACATTCTGGTTCCACTAATGACTCCAATGATTGTTGAAATTGATGGTAACTTGGGCAATGCGAGGTCCGTAAAATTCAGCTGAGATTAAAAAACCTTGAATTTTGACCTTTGGTCGCATTTGTTACCATGACAACGACCCTGGATGTCAAAGGTCACTTGACCAAAAAAATCAGATTTTGTGCATTTATTAATCCTGATACTTAGATTCTGGTTCTGGACCATGGTTTTAATAAAATATGAAAATTCTTAAATTTTTAGAAAAACTGACCTTGGTTGCTATGGTAACAAATTCCTGTTTTGGTTGCCATGGGAAAAATTGGCATCCAGCAAAAAATGTTACTACAACTCCTCAGGTTTCCAAAAAGTACAAGATTGTTAGGCTTTTCAAAAAATACCGCTAAATGACATAAGGCCGTGTACTATTGCAGCAAGGGAACTCGCAGGGTTACACCCACTTTCGGTATGCTTCTAGAAACAACATAATTTTATTAATTTTGGGGAAGACGGAGAACTTGTATTTGTATTGCAGGCCAATGGCCTGAGTGGGTCAAATCATAGAATACACCTTGTTTTGTCTTTGCTTCGCAATGGGAATAGTGTGAATATAACAAGACACTTTATATTCCACCCTGTGTTGGCCAGAATCTGTCCGCATTCCCGTGCTACAAGTCCAGAAATAAATGTTAAAGCTATTCAATTGGCATATTTTAAAGATGCTCTACTGTATAGATATATTTCAGTCATATCTAACACACTCTAGCTAATAAACATATTTTTTTTAAGTTGCTAAACTATGTGAATGTTGGGAAGATAAATATCATTAAATGTGTAAACAAGTGTAGTTTTACATGCCATATAAAACCATTGCTCTGTTTACAAATCAGGCAATGCAGGGCTCTCCAGGATAATTAGTAAACTTTTAATAGATTTGATTACCAAACCATGTTGATGTTGGGAAGATAAATATCTTAAAAAGTGTAAGCAAGTCAGTTTTTCAATCCATGTCGAACCTTTGCTTCGTTTACAAATCAAGCAATGCAGACAGGCCTGGATTATCCATTAGGCTAAGTAGCCTATAGCCTAGGGCCTCACACCTCAAGGGGGCCTTACATTTGTTGAAAAAAATAAAAATAAAATTTGCTAAAGTTTGATGAATAAACTGACAAGTTGGGCTCAAATACATTTTAAGGGGCCCAAAATTTATGATCTTAAAAAATATATTGTACCTATTCAAAGAGTATCTCATATGAAGCTCCTCAGGACTCAATTGTACAATTACACTAGCAGATATTTGGGCAGAAAAATCATAAAAAATTTGTAAGATAATCTCCAAAAATTCCATAATTTTCCCCAATTTAGAGGCATAATCACAGAAATATGGAAATGACCGAAGACATTCCAGCAATAATCGTTAGTATTTCTGCAATAGTCATAGATAGTAAAAAATTTCTGCAATTATCATGTGCAAATTAGTACGATTATTGTTGAAATTAATGCCATAAACTATTGTAAAAAAATTCTTCAATTATTAATGTAATATTTCCATGACTACTACTAAAATCTCTATGACTGTCTCAGAAATATTGGTGCATCAATTGGATGAAAGTTTGCCATTATCTTGGAATTACTGTAAAATTTTGCCATTTTTTCTGAGATTTTAGTAAATTTTGATTCATTTCCCCACATTTTTTACAATTATTGAAGATATTTCTATGATTATTGCAAACATTTTGATTCCTATTGCAAATATTTTCCTGATTATGGAAAAGAAAGAAACAATGTTTCACCCAAATGTTCACAATTGTTATAATTGGATTATTTGGATAGATGATAAACCTTCATGATATTGGACCAGGGAAATGTTGTGGAATCAAGTAGAACCGAGTCAAATTCTTTCTGATTTGTTACTTGCAAATGTAATTTTGTACGGAAAATTTTACGATCAAGCAATTCTTTTGGTGGCTTTAATGATAATTTTATAATACAAATTTAAGCCCACAAACAGAAAGTGGGAAACACAGGGAAAATCTGCATTGATTGGTGGTCTCAGGTCAGGTCAGCAAAGGGCCTCAAATTGAGGTTCAGCCTAGGGCCTCATACTAACGTAATCCGGCCCTGAATGCAGGCCAAGCCAAAACCGAAACCAGAATCCCATATGGACCTAAAAGCTAATTCTGTCCTAAATATCTAGTCATTTTTAAATAAACCAATCTCCGACTCCTTATAAATTGACTTTTTTAATGCTATTAGATTTTGGATTTTAGTGCTCTTGCTCTAATTCTAAAATCGTATTTTAGCCTGTGGATTTTTAATGTACCCATTTTATCCGATGTCTGGATTTTAATATGAACTATTTAATCAAATGCATTGGATTACTCCTAGGCAGCTCAAACTTCGCAGTTATGCGGTTTGCCTAAAAAAGGCGGTTCTCTACAGGAAATGATGATGATGATGTAGGGCTCTCCTGGAGAATAAAATACACTTTTATGCATTAAATCCTTCTAGAAATTGGTAGAATAGACATAATTAAACCTATCTGGTTGGAATATGTTAGATACATGTAAAATGCACCATAAGAAATATAACGTCACTGAGCCAGACACAAATGAATAAGACAATAATGTTTAATTCAAATATTTATAAAAATGCAGATTATAAGAGTCAGTTATATTCACCTACAGGTACAGAAATTTTATGATCTTCAAATGAATTTTGACGCTTTACAGATGATTTCATATTTGTAGACATATCAACTGAAATTGAATTTTTTTCTAGGACATGCTATCCTATGGGGAAAAGTGATGTCATAATTTTTTTGATGTCACTTTTCCCTATAGAATACATGTAATGGAAAAAAATTCACATTTTGTCCTTATGTCTACAAATATGAAATCATCTGTAATTGATACAAACAAAGAATATATAAAGTAAATGTTTGTTTTTTTGTTTTTGTTTTTCTTGTTCTCATTCCTCTTTCTTCTCTTATTTGGAACACTCTGAGTAAGCATTTCATCCACCTTGGTTGAAGTTCATGGAACCTCATCGCTTGTGGAAGATGAATCGTCTAAGAGTGCATCTCGTTTTTGTCTCCATCTTCCTTTGCCTCCTTTAAGTCCACCAAAACGCCATGGTCCTTCTTCATCTGCCAGCTGTGATTCAACATGACGTTTCTTCCGTGAGATAGAAGAAAGAAGGTTTGTGATTTTCCCTACCGGACGTGGCTCTGGCTGTGCTATGGGTCCCTTCCTGGAAATTATCATAATTGTTTTCAGTTTAGAGTATTAATATGAGATTTTATATCTTCACACACATTGCAGTTGGTGTCTTATGTCACCTAATGTTAGACCGACGTCAGCTTTACGTCTTCGGCTAATGTCCTCCTGAATCGATGTCAGATCAAGTCAAAATGCATGCTTACAGGGAAGATACAAAGTTGTCATAATTTACTTTCAATATGTTTTGTAATATAGTGACCTGCATTATATTATTATTATTATATATATCTATAGGGCTACCATGTGCCAGCATTCTGGTGCACTGTACGCTGCGTACTCACCATGTGAACTAATTTTAAAAGGATTTTTTTGCATTTTGCATGTTCTCATATGCAGAGCAAACAACAAGCTTTGCCATAAAGCCAATATGTCGTATTAGTCGTACAATACAAGCAATATAAAAATGTGGAACAAACAGTTTAGTTTTCTGGGAGGCAATTTTATAGTAAACGTTAGTGCATATTTCACTAGAATAGCTTAGAATCGCCAAATCTTTTGATTGCTAAACATTTTTAAAATGCTTGTAATTTGTCTGTAATAATGTAATAATGTCTGATACATAAATTCAGCATATTGGCTATGTTATGTTGTAACTGGATTTGTTTCTTGTAAAAATATTTAAGATTTTAAGATTAACTAGGTCTCTTCTCATGGAGCAAAAATGTACTGAGTGTTGTGCAATTTTAAGTTTATGCAATCGAACAGGTGGTACATCAAGATTATCATGTTTCAATATTCTCTACATCACTGTACTAACCGCTTTCTTGATTTGGTTTTTAACCCCAAAGTTTGTTCAAGCCAGCTGTGCATATGAGTCAGACTTACAGTCTGTCAATTTTATATAGAAAAAAATGAGGAGCAGTTCACTGTGAAAAATGCACTTGTGACTCATGATACCTTCTCTACTTTCAACATGGGAAACATAGAGGCAGTTTGATTAGTCATTATCCAGAGAAGGCCATTTGACTTGTCATAACTGATTTTGGATTGAAAATCTGATGCATAATCCTTTCGTTTGGCTGTCACCAACAAGAGGGATAAGTCTCCTTAAATCAAATTAACATTGAAAGTATTGGGTATGATCATGACAAATCATCAGGTAGATGACACACAAAGTGCCATTTTCACAGTGCAACAGTACGCCCTTTTTCGGTATCAAAGTGACAGTGACAGGCTGTAATTGTGTTCAGTGACAATATCTTTGTGTGACAATGGGACAAATACGATATTCAACACATTTTTTTATACATATCACATTGGCTGCCCACAGCGGTATGAAAATTCCAGATGAGCTAATTTCATCTTTATACAAGGAATATGTATTGAAGATATTTGAAAACATAATTGATCTAGGTATGGATTATAAGCAACTACAGAGCTCCAAACGTGATTCAAAATTACTTCTATTAACGCAAGTCTGTAGCTGGGTGACCATGACGCATAAACAGAAGGCCAATGAATGTAGCATTAAATTTACACATCCTTATTTGAATTCTAAGGGTACATCTTGTAAAATATCAAGATTATCTTGTGTTACCAAGCTGGGACTTACACCTCGATTGACACAGATTGACCCATCACAATATAGCAAGAATTGAAGTGTTTCAATCAAGAATGACAATTTCCTTTTTAATTAAATATTTGACAATGCATAAAAAGGAAGAAATATTTTACCTTAATCCATTAGTTTGCTTGACTTCAACGGTGAGAAGCAGCAAACTTGCTACAAGGAGCAAACAGATCCACTTCTGAGCGGCCATGGTTTACTAATGTATCTGCGCAGTACGTGTCAGAGAATGAGACCAAATAAAGAAAGTCACCTTCGCGCTCACTGCACCACGCTTATTATTTATGCCATAAGGTTTTTTAAAATGCTTTATTGTGTTCATAGAATCCTTTCATGCCAAACTGTATTCAGTGCGTAAAAAAAGAAGGTCATCCCTTATGTTACATGACCATTTAAAGTTATAATATAATACCTCATAACTTGTGATCTAAAAAACCAAGGGAAAAGAGGTCCCTGATGACAGACGCCTATAGTGTCAGTTGCATTAATTATTTTGTTGCAGTGGTGGTGTCTGAAATGTCAGTAACTGGTGTAAAATGTACTACTCTCTGTAAACCCAGAAATCTATAGAAGCAGAATTAGTTTATCTATGGACGTCTGGAGCGTCAGTAGTAGGGGTAAAATGGCCTTCTTTTTTTATATGAACGTAATAGTTGCTTGAAAGAAAAATTTTTATATGAATGTAATAGTTGCTTGAAAGAAAAATATTCAACTTAATCATTGCTAACTATCAATTTTTTGTAATTGCAATTTTATGTAAAGATTTACTATTATAAAAAGGTATACAAATAATTCTTAATGCTGTGGAAAAACCTGTGTTTTGTTTTCTAATTAAGCATTGCAGCACTCAGTTAAACACACTTGGTTTTGAAAAACACAATTCCGTTGGTTGGAAGTATGTACTTAAAATCTCCCAGTTTATGATCAACACCAGCAAAATAGATTTTTACGCAGATCCGGCTGATTTAATAGCTAAGTGTCGCTGCGGTGGCTTCAGGTAATACAATCTCACATAACACATATTGCTATTTGTTTCAGTTTCACATTCAAATTATCCATTACTTGTTAAATTGTTGAATTTCAAGCATTTTATAAGAGCTAGTTATATCACGCGTTGAGGGAATATGTGACATATACCGAGGCGTTAGCCGAGGTGTATATCACATATTCACGAAAACAAGGGATATATAACTAACTTATACCATAAACTAAGGGATTTACAAAAGAAAAGAAAATAAGAAGGATTTGAGAGAAGTAGAAAACAGCTACAAACATGAAAGTATCAGTTGAAGAAAAAAAAGTCAAAAGGCTACATGGTAGACATATACATGATAATTATGATATTCTTACTTATTCTGAGAATTTTCTTGGATAAACAAGGCCAATGCATCAGAATCATATGGTATGTAGATTATCAGTCAAACACTAAAAAAGCTAAAGTAAATGATTTCCTGTACATCTTTAAAATCTGATTGTAGAAGCAATTGTGAATTTGAAAAAATGTGGAAAACAAAACCAATCGAATATGAAACAAAATGTTTGGTGGAAAAAATAATGTGGAACAAAAAAATTGAGAAAAAAGGAAAATTTGGAAAAAGATGAGGGCAAAAAAAAAATTCTAGGAAATAATGTTTGTGAAAATAATAAGAAAGATTTGAAAAAGAAATTTTGAGAAAAAAATGTATATATAATTGCTGGAAAATGTTTGGGGGGAGGTTGTTAAAAAATATGAGGGGAAATGGGCAAAAGAAAAAAATTGTTAAAAATCAGGAGAATGTACAATATATCCATTTGGATTGGGTTGTTAGGGGTGGCCATCAGATATTAATGGAGGGGAGGGGGTGGAGTTTTTATTTCATGGTAACAACAGCAGTAATTAGACCTATTTATTTATGAAACAAAAAGTATTTATTTTAGACTGCTCAAAAGTAATTTATTTATTTTACCAAAACATGACAAGAGATCCTTTATTGGAAATAACCTTCAAGCCTCCTCCCCCTCCCAGATATGTAATAAGGTTGACCCCTTAATTATGATATTTGCATTAAAAATCAAAATTGGGCTCAAATTAAAGGATTGATTGGATTTGTCACAGGTGTTAGATTTTATAATACTTTTGTTTTATTTGTTTATCTTTTATTGGCAATTCACTGTTTGGTACAGTTTCGCTGTTGGTGTTATGAGCTTTGTTAAACAATGAGGCTTCATATACTCCCATGGGCGTATAAG
The DNA here is from genome assembly GCA_026936325.1 of Platynereis dumerilii. Lineage (NCBI taxonomy): Eukaryota > Metazoa > Annelida > Polychaeta > Phyllodocida > Nereididae > Platynereis > Platynereis dumerilii. The sequence goes on from JAPTHN010000003.1 coordinate 56,094,439, forward strand.
TGAACAACGAAGAATATAGGATATATACCTGTCAAACACAACCTTCTGATTGGCTGATGGCTCACAGGTATGGTATAATGACTTGAAAGTCCTTTGTGGGCAGATTGCCTATATACTCATTTACTAATTTATATACTATAAAACATGACAATGTGCGAAAAAAAACTACTCTATGAATGGAGGTTTACTGCTCTTTCCTTATAGTCCGGCGGCGGTGAGCTTCAACCTCGCAGTAGGGTCTGGACAGCGTTTTTTTGTTGATTCTATATCTCTGAGATGTGCTCTTTCAGAATCTGAACGATGCCACTCTGTCATCGTTGGGCAATTTGCATAATATGCAAATTAAGGCGGCCATTACCAAAAATCTTGTTCTCGCCTGTATCTCAATAACTATGCATGATATCAACATAATTTTGGTGTCTATCCCCATGTTTTGAGGGGTAAATAATCCAACTAGGCCATTTCCATAAATTTCACACCAATAGTTTTTGCAGAATTGACATATTGAGGCCGCCATTACTGAAAATCTTGTTTCTGACGATATCTCCGAAACTACTGGTGGTATCAAAATAATTTTGGTATCTACCGCCATGTTTTGAGGGTTAAATAATGAGATGAAGCCATTTCAGTAAACATCACACCAATATTTTGTATTTAACAGGCATGTTAACAAAGCTGCCATTACAGAAAATCTGGTTTCAGACAATATCTTATTACTTCATATGGCGTCAAAACTCTATTGGTGCCTATCACCATGTTTTGAGGGATAAAGGAACATATTAAGTTATTTTTATAATGATTAAACAAATATTTTATACTGTATCTCAAAACAAACTGAGAAGTTAAGCTGAAAAACCATGTGATTTACACCATGTGGTTCAACTTGCCATCGTTGTGAATCGCATGAATAATTATCTGACCTTGTCATGTAGACAATGAGTAGTGAAGTCATGATGTCACAATGTTTTGGGGCTCTGATTGGTCGTTGTGGTTGCCAAGAATGTTCTCTGGCCTTCAAGCAAAATAATGCCATATGAAATGACTCAATATTTTTGACTGCTGGTTCTATTTTTGTTGTGAGATATAACTTATTATCACTGATTATTGTGTTATTCTTCAATCTGACATTCAAAAGATTCACTGTTGTGAACCACATCCCTTTATGTTTTATCAAAGAATGAGCATATGTATATCAAAATAATTGTTGGGAAACAAACTAAGCCATTTCAGAAAGGACCAAGCAAATACGTTTGGATAAAGGTGCAAAGTCATTACAGAAAAATTATTGGGCTGATGCATCTTGCCATTATTGATTTTTCTGAGTACGGAAACAAGTCACTATCAACAATTTTGTCCCTGGGAACTGAACAGTGAACACCACCCATTTATTTTTTTTCAAGGCTAATTTAAAAGTGCCAAGGAAAGAGTTCGAATGCTCCAGTCTGTGAGCATATAACATCTTGAGTGAAACAGCCAAATAAATGTCATACCAAATTACAAACATTGACACCGTAATCACCTTATCAGGTATACTTGTTCTCGAAGTGTGCTTCCCCATGAAATCTGTAAAACATTGATCAAGTAAGCTATTAAACAAGATGTGTCCATAGCAAAATCACACCTTATCATTTCCAGCACCTCTGGAACAGCAACATTGTCGCTTGGTCCAAATTATACTGAATTAACTTATTAAGCATTTACCACATCAATCATGTTTCCTTAACAGACCTGATGGAATGCAATATATTGTGAGTGTGAGCCAGTCTCCTAATGGCAGTCTAAATATACCATCATCACTTTTCATTTAAATTATTTTTCACAGAGTTGACAGTGTTGAAGCTCTAGAGTCCGGATTTGTCCTCAAGGTTGGCCTCGAGGACATATTCCGATGGACATGGCCTTGGATGCCCAATTCATTGCCTTGGACTTGGTCTTGGGTGCATTTGGCCAGTGATGGAAGCCTCTGGACTTGCCCCAAGGCCACGTTTTGATGGCCTTGGCCTCAGTCTCAGAGGCTCATGCCTCATTCTGGGTGGCGGATGTCTTGGCCTCAACTGCAAAACTGGAAGTGGAGCTTGTGTCACATTTTTCTACCAATCTGTTAAGAATAAAACATCTCCAACTGCCACAATTATATTCAATGTAACCAATGCTTGCTACTGAAGCTCATTGAAAGGCTAGCAAATAATTATCTCCCTAGAAAAAAATAATAGGTTAATAAAGTTGTTGTATATCACCAAGGAAATTAACTTCTTAACAATTATTTTTGGAGAATAGCCAATTCTGGGCTGGTCAGTGACCAGGTATGGTGATCATAAACTGTAGGAACTGTTCTGAAACTGTCCTCATGCTTTTACCAGGCCAATGCCCTACTTTTTCAGTGTTAATTACTCCCAATGGAAGATCCTGAGGGTACAGGAAAGAAGCTTTAAAAATACAAATTCAAATGTTTCTTCAAATTGTGCATTGTATTAGGATATAAATGTCATGCTTTACAATTCTGCATGAGTCCACTTCCCAGATTGGAGGACAGCTCCAGAGCTACTTTTCTCCTCTTGCCTAACTTTCATGCTTCATAGAAGTTGAACATAACCATCTTACTATAGAAGGACCAAGTTCTCCTCTTATGCACTCCCATTCAGTAGCTGACATCACAGGAGAAGGCCAACAGCCCAACACTCATGGGTGCCTGTCAGGGGATCAACAGCCATAGTTAACATTGAATATTGCTCCGGTCCTTGCCAAAGTAGAAACATGTGACAAAAGCTCCACTTTCAGTGTTGCAGTTGAGGCTGAGACATTCGCCGCCCAAACAGAGGCATGAGCCTCTGAGACCAAGGCCAAGGCCATCATCAAAATGTGGCATCAAGGCAGGTCCGGAGACTTCCATCACTGGCCAAAGGCACCCAAGACCGAGTCCAAGGCCGAGAATTGGGCATCCAAGGCCATGGCCATCAGAATATGACCTCGAGGCCGGCCTTGAGGACAAATCTGGCCTTGAGAGCTTCAAAAGTGTCCACTCTATGAAAAATAATTTAAATGGAGAGTGATGATGTTATATTTAGACTGCCATTTGGAGACTGGCTCACACTCACAGTATCCTGCATTCCATCAGGTCTGTTAAGGAAACATGATTGATGTGGTAAATGCTTAATTCAGTATAATTTGGACCAAGCGACAATGTTGCAGTTCCAGAGGTTCTGGAAATGATAAGGTGTGATTTTGCTATGGACACATCTTGTTTAATAGCTTACTTGATCAATGTTTTACAGATTTCATGGGGAAGCACACTGCGAGAACAAGTATACCTGATAAGGTAATTACTGTTTCAATGTTTGTAATTTGGTATGACATTTATTTGGCTGTTTCACCCAAGATGTTATATGCGCGCATCCTGGAGCATTCAAACTCTTTCCTCAGCACTTAATTAGCCTTGAATTAAAATAAATGGAAGTGCGGACATGACAATTGGTGGTTTTCACTGTTCAGTTCCCAGGGACAAAATTGCTGAAAGTGACTTGTTTCCGTACTCAGGAAAAATCAATAATGGCAAGATGCATCAGCCCAATAATTGTTCTGTAATGACTTTGCACCTTTATCCAAACGTATTTGCTTGGTCCTTTCTGAAATGGCTTAGTTTGTTTCCCAACAATTATTTTGATATACATATGCTCATTCTTTGATAAAATAAAGGGATGTGGTTCACAACAGTGAATCTTTTGAATGTCAGATTGCAGAATAACAAAATAATCAGTGATAATAAGTTATATCTCACAACAAAGATAGAACCAGCAGTCAAAAATATTGAGTCATTTCATATGGCATTATTTTGCTTGAAGGCCCAAGTACATTCTTGGCAACCACACTGTGCAATCGGAGCCCCAAAAACATTGTGACATCATGACTTCACTACTCATTGTCTACATGACAAGGTCAGATAATTATTCATGTGGTTCGCAACGATGAACCACATGGTGTAAATCACATGGTTTTTCAGCTAAACTTCTCAGGTTGTTGTGAGATACAGTATAAAAAATTTGTTTAATCATTATAAAAATAACTTAATATGTTCCTTTATCCCTCAAAACATGGTGATAGGCACCAAGAGTGTTTTGACACCATATGAAGAAATACAATTTTGTCGGAAACCAAATTTTCAGTAATGGCAGCTTTGTTAACATGCCTGTTAAATACAAAATATTGGTGTGATATTTACTGAAATGGCTTCATCTCATTATTTAACCCTCAAAACATGGCGGTAGATACCAAAATTATTTTGATACCACCAGTAGTTTCGGAGATATCGTCAGAAACAAGATTTTCAGTAATGGCGGCCTCAATATGTCAATTCTGCAAAAACTATTGGTGTGAAATTTATGGAAATAGCCTAGTTGGATTATTTACCCCTCAAAACACGGGGATAGACACCAAAATTATGTTGATATCATGCATAGTTACTGAGATACAGGCGAGAACAAGATTTTTGGTAATGGCCGCCTTAATTTGCATATTATGCAAATTGCCCAACGATGACAGAGTGGCATCGTTCAGATTCTGAAAGAGCACATCTCAGAGATATAGAATCAACAAAAAAACGCTGTCCAGACCCTACTGCGAGGTTCCCATGAAATCTGGGGTTTGGCCGCCGGACTATTAGTGATATAAAATTGGACAAAAGAGCTTTTATCTCTCATAATTATTTCATTAGAAATTACTTGTTGGAGCAAGGTAACTAATAGCTTGCTCGTTAGATTACTTTTATTTACTTTTATGTTCTAGACAACCGTAGTAAACAAACTGCTTTCCATGCTGACAGAGAAACATTTTATATTTGCAATTCAAGCAATTCAGGACCCTCCTGGAGTATACAAATAAGTTAATTATGTCTAAATCACTTGTAGAATAGACATCATTTCTAAAATGTTTACGGTTATAATGTATTTGTAATTCATATAAATACATTGATGCCTTTTTTTTAACTTTGGTGAAATTTCCAGAAGTTCGTGTGGTCTATAAACGAATGCTGACACCTTAATTAATACAGACAAACTACACTTTTGAAGTCAATATCTTATCGTTTATTTATTCTCATTACTGTTTCTCTCCAATGACAATTATTTGAATATCTCACAGGAGGCACTTCATCCACCTTGGTTGAGCATGTTGCGGTTGAAATGCTTGAGGACGTACTACTTTTTCGTCTCTATCCTCCTCCAAATCCACCAAAACGCTGTTGTTGAACTTCATCTCCATTCTCGTTTGAGGTTGAGTCACTCTCGTCGCTTGTGGATGTTGAATCGCTTCTTTTTCGTCTCAATCTGGCTCCCTCACCATAACTAGATTGTCCAACTTCATCTGCAAACTGTGTTTCAACGTTACGTTTCCTCCTTATCATAGAAGAGAGCAAGTTTGTCAGTTTCCCTTCATTTGGCTCTGGCTGTGGTAAATAGTCCTTCCTGGAAGTAAATAGCATTATTTTTTCATTTTAGAATGTGAATTTAGCATTTTTATCTTTGGTCAGAAGACATAATGTCATCTTCTTTCAATTAACCTTCAGTGTATGTTTTGAGGATATGCATGACTTTTTCGGCACATAACCATAGTGCGCACAATAACTTGATATAGTTGGCATAGCTCAACTTAAGCACAAAGGGAAATTTAGGTATCGAGAATACATCAAAATTTTGGAGACTCGGTCAAAGTAATAAATCACAAACGGCAGGGAATTTGCTAAACGGCTAGATTTCAGAATTCAATTGCCATAAAATGCTGATTGTTTGGAATTTCTCTCTTAAATTGGATATTCTCAAATATTGCAACTATACCAGTGCCAGGTTGTAGCAACGCTTAACACGGGTTGTCCTAAAGTGGTTGACTCCTACAACTTAACTTTTGATTGAGTTACTGGGAAAATAATTTAATCATTATATAACATGAGGTCAGCTTAAGACATGGCTTAGTTATCTTCCCAATAACCAGTGGCGTCCCTATGAGGGGGCACAGGGGGCAGAGGCCCCCCATATTGAACCTGTGCCCCCCCAGGTGCCCCCCCATTAGAGCATTACTACTCTGGCTAAAATATACCATTAGTATGGCGGGTGCCCCCCCAAGAGAATCGTGTGCCCCCCCAGGTGCCCCCCGCTCGAGACCCCCCAGTTATGCCACTGCCAATAATCATGTTAAAAGTAGAGTAATACGTCGAGTTAGCCACTTCAAGATAACCTGTGTTAAGCATTGATACAATCTGGCACAGGGGTCACGTTTGGGTCTCCCAATTTTTTCTAATTGTGTGTCACTGGAAGACGGCAAGTCAGAGAAAATGACTTTTTGAAAGATTTTTTGTATCATGGCTGACCTAACATATAAAGCTGTAAGTAAATCTGGACACACGGCTATTCCATCCACGAGAGAACAAAAGCAGTAACACACCGTTCCTCAAAGAATCAACCAAAATATTAGAAAATCAGATTTCTATGAAAATTTTGTTTGGATGAAGTTTAGTTTTTGTAAACATGTTAAAAAATCAACAAAAGTGAATTATTTGCTCTACATGCAATATAGCCATAACCACTCGGAACAAACTAATTTATTTAAAGTCCTCTGGAATGCAATGCTTGAAGGGTTTTATAATGTCATTGTCAGTTTAAAGATAAATGAGATGGCTATATCATTTTCCAACAACTTTACCATCAACATTTTCTAGGTCTGACAAACTTGTAACAAAAACACGTTTTTCTTGTATGCCTTTGTTAAATGATATGATGTATTCAGCAGTAGATGTTTTTGAAGAATGTTTCAGTTGACAAATGGTAAATGACACTGGATTATGGAAAATCACCCTCCACGTTCCACAGCTATTTTAAAAGATGGTTATACTCCAAACGTGCATTGGGACTTTTATTTCTGAACTTCCCGGCACTTGCAATTCTCTTGGTCCATATTTTTATCCCCAAAGTTTGCCGCAAGAACATTTCTGTAAAGTCAGATTTACAGATTTGACATTTTGGCAGCTTGCGTTGCCCTTAAATTACACCCCCTCCCAAGCAGCAACGTAAATCAAACCTTTCACTACGTAATTATTTTGGTTAGAATCAAACGTTTGGCCAAACGACGTATGACAAAGGTAGGGCAAAGGTAATTTCCAAACGTTGCACTCAGATGGAAAACCATACGTAGGTCACAACCTTAGTTAGAGGTTGACAGATAGTTTGTTTTATAGTTTGGCCTAACGTTCGAGTCACACGTAAGTCATACCTTTGGTTGAGAGGTTGGAAGACAGTTTGGTTGTAACGTTTGGCTAAACGTGTCAGTCATACGTTAGTCTACCTTTGGTTGAGAGGTTTGAAGAATGTTTGACTATTACGTATGACCATACCTTTGATTCATAGGTTTGTCGAACATTCAATTGAGAGGTTTTTACAACCTTAGACTACTACGTATGACCATACCTTTGATTCATAGGTTTATCAAAGGTATGGTCGCACATTTGGCAATATGTAAGTTCCTAGGTTACTCCAACATGTTTTTGATATGTATGGACAACGTTTGAAAGTAATGTTCAGGAAAAACGTCTGATAATACGTATCTGCCAAAGGTTTGTTGAAGGTTTGCACAAAGTTGCAGAACCTAGGATCCTGATTCTCAGAGAGCCTTGTAGCGCCATCTATTCCATACCTATTCCAATCTATTTGGTAACTTGCAGAATATAAAAACTCCAACAGGACTTGCTGGTGATGATTGAATGAAGCCATGAAAAGATGGTAGATACACCAGCAAAAAAATTTCAATATATATATCTGTTAACATGCGAAAGATTTGATAGGCAAAAAAAATTTCCCAAGTACTGCTCAACCAAAAACGAGCAAAAGAGAATCAGTTGAGACCGGAGTTGAACTGAGCCTACTTGCAACAGAATGCCACCTATCCAGCAGGCCAATTTGGATTGGGATTTTTCCAACTCTTCAGAGTTGCAGAATTAATCCCTTACAAGGTAAGTGAATATTCTTATTTGTTTTAGTCCTTAAATGGACTGCAGACTGCTTGGTAAAACAAGGAAGAAAAGTCTGCTAATTTTGGAGCCACCTTCAGCGCTTGCTGCTTGGCTCTGCTCTCTCTATCTCTCTGTTTTTCTCTTCTTTTCACTGCTTTAATTTATGTTTTCTCTTTGCAGATCTCCAACCAACCATCCATCCCCCTAAAGACCTAAAAAAAAATAAAATTCTTGAAATCTTCCCCCCCCCCCCTAAAAAAAATCCTGCAATAAAATGAGAGCATTCTTTATTCATCCATAACGAGGGCCAATATTCCAGGGCTTTATTTTATTAAATAAAATTCATTTTTTTCTGAGAGGGCAGGGCAGGCCGGGTGGCTGGGTCCGTCTGGAGCAATGCGGCAGTCCCCCGGCCCTGGCCGGCGCCTCCCTGGTACAGTGAATCCACCGGTTAAACATCGCCGATTGACAGGCTGATTGTGAAGCATACACAGCAGCTAGAGTCCATCCGAAAGGGTCATTTAACCAATACACATCCTATAATCAATCGGCCATGGTTAAACAAATTGTTACAGTGGTATAAATAGTCTTCTAGACCGAAATAAATCTAATCCACACGAGCGTGCTCAGCAATGGCCGCCTCCTCCGAGTTCTGCGCATGCAGCAGCGCGCTGGGCTGGCCTGCCACACCTGACGCCCCAGAGGCGTATAACGTCATTGCTTCAACGTGGGGGGTACGTAGTGAAGGGAGGTTGGAGAAATACGCATTATTTACGATATATACGTACGTAGTAATCTCGTACCCAGTTGTCGACAAAATACGTAGTTTTGGAACGATTGGTCCGATGTGGATGGGAGGTTTAATGCTACCTTAGACCAACATTAGATCGACGTCATTGTCCACAAGGGCCTCCGCTATTTCATTGTTAAAAATAGGGATAGGGATGAGGCCAGGTAATAGGGGTATCAGAAAAGCCATCAACCAGGGCTACAAAGAACTGAGCTAAAGGGCAAAATGTCATCATGTCGAACGTACTCACTAGACGTACGTCCGACACGATGAAATCTTGACAGAATTGCCCTCAAGCTTTCTGTGTGTATATAAATCGCGTCTTAAAACATGAGTAATTACTATCGTTTCCATAGCTACAAGCTTTTTTAAAACTTCGTTTGGCACTTAAACTATGACATCATCAGGGTATCAGTGAATGTGATTGGTCGATTTTCAATATATGTGACACTCAGTTTAGAGTTTGACATCATGTTTATTACAAAGGAATTTAAAACTTCCATGCAATGTTATATTTTGTGTACAACCACAACAAACAACTAGACCGAGTGGTACACCTGACCAGAAGACTCTTTGTTTCAATGTTTCCAAACAAAATCTGTTTCGTTGTTTTTCACAAGACAGGGGCACCCCATGATCTGTTATACCAATTATCTGTTATGCAGCATGCGCCTGGCTGGCTGGCAGACTGTCAGGTAGGATCCAATATTTGGCATCCAACTGATGATATTTGCAGTCAGGTAATGAGAAAGCAGTTGAGGTGGCTGGCTGGGAAAAAAATGATTTATATCAACTGGCTGGGAGGTGCTGAATGACGCTTGGGCTGGCTGGCAACCCAGCTGGCAGCATAACAGATATTTTCTCGCAGTTGCATAAAAAATGAATCTAAGTGTCACAAAACATGTGCAACCAGGAGCTTACACTGATATGGGCATTATATATATATAATAATAACACACTGTCGTGAAGTGCCCCTGACAAGACACTAATCATCACAATTTCAAATAAAATTTGGTGCCTGTCATTGTTCTGTGACTTAAGGTCTCTGGGTGTGTTCTGCTTGATTTAGTTACAGCTCATTGAAGCATCTATCAACCAGTGGTGGTACCAAAGTTAAACAACCCTGTTAGCATGCCTCGGCAGTCCAACGTCGGCCCAGCGTCAGTCCGATGTCAGTAGCATCGGACCAGCTTCGGGCCGACGTTGGACCACCGAGGCACGCTGATAGGGAATCTAAACATATATTTTCTGTGTGCGAATGCATTTAATCAGTTTTCTGAAATCTGTGCTTGTGATACATGGGGTTATGCAACTAAATCTATGACATCACAGTTTTGGGATAAATTAAACTAAAGTACGAACTGGTGAAACATATATCTATGAAAAACGATGCAGAATTTTCTGCTGAGAGGTTTTTAAAGATTGATAGATAGCGTATGTTTAGAAACAATATGTTTAATTGGAGTTGTTGGACAATGCGACAAAGATGGCATTCAAAATTTATATTCTTTTAAAAATATATAACACACTCTTCAGTGTTGCTTCCTACAACAAAGCAACAGATGGCCAAGTAATCTAATATTACAGTCTGTCACATTGATAAAGAAAAATTAGGACCAGTTCACTGTGAAAAATGCACTTTGTGACTCACGAATCATGATAGCTGATGAAATGTCATCTTCTCTACTTTCAACATATAGGAAACATAGTGGCTGTTTGACTAGTCATGATCAAGAGAAAGCCATTTGACTTGTCATAACTGATCTTAGAGTGAAAATCAGATGCTTAATCCGTTTGTTTGGCTGTCACCAACAAGCAGGATAAGTCTCCTTTAAAAATCAAATTAACATTGAAAGTATTGGGTATGATTATGACAAATCATCAGCATGATGACACACAAAGTTCCATTTTCACAGTGAAACAGTCCATTCTTTTTCTATATCAAAGTGACAGACTGTAAGTTGTGCTTGGTCCATCATGGACATTCATGGCGTCCTGTTGTGAAATTTCTCATTGAGGGCAGCACCTTGTGGCTTTTCAGCCTTTTAGGTGAGATCTGCACCAAAGAAACCGTTCAGAATTGATGACTGGAATGGGGATGATGGGGAGATTTTTCGGAAGTGAACGTGGTGGTGTTGAATGGGCACACCAGAGGACGAGAAATGGAGGGGGGGGGGGGGTAGTTGCTCCCAAAAAATTAGCGAAAAGACCAGACAAGGAGGCTAAGAATTTGATCATCAAATAAACATTATTGGAAATCAGTGATAAGGATGCCCCCAAGCAAACCCCCCCCTTAGGTCTTAAATTCTGAATGGTTCCTGAGTATATTATTTTTGCCTCTCAGACCAACAAATGAATGTGAGAGTGAATGAATTTGTTTTGTTGTAAAAGTGCAAAACTGATAGCAGTTATACACAAAATCCATGAATTATATATAGCTGGATTCTGTAACTTTTGGATTTATTCAAAACATCAAACTGAATAATCAATGTTGAGTAACAATCTAACAGCTTATGTGTGAATTTGTAATGGTGTGATCAGTATGGGTTCCAAGTGACACAGCTGAAACTGTGACTATACCAACTGTGAAATCATTATGCTGATACTGACATCACAAGAGCACTGTGGCAGTTGAAAAGAACATGGCACACTTATACAAGATCTGTAATAACGTGGAAGGACCCAACTGAATATTTGTCAATGCGTGAAGTATTGAAAGAAGAAAACCGTCATACCTCAGTCCATTAGTTTTCTTGACTTCTACAGTGAGAAGCAACAAACTTGCTACAAGCAGCAAACAGATCCACCTCTGAGCGGCCATGGTTCCTGATTATCTGCGCAACAGTGCTAGAGATACAACTTAGTTTACAAGGAAAGTCACTTTCACACTTGCTGCACATCCCTAATTATATATGCCACTAAAAATGTGAAAAATTGTTTTTATTATATTATCAACCATGCCATACAAAATAATTTTAGTGCGTAAAAAGAAAAGGTTATTACTGATGTTGCTTTTAAAGCTTTTTTGCCCCATAATTTAAACATTACTTGCAAGAATGATTTTGGGTGATATTCAACTAATTCTAAATCTTAGCTTTTTGTAATTGCCATTTTGAGCCCAATATAACATTATGAAGATTGACTCCTTTAAAAACGTACATAAAAACCTGAGTCTTGTTTACAGATGAAGCATTGTGGGACTCTAGAATAGAATGATATTTGTTTAAAGTCGGGCTGGTAAAACAGTAAACATAAGTTATACAACCTTTTTGCCGACATGATGATGAGAAATGAAATTTGTACAGACGAATAAGATGAGACATTCAGGATAAAAGTTTAAAATTAAATATCACAGTCATATAACACCATAAGAGGTAAAATCATAATGTAAAAAATTTTCTTTGTAAAAGTGTCTTTCAAAAGGAATAAAATCGACTAGTTCACATCAAACATAAAATCGACGGGCTCACATCAAGCAAAGGAAACATGACCCACAGGTACATGATGGTGTCCACAATTTTAATTTAGCTTTAAATATTGGAAAATTTGTATTGTCTTTTCTAACATGATTTGGCAATTTGTTCCATAAATGTGGACCTTGGTATCTTAATGAATGATATCGGAATGTCATTGTATTGACGTTTGGCTTTGATAAGTTGTCACTGTCTCTTAAATTATGGATCCTTTCGCAAGTTTTGTAGAAATCACAGTCGAGTGGAGGTGTACTTAAGTATTATCTTTTTTAAATTCAATTAAACTCGCTTTTTATTTTACAAAAACACACAATTCTGTTGATCGGAAGTGTGTGTTTTACTTAAATTTTACTCTAATTCGGCTGATGTAATATCTGAGTGTCATTGCAGTGAATTAAGGTAATATCTCACATTGCAACATGTTTCAGTTTCACATTCAAATTATGCAATATGCATTCAAGTGTTGAATTTCATTATTTTAGAATGACTTGTAAGTCCTTTGAGCATTTGATGAATGATGTCAGTCTAATGACATGTGTTAATTAAAATTGTACATATTTATTTGCAGGATACATTGTGTGAAGAAATATAACTCTATGAATAAAAGTTGGCTGCTTCTTTCTTAATACAGAGTCAACTGCGTAGTAACCCACTAAGCAATTTCATGCGACTATAAGGTTATGCCAATATTAGCTGCTAAGTTACGATAATATTAGTTGCCAATCTTAGCATCACCTTTTCCAGGAAACTTCCCAATTTATGTCACAATCTTAGCATATAACATCACATCATAATCAGGAGGTAAGGTTAGGATAATGCTATAACATAACATTAGCAGGTAATGTTAGCATAACATTTTATGAGGAAACTTCCCTTTTCCTTCTCAGAATACTAGCATATATATAACTTGATAGTAAAGAGGTAAGGTTGAGATACTTGTTGATACGGAGTGGTAATTGCTATTAAAGATGATTGCCTGGTGTTACCAGATGTATACAGGTAATATTCAGCTAGTATTGTCATAATCATAACAGTTCACATGTAATGTTCTGTTCATATGACCATGACATCACAGAAAAATTACAGATGAGACACAGATTGTGCACTTAAAAATGTATTTTTTAAATGTATGCAGCACAGAGAGAGAAAGCAGTTATATCACACTATCAGTTGGCTTCAAGTGAGGAACTTTCCTCAGTAGCCAGAATGACTCAGGAGCTGGATGGGTTCCTCTGCAGCCTATCGTAATTGTGCTGTTTCTAGAGGTCCTCCAGCATGGGGTTCTATGTACAGTACACCCAATGCATTGCTTGGAACTGGCCAGGGTCCTCTGCCTGCAGCTGTCCACAGTAACTGCAGCCAGGGTAAAGAAAGATCCGGAATCCCTGTCTGAAATCGAAAAGTTAGAGTGTTGTAAGAGTGTTGTAAGAAGAGGTCACAGACACAAAGATGAAATACAGATTTAATATAGGATTAGGGAGTTTGTAAGAAAAGAGAAAGTAAAGTAAAAAGTGAGAGACCGGGCCTAGCAAATTGCTAGGTCACCAAAATTATCAGCTTGTTCTTTTTACAGAACAGGCAAAGTCTCTCTGGTGATGCTGATACACTCACCTTGATGGGTGGCATTTCCAGGATCAATCTCTGTGGTCAAGGAAGAAAATCTCTTTGTTTGTAGTTGGTCTCATGTAACTCTCCATTTCCCATGACATGTCAGATGAGTTGAAATATTGTTTTAAGAAATCATGAATCTGATTGGAGTAACCTTTGTGAGTTTTTATGTCAAATTAATCAGTGGACTTAATGTAATTGTTGTAACATTTATTTGATTCATTCAGTATTCATTATGATGACAGAGAAAATGGTTTCAATCTCTTATTTAAAATAAAATGCCCATTTTCCTATTTCAAAACTTAAATGTTTGGGTCCAGGTCAGCCATAATGGTTTTGATTAGAAGCAGCCCACCATAGCCTTGTTTGTATACCCCCCCCCCACTTCCACCATTCAGAATGCTATGGCTCTCCAAGAGGTGGAGCTGATGCTTGCCTTCTGTCAGCGCCCATCATTTTCCTGTGCTGTACCCTAGTAAAACACTATGAAATATGTCTTTATCAATCATGGCAAAATTTGATCCATTATCAACCAAAAGTGATCTACATAACGTTCACTGATCAGACCCACAACAAAAAATTCCTTACAAAATTTAGATTAATATGAGCCTTGTCTGATGAGTGAACCCCATGTAGCTTGTAGTGAAAACTGGCCTTAAAAGTTTGAATCAGGGAAATTTCAAAATGGCCACCATTTGTTATTGCTCTCTGCACATGCTCAATAGGTCTGAGCACGCTCAGTGGAATCTGGTCACTGCCGGGCATGCTCAGTGCCAAATTAGGTCAGAGCAAATTTTCCATTGCATTTCTATAGTGTAAAACGTAAGTGAACTCCATAGAAAGAGGTTGCATGCATATAGTTGTGCTGCCGTTGATTGTTCTTTCGGGTGCTCTCTCAACCCGGGCCACATCACGATGTGCAATTAAAAAATGTAAAGATCAGCATAATGTCCTGATATTTTGTCATTTAAATTAATTGTTGTAAACAGGGCATAGAGCAAGGAAAAAAATCTCAAAACCTGGCCGAATTTTCAGAGATATAATTTCGTAACCTGGTTATATGATAACAATTGAGCCAATAAATTAACACTGAATTATGTTATTCAATACTGTAATGTAATCACTGCATTAAAGTGGTGTGTTATAGAAATGATGATATTTGAGAGGTAATAGTTCCATGAACAATAATGGTCATTAACTTGAGGTTTCTTTAAGACATCATTAGGGGAAATTTCAATGAGTTAAAATCATTGTTAAATGCACTAATTATTTCAGAAATATGGATATTTCATGTTACACAATTGTGTTGTAACATAATGATTTTATTGTTGAAGCAAAAAATTACTTTCCTTTGTTTACTGCAATTTTTATATATTTCATATGGAACCTTTGTTTTGAAATAAAGAACAAGGCCAGAATTTAGGCCTGATACTTTTGCCCTATGGGCATGCTGCATACTCACACTCAAACAGGCTATTCCGTCTCCACATAATTATTGAAGACACAGCCTTTCAATAATTGTTCGCTTGGTGCTGCACAACCCAGGACCACGATGAATGCACATCACAAAGCATAATAAAAACATGTAGCGATCTACACAATGTCCTTGAATTCTGATATGTGTTAATTAACTGTTGTCAATATGGCATTGAGCAAATGAACAAAAAACTAAAATCTGCCTGCTTTTTCCGAGGCTTATTAATTTTTGATTTGTTAACCTGGTAATATTATATCAGTTTGCTTAGAAATTTAAACTGAATTACCTAATTTAATATGTAATGCGATCCATGCATTGAAGTGTATTTTTTTTTTCAGAATGACTGGTGTGTTATAAAAATGGTGCATTTGAGAGGTAGGAGGTCAATGAACAACAGCAATCTGAAACTTGATACTTCTCCAAAATGAAACTGAGGAAAATATAAAACAATCAGTTTAATTAATTGTTTGACAAAATAATGATTTCAGAAAAATCTATTTTCAAATTGTATGTTGATTTTGTGAAATTAATGTTTTGTTGACCATTATTTTGACACAATGATTTCATTGTTACTGACACTGTCAAAGGGATTTGTACAACAATGTCCAGATTCAATTTGTTCTTTACAAATTTTACATGCTCTTTCACTTGGAACCATTGTTTTGTGAAACAAAGAACATGATCAGTATTTAATGCCTTGGAGCCATGAGGGTGCAGCAGAAGCATACTCAAGCAGGCCATTGGACAAACCACTTGCAAAAGGATAGGTAATTTCTGAACGGTAAGTGTGCCTCAGTCAAGTTCACACTGTTATTTTACTTCCGCGACGTGATTGTTGATGGCGACAGTTCAGTAGTATACTTGAAGCCTTCCCAGTACTTGTCTAGATGATTTTCAACGCATTAATTGATGGCGCCTCTGCAATGGAGGCTGGGAGGTTGTTCCAACTGTTGATCACTCTGCAGGCTGATGACGTAACTTCGGCTCCTTGTCGATGCTGACACCCAAGTCCTTTTCTTCGCTCACATGCTCGAGTTCCTGATCTATGCCCATATAGTAACTTTACTGTCTGTTGTTTCCTACACCATAATTATGTGGAACTTTATGTTTTGCTGCATTGAATATCATTTGCCAGGTGTTTGACCATGTTTCCAGGTTTCTTAGGTCTTCTTGAAATTGATGGTGATCTTGTATTCTTTGCATCATCAGCAAACATCTGTATATTGCAGTGAAAAACATCAAACATGTCATTTATAAACTGTAAGAATAGAACCGAAACAAGAACACTTCCCTGTGGTACACCTGATGTTACTTCTCTCCATGCTGACTTCTCCCCGTTCAGAATAATCCTCTGCCTTCTGCTCCTCAGGAATCCCTCTATCCAATTTTGTACTTTTCCTTTAATTCCAAAACCTTCAACTTTCTTCAGGAGTCTGCCGTCGAACACTTTGCTAAACTCCAAATAAATCACATCCAGCTGGGATCCAATGTCTAGAAGCTGTGTCCAGATGTTCAAGCATTGTGGCAGTTATTTGCCACACGATCGATTGGGGATGAATCCATGTTAGCAATTTGCGAGGAGTTTGTTTTTCCATTAGGGGTTTTAATCTCTAATTATGCTCCCTATAAAATTTACATTTTGTGATTCATGACAACTGCATGACTTGTCATGATCAAATTCTAAGCATAGGAACCACAGAAGGTTTATTTATTATGGTCTTATCCAACATGACTTGTCATAACGGATTTCAGAAGGTGGAACCGTGGCACATTGGAACGCTTTTAACGTCTACTAATTTAGTTCAGTGCTGAAAGCACTGAAGAACTCAGAAGTTTGCGTGAATATCACCAATACTATTGAGCTTAACTGCAAGGCATAATAAACTAGACAGCAACTACCATTTTGCAGCCAGAGAGCAAAATGTGAGTCGTAAAAATGACTGTCCCAATGTCCCCCCGGCGTGGCACATTAGGACATTAGCCAGGGCACATTGGGACATCAATTAAAAAATCATTTTAACACTCCATGACATGCAATAGATATTACATAGAAGTGGTGCGTAAGACAGTATACAGTGCATTAACACCTTGTAGTGCCAATAATTAATAACTTTAAACAGTTTTAAACATTTAACATAAACTGTCCTGGCACCAGTGAGTTTGTTTATCACAATAGCAATTCATAACTGTTTGTTACGATATATAAAATTCATACAAGCACTGAGAAAGCCTCATTGTTCTTGGTTTGTCCACAGTATGGTTCGAATTGAACCTGTCAATGTTTACTTTAGTAGCAGGAAAACAAACTTTCCTCGCCATACTTCAGCATGTGGCTGTAATCTGTCTATAAAACCATAGAAACATCAGGATGTGAAATTACAAGATATAATGGCACTACCATATCATATATCTTGCCAGGATCCAAGAAAACCCCACCGTCCCACAGTGCCCCGCATCCCAATGTGCTCCGGTTCCCCCTAGATAATAGAAAATAGACAATCTTTATTTCAATTCGATTTTACAACTGAGAAAATCAACTGAGGCGGCGGGTGTCACCGAATATTATAATAACAATAACAAACGAATTACAAATAAAAAGCAGTTAACTAATATAAAATAAAATTTATCACATACAAAACAGGATAAAATAATAAGTTCTTAATAAAACCTATCATCAATACTTGTAATGTCCAATTTTAAGAGTCTTTGTTTAAAAACTTTCAACTCTGTCTCAAGACGGATAATATTTGGAATCTTGTTCCACAGGCTGGTTCCTTTTTAGGACACTGAGCGAATACGGTAAATTTTTGTTCAGTGTACATACTAATCAAAATCATGATCCTTTGGTTTGTTTATATAATCATAGCAAGACCTCTTGGCTACAACATTCAGTGTAGTTGCATTATATTCTTAATTTTTAGATAGTCCAAATATCGTTGTCAAAGAATTTGGTCAAGCAGCTCATCGTACCCCAACCCTGGGGCACCATAAGCCATGGCACGGTTGGATGTTTACATATCCTTCTCATTCAACTGTAAGGAACTGATACATCCTAAACAAGATGATTTACTTGAAATTATAAAATGTTCACTTACACTGTATACCTTGAAGGAAATACAGGGTGACCCACCTTAACTTGTGCATCGATGTTGTAACCAAAACAGTGTTTACTGAAAAAGTTTGGGATTTCCAATGCAAAAACAAAATAGGATTTTCAGTGACAAGAGCCAAGAGAAGAGTATTATGCAAGTTTGGTTAACTTTTGGTTAAAATTGGACTCAGAAAAAGAGTTCAAATTTTCGCAGAGCTTTTTTTCTGATTTTTTACAATTTAGCTCTTTCAACCTTGGAAAAAAATTTTCGACACACATGTAATGCATGTACTGTGTTACGGAAGCTACAACAAAGCAGTGCCAGGGCTTTTCTTTGAAGGAGATTTGGGTTTATGGAGTCAGGAAGCCCAAATACTGTACTGATGCTGTGCACCATTTTCATACCGGTAATGTCCTGGGGTCTATTACCAATGATTGGAGGGGAAAAATTGTTGTTACCACTCTTAATAAGCATTAGAATAGCTTAATCTTACATGAGAATATCATTAATCACTTTCAATTTGAGCATTTATGTGTGTATCTGCCACTTTATTAATGGCTCCAATAACGCGCATAAATTGTCATCAATGAATCTTATATCTCCTAGAAAAATTACTTGGCTTGGATTTCTAGGCCTAATGACATGGGGAATTTGTTGAGGGGAATCATCTGCACCTGGCTGTATTAGAGAATCATGTTTTTCCATCAAAAATGTTGGTCAAAATAAGACTAGATTTTGAGGGATGGAAATTTGTGACTTTCTAGATGACACCAAAAATGGATTTGGTAGAAGTGTTGCTATAATTTTTCTCTTTGCTTTTGAAACCTGGGTGTCATGTTTTACGTTTCTATTGACTCTGACAATCATAAGACCTTACTATTTTGTGTTGGAAATCATCTGACTGTTGGTTATGCTAATTGTCAGTTATGCTTTTGACTTGTTTGTCTCCGACAGGTTGCCGTTCTAAATTTTCTGACTTGGTAACATACACTGGTCTCTAAATATTACAAACACCATCCATTCCCATCTCTAAGAACCTCCTTTTACATATCAGAGTAATTTCAGGCAGTTTTTGAAGGACTTTGTTGATGCTGGTGCACTTTGAATTCTTCTTGGCTGATTTTTTGGCACAAAATAAAACAGCGACATATTTTCACTTGCCTGTCATTTTTGATACAATTACTGCAGAGGCTTATAACTCACTTTATTTAACAACCATTACTACCAATTCGACAAATATGTTTTCAAAAATTGCCTGTCTCATTTTTGTTGTTTTCAGGAAAGTTTTAAAGTCATGCACAAGTTGAGGCGGGTCACCCTGTAGTTTTCACAACTGCCATCATAATCAGTCAATTTTTGTGTAGTATTTGCAAATTTACACGTGTATATATACCAAATTGTGCCTTTTATGCAGAGTTGGACCATCAAAATGAGTCTGACCACAAGCAAAGATTTTCTACGCATCTATCAGTAGATGGCTAAAGAAGCAAGAAATGTTCCTTCGATTTATCTTGCTGTTGAGTGTGGCTTATTGCCTGAAATCGGACTTACCTTCAAGACCAGTCAATCTTGGAAAGATATGTGAGTACCAGGTTTTCCTTTTAGAAGATCAGTGAGCAAGATTAATCCGTGTCATGCATCGGTACAGGTGTTATTACAGTGGCATCAAACATCTGAGAACTTCAATCAGGAACAGTAATTATAATGCATGGAATAATATCAGGGAATCATTTCTGTGCAATATTTATGATGATATTACTGACTTTGTCACAAAGAAACTTTTTTTCAGCAGCTAAGGGACCATTCAGAATTTATAACTGGGGGTGAAAGTTTTGCTGAAACTTCCCATCAAAATTGATACCCGCCTTTAGTTTAAAGTGGATTTTTAGTACTCCAACCTTAGGTCTAACGTGTATTTTTAGTACCCCCCTCGACATCAGGTGACATACAAAACATACACACATAATATTATATACCATTATACATGGTCACGCATACAGATTTGCGTCTTTTTGCCGACTTTTGCACGTAAAAAAGCATGGATAAAGTGAGTGTATGCGTGTTTGATAACGTTTTTTATTTGTTAAAATTTATTACCAACACTCTTGGATGTGTTATCAAAAATGAATACCCCCTTTGAAACATGCGTGAAAAAAATAGCACCCCTCGGGCAAAAATCACACCCCTCCCCCAGTAATAAATCCTGAACGGTCCCTAATCATGCTTATTGTCAAACTAATAGTGCAACATATATATATATATATTGACATCTTGTGGTACTGCATAAAATTGTTCTAGGATGTTTCTCCCAGTCTGCATCAATAATTCCCAGGTTGTCCCTACACTATCTCCATTTTCCCCATGGCCATTATTATATAATAAATTGATTAATGCAAATTTTCAGATGATTGGCTCAATTCTAGCATCATCAATGACATCGGAAGGAAATTGAATCATATTGTAACTAGATGTCCCGTTTTCAGCCCTCAAAGCTGCCAGCAATTAGGTTGCAATTATAAGATAGATGATTATAGTGGATACAAGTGTAAGTGCGATGGTATGTGTGTGCTCTTAAAAGACTGTTGTTACGACTATTATCATTACTGTGGAGGTTCACATTCCCTCAAAATAAATGAAAATACTCCTGGCTTGACTAACTGGTCAAAAGATGCCATAGAAAGTCTTCAAGACACCAATAATAGTATATCCAGTATGTTGAAATACTATATCCATAATCATGATATCTCTTCGCCACTGAAGTATGCCAGCTGCATGCGCCTGTCAACAAAATACGAGCCTATCTATGACTTATCAGTTATAGCCAAATGTCCACCTGGATTTATCGACAAAAAAGACTCCACCAAGGAAAACTGTGAAGGCCCCACTTATCAGACTTTGGAACCAGTTTACAATTACAATATTGGAATTTTCAAAAACTGTCATTGTGTGTCATGTCATGGGCTAGAGACTTCCAAATTTCGGCCAATTCCATTAAGCTTTTACTGCGATTCAATAGATGTAAATGCTATAAATGAAGAAATTGCTTCAGGGAACTTTTCTGCCGCACGGAAACTGTTATTTAGTCGATGCAAGTTTACTGCAGAGGTGGAGGTGAATGAGGTTCACCATGGTACTCCAGGACTAAATTTCGAATGGCTCATGCGATACCGCTGCCTGAAAAGGGAACATGAATGCGAGGGATGCCAACCATTTTGTGACTCTTTTATCACCATTACTAGAAATACATTTCGCTATGTCAACCCTTTCTTTCAAAGCTGTAGCTTGAGTGCTCTCAACACGACATGTACTTTTGTTCAGGACACAAAAGGCCACAGGCCCCTGTTACCCAACTACAGTCTGTTGTTCTCCACCAACAGTAAGAAAGGTAAAACAATTAGAAAATATAAAAACACACATGACAAACACAACTACGAAACATTCTGTGAGGATCAAGAAAAACTTGATATGCTCAATGACATTTGTGCAAATCTGGATGACTATGTCCATCTACAAGATGGTAATGACAATAATGAGTATGTTTATTTGCCTAAAGTGAACAATTATACAAGTGTAATATCAATAGTTAATGAACAACATGAATCAAACAATCACTCCACATTTGCTGAGAAATTCAAGCTGGTGGGAACAGGAAAATGCAATGAGGTTCTAAAGAATGCGATCATTCAAAACAATATCCGGAAAATTTGGACACAAACAGGGGTGTCCGAACTGCAGGAAAAGTTGTGTTTTACTTCACGTGAAGTCTTTGAGCACTATCTTGATGCAAAGATATCCGCTGAAAATCTTTTCTTTCAGGACAATTATGAATATGAATTTATGATAACAAACATGGACTTGCAATCAAATAACAATTATTGCAATAATCGTGATGAAGTGCAGTTGATAAATGCAAACATTTATAATTTTTCTGGCAATGCCATGATATCTTTTGATATTGGTGGTCTAAGTGAAGACAAATACATGATGATGTTAAATGATTCTCTTGTATTTTCTGTGTTAAAGAAAGATTCACCTTCCAGAGGGCCAACAATGTTGCTTTTTGTGTTGCTGTGTAGAAGGAGCAGCTTAAGTGAAGACTATCTTGGATTTGTGACATTAATCTGCAACTCCCTATCAATGTTTTTTCTGTTTTTAACCATTTCCTTCTACGTTCTGAAGAAGTCAATCCGGTCGAAAGTTGTCGCCTCTATTCCACAACTTGCGTCATCCTTGTTTTGGGCCCAACTCCTGTTCCAGGTAATCTCAGCAAAGAATATTATCATTATAGCATTATCAAAACATGCACGTGAACAGTAGTGATTGGAACCATAGGACTCTGGACCGAGAGTATGAATATAATAATATTATTATTATTTCATATAGTTTTAGATAATCTATAAATAAATGAGTGTCCTGTACAATGGTTTAGAAGCCACTGTGACTGAACTGTAATATTGGCTTTGGGTCAATGCTTATCATCATCCACCGTGCGGCTTTTGGAAGCATGGATTCTCATTAGATTAGATAAATTTATTACAACATGCGAGAGGATACCGTTTTAAGTATGAGACAAGTTTCTGCAATTTTTCTTGGCAGTGCTCAGAGTAAGACTAACATGGCTCAAAATCAAATATCTTTAATTAGTATATAATAGAACCAAAGACCAATGATATTTTCAATAGCAAAATTGAGATCACTTCCATATAAATACAATTTTCACCCAAAATTAATCATACCTTGAATGAAGAAAGCTATAAGTTATTTGTATTATGCATGCCTCAAATATTCTCTTTATGACACATGTATGTTTTCATATCAGATAAGAATCCATATATCCACCAGTGGTTATTTTCAACATGGACCCAATGACATAAAAACATCATCTGTCTCAAGCGATTTTGTGAAATTTCTCTGCAGACTCTTCATTATCATGCCTATCTAAGTAACATATTTCCCAAATTTAGTGTAATAAATTTGTGAATCCATAAACAAATTTCTTTCTGATTATCAAATAAACTATAATGTCTATATTTGCAGATTAGCCACCTTCCCCTGTTCACCTCCCGACCTCTCTTATGCCGCATTGTTGGGACTCTTCAGCATTATTTCTGGCTCACCTGCTTTCTTATTATGACATTTATTTCCCTGGATTTCTTTTATCGCTTTTCCAACATTTTTCATCCTTGGGTAGCCAAGACGAGGAAAGTTGACCGAGTCAAGTATTGTTGGGTTGTTTGTATTGTACTGATGGCCATTCCTGTAAGCTTAGATAACTTCACAGATTTGGGAATAGAGTACGGATCAAGCAGTGGTATATGCTTCATTCAGCCTCAGTTCTACCTGATTGCCTTCTTCATTTGCCCTTCAATGTTCCTGTTCTTCACAAATGCTTTGTGCTTTGTGGCAACAATCATCAACATCTGCAAAGTGTTGCCAAGGGATGCCGACATAGCAGCTGCTTCAGACCGAAACCTGGTGTTGATCTTTGCAAAAATTGGAGGACTGATGGGATGCACTTGGCTATTTGCTCTTATTCCATATGTAACAGGCATCCAGGAACTCTGGTATGTGTTTGTCTTAGTAAACGGACTACAAGGACTATACATCTTTTTCTCCAGTGGAATAAAGGGGTATTTCATTTCCCAAATAAGACACAGAAACACTTCAAGCATGAGACAGAGCCCTGATTTAAACACCCAGTCTTTTAAAAATTACTGAAATTGTCAGACATTAATATATTTTGAATGACCTTTCCAAGGCAGTACAAAAACATGATAATAATGAAGAACTTAAACAATGTAGCAAACAATGCAGAACGCAAATATAATGTGTACTGTAAATGATCATTATTATTGAAGAATATTTATATCATGTCCGCAATGTATCAATATTGTGTCTTTGTGTGTAATAAAACTCTTCGTTGCCTTGTTTTGTTGTTCTTTCTAGATTGCGGAAAACTAAAGAATGGAATAATGGCTTTGTGAAAGGGTCCAGTTCAGTTTATGTTGAGGCGTAAGTTAGTACTGAGCAGTATTTGACCATATATGTTTTTTTTACTCAAAATACAGAGGCATGTTGCCAGCTTCTGGTGGCGTATGCATGTACCAGACAGACCCCAGGTCCTTTTTTGATGAACAGCGCCAGCTGTGAAGAGACTGGCAGAGTTCATGGTCATGCATGAATAAATTCAGTTCATTCTTATATAGATACCTTTGGGCATGCATTCAGAAAGTACCAACAGAGACATCGGTCGATCCAGACGTGGCAATCTAGGACACATTTTGGTATCTGTGAGCATTTCAAAATGCTACTTTCTATCCTGGGTTACTATCCAGTGCTAGACCCCTTGACGATCCTTTGTATCAACCACTGAGAGATCGAGGGATTAAAATTTTGGATTATCGCATTTCAGATGCGTTTACGTCATCCGAGGGCATTCCTATTTATTGATGAAAAAGAGGTGACTTTTGTCAAAAAGTGATAATATATCAGAACACAGAGAATCAGAGACATCTACGTAATCACATTGGCCTACTTACAATTTCGGCAACAACAAAATTTTTGCATCTTGTGAACTCCGTGGATAATGAGACTCCCACAAGCGACCAGTGATGGTATGATAACCAGCGGACCTTTGTGCCATTGTGTAAAAACTGCCACAAGGTGGCTGAACGTCCTGAGACTTGTTCTCAGGTGGCAGACTCACAGCGACCTAGTTGGAGAAATCATTTCTGCTACATATCTCTTAGAACCACTTCTCAGGATTGGGGTGAGGTCAATGATAGTGTGCTGGGCTGCTGATCGCTGGGTTCTGAGTTAGAATCTAGCTCTTGCTGGTGCGCTTGGACTCCATTGTCTTGTCCTCCTAAATGTCGTAATTAATCTACCAAGCGCAGTACGCAAAGCAGCCAATCATGCATTCAATGTGTAGCCACTTCTCTTACCTTATGTCAATGCCATTTTAACTTCATCCTGAATGATAAGATATGTAAGATAAAAGCTATTCTGTCCATTTCTATGTCAATAGCAACAAAGTAGCCAGCTTTTATTCATAGAGTAAGATTTTTTCACACAATATCTACCATAGGTAAATTAATAAAATTTAAATCTTAATATTTCATTACAGGCACCCAGCCCAAAAAGGACTAACAAGTCAATATAAAATTGATGAAATTCAATAAATGATCAGCTTTTTTTCTAACACGTAATGTATACTTTGAATTAAACCAGATGGTCCCATTGCTGTTCTTTGAAGCTAGCTTTTAATGCGAAACTTAAAAATATTGCAATGTGAGATGTATAACCCAAATTCACTGCAATGACATTGTCATTAAATATTCCAAATCTAAGTAAAATTTAGGAATGTTACACTCTTCCAATTAACCGAATAGTATGTTTTTCGTAATAACGGGAGTTAGATTGAATTAAAAATATATAATACTTAAGGAGAGTCTCTATGGCATAAATGATTAAGGTTGTGCAGTAAGCGTGAAAGTGACTTTCCTTATAAACTTTAGAATCTAACACTGTTGCAGAATCATTTGTAAAACATGGCTGCCCAAAAGTGGATATGTTTGCTGCTTGTAGCAAGTATGTTGCTTCTCACTATTGAAGTCAAGGAAACTTTTGGATTGAGGTTTGGCTTTTTTCTTTTTTTTCATAATTAAGCATCAACAAATATTTAGTTTGTCTTCCACGTTAAGTCAGGCAAAATGGACACCTCAGAATCAGATATTCTTATTATCGTTTTCATTGCTATGTGTGTTTCGAAAACTTCGTTTTGCAGTTCAACCGTGACATCATCGGGTATGTGTCAACGTGATTGGTCTAATCTTCAATCTGTGACATATCTGTTCAGAGTTTGACATCGCAGTTAATGACAAAGGAATTTAAAACTGTCAGGCTATGTTTCGATTTGTGTCCAACCACAACAAACAACGCATGTATAAGCTGAGTGTTCAATGTTGCACCTCATTGTTTTCCAAACAAAATGTTTTGCTGTTTTTCACAATACACCAACCATCACAATTTCCAACAACTTTTTTTGTCAGTAATTGCAACTCTCCTTTGAGGCTAAGTAGTCTGTTTGGTTCAGTTACAGTGCATAGTGAAACATACATCATCCATGTGTCACTGCACTTTGTCAGTTTCCTGAAGTCGGTGCTTGTAATAAACGAAATCATTCAACTAAATCTCTGACATCACAGATTTGGAATGAAGCAAATTGCAAACTTGAAAAACACGTAGCTATGATAATAAAATTTTATTATAATGTACCCAAATTATTCAAATAAGGACCTGTAAAAATTAATAACAGATTTCTTGGCCTCCTGTTTCCTGACTAACATGTTTGGTAACCAACAAACAGAACGTTCATCCATAGAAGTCATCTTGGAACATATTGGGTTCTGCAGTTGTTGATATTTCGTACCTGCAGAAAAGATGTTTTGGTGTACGTCTATCTTCTATATACTTATTCCTTTAAACAAATTAAATAGGATCCACTTAGCAGAAAATTATGCATGTTTGATTAATCATGTTTTACGATATGACTTATTGACAGCAAGCTTCAGCAAAGCTTCAGACAAAATAATATCAAAGCACTTTGACAGAGTACTATAACAATCTTAAAATCTCGACAAAGAATAAAACAACATGATTGATATCTGTATGAGTTAAAGAAACCACAGAGATCAGAAAAGTCGTAAAACATGGCACCTGTGAAAAATAAACAGTTTTGAGACCCTTTTTTAAATCTTGTATTATCGTTAGATCTCTTGCCGAATATATTTTATCAACAATTTTAACATACGCCTTCCGGAAATAATTTGTTGTTCTTTGTCACACTTGGAAAATGTTGGTGGCACAGTTTTTTTGAAATTATAACCAAGTCAATGATCTTTCAACTGATAATATCATAATAAATGTGGTAGGCTAATGCATGGGTAGAACAAATAATTGAAATTGGATTAAAGCATCATGTTTTTGAGATATTGTGAGTATATACATACACTTCAACCTCACCTTACGACCACCTCACTAAAACGGGCACCTCGCCATTACGACCACAGAAGCCTGGAACCAAATATTTTACTAGTCTTTGATGCTTAATAAAACCTCTATAATGCGGGCACCTTGTTATTGCGACCACCTCGCAAATGCGGGCATCTTCTGGGGTACAAAGTGGTCATCTTGACCTCAGCTAATACGACCGGTAGGCCTATTGTATTAAGCTGTGGATACTGTTGTATCAAGCAGAAATGCGTATCGGCGACACACTGTCTGCCTGTATGTTTGCTTGCATTTTTCTATTGGAAAAGCTGTATGGCCTAACTGTTAAATTCACTAATAGATCTCAAAATATGGCATATTCAATGACAATTAAGAGATTGGGATACAGTAAGGAAAGCCAGAATTATCAACAGTCATTGGGCCTAATTACACTTTAGCTGAAAGTTCAGAATCAGACTTGACACTTCATTACCAATCAACACCAATCAAGTGCCCAGTTCCATTGTAATTGATCAATCCAAACATCAATGCGCTTTTTAACAGATCTCAATTAACAATTCACATGCATATTAGAGAATATGGAGATTTAATATTTAAACTAATTAAAGAGATAAATATTGATGAATGTCACAAAATGTGAAGGTGGCAGAGCAGCAAGATGCATGCGCCATATAAATGTAATAAAACTTAAAAACTTAAAACTTAATCTATCCAACAGCAGAAATGGCCAGGCCTCCCTCCCACCATGCTACTGGTTTGGATTGCTATATCTAGTCCAAATAGAAGTCAGCTTTTCCATGAAATTACCTATATTTTGGAATTCTGAAGAGACCTATAGACCTTAATTCGCCTGAAAAGCAGCTGAAAGTAAAGAGCATTACCCTCTGCTTAGGTTTCTAGCCTACCTGAATTCAATTACAGGTAATTTCATTACCACGCGATTTTGGTCACTCACAGTTTTCTGTGAGGAATCAATGCTATACAGGTACTTACTACGTTTGATAAATCCAATGTGTGACGTTCTGTTGTTCCTGAACCAATCAGATTAAGCAGAAATGCCATGTATTTAGTGTGCAAAGAACCTTAGAATCGCGTACTAATGAAATTGCCTGTAATGAAAAAACTTTTTAGCTAAATTTTCAAAAGCATTGTGTGAACACAGAAGGCGACAAGCTGAAGTGCAATTTACATGTACACTAATAATAACAATAGGCCAAAGCTAGTGCCCTCTATTACGACCATTGGTGGTCGTAATAGAGAGGTTGGAATGTATATAAATATAACGATACAATTATGTAGATCAATCCTAATCATTTATATAATTTCAGGAAATTCGTCTTCAGAAAGTTAATAAATAAGTGCAATTTAAAGAATGCTGCAGTAGGCCGACACTTTACAATAGGTCTGTCTTCATATGGGGATTGTCACAGGTGTTACGGGTAGGTGGCACTACGATAAGGAGGTAGGGCTATTTTTGTCTTTGGGGAAGTCCAGCAAATGACATATTACCTGGTTTGTTAACTTCATTTGCAAATTAAATTAAATCCGCTGACAAACAGTTAATAACAATCTGGTTGTTAACAGGTTATAGTCCCCCAATCTGTATGATTCTAACTAATAATTCATACACTTTTCTGTTGAACTGCTGTTTTGAGAATATAATCAATACCTGACCCAAACAATCAAACATTCAACAAACACACTCATTAAGTCAGACTCCCTGGCTTGCCTAACAACACCAATCACCTCGTTGAAAGGCAAACGGGATTCCAACACAGCTCCTATTGCTTGGAGATGCCACCTTTACATAAATTCGGAACTACAAATGGATACAGACCTGTTCTCAGTTAATTTTTGTGAACCCTAAATTCACAATCTAAAATGAAATAATAATGCTGTTGCTTTCCAGGAAGGAATTCATACCCCAGCCAGAGCCAAATCCACAACGGAAACTGACTAACTTTCTCTCTTCTATCTTGAGGAAGAAACGTGAGGTTGAAACGCAGTTTCTTTTGAAGATGGACCATTTAGTTACGGCGAGGTTGCCAGATTGAGAAGAAAGAGATGTGATTCACAATACACAAGCAATGAGGTTCCACGAACTTAACCGAGGTGGATTAAATGCCGATTACAGAGATCCAAATAATTGTTATTTGAGAAAAAAAAAAGAGAATAAAAGAACAACAAAATATTTACTTTACCAATTTAGTTTGTTTCTATTAATTAACATTTATTTGTTGATTATGATCTTATCAAAGCTAGTACGTCCGCAACTTTAATAAAAAAAATTCTGATCAATATTTTTTCCTGTATCTAACACATTCTAAACGGAAAAGTTAAATGATCTCTGTTCTGTATTGCTTGATTTGTAAATAAAAGTTTATTTTTGTTGGCATGGAAAACTATTTGCATAAATTTTTTAAAGAAATAAACTTCATAATATATTGCCCTTAGCAGGGCCGGATTATCCATAGGGCACAGTGGGCACTGTGCCCAGGGCCTCACATGGCTAGGGGGGCCTCACAAAATTCTGAAAAAAATAGGATCCAAGGCCAAGGGCACTTCCCCGCTTTTACTTCAACTCTCATGCGGTCCACAGTGGCCTCTGACGCCCCCTCAACCAAGATACCCTGAGCATGAAACAACAAGTGACTGTCAAATGGTTGTCTATTCTTTGTGTGTAATCCTTCATTGGCTGAAAGGGCATTGGATGCAATTGACATTTTCAATATCCTGTGTGCAGGGCAGCGTTTTCTTAAAATAGGTACAAATGGCCCACAGGGGCCTTTCTGCCAGGTTTACCTGCAGAAATTCAAATCATCGATAATTCTCTGAATATTTCCTGAGACTTATAGAACAAAAGTGCATCATAAATCTACTATCTGGTTTTATTAGATAAAAAAAACAAGCTGAAGAGACTACTTTAAGCAGGATACTCAATTGCATTGTCAAACAAATAATTTTAAAATGAAGTTAAAGCACATCCTCTGCACCAGAGTTCCATAGTGCTATATATATAATGAGGCTGAGTTGACATGGATAATGAGTCTTGAAAACATAATTTAATTTCTGGTACAAAAATGTATTATGGTGCCTCAGAGCATCTATGGAGAGGGGCCTCTGAGACTGATGTGGACCTTTCCAGCCATACAAGTTGTTGGACCACACAAGGGTTTTAGTTATGATTATTATGAAGTTTCTCTGTATATCTAAAGAATTTGCAATTTTACACAGATTCAAATAATTTATTGCCATATTGTTTTTCTTCTTTTTTTTTTGTCACCATTTTTATGTAAATAGATTTCGATTTCGAAAAATGAATGCTTAATTCACATGCAATGAAATAAAGACTCAAACTGTGTCAATTTACTGAGTACTTCTTTAAAATGATTATTGTAAACATGGACAAACAGAGACAATGGCCATCTCTTCCATAATTTTGCAAGTTTTGAACGTTGTATTAATATAACTGGCTCTTACTTAAAAAAATGGATTTGATATAATATGGTCTCTGAGAATAATGATGGAGGACGTCCTTTTATTTGTTGCTAAATTTCAACCATCAACAGTGATAGCTCTTTCCAAAGTGGTTAAACAATTTCCAAGACTATCACAAAGTTTCGATGCTGGAGATCTCAGTGAAATCATTTATTTCAAAATTGTTGGACATGCTAAAGTAATTTTATTTTTACATCATGTTAGATTTTTCTTCTCTGAAATCTGCATTTTATTGAACTGCAAATTTTCAGTTGGGGTGGGGGCCCCAGTGCTCAGTTGTGCCCAGGGCCTCCTGAACCCTAGATCCGGCCCTGGCCCTTAGATTATCAATCAGATAAATTTGGAAGTCAATTGGTGTTTGAACAACATAGCAACAAAGTTGAGGGGGGCCTCCGATGACCCCTGTGAGGCACCCCTTGCCGTGTGAGGCCCAGTGCGCAGAACCCACTGTACCCTGTGGATAATCCATTTTACATCCTTCTCCCACCAGTTTTAGACAAGCCCCTGTCTGGGTGTCAGAACAAGGTATATAGATGATCAAAATCATCAAATGCTGCTCTTTACGAACTTGTGCCTCAATTAAAACAGAACTGGACTATTTTAAAAGGAACTGTTCCATTTTGAGGCTATACCCGATCCCCAAATATCCATTCTGGAGAGAATAACAAAACACGGAAGAGAACATTTTTATTATACACTAAGTCACAATATACATACATTATGGTCTAACATGCCTTTTGAAAAAATTCTTCAATAATAAGTTCCTTCATCGTCTTGTTTGCTGCATTTTTTGTCTTTGATGTCATATAATTTGTTTACAGAGATGGAGTCATTCCAATAACATCCACCTCTGACAATTTCAGTAAGTTTTCAAAGACTGGGTATTTACTTCAGGGCCGTCTCCTGTGCTTAAAGTGTTTCTGTTTCTTATTTGGGAAATGAAATACCCCTTTATTCCACTGGAGAGAAATATATATAAGCCTTGCAGTCCGTTCACTAACACAAAGACATACCATAATTCTTGGATGCCTGTTACATACGGAACAAGTGCAAATAGCCAAGTGCATCCCATCAGTCCTCCGATTTTTGCAAAAATTAACACCAGGTTTCGGTCTGAAGCAGCTGCTATGTCGGCATCTCTTGGCAGCACTTTGCAGATGTTGATGATTGTTGCCACAAAGCACACTGCATTTGTGAAGAACAGGAACATTGAAGGGCCAATGAAGAAGGCAATCAGGTAAGACTGAGGCTGAATGAAGCATATACCACTGCTTGATCCGTACTCTATTCCCAAATCAGTGAAGTTATCTAAGCTTACAGGAATGGCCATGAGTACAATGCAAACAA
The DNA here is from genome assembly GCA_026936325.1 of Platynereis dumerilii. Taxonomy (NCBI): domain Eukaryota; kingdom Metazoa; phylum Annelida; class Polychaeta; order Phyllodocida; family Nereididae; genus Platynereis; species Platynereis dumerilii. The sequence continues at coordinate 56,126,726 of JAPTHN010000003.1, forward strand.
CCCAACAATACTTGACTCGGTCAACTTTCCTCGTCTTGGCTACCCAAGGATGGCAAATGTTGGAAAAGCGATAAAAGAAATCCAGGGAAATAAATGACATGATAAGAAAACAGGTGAGCCAGAAATAATGCTGAAGTGTGCCAACTATGCGGCATAAGTGAGGTCGGGAGGCGAACAGAGGAAGGTGGCTAATCTGCAAATACAAGTGTCATACTTTATTCAATACATGAATCATGAATACATTTAGAGTTATAATTTGGTGTTAGTTTTGGTGGATACACAAATGAATAATAAAGGACATTCACAGGGGTTGATCATTACATATACACGACTGCCGATGTTTTCTCATGTTCACAAATTCGTAGAGTCAAGTATGGTAAATCCGTCCAGGTTGCTAATTCCGTCCACCCCCTAATATAGGCATTCACTGACATTCATTTTCAGTTTTATAAGTTTAAATGCAAGATAAACTCATTTTTCAACTAATTTCGATCTTTGTTTATGTTGAAAGCATTTTAAATGGTATTTCAGGGCCATTTAGAAACAGAACACAAAATACAATGAAATCCTGTGACGTCATCACAGCCATTTTGCGATTTAAAGGTAGTAATGTTATTGGCCTCTTGCCATCAACAAAAAATAGTATTGAAGATAGAAAATTGTTCAATGACATACCGAATATTGCTATTCTTGTAGGATTTGTTAAATAACTTCATTGCAGCACCCAGGAAGGAGATACAATGGAAATAGAAGTTGACGGAATTACAATCATTATTTTGAAAATTGCTTGACTAGGAGATTGTAAATACGTCCACCCACTTCAAATGAGGATTAAAGTACTTTTATGACTTCAAATATCTTTAAAAGGCAAAACACCGATTAAAGAAACTAAATTGTGCAATTAGACCACTGCATTGGGCTAACAGAGTTTTTCAATTGTAATTTAAGCAGCCAATTGAAATTCTTGATATTCAACTTTACCTCTCTTATTTAATTCTTCAATTATAAATGTAATTTGTGTCCTATTATTCTGCAATCCTCACAAAATCCTTTCTGAAACTATATAAATTGCAAAACTTGAAAAAATAACAAGATATGATAAGTGGACGGATTTACCATCCTTGCTGGACGGATTTACCAGCAGAGTGGACGGATTTAGGTGTCCCAACCTTCAATTTTTGTTGCCATGGTTTAAGCAGAAAATATTTGAATATTTGAATTTTTTTAGCTGATGATAAAAGTACGGAACAAGCCCCTTCCAAGAGACTAATTCTTATATTCATATCTACTCCCATAGTTCTGGGAATGTAGTATTAGCCAAAAGTGGACGGATTTACCCACCTTGACTCTACATGCTCGTTTTCACACCTTCACGAATTTGTGAATATGCCAAATAATGAAAAAAATATACATGTAGGTTTCACTTATATCACTTATAAATAGATATAAGATTTCGAGTTATAATATGTGTGTAACTCTGATTATAGCAAAGATTAGTTTCTGATATTGTTTCATACTGGAAATAGTTATTCTCTTGCATGTTGTACATAATACAATTCATTTAAATCCAATTGAATGAGAATCCATGCTCCTACAAACAGTCTGGAGGTTGATGATAATTGCATTGACCTATAGACAATACATCATCCAGTTCAATCACAGAGGCTTCTAAACCAATATACATGACACATTCATATTTATGTATGTACTCTATTTTAATATATATTATATTCTATGATGTATGTGTACAAATGTGGTTAAGAAACCTCCATTTGGTTTCATTTACTTCTAAGCAGAACTGTACCTGTTCATTCTTTGATAAAAATATCGCAATATAATTCTTCACTGCAAATACACTTCTCACCACTATCACTGGCTGAAATGTGGCTCTCAAAACTGATGAGAGGCCTATCTCAGGAAAAGTTAATAAAATTGTGCAAACTGTTCGAAAATATTTCAAACTCATGTCTTATATTGACAAGACCTGCAGTTGACAGTTTCTGTCATCAGAGAGGAAAAAAGTAGCATTTGGCAGTTTTTGTGTAGTGTTGAACTCCTTGTCAAAATAAGTTGAACACCTCTTGTAATTACGAACATTGCAAATGGAAACTTGGCTAAAACTACATAACTCCAACACTAATTCTGACACTAAACCCTAATTATATAGCACTTACACTAGTGTTAGTAATGTTGGCAGATACACAAATGAATAATATTCAGGAGTGTTAATCATTATATATACACGAGTACCTATGCTAGTTTTCGATGTGTAAATATTTTTCATTATTTGACAAGTAAACAAATTTGTAGGGGTTTAAAAACAAGCATGTACGAGATTGTGGACATGCAAAATCGAGCATAGGTGCTCGTGTATGTGTAAAAATTAGCGCTCGTGTTTGTGCTTATTCATTTGTGTACCTGCCATTTCTAACATTGGTGGAGGAGTTATATGTTTCAGTATTAGGGTCAAAATTAGGTTTACAGTAATATTTCACACTTGCACAAATGCTAAATTCGTGTATATGTTCGTTGTGGCAGGTTTACAATTTTGTGTACATGTCAAATAGTGAAAAATATATACCTCAGTACCTATTCAAGCTCTGATAAAAATATCACAATATAATTATTCACTGAGATTACCTGGAACAGGAGTTGAGCCCAAAACAAGGCTGATGCAAGTTGAGGAATAGAGGCGACAACTTTCGACCGGATAGACTTCTTCAGAGAGTATAAAGAAATGGTTAAAAACAGAAAAAACATAGATAGGGAGTTGCAGATTAATGTCACAATTCCAAGATAGTCTTTGCTAATGCCACTCCTTTTACACAGCATTACAAAAAGCAACATATTTTGACGTCTGGAAGGTGAGCCTTTCTTTAACACACCAAATACAAGAGAATCATTTAACACCATCAGGTATTTGCCCTCACTTGGACCGCCAATATCTGAGGATATCACGGCATTGTGAGAAAAATTGTAAATATTTGCATTTATCAATAGTACTTCATCATGAATATTGCAATAATTGTCATCTGACTGCAAGTCAATGTTTGTAATAATCATGTCCTGTTCATCTTCATCTTGAAAAAGTTCAATATTGCTTTTTGCAAAAGCCTTTGCATCAAGATAGTCACTAAATTGTTCATCTAAAGTGATACAAATCTTCTCCTGCAGTTCAGACACATTTATTGAGCTCCAAATTTTAAAGAACTTATTTTGTATGACCGAATTCTTCAAAATATTATTGCATTGACTTGTTTCATGTGCCTTGAATTTCCCAGAATATGCTGAGTGATTCCTTGGCTCATGTTTTTCATTAACTATAGATATTATTCTTGTATATCTGTTGTTCCCTTTTGGCAAATAAACATATTCATTATTGTCGTTGTCATCCTGTAGATAGACATAGTCATCCAGATTTGCACAGATGTCATCAAGCAGACCTAGTTTTTCTTGATCCTCACAGAATGTTTCGTAGGTTGTGTCATCTTTGTATTTTCTAATTGTCTGACCTTTTTTACTCTTGGCAGAGAACAACAAACTGTAGTCTGGCAATTCGGGTATGGGCATTCTTCCTACTTTAATGAAAGCACATGTCATGTCGAGAGCACTCAAGCTGCAGCTTTGAATGAAAGGATTGATATAGCGAAATTTCCGATCAGTAACGGTAATAAAAGAGTCACAAAATGCTTGGCAACCCACATCACATTCATATTTTCTTTTCAGGCAGTGGTATCGCATGAGCCATTCTAAATTTAGTCCAGGAGTACCACGATTTGCCTCAACCTTGACTCCATACTCACATCTACTAAACAACAATTTCCTTGCTAAAGAAAAGTTCCCTGAACCAATTTTGTCATTTATGGCTTTCACATCTTGTATATGACAATTATAAAAATTTAATGGAATTGGTTGAAACTTGGCGATCTCCAGCCCATGACATAACACACAATAACGGTTTTTAAAAATTCCAATGTCATAATAGTAGACTGGTTCTAATGTCTGATCAGTAGGGCCTTCACAGTTTTCCTTGGTGGAGTCTTTTTTGTCGATAAATCCAGGCGGACATTTGGCTATAACGGATAAGCCATAGGTAGGCTCATATTTTGTTGTTAGGTGCATGCAACTGGCATACTTCAACGGTGAATAGATATCATGATTGTGGATATAATATTTCAACATACTCGATATAGTATTATTAGTGTTTTGAAGACTTTTTATTGCACCTTCTGACCAGTTAGTCAAGCCAGAAGTCTTTTTATTTATTTTTAGAGAATGTGAACCTCCGCAATAGTGATAATAGTCATAACAACAGTCTTTTAACAAAAAGCAAATTTCATCACACCTACATGTCAGTGCATCATACTTGTCTATCTTATAATTGCAGCCTAATTCTCTGCAGCTCTGAGGTTTGTAATTTACACATTTATATATGATATCATCCAATGCGCTCCCGATGTCATTGATAATGCTGGAGTTGAGCCAGTCATCTGAAAATTAACATTGAATTACCGAAAAGGGCTACACACACGGAGGTGTAAATGAAATTGGGAAAATTTGGGGATAACATCAAGGTTATCAAAAATCTTTGAAACCGTTATATATTGGATATCAAAACAATTTTTTGGCAAAGGAAAGTGAAAGAATGTGTTTCCTGAAAGAACCAAAGGATAACAATTTTTAAAAGTTTAATACATATATGAGGGGTGTCCCAAAAGTTCTGACCAATTTTTTTGGCAGCCCTTTCTATTTGAAATAGCTAAATGAAATTTTCACAGGAAAAATTTCAGGTATTTGACCATCTACTTTGAAAAAATTAAGACTGTAGGAAGTGTTTAAGTTACTGTTCTGCTACCATGGTTACGGGAGGTCAGTGGACCCAGCGCAGCTCAATTTCTCAGACGAAATTCAGCAAATTAGCTGTGTTAAAAGTCAGAGAATTTATAGTAAAAAAGCGAGTGATTGCAAGAAAATGTATTTCCTGATAGGCTTGCAGTCTTTCAAGATATCTTCCATAACATTATAAACATTTATTTATATTTCAACCTGATCAGCTGAGGCACTTACCAAAGGTGTTTTCCAGCAGTTGCCTCACAGCGCTTGAGACGGTTTGGCTGAAACAATCTGCTGTCAAGAGGCAGTGCTCAAGAACCTTAGGTTCAAAAACTCAATCTCATCTGCTTTAATTACCAGATTTGGCCTTCTGTTACTTTGCGTGATAATAAAATTTATATACCAGTTCAAAATTAAAGAAATAATCGTCATAACGATAAATGAAGCAGTCTCCACATACACTGAAATTCCAAAATTTAGGTACAGCCCAGTTTGGAGGACCCAGCTGATCGCCTCAGCACATGGGTTAAACTGATTCACAGTGACTTTAAATGTAAATGAAAAACTTTGAGATACTGTTAGGTTTCCAAATAATATTTTTCATGATCATCCATTCCATATTAACAGTAAATTCCTTGGTTATTTACAAGCCTAGACACTTGGATTTAGCCTAAAATATTGAGCTGTGCTGGGTGCACTGACCTTCTGTTTCCATGGCAACAGAAAAGTTATTTAAAATGTTCAAACAGGTACCATATTTTCAAAATGGATTGTGAAATACCTGAAATTGATTCTGTGAAAATTTCATACAGCTACTTCAAATAGAAATGTCTGCCAAAAAAATTGGTCAGAACTTTTGGGACACCCCACTATAAAAGGTGCAGTCATCAGTCTAGACTATTCTCAGGCCCTCATGTCTACAGGAAACATAGAACTTGATTCAATGTGTCCCTCATTGCTCCTGATGAAAAAAACTGTCCCGAAGTGATAAAAATAGATCAGGTTTCTCTCTTGTAGAACTTCCCTGATACATAGGCAAGAAAATCCATGCAGAAATTTTTCAGCTGAGCACCTATTTTCCCTAATATTGCCAAAAAATTGATGTGGCCTTAACTTTTGCCCGGTATTGTATGGCACCTAAAACAATGATTATGCGAAACATCAAACTTGAGAAAACGGCATTTGAATTTCCCGCCATTGCAATAAAAGAACTGATTAAATAAAGAAGAACACCCGATTCAGATAATTTAAAATCACTTTCTCGTAAAATGGCCTTAATTATTCGAAGGAAATATCTTTTGATAAATTGTGGTACCAACAGCTAAAACACATTGCAATTTGACCTTTTGTCACATTTTGCTAATTTCTGGGAAATTGCCTACTTTGAACTCATATTGGGGGAGCAGGTCACATATTACATTTAATGTATAATTTTTAAACAGTCGCCTATTTGAGAGTTGAGAAGGGGGGGGGGGGGCTTTAGGGGGGCTGTAGGCCTAGTTGCAATTGGAAAACAAATAATACTTACATATCTTCCCAAGACTAAGCGTTCTGGTTGGCTGATCCTTATTCAGGCAATAAGCCACACTCAGCAGCAAGAGAAATCGAAGAAACATTTCCCTCTTGCTTGGTTTCTTTGTGATACTAGTGAAGAGACATTTTCATGTTAGAAAGCTTCTGTTGGTAGCCTGGGTCTGTATGAAAGTTACACAAAGTTGTAGAGTTTGAATTTCTGATACTTTGTTACTACCGGGGGAACCATCGTACATAGGCACAATGGGAAGAGGCTAATTTACTTGTTTCTTGAAGAAGACTATTTAAGGCAGGGTTGCAAAAAAAATCCAATTCAAATTTTAAAAAATCAAAAAAATCTTATTTTTAAAATTTAAATCAGATTTTAATCAAGCCGTCTATTTTTCTAATATGATGGTTTTCGAAGAACTTGAAGTCATAATAAATGATAAACTGTCTTAATTAGGTCTTGTGTAATGGGAAAAATTTATTTCACTCCCCAAAAGTCATGTAATCAAGGTGTAATTTAATCTTGTAGATCGTTCATATTTTTTACTTTTTTAAGCTGTAACAAATTCCCTCAGAAAATGAATTTAACCTCAATTCAAGTGTGAAATTTTGTCAATTTTTGGAGCTATTGCTAGGAATGATCAATGAAATGCAAAAAGTTTTATTTGGCTTCCATAAGAGACTTTTCAGGGATTAATCCCATTTCGATGTCACAATTTTTGATTACTTGGAGAGCCACTCTCATACTTAGGAGCAAAGGAATGATTGAAATTACTAACGATGTCCAAAGAATCAGTATCTTATAATTACTATTGTTTCTTATTGTTGTTTTCTTGTCTAATTAGTCCGACATTTGGCATGAGATTTGCAATTTGGTGCATGACAGAGCAGATATTGGATTGTCTTAAACTGGATTAAATTAAGCCAAAACCACCCCAGTATCTGCATCGTAGCTGTGATTCCTTACCTGTTCAAGTGTGAAGGTGTCAACTGATCCATTATAACATTTATACACAAACTATTTGCAGTTTTCTAACAAATAGTGATTTTCAGTTTAAATCATTGATAAAAATCACTGATCTAAATCAAACAATCCTGATTTAAGGGGGTGTCATTAAATCTTGAAGCTATTGAGAAAACAGCGAAAATCATGGCATACTTAAATCTTTTTAATGTTATTTGAAGTAATTAAAAAAAGGACTTTCTAGCAGCATAGGTTGTCAATAAACAAACTCATGAACTTAAGCTATGCACCTCATAAGAGGATAAGGAAACCAACGGGGTACTGCAGCGGCGTATTTAGGGGGGCATTGTGCCTTACACATAGAAAAATCCGCAGAGTGCCGCACATTTACCCTATATAATGCCCCCCCCCAGGCTATTTCCAAATACATCCATGTCAATGATATACCAAAGGCAGTTCGCAGATTATTAAAAAGAAAATAACTATTTACAATGGATCACTGATCCGCAAACAGCTACTGTATTTATGTCACTCTCACAGCCTCACACATGTTGTGGTGCCATATTTTTCCGTCTGCCTGTCTATCTCCTTTCAAATTTAGCTGATTTGAAATAAGAACTTTACTGAGGCACACTCACCAGTCCAAAATTACCGATCCATTTGCGAGTGGTTTGTCCAATGGCTCGCTTGATAATGATTCTGCAGCCCTCCTACAGCGCAAAGGCATTAAATACCGACCATGTTCTTTGTTTCACAAAACAATGGTTTAAAATAGAATATGAAATTCTGACATTGTTGTATAATTCCTTTTGACAGCATCACTAACAATATGATCTTTGTGTCGCAAAAAAGTATACACCCTGAAATATCTATATTTCTGACATTATCATTTCATTAAACTAATTTAGAATTGATCTCATTGTTTTAAATTTACCCATATGACATCTGAAAAAAAACCTCAAAATTCCAATTGTTGTAAATTGAGCTGCTACATGTCAAATTTATAACATGCTATTCATTCCGATAAAAACCACTTCAGTGCAGGGATCACATTACAGTATTGAAAATAGACAAATCGGTGTAAATTTCCCAGTAAAATTGCTGTAAAATTAGGAGGTTAAGAAATCAAACAGAATTAACATTTGAAAGATTGACGCTGTGGCAGGTTTTAAGAGTTTATTTCTGGCCAAATGCCATGTTGACAACAATCGATTAAAATAAGGAAATGACAGAACATTGTGTAGATCTTCGATAGTTTTTTATTACAATTTGTGACGTGCATTGTGCATGCATGGTCATTGCTGAGAAAACAACCAAATTAACAATAACGAAATATGATATATTTGAGGTTAATTTGAAAAAAATCCAGGCTTCTTTCAAAAATAAGGGTAATAGGAACAGGGGCGGACTAGCCTATGTGGCAAAGTGGCAGCTGCCACGGGCCCACACACTTAGGGGGGCCCATGCAGGATGCCAAAAAAATTTCAAGAATGGGCAAAATCTTGCTTTCAGGTTCATGATTGTGTGTTGCAACCACACTAACTGAAAAGGACAGCACCCTCTCATGTGGGGGGGCCCACCTTAAAGTTGACAATTTAGCAAATTAGGCCTGTAGTATTTTGTTTTTCTATTTCAAATATTGCCGGTGGGAGGGAAGTGGGGGCCCATTCACTTATTTTGCCACGAGGCCCGAGATGCCGCTAGTCTGCCGCAGAATACATGTAGGAATATGTCTGACCACCAAGCCAGTCCTGTTAAAGCAGGCTAGCAAGTGAGGCTGCAGACTGGTGAGATTCTTGTCTAATTGGGTATGGAATTGGCTTCAAGGTCAGTGGAACGGCTGCCTTTCAGGTCCGCGCACGGGAGAATGTTCGTCGAATTTCTTCATGCAGACTCATGTACAGTACAAACCAAAATAAAGTATGATTGCCCCAGCAGGAAGGAATCGATCAGCCACTACTTTACCCTTTCACACCTTTTGACTACCCCTGAATCACTTCCTTCTTTTACCTGTAGACTTGAAACTGCCTTTTAAAATCACATTAAAATCACATTTAAACAACACCAATTCAAACTCAATCACCCCCATTGTGTCTGATTTACTTGATATTTTGCACCTCTGCTAATTGCAGTTGCATTGGTAGCTGTCTAAATAGAGTTCTTAATGTGGGCTAAGGTTGTTGTAAGGAGTCAAAGGGAGTTGTAAGGAGATTTGGGTCGGAGAGGAGAAAAGAGGGCAAAATAGGTAAACAGAGGACTTCTGACAGAAAATTTTCTTACTTTATTTTGGGTTGTACAGTAAGTCTGATATAAGTTAAGGTTACACCAGACTTCACCTGTCCCTCTGTATATCAAGCCTCCAGTGGAGGCCCTCCACCATCACAGGGGCCTTGTTTTGTTCCAATTCATGGGGGGACAACTTGAATAAGTGATGGATCCAGAAGCTCTATTCGAAATGCGTCATTTTTCATTGCATTTCTGCAAGTGCATGCGAAGGTTTGAGAACCTACTCGTTCGTAATTAGGCCTATCAAAACACACAATACAATCTGAAGCAATCAAGTGAGGAACAACGTAAATAATGCCTCATGCCAAATAATTGAATCCAATTTAATTTCAAGCCTTATCAATAATGGTAGGCTATGTATCTCTAAATCTTTCTTAACCTTAATTCTTCAATGAATGTCGAGATAATCTTGAAATTAAATTTTTAATTTTGACTTTTGTTTGAAAGTTGAATTTTAAATCAGATAATCTAACATTGTCACACTATCAAAATTATGACCTTTTATAGAATATGAGGTGACATTGTTAACTTTCAGTAAATCTAACTAAATCAAATAACATGATATCATTCTTTCTAAAGTAAAAGGTCTTACAAAATAGAACAAAAACACTCGAACAATAGTAATGAATTGTCATGAGTCAGCAATTCTATCTTTTAACCAGGAAATCATCAGGCTCCGCTCTGTATCACAGTGGTCGCAACCATATTTTTATGAGCTGACAGGAGGTGCAAGCATGCAATAGCCTGAGCTGCTCTTCAATATTTGGAAACATCTTCCTTACTTTTCTTGCAGCGTGATGAAAACAACTCATATTGTTATAAATAAGAACATAAATATACCAACATCATAACAATGTGATTAACCACAAGACAAGTCACATTAAAGTTGAATCCCACACTTGGCAAGAAATCTAAAATCCAAGAGATATTCATGAAACTTTGCCAAAAAGTTCTTCAAAAAGAAAGCTTTCAAATGTAAAAAAAAATTGGCGGACTACATTGTATCCAACATAGTTTTCGAACTATGATCTTTTCAAAATTGTATGTCATTACACTAAAACATACAGTAAAATACCGATGTTTTTTGGGAGTTAATAAGTTAGTGTCATTATTCCTGGCTGAGCCAGCAACCTTCGAGTGACCCTACACCTGTTTTCAAAAATCTGTGGCTTTTCCAATGCATATGGACAATTGGACCAAGCGGGGGAGCCACCAGCTGGGTATTTTTGTTGAACTGTGGAGTACAATAGATAGAGCAGCTGTATTCTGTTGGATTCTACTTTAAGTTAAAATATTAGAATCTGTATCACTCACCCTAAAAGTTGAATTTAAAAATGAGAATAGTCATAATTTAGGCCCATGTATAAAACTACTAAAAGTTTGGAACTCACAGAACTTTGGGTATGGGTTTGAACAGTTCAGGTATTAGATAAAATGTCCACAAAGCTCTCAGAAATGTCTCAGTCTGAGTATGGCACGTGTTTGAATATACATTCAATTTTTGGGTATAATATATTTTAGCAAATATTCTTATTACACAATGTCATCACCTCTTACACACTGTAAATTCTGAAATTCTGAGTTAGCTAAAATGATTGAGTGAGACGGTTGCACAATTTGTTTGAGCCATGATAGCTTGCTGTTTTGAGTTATGATAATCTTTATGTTGTTATAACTTGCAAACAACAATCTTGGCTCAAAGGAATTGTGCAACAATTAAGCTAACTCAAAATTCAAAATTTACAGTGCATGCTCTTTGCATTAAGCGACTGACAAGTGTTAATGAAAATAATTGTGAAGAAAATAATGACCGGTAACTCAAGAGGTAATATTACCATAAAAATAAAATGTCAGGCAGTATACAGACTCCAATAACCTCTTTTAAGAGCTAAAATGGTGTGCCAAAAGCAGCAGATCTCTATTGTTACGGTCCTGTTTCATAACACGTATGTCAAAAAAGGTGGTAAAAATGTGATGGTTTAACTGATAGTATTAGAATGTGTTCCAAAGACTACGAAAATAAGAAACACTTACTTAAGCTTCTACTCTCACCATTAAGTTGCGTGTAGATTTTTAAAACACGTTTTTAGCTTCTGCTTTTATCATATGGACCATTATGATAAAATGTTTGGAAAAATTAACTTAAAAGGTCAACTTCTGCCTAACTTTCACGTAATCATTAGAATAAAACATTAGAACACTTCGGTGAAGAAAGTAGAGAATGTACTAGGAAAATAATTTGGTTATTATACAACATGAGGTCAGCTAAAAACATGGCTAAGTCATTTTCCCGGTAACCCTGTTAAAAGATTAAGTTATTGGAGTTAAGCACTTAAGTATAACCTGTGTAAAATGATCATGCAATCTGCATGGTACTGATGTTAAATTGAGTAAAAATGACTGCAGTGAAGATACAAAGTCATCATAATTTACTTTTAATGCATTTTGTGATATAGTGACCTGTATCATACTGTTATTATTATTATAAATCTCTAACATGTGCCAGCACTCAGGCATTCAGGTGCGCTTTACAATGTGCAATTTTAAGTTTCATGCAACAGAACACAAACAGTTTTGAAATTTCTTGGTCTGTTTTTTTACCCCAAAGTTTGTTCATGCCCAACTTGCATATAATTCACATCTTAAAACATAGACATCAAGACTTTTTGGTCATGCGTTTAGAAACGGTGTCTTTGTCGGACAATGGGACAAATATGATACTCAAAATTTACTTTCAACACATATCACACTATTTAGTGGCTTCCCATGGCAATTAAACGTCCAAATTCCAGGAAAACTAATTTCATCTTTATACAAAGGAATACGAACAGAAGATTTGTTTGAAAACATAATTTCTCTAGGTATGTATTGCGTTTTGTTCTATGAGGCCAGTGTAACAAGTCTCCTGATTGGCCAACAAGCCATCTGAATATTGTAGTGTTCACCTGTGTGACAGGCAGGTCAATAATAAATTATGGGAAGCATTATTAACTGACCAGTTAAATAACATGTGTTATTGACCTCCCTGGAAAAAAAAAGCCAAAAAAAAATTCCCCAAAAAAAAATTAGCTTCCAAAACAAAACAAAAAAATTTTTAAGTCCAAAAACAAAATCTCCTAAAAAAAACAATTCACAAAAAAAGGAACATAACTCTCTTGCATTATACAATTTCTTTAATGTCCGAAACGTTGACTTTGAAGGCAACAAATTACGCCACTCAGTATCTCTCAAACTAACAAGTTCTCTTTCTAAAACTTTCAATTCACAAACATCTTTCTAAATTAACCATGGACAGGATATCTTCAACTTGTTTAGACCAACCTTTACCCACAGGTGAAAGCCGCTGGTTTGGGGGTAAATTCTGGGATAATTCTGACATACCTCCTATAACATTGATAAGGTTGCTCACCAGCCCATCTTGTGATCCTGCCAGAAGCCCTGGGTGACCTCAGTGTCTCATTTCATTGGTAGATCAGATCTAGGTCAAAATATTGGGTGAGCAAAGGTCAAGAAGACATTCAGCCAAAGGCTGAGTGTCTTATTGATTGATCATGCTCCACTGCTTTGACAAAGTATTCAATAAATATCAATGATGAGGCATTTGCTGATCCTATTGTGATTGTTGGCTGTGAAAAACAGAAACAGCCACAAACATAACTATCAAACCATTAAAAGCTTTCCAATTATCATTGTGATACCGATCTGCCAAAGAGTCAGCTGCACAGAATAGTTTCTTTTAAAAGAACATATTGGCATTCTAACTACAATTCTGAGAAACAATCATACTTTAGGCATTCAAAATATGTCTAACCCACTGCTGAAATTACTTCTTTTTTTTATCTACTTTTCTGCAAGCAATTGAATTACATGTAGTACTGATGCACTGTGTAATGTATTAATATAGCTTTTTTGATAGTAGAATGCCCAGGTCCTTCTTAATACCAAGAAAAAAAAAGCTTGTAGAAAGAAATTTATTGTCTTTGCGAAATACTGCACAACTGAGCACTTGAAATGATTCAAATATCCTCACATAGGTGGCACCACCTCCTGGAGAGCATACTTGTTGCAACTTCTTTGACACCATATGTTGCAGGGTGCTTTGATGGAAGGATCAAAATTTGCATGTGCATAATTAAAATGGAAAATTTCCTAACTTCATGCATGTATTTCCTTTCCTCTTCAAGAAAGAAAAAACATACACATTGCAGTGCTGGAGGTGGTAAGTCCGACTTTTTAATAGACTGTTTGTGGATAGATATCAGTCATATTTAAAACATTCCAGTTGAAAAATTTATCTGATTGCTATTCTATTGACAATATAAGAAGTCTATTTCCCTGAAAAAATGTAAACGAATAGTTTTTCATGCTGTGAAAAAGCTCTCAGATTAGCTCTGCTTTGTTTATATTTCAAGCAATGCAGGGCTCTCCTTCGGTAGTTTAAGGCTTTACAAGCAATTTAAAAACTCACTTAATTATAGAAAACACGCATTTCTGTTGATTGGAAATGTATACAATACTATAATTCTATCAATTTATGATCTATAACAACAAGTTAAATTTTACACAGAATCGGCGGACTTACTACTTTGAAGGTTATGTTCCTGGCTCAGAACTTGAAATGCTGCATGAAGGATATATTTTTAAGAAGTGACTTTGCGTTATGGTACTGCCCTGCGCCTATTCCCTGAAATAGGGAAAAATACAGGACCCAGACATTTATTTTCATGAAAAGAAAACCCCATTAACAACCATTTATAGTCTTTTTCCTAGTTAATTTTTATTATTTTACCCTACAAATATAATGTGTATTTGGCATAGCCAAAGATTCGCGTGAGCCTGATTTTATGTAGTAGGCCTACCTGCATCAATGAGATCTCTTCAAGAGCTTTAAAACGACATCAAAAACTCATGTGTGCGATAAAAACTCACTTTACAAAGAAGCGATCTAGTTAATTAACTGAATCACAGGATCGCTCCTGTAGCCTGCACAAACCACACGCCACCTGGTGGAAAATGACGGAAATCGTCGCCGATGTTTCTTGGAGAAAATTGACAAAACTGAGACTTTTTCCTCTCAAATTCACGCGAGTATTATGCAACACGGATATTAGGGAGCATCGTCTGCCCCCTAAAAAAAAAATTGAAATATTCATTTGCACTTTTGCGATATTGTTCCTTTGCCCGTAGAAACACATTCTGAAAAATTTCAATAAGATGGGATATGGCTGTAGGGTGGCACTTTTGTGTCAAAGTTGAGTCAAAAATTGTCAAAAAATTATGCTTTGAAAAGTCTCGGTTAGAAATATCAAGCTTATGGTTGGCTGTATGATTTTAATTCATAAACCATTATTCTTGGAAGAAAATTGTCTTTATTTTGAATGGTAGAAAGCTATATTTCTGAAAATTTCTCATGCTTTAGTTTTTTAGAAAGCTGAAAGTTTTTGACCATTATGATAAAATGTTTGGAAAAACAACTTCTGCTTAACTTTCACGTATTCATTAGAATAAAACATTAGAACACTTCGGTGAAGAAAGTAGAGAATGTAATATTTTTTTCTAGATAGTTGTTTTTCAAATTCAAATGTGCAAATTTTCTTAAGTTACATGTAAATATGAGAAATACAACAGTTCATTGAGACACCGTTCTGCCTCTCTCTTTCTGCTTATCAGATGATGTAGTATAGACTACATCCTCACTTTATAGACTTCTTTGTGCTCACAAAGTCCTTCTTTTGATTTATCACATTTTACCCAATAAAAAAGAAAATATCTCGGCACAATTGCGACTTCTGCTCAATGAAAACCATTGATGTTGGTATTCAAATTAAAGCTCTCTTTCCAAGGAATGAAAAAATGAAAATTGACAATATTATTTATAACCGTGAATCGCTAATATATGACCTAATACTGAAATTTCAAGGCTGTTGTGCCACCCTTTGGCATTAGAATATTTTCCTAAAATTTTTCAGGGCTTCTTTTATGATACAAGGGAATAATCATACGAAAGTACATGATGTTTTGATGATATAGGGGCAGACGATGCACCCTAACGGATATTGATACACATTCGAACAACACAAAGGTATGTTTTCTAACATTTTGAATTCGCAACGAATCTGTTGTTCTGTGGCTGGACCTGACAAGTCTATTTTTAGCACACTGACAAATTGTCGTGAATATTAGTTGTTGAAAGTAAAACAGCAACACTTGCAGTGATATGATACACATATATGTTGTTTTTTTAGTAAACATGAAGCAATTTCAATGACTTTGTTACACTTTCATACTACTTAGTCAATTAGAAGGTTGATTGTCAAACAGTTGAGCATGTAATTCACAGCTTCACAAATTCCTCTTGACCTTGGATTATTTGTTTATTTACAACTGGCCAATCACAATGCCTCAAAGGGCCAAATTCATTTGGGTGTCTCTGAAGAAATTGACAGCTAATTCTAATTAAAGACAAGGAAATCCTTTAAGAGCCCCCTTGGTCAACTGACTTAACTGGATCATATGTAGGTCATTCTGGGCAGCTGAATTTCTCATTGAGGTTCTGGCCTTCTGCAGCACTTTCAACAGCAATATTTAATGAGATGCTGAGGATGCTATTTGTACAGGTAATGATTCAAAACATTGTCAAATATTGTAAGAAACTTGTGCTAGCCAGATTAATTATGTACTCTGCATAATAGTTAGGTGGGAAGCCAACAAGTTACCCTTGCTGATTTGAGTGATGAGCTAGTGAGCAACCTTTACAATGTTGTTGGTGTGTAATAATCATGCCAGAAATTTCCCAAACCACAAATTGCCCCAACCCTAACCTAGCGGCATTCACCTGTGCTTTACCTTTGCTGTTATCCCCTTTAAAACTTTCTTGGTCAATCGTGACTCATCCTACAGAGCTCCGAATATGTTTCAAAATTACTTTTTTTTATAAATATTCTGTAGACCCTGACTCAATGAACAGAAGGCCAATAATTGTAACATTAAATATTACACGTCCTTATTTGAATTCTAGAGGTAAATCTAGTGAAATTTCAAGATAATCTTTTGTTACCAAGCTGGGGCTTACACCTCAGTTGACATAGAATGACCCATCGCGGTATAGTAAGAATACAAATGTTTCAATCCACAATGACAATTTGATTTCCGACTAAATATTTGTCTATGCATGAAAAGGAAGAAAACCCTTACCCCAATCCGTTAGTTTGCTTGACTTCTATAGTGAGAAGCCGCAAACTTGCTACAAGCAGCACACAGATCCACTTCTGGGCAGCCATGGTTTACAAATATCTCTGTGCAATAAGTGTCAGAGAATGCGACCAAATAAGGAAAGTCACCTTCGCGCTCACTGCACCAGACTTGTTATTTATGCCATAGGGGTTTAAAAATGTTTTTTATTGTATTCATAGAACCCTTTCATGCCAAACTGTATTCAGGGAAACAACATGAACCTGGTGAACCTTTTTTGAGGGCGGTGACCTGGAAAATGACAACAATGAACCCACTGTGATTCTAAATTCACCATACCTTGATGATGCAGGCTTCAGAAATATACTAAAACGTTTAAAAAAAAAGTTTTTCAGTCTTACTTGTCAATCCCCTAATGCAAAGTTTGAGCAGCTGAAGCTTTATATTTAAAATTGCAATAGGACCGATGTCACAAATTGGTAAAATCTGGAATTTCTGGTGAAATTGGCCAAAAAATCAATAATCACTGATATGCTTCCTATATGTTATTAGATTCCAAATCCAAAAATTTGAAGTTGTATATGTGATTTTGTGACGTGTATGCCACATTAGGGTGCATCAGTTGCCCCCAACCTTTTCCAATTTTGATGTCTATGTGATATGCTAGGAGGTTGGGTGTCCTGAGCATGCACATCAAATTTCAGGTTGATATTCCTATGGGAACAGCCACCTCCATGGCATTACTTATTTCAATGAAACTAAACTGCAATAATTCGCAAAAATGGCATAACTCAAGAATCGATGGTCCGAAAGAGTTGATATTAGGCTCAAAATGTGCGGGATAAATGAGTTTATATTCATTACAATTGCAACTTTTGCTCTGGGACCAATAGTTTCAGAGCCAGGTCGGAAAAACTTTATTTTATTGAAGATATCCACATTTGGGATGATGCAGAAGTTGGACTGAACAAGATACATCACCACAACGGGCACTATGGATATATGTATCCTCTGTGAAGGATCTGAGATAGAAATAATGCAGACAGGATCATTGTAGACTGTGTGGGGCCCAAATTTTCATAAATACCCATTTCTATTGAATTTCCAGGTAAAATTTGGTTTTTGTCAAATAACAGAAATACGGTTAGAGATAGGGGGAAAGTTTCAATTGAAGTGAATATAAATATGGGCATGCTGCACATTTTGAGCCCAATACCATGTCTCTAGGCCAAGTGGTTCCTGAGATATGGAGATTTTTTAGGTTTCTCCGATTATGAACAAAGATCAGCCTGGAGGTGGCTGTTCCCATCAGAATTTTGAGCTGAAATTTTTTGACCATGTTTTTATTGTCCAGCCTCCAAACATATCACATAGACATCAAAATCTGAGAACGTTAGGAGCAAATGATGCACCCTATGCCACATTATGCTAGTAAATTTAAACATGAATGTGAAGAAAATACTAACTTAAAATGCAGTTTATTCAAAACGAAACTTTGTTTCTTCAAATGCACTATGAAACGTGCACACGTTTTGTTGAATAATATTCTTAAAACAAACAAAAAACAGATTTTTCATTATTTGCCTTCCCATATCTTCCATGGTGTAATTAGCAGGTAATGCTGAAAGCAAGCTTTGCACTTTTTGTCAGCCATAAACACAGGGCCATTATACCATGACAGGTTTGACTAAAAACCGTATTGTATATATACCAATGGAAAGCTAAGCTCAAGTGTAACAACACAATATTAAACAAGTGAAATTTCCAGCAAAGAGTCTTTATCACAAAGCATTTGAACAAGACATGTCTGAACGTACATTTTTACAAAGTGTAAGAGTGCCACATTTGTTGTAAGGCCACTAATGCCACATTTGTTGTCAGGCCACTAATGCCACATTTGTTGTCAGGCCACTAATGCCACATTTGTTGTCAGGCCACTGATACCATGATAGGGTACATTTACAACTGCGTTCTATAGACCAATAGAAACCTGGGCTCATGAGCAACAAAATCGTATCAGAAAAGGTAACTTTCCTTCCACTAGCCTTCATCAAGAAGCGTGTCAAGAAAAAGGGTCCTCATAAATATTACAAAATTTGAGAGTGTCACATTTTTTGTCAGTTTCAAAGATAGGGCTCTAATGCCATTATGGGTTGGACTCTCTACCCTATTCTATACACTAATACAAAGCCAGGCATGACAATAATACCAAGAATGCAAGAATTCCAGCAACAAGCCTTCATCAGGAAGTACCCAAACAAGAAAAGGCCCACAGAATGTTTGCAGAATATAAGAGCGTCGTGCAGTTGTCAGTCTTACTCAAGCCATCGCAACTTCTGGCACAACAGCCTTAGCCACTTAAGTGATATATTCCGGACAGACAAGGTCATGAGCAATGCATTGGTATATCAAATTTTCCAAAATTGTTTTGATCAGTGGTTTATCTGTGGCATCGAAAATCACATTGCACTTTTAAGCGTCACCAGGGACACACCAACTGAGGATTACAAAAGGTGTATTAAAAAAATATAGAAAGGTCTAATTGCCATTTTTATGGATTCACAAAATGCTCACCTAATCAGGGAACTGTAATGAATTGTAATATTGATCCTAAATCTATCCCTTTTCCTGTATTTGAAAGTTGTATGCAAACATTTTACATGGAGTGTCCAGGCAGGACACCATAAATTTCCCTAACTGCAATCATGTATCACTCATTATCTCAAGACCATTGACATATGGATGCAATTGCTGCTATTTACATCAAAGAAGATATTTTTGCCTATCATTCGATCCATAATACCAGCATAAATTCCTTTGTGGGGCTGAGATATGACCTAAAATGTAAGTGCATATTGGCACAAAACTGAAGTTTTACCAACTCACAGCACTGGACCATAAGTTCAGTTAGATTCTGGGCTCTGGAGTCAAAAAATTGATCTGGTGACTCCTGATTCCTAAACGTTACATAAATAATTGAGAAAAAGCAATGTTAACTGTATTGAAATTTTAAAGATCAATCACGCAAAATTTCTGACACAACTATTAATTATTTAAAAAATCCAATGAAAACACAGTGGAATTGATGTCTACCTCGTGTAACCGCATGGAACTCGGGTACAAAAAATGCCAAAAAGAGGAGTCAGGAGTCACAATCGGAGTCGAAATTCAGAAAACCAAAGGAGTGAGAGTTGGAGTCCAGTTCAGGAAGTCAAAAGAGTCGGGAGTCAAAGTCTCATGTGCAAGGTACTTGTACACGTAGGCTGAGGAGTCAGTTGAATAAGTTGAAAAAGTCAGTAGAATTTCATTTTCATGTCAGTCAGTCACATTTGGATAAACTAGTCACTTAAGCTTGTGCTTTTTGCTAAAGTCAGTTGGAATTGGTCGTCTAAATCTTACTGAGAAAGCATATCCAAGCTGGAAACAACTTTAATTTCAAAAGTAGATAAGAATATCAGCTGTTGTTTTTTTTTAAATTAAAAAAAGTCTCTTTTTAATAATTGTAATTTTGAAATTGATAATCTGATTGTTCATGAACTTAACTTTCACTTTATATTAGAGAATTTTTTTTCAAAAATTGAGTTAGTCAATCATAATGTCGTACAAGTTGGAGTTGAATTGTGTAAACTAGTTGAATTAACCAGTTGAATTCCTGTTTAGTCGACATAATAGTCGTGATGATTTGATTTTCAGCTGACTCCTGGGGTTTGTGCTAGGAGACTCACTGAGACTCACTGAAGCGGTGCTTGTGGTCAGGGGCAACTGTTAAGAAACATTGATTAGGGCTACCCCCCGAAATGACTAGAATATGTTTTCTATATTATTAATGTTTTTACAGTATATTGTGATATAAAATTCTACATCCTGTTCAAGTCTTATTAAAAGTCTGATTAATTTTTTTTTATTTGACAACATATTTTATCGAACCCAAAATTTTCATTGGCCCTTCATGAACAAAATCGAATGAGACAAAAAATTGGTGGCCCCTTTTATCAATGTCTGTGCTGGGCAAGTAAAAGATCCCTCACATGGGGTAGGCCTCAATGTGTAACATGTTGTGGACTCCTGCTCTCTCTCTCCCATCTCATCAATCAACTCTCGTGATTGCCCAGAACTGGGCTTTTTAAAAGGCGGCACTTACCATATCTATCTCTTTGCTTATCTATTATTACAGATTTCGTATAAGTGTGCCATGTTCCATGTGAATATATGCCCAGATGATGTCAGTATTGCAATACTGACATCACTATTGGCACACCAGGCTTGAGTGTTGATTCCAACTGCTACCAACACGTCAAGCTTATGGGCTGTCTAAGTGTGAACGACAATTGATTAATCTGCATTCATTGGTATGGTTGTTTGATTCAGTTGGAGCAGGTGAAACTGATATGTTTGAGCCACTTGCTTGATCCATCATGGACATTCATGGTGTCCTGATGTGAAATTTCTCATTGAGGGCAGCACCTTGTGGCTTTTCAGCCTTTTAGGTGAGATCTGCGCGTAAGAAACTGTTCAGAATTGATGACTGGAATGGGGATGATGGGGAGATTTTTCGGATGTGAACGTGGCGGTGTTGCATGGGCATACCAGAGGACGAGAAATGGGGGGGGGAGGGGGGTTGTTGCTCCCCAAAAATTTGGGAAAAGGCCAGACAAGGAGGCTAAGAATTCGATCATCAAATAAACATTATTGGAAATCAATGATAAGGATACCCCCAAGCAAAACTCCCCCTCCCTCCCTTAGGTCTTAAATTCTCAATGGATCCTGAGTATATTATTTTTGCCAAGACGGAGCACATGATAACCTCTCAGACCAACAAATGAATGTGAGAGTGAATGAATTTGTTTTGTTGTAAAAGTGCTAAAACTGATATGATATGTAATAGCAGTTATACACAAAATCCATGCATTTTATATAGCTGGATATTGTAACTTTTGGATTTATTCAAAACATCAAACTGAATAATCAATGTTGAGCAACAATCTAACAGGTTATGTGTGAATTTGTAATTGGGTGATCAGTATGGGTTCCAAGTGACACAGCTGAAACTGCGAATGTACCAACTGTGAAATCATTATGCTGATACTGACATCACAAGAGCACTGTGGCAGTTGAAAAGAACATGGCACACTAATACGAGATCTGCAATAACAGCTACTCAAACCTATACTATTGTCTCTCACCTTAATAGTGAGTATCCATCTTCAGGCGCTTACTTTTTTACGTCTGATCAGAACTATTCAAACAACAGCTAGCTCCCTCGTTTTATTGAAGCATAGCATGTTCCTGGTATGAGAATGGAATGGTTAATTGAAAAATGTATTAAAGTTCCGTTATTAAAACTTTTTTTGGAACTCTCAGGCATGTCACTCAATGTACTATAGGCCTACTAATTTTGATCTCTGCATTAGTAAAGTGAATTTATTGACCATATTTAAAACGTATATACGATGAGATTTATTTCATCAACAATTGTGCTATATACATGTAGGTACATAACTACATATGGCAGGCTGATGACAATGCAGGCAGGTGACCCGTGTATGCCTTTATCAATTTCACTGTTACTCTAAATGAACAAAGCATTATCCAATTAGTAAGAAGTCAGTTATGATCACATATGTTGATAAAAACATTCAAGCAAGTCAATTTTACTGGTCGTAAGTTTGTATTTTTTTGACAATTACAAATTTTCCGTTGTTCTATTTTGGAACAGGGAATTTTTGCGTTGTTCTATTTTAGAACAGGGAATTTCATTGAATTCTAGTGTGGGATGGACACTTCTAAGAGGACTGGTATGTTATTATTAAAGTATTCGGATGTGTTTCGGGAAAATTCAGCAACTTTAAATGAAAATATCTGCCAGATAAACTGGACGGCACAGTCTGAACTCCTCTCCAGGGGCGAAAAACATTAATGTTGTTAATCGAAACATGATAATATTAATTATATAGTTTTAGATAATGCATTTTTATATTGTGGTTTTCTCTATTATCTGTTAAGCCCACTCCCAATCATCAATGCAGGAAGATGAGATATTTCAGTAATATTAAGGAAACTAATCTGTTTTTCATATTATTCCGTTATAAAACAATATGTGAGGATGGAAGATGGGTGACATGGAGGTGAGTAGCGTTATTTTGATTCACAAAAATAATATTGATGGATGGATATGCTTAGTGCAGCCCTATTAGCCCTGTTCTGGGAGCTCACGAGGGTTTATTGATGAGATGTCAGAGGGAGTCCTGAACATGTTACACATTTTCCCCATATTCCTAGTGGGGTAGTCTATTTTAGTTGGCTTGATGAATCTAGCTCACTTTTCACATGTATATATTTTTCATTGTTTGGCATGTACACGAATTTGTGGAGGTGTAAAAACGAGCATGAACGAATTTGTGGACATGTCAAAACGAGCATATAACTTGTGTATATGTAAAAACTAACATTCGTGTATATGCTGCATTTTTCATTTGTGTAACTGCAATTTCTAGCATTCTTGGAAGTGCTAGATTTTTAGGGTTTAGGGCTAGAATTAGGGTTAGAGTTACTTTAAGCAAGTTCAGGGTTAGTATGTTTGTAATTACACCTGCACAAATTCTTGAAAGGCAGTATTTGGCACTTGCACGAATGCCAAATTCGTGTATATGTACATTTTTGCAGAACTACAAATTCGTCCACATGCAAAAAATTGAAAAATATATACCTCCTTTTCAGGATATATTTGTGATAAAATGATTTCAATCACATCCTACTCCTAACTGGCTACACTGACAATTAAAATATTTTACATTAAAGAAAACAGATAAGCATCCTCGTCATTTTCATATATAATTATTATGTGCAGTTTAAACCACATAATCATATATGTCAATGTACATGTATATGCAAGCTTTGCTTCATTGGCTTGTCAGGTTATGGATGGGCCATAATATGATGACTGAAGCCCTCAGCCTTCAATATCTCAAATTTATGCAACTTCGTGCTCAACTGGCCGGACAAACTTGAAATTTTCCAGGTGAAATTGCGAGAGACTCCTCAATTTTGACATAGTCCTAGTCTCAGATAAACTGGTAGGGGTTTCCATCCTATCAATTGCCACCACTTGATCAGGGTCAGCCACCAGAACAGCAGAACTAGCAATATAGCCTTGTAGGGGCCATTCAAAAATTACATAACGCAAAAATAGCTCATTTTTGACACCACTCCCCCCTATAACAGCCTGTAACACAAGTCCATACCCCCCTCCCTGTTACATAACAAGGCCTATACCCATCCCCTTAAAATCTCGGAAGTCACACACGCGCACTGGTGTTCTGCGACCAGAGGACTCAAAATATTTTACTAAATTCAAAGATCCAGGCTTCACACAAGGTTCAAATTTCATGTCTTTTAATAACTCTGCTCCAAAACGTATACGCGGACCGTCATTGCTATGATTGAAATTTTTGCATGCTTCAAAAAATGTAATTGTGTTATGTAACATCTAGTCTTACACCCCCCCTCCCCCTGTAACAGAGCATAACACTTTCTCATACCCCCTCCCCCCCTCCGGCGTTATGTAATTTTTGAACAGCCCCTGTAATTTGACATGTTCATTCCAAATACACAATGTCATGTTTGGATTCCGCCTCAAATTATAGGATCAGAGACAACCGAAGATTATCTCTTGGTTCTTGAGATGTTTTGCTTTGTTGAGACTGAAAATTATCAGGTCGTCTATGTAGATGAATGCTATTGCAAATGGGCCTTAGAGAATTACATCTATTGCCCTGTGGAAGGTGTGTGTTGCATTGCTAAGTCCCATGGGCAAGCGTGTCCAATCGAAAAGCCAATGACACTGCTGATTGCTGTGTGAAAGCTGTTGGTTGCTGTGTGGCATTTCCTTGGGTCGATCTTTCTTGAGATCTGAGATCGTCTTTGATAAGACATAAGACATAAGATTTTATTAGCCTCATTAGACATGAGATCACAAAAAAGTAAAGATGCATAGATACCAATATAAAAAGCACCATCATATAAAAACAGACAGGAGCATTAAAATGCCCTTAGTAAAAGATTCAGCAACTCTTTGTTTTCTTCATTATAATTGTTTAAAAGAGAACGACAACTATCCATTACTCAGTTCTGAGCATATTCTTTTGCAATATAACCTGTCTGAGCAGATTTTAACAAACGAAAATTGATTATTTAAACAAATGACTTTGACTCTATCTATTAGACCGGTACTGTTATTTTTTCTACATAAATAATTATACAGATGAAACGCTCTAGTGTTACTTAACATACATGTAATTGAGTTGAATAAATTTAGAGACTGACACTGAACTAAACAGACCATGTCCTCAGCTTGTATACGCTAGATGTAACGATAAATCAGTAGCCATCATTTTGCATCCCCCTTTTCTTCCAGATGAGTGAGAGGGTGGGCCTATTCCACTGCTTTTCTGTAATTGTGACCATAGGCAGAAGTTGTTTCATGAGCAGGTGTTGTATGTGTGCTCATTGTGCTTTAGTTGCCCATCCTTCTGGGAGGCCAGGAATTACGTTTGGACTTGTAGTTGGACCTCATCCTAGGTCACAAGATCTTAAAATACCACTCGATTTCTTCCCTGATATTGGCCGAAATGGTGGCTGCTATTATTCTTTATTCAGTATAAGGCAATGTAAGTTCAATCTTTCTATCCATTCTCAGATCCCCTAAGATGTGCAATAGGTGCAATTGGTGCAGATGGGCACTCGTTGAGCACAGTTCAGAGTCTGTTGGGTACATTCTTTATGCCTTGCACTGATACAAGAGGCTGTTTGAGCTTTGTTATGTTTTTATAATCACAGCACTTGGTAATCAAATTTCATTTTGCTTTCTGCTTGACAACTGTTACATTGATTGTTTTGCATGGTTAATATTTTGGTCACTTTCATTCAATTCTATTCTTAGAAAATTATGAATTCATGATTCAAATAAATTCGATGAAATTACACATTTTAGACCCTGAAATCATATGTTAGATCCACTGTAGGATGGGCCTAATATTTTCGTTCTGTCCATCTATCTGTCCGTCTGTCTGTTCATTAGTGAGACAACCAATGATACTCTGGCCAAGGTGGAGCCTCTGCATATATTTCAGGCCAAAAGTTCCTTTTCCAGTGTCACAAATGTATTACATTTGGGTCAATATGACAAGATCCATGAGGTGTATAGGTCATAATGACTGGCTAGTGGCTACATGATGCCTACATCAGTACATATGCAGATATGGAAGCCGTCCTAGCAGCCTGCTTATGGGTCATGGATGAGTTTATAACTTTCGCCAATGCACTGCAATAAAAAGCTATCCTATACCTTCCCCCTTTTTACTCAGAACAGGCTTTTTACTCTAAAGAATGCTGCCATCTAGTTTTATACCTGTTTCCTAATGGTTGAGGTAGCATGAAGCAGTTGTTTGGAATAACATTTCTTTCTTTCTTTCCAGAAATTGAAACTGTTGACACAATGAAGATTCTTCTCCTTTCATCAGTCTTCTTCTTGTTATGCAAGGTTAGTAATTCGATATTCAGGAAATCTGAAAACATAAATCTACCCAGGGGCGTATCTAGAGCCCTCCAACTTACTCTACATTCAATGTATGATATTCATCATGGCACGGCTCCTAACTATCTAGCAGATAACTTCGTCCTCAATAGAAATCGCTATTTGACCCGATCCAACCAAAATTAATTTATTGTCCAAAGAACCAAAAGCCTCGCCGAGTCCAACTTTTCAATAGTAGGCATAGGCGTATCGGAGGGGGGGGCAGGGGGGGCGATCGCCCCCCCAAAAGTTTGGGAAACCGTAAGATTCGGGCAAAAAGGCTAAAGAATTCGGGCAGATGATTAAATAATCACTATTGAAAATTAATGATTTCCAGGCAATTTCATTTGAAATGGTACTAAAGCTAGACCTTGAAATTCGGGCAAATGTCGCTCGCCCCCCCAAAAATCGCGCGCACCGTACGCCTATGATAGTAGGCGCAATAGCCTGGAACAACCTCCAAAACAATTAAATTGATCTAACCAAAAGTAACATTCAAAAGAGCTGTAAAAACCTATCCTTAAACCAAATCACACCAAAGAGAAAATAGCAATTTCCTATTTTACTGATATATCAATATATATATATATCGTCAGCACCTTTATCTGTGCACAAATACCCCACCTGTACCATCATCATCCTAAAATCCATATAATGTTAGAACCAATTCATGGCTGTTACCACCGGACCACAATGGAAATAAGTTTCAACTTTATTGTGCTATCCAGGGTCTCATTATGTATATTATATTTAATTGACCAAATAAATAAATCAATCAATCAATCAATAGAAATGGCCTGGGGGGGGGTCATAACATGGGGTGAGTGCGGGGCGATTTCAGCTTTTCCTATCTTTCCCATGTTAATTTTTGGCCTGAGGGCGCCATAGCCCAATGGCCCCCCCCCTAAATATGCCACTGCTGATACCAGATGCCAGGAAGACATCTGTGGCATGACATGCAATAAGTAAGTGTCAAGTTGAAAAGAAACATTTGTTGATCCAGTTGATTGGTATTAATTATGGTCTTTGAAATAAAAGCACATTAGTTGGATGGTATTGATGTTTAATCCATACCGATGCATCCCTGGACACATATTAAGTTTGGCAGTATTTATTACTATTCCAATAAACGATGAATATTTGTCAACTGTTGTCATAATCACATAAAATCATCTGAGTGCGAAAAAGACTTATTATTTTTGTTTGCAACGATCATCTTTAATCATAGTGTAAAGTGCAAATAAACCAATTTACAATCTGTGAAATTTTTCAGGCTGTACTTGCCTCATATACACTGTCCATCTACCTGCAAAATTACAGTAACCCAGAGAATACATTGAGGGATGGCAGCAGTTGTGATGATTGGCCTGTTGCTGAATGCGAGCACGATTTCCAAGTTTGCCTGGATTTTCACAATGGGGATAATGAAAATCATGATCAGTGCAGAGGGAAGGGTCCATTCCAACAGGATTTAAACAAGACAAAAGAGTTCAAAATAAACCAACGCTGGCAGGTAGGTCCAACTTCATTGAAGTACGGCAGGAAAATTAATTCATAAGAGGCTAACACATGTGTACTATACTCTTTCTATCTGCTCACCAATCTCGAACAAACCAAAGTTTCTTGACCAAAAATGGTTTTCAAAATCAATTGATACCTCAGTTTACATAGCATTTACCAACTAAACTCCAGTCATTTTTTAGTGTCAGTTTTTTTTAGCTGATAATCAAAAACGTACCGTAATATGGGGTGAATCGGGACACTGGGGTGAATCGGGACAGAACAGGAATGTGCTTTATTTCTTAAACTGCGACTACTTCTATTTAACCCAGGTCCGTAATTTTTGGCACAATTTTACATAGTAGCGTATATTGTGGTCGAGTTTTATAATTCTAACTGCAGGCAATGAGGAGCTGCAGCACTTTAAACTTGGCCCTGAAGAAACTTAATTTTCGACAGGTGGTCAAAACTTTGCTCATATCACAAAAAGCATTAATATTAGAGCCAAAAAAATAGCAGGAAACTTTTATAACCTATATTTGGCAAATTAAGGGACCAGAAGAGTTGACTAGATGTGGGATTTTGTATGTTTGGTCTCGGGTTCAGATCCAGGGCAATGGTAAAGTTTCGGAATTAACAAAAATAACCCTACTAATTTTCAGTTGAATGTACTAGCGTGGTTTTTTAATGAATATTATTGAACTTAGTATTATTAATAGTGGATTTAGTCCAGAATTATCAATCACTGGCAAAATTAGCAAAAAACTACAGTTTTTACTACTTTTCTGTTATTTAGCATATTTTTTACAATTTGCGTATTATCAATGAAACTGATTTAATATTTTCCCGAAAACGCATTTTTGGCATGTTGAACATCTTTTCTAATATTAACTCACAAGTAGCAATCACTTAAAAAAGCTAAGAAGTATTGATGGTAAAAATAAGGGAGTGTCCCGATTCACCCCAAATTGGGGGGTGAATTGGGACAGTGGTTTTATGGGCGTTGAGCATTGGATTTTTAAACATATAATTTTAAACTCTTGGGGATACTTAGACCTTGTGCTTGGACATAATTTGACACCATATTTTGATTTCTAAGTTTAATTTTGTTTATACTATGACAGAAAAATGGCCAATTCTGTCCCGATTCACCCCATATTACGGTACTTCTTTCTGGCAAAAATTACTTTGCTGTCAAAATAGTGATGCAATTGTGATGTCGCCAGTGCTGCTATGGTGTCCCTAATTGAGGCTAAAAATAGGCTCTGCACAAAGGAGAATTGTGTGGCATACTTTGAACTTTTCAGGACTTTAAATCAGTGGTAATCATGGTTGGTCATGGTGTGTCTGACCAAAAAATTCATGCGCAAATGAACTGGCTCAATCACAGACTGCTTTATCAACTTATATGACTTAAAAATATGTCTAAACTTCATGAACATAAAATGTTTATCAGTGTCTAATTTTTTTAATCTATCAGTGAGTGGCATCCCTTCACTGAATAAGTGACAGGATTGGCTCATTCACAATGTTTTTCGCACTTTTTCAAACAAAACTGCCTCTTATTCAGTTAGGGGAAGGAACTGTTTTGGAAGTTGAGCCCTGCCCTAGATCATGAAACTCAAGTGTAAATTAACTTGCAGGTGTGAATACTTTTTTTAACATTTTAGATTCGTTGTTACAGTTTTACCTTTTTATTTATTTCTTAACAGGGAAAGGTTTTATTGAAGGTTACTGTGTGGGATATCGACAATCACTTTTGGGACAATGACGGTCCGGATATAGTAGATAAATTGTCTGGGGTCTTACAGTTAGAGGCATCCAGGAGTAGAGGTGCCGCACGCTTCCATACGTTTACCATAACAGGGGTTCACACACGGTATGTCAGGTGTTTTATGTAATATTTTGCAATTGTTTATATACTTCAATAGGTGAAAGGCAGAAGGGTGTAGGCATATACCCTAAGGCTTTTACTCATCGATTTGTACCTATGGAAAAAGAGACTTCCTTTACAATATGTTTTATTGTTTATAACGAGGACATGGATGGAATGGATGTTTGGGGCTTTATGTCTTGTATTTATGCACTTGGTAGGCCAATTAGGACAGGAAGAGGACATGGTAATGAGGCGAAAGATGATTGAAACAGCCATCCAACATAGGCCCACTGCCCAGGTGACCTGGCAAAAGCTGGATTTGGACCAAGCGATTGGCTGTCCAGCACAATACCGCTAGACCAACCCTCCCGTCCTTAAAATGAGGACCATACATTATGCATACTGTATTAATTGTCTTTTTCTGTTTCCAGCTTGACTGTCAAAACTGCTGTGTTTTGTAATCCCACTTGGATTCAGCCAAACTGCACATGTGGTAGCACTAGGGTAAAAGTGGGTAATATCACGCATGTGGGTAATATCACGCACATAACTTAATTGTTATTTAAAGAACAGGCATGGAGGAAATCACCAATGTTTTAGTTGAAAAATTGTGCAAATGAATCAGGTAACTTCGCCTGATAACCTCTTGTGCTGGTCTATGCCACTGACAATATTTCAGATAGGTTTCAAGCAATTTAGTTGTTCTCTGTCAATATTTAGGCCTTTTTTATACAATTTCTTGAATCTAAATGATATGTAATAGTGGATACTGTTTAAGTGATATACTCAATGTGGACCAAAGATGTAAGAAAGGCATGACATAGGATTTTTAAAAATCATTACACAGAATGTTGGCATTGATTATGTCACCGGTGTGTATGAAAATGTATTGGGTAAAGACCAGGGGTAATATCACTCATGTTCAGGGGGTAATATGACGCATTTTTGGGGTAATATGACGCATTTTTGGGGTAATATGACGCACATTGGGGTAATATCACGCATCTTTTTTCAAATCTCCGCAGCCAAAGTTTAAAAATACTTCCAACCTTCATTTCAGTTGCATACTCCTACCCACTGCACTTCGTTATTCGTTGGTAACGGTTAGTTTGATCAGGCTTTGAGCATGGATTTATGGTATATGATAAGCTGCCGACACTAACCACATTTTATTGATTCCAAAATTATTAAAAATCTTAAATTTCGTACACAAATTGGAAAATACTGGATTTTTACCCGATCTTTTTGACTACGGTAAACTCACTGTATTTAATCAAAATCTAATGTATTTGATTAGATGATGAAGGTCTTCAGCTATAATTATAATCATTCATGGGTACCAAATGATACTTGGTCAATGATATGGCTAACTGATGGCTATTTAAAGTGTCTGACAAGGAAACACCCCCCTTTGGAATGAGACACAATTTGTTTTCAAATTTTAGGGAAATTTTGAAGATCTGTTGTAGAAGTGAATTTGTTTTTCCTGATTCCTACTAAATCTACCCCCCCCTTTCTGGCATTGAATTTCCTTATATAATCTAAAACAAAATCTGATATGATTATTCCACTCAATTTGCCGTAAATGTGTTAAGTACCCTAAAATGTTGCCCCCCCCCATGTAGAGTTTGGCCAAAAAATTTATTTATAAAGCTTTCGAATTTTACAATACTTTTACAGGGAGCGGATGCCTCCGAACCACTCTCTAAGGGAATGGCCAGGATTCTGCTTAACCTGCAGCCATATTTGGAAGTATTAAGCCTACAAACGTTTTTGCTTTCAACATGTCTCCAACAATAGTTTCCCAACTTTATAAGTTTGAGATTTCATTTTACTGCAGGAGAGTCTTTTCATATGATATAATACACAAGTTCCCATGCATGCCGAGCGCAAACTCCGAAAAACAATATAAACTTATCCCATATTCCACTATATTGATAGATAGATAGATAGATATATTAGGCGTAGGGGAAGTGATTTATTCTGGGAGCAGTCTTCCCAAATTTTTCAGATCTTTGCCCCTGAATTCAATGTCAATTTACCAGGGTGCCAGTTTTAGGGGGCGGTTCCCTCCCCCCCCTTGCCTCCCTGGTTTCTACACCTGTGAATAGATAGATGGATGGATAGATAGATAGATAGCTAGATAGATAGATAGATAGCTAGATAGATAGATAGATAGATAGCTATGATCAGGAACACAGACTGACTGATAAACAATTTACTGATGTTGGATAGATGAATAGATAGTCAGGCAATCAATCTGAGTCATATAACCTCAAATTGCGTCATATAACACCTACTGCTGCGTGATATTAAACAGAAGTGCGTGATATTACCCACAGAAAAGGTTAAATGGCCCTAGTTGTTTTATGTATGTGCTAAGTATCATAAGAAGCTGCTGGTCAATGGAATTTGATATTTTCTTGACCCCCGAGTTCTATATGAATCAAAAGCTTTACTTTTGGTGATGATAGTTATCATACTTCAGGCCTGGTATCCATATAGAAACACTGCAGTGTAATACCACAAACAAGGTGCGTGATAATACCCACATTTACCCTAATTCCCGCTACAATTGCACTGCTGACGGGAATAAAATATGCAAGCCACATTGGTACGGCCCTGAATGTGATGTTGAATGCTGGCCAGAGAGAGGTGTACTTCAACACTACACCTGTTCACCCGATGGAAGCAAAGATTGTGCTGTGGATTATTATGGAGAAGATTGTGACCGATACTGCGAGGCTACGGATAAGTACAGCTGCTCATCAACTGGAACGAAAATTTGCGTAAAATACTATTATGGTGAAAGCTGTGATATCCATTGCAAGGAACCAGATGAAGACTACGGAGGCTATACGTGTGCAGAGGATGGCACAAAGATCTGCAAGAAAAATTGGTGCTCTGAAAACTGCAATGTCTCCTGTGTTGATGCAACCACTCACGGAACCAATCTTGGAATACCGTCAGAGTCTGAAGAAGGTTAGTTACTGAAATTCTCAACCTGTAATAATTAATGTGGTCATCAAGCCTCTATGATATCATTCATATCTCGTTTGAAAATTGTCTTTTTGTGTCCTCTGCACTGAATTTTTTCCTTAATTTCATCCATTATCAGAAAAATTTTAGAATTACAAACCATCTTTTGTCCAAAAATTTTGTAAACCTACAATTTCCTACGACCTGTATTTCCTAATAAGTTTGGATAAATATATTAATTATCTAATATCCTTGATAAATGCATCTTGAATATTATGTAAATAGTGGATTTTGAATTATCAGAATCATGATTATGCACATTCAAAAGGTGATGTCCATCAATATGAATACTGTTGTACTGATGTTTCGCCTCCCATACACAAATTGAGACACATTGTGGAATTGATATCCTTGAATAATTTGTACATTGTGGAACATCAGACTTCCCGGAATATATATAGGCTTATATATCTTTATTCATACACTCAATAAACTATGAGGTATACATTTTACATATATCAAATTAGTTTACGAAGAAAATTACTTGTTTATATATTAAAGAAAATAAATAATAAAAAACATGATATTTAAAATGTACATAGCTGAAATATGGCTTGAGTCTGAAATGTACCAAAGTCCACATTATTGTTATGCAAGTCCTTTATGGCTTGAGCTTCACATCTTTCTTGTATTGTCACAGGCTTTTGGTAATGTCTTCTGAAGTTATATTGATTTATATTCTCCCCGTTTAAGTTGTATGTCATTTTTATAAAATTCACATTTGATCCAATTATACTGGTCACCTTATTCACGGCAAATTTAGTGATGTAACTAATCAGTGTACACCGCGTTCCCAATTATTATGCAACTATGCTTTTTTGCATTATCTCAAAAAGAAATAACACTATTTGAATATTCTTTTCACATACTGATAAGTGTACCACGGAGCTAATATCCTGCCGATTTTGTCCAATTCCATTGACTCAGTCGGGAGTTATGCCATATAATGAGGTTTTGGGTTGTTCCCAATTATTATGCAAATTCTTAGAAAAGCGTCCATGGCTACTCAAAATGACCTAAACTAATCTGAAGATGCCATCAACATATACCCATTAACACAAAAGAAAAAGTGTAACCATCATTTCAAACATAGATGCATTCATAGCCAAGAAATTCATTTTATTCGCCTGCATTGAAATAGCATTGAAATTACTGTTTTATTGCAATAAAAAGCCTCTGTTAGCCAGACAAAATGAAAAATCATTACCAAAGTCATTTTCCAATTCCCTTAGGTTTAGAACTCTCTTGTAAGTCAATGGCAATTAAGTTGCACCACTGTATTTGAGAAATATCTTGAAATGAATTGAACGCATCCAATTGCCAATGCTATTCCAATGGGAAACAGAAGTGTGAGATTTTGATTTGGTGTCATATTTTGCAGAGATACCAGATTTGGTGTTTCATCGCACAGTATGACCGTGGTGTGCTATAGATATATTCTAAGGTGGAATTTTATTGATATTAAATTTTTTAAGAGCATGGGAGGCTTCTTTATTGAGAAAAAAGCTAATTTCAATGGTTTTTCAATGCAATTGTATTACATTGATTTCTTGGACATGAAGGCATCCGAGCTTGAAATGATGGTTCCATTTTTTAATTAGTGTTATGAGGTATATTCAAATGTCAATTCATAATAAACTTTGTTGATTTTGGGCGGCCATGGATGCTTTTCCAAGAATTTGCATAATAATTGGGAACACCCCAAAACCTCATTATATGGCATAACTCCTAACTGAGTCAATGGAATTGGACAAAATTGGCAGGATATTAACTCCATGGTACATTTATCATTATGTGAAAAGAACATTCAAATAGTATTATTTCTTTTTGAGATAATACAAAAAAGCATAGTTGCATAATAATTGGGAACGCAGTGTATTGTCACTATCCACTGCTGAAGAAACCATCTTCACAAATCTGGCACTAATTTCATCTAGTGAATGCCACATAAATAACTAACTTGATCACCCATTCAAATGTGAAATATACGACCAGCAATGGCATCTCTGACATTATTGATAGATAGATAGATAGATAGATAGATAGATAGATATGGTAAGTGCAGCTCTCTAAGCCCAGTTCTGGGATTGATTGATGAGATGGGAGAGAGAGCTGGAGTCCTCAACATGTTACACATTTACCCCATGTGAGGGATCTTTTACTTGCCCAGCATAGACACTGATACAAGGGGCCTCCAATTTAATGTCTCATCCGAACGACATACACCTGGGATTTTGCTCATGAAGGTACACTGAAAATTTTGGGCTCCCCACCCGGGTTTAACCCATGCAAGCAAAGACCTTGAGCGGAGCAGGCGGGCACTTAAGCCATCATAGGTACTCAAAATAAAGTAGCTGTGACTGTAATTTTACTAGTAAATGATATCATAATTATATAAATAGATTGATTTACAATTGACAGGTCAAGCTATTGGTTGGAAGGTCTGGACTATCATCATCCTCAGCTCAGGATTGGGTATTGTCGTATGTGCCGGAGTTGCGAGGATGGTTTACACTCGCAGGCAAAAGAAGATTGTACTCATTGCACAGCAGCTACTAGAAGAGCAGCCACCGACAGATGATCGACAGAGAGAATTCCACTCTGGAATTAAGGATGAAGAAAGTCATCATTATTTTGAGATAGGTTATGAAGTATTGCGACGTCAATTGCCAAATACACCCCATGGTGATATGCAAGAAGAGACCAATGAAGAGACCGAAGATTCCGACTCTGATGTGGAAATGCGTCCTCATGTCTATGTCATACCTGAGAGGCAGCCACCTGAATTGCCACCAATTGACCACTCCATAGTTCCAGTGAGAAAAAGCCATCATTATAATGAAGCGTATTATGAAATGTTTAGACGGGAATTGTGTAATATCACAAATGCTTATGAAGGAATGAAAGCCAAAAGTGCACATGAAAAATGTGATGACACTGTCGAAGCCCAGCACAATACTGCACCAGAACAACCAAACATGAATGATGAAGTGCAAGACAATGTTGCAGAGCAATGTGGACTACAACAACCTAATGTCCATGTAAAAGTAGACAACAGTGCACACAAGCAACCAGATTCCAATGCAGAAGTGCAAGACAATGTTGCACTAGAGCAGTGTGCACTACAACAACCTAATGTCCATAAAGAAGTGGACAACAGTGCACAGGAGCAACCAAATTCCAATGTAGACGTGCAAGACAATGTTGCTCTAGAGCACAGTGCACTACAACAACCTAATGTCCATAAAGAAGTGGACAACAGTGCACAGGAGCAACCAGATTCCAATGAAGAAGTGCAAGACAATGTTGCACTAGAGCAAGGTGCACTACAACAACCTAATGTCCATAAAGAAGTGGACAACACTGCACACAAGCAACCAGATTCCAATGCAGAAGTGCAAGACAATTTTGAACTAGAGCAATGTGCACTACAACAAGCTAATGTCCATAAAGAAGTGGACAACAGTGCACAGGAGCAACCAAATTCCAATGTAGACTTGCAAGACAATGTTGCACTAGAGCAAGGTGCACTACAACAACCTAATGGCCATAAAGATGTTGGCAACAGTGCACATGAGCAACCAAATTCCAATATAGAAGTGCAAGACAATGTTACTTTAGAGCAAGGTGTACTAGAACAACCAAATGTCCATGTAGAAGTGGACAACAGTGCACAGGAGCAACCAAATCCCAATGTAGAAGTGCAAGACAATGTTGCACTAGAGCAAGGTGCACTACAACAACCTAATGCCCATTTCGAGTGCAGGAAAATTATGGTGCACACTGTACACAAAACAGAATGACGATGTGGAAGCACAAACCAATATTGTACCCAAGCAACCGTGTAGAAGTGCAAGCTATAGCACAAGAAAATCTGAATACCAATTTGAAAGAAGAGGCGCAAGAAATTGTCGCACAAGAGTAAAGTGCACTAAAGCAACCAAATATCCACGTCGGCCTAGAAGTACAAGACAACATAGATGTGCCAGGTTTTGTTTCTCCCTATTTTCTTCACATTGTTTATTCCATTCCCCTGGGTTCCCTAGGCCCCCTGGGCTCCCAATGCCTCCCTGGATCTGCCACTGGTAATATAGCATGAACCATTTATGTCATTAAACTTTTTAATCATCTCTAGACTTTGTCATTTTTTTGTTTGGTATTAAGCCATGTTCACTGTTGTTAATATAAATGTATTTTTTGGGCATTTGTTATATTTAATTTTAATTTTGTGTTGTATTGATTAGTTTGTGTGTAATAAATGGTTCAACAAAAATAAGTCCCCTTTTGCGAAAACTTGAATATCTCAAAGACCTTTTTTCCGATTTCTGTTAAAGTTCTTGTATTTGTAGACCTGCAAACTGACATTATGCCTGTGTAATTGTAGCTCGATTACTTCATTTTTGTCTGAGCCAGCTGATCCTGGGTGCACATACCCCTCTTTTTTAATATATGAAGTTTTGACTTTTCAAAAAGTTTTTTTCCAAAAGGTGCTCAAACTCCACTCAATTGTTTTCTAATGTCACCCAAGGAACCTAAACTGTGAAAATGTCACAAAAGAAGTCCTCAATTGTCCACAAAATATGATTGAGAAACATATTTTCTCTAGTATCATGATGAAGTATGCCACAGCTGGTGGCTCCCCCGTTTGGTCAAATTGTTCATATCCATTGGAAAAGCCACATATTTCTGAAAACAGGGGTAGGTCCACTCGAAGGCTGTTGGGCGTTGGCTCAGCCAGGAATAATGCCACTAAACTACAAATACACATTTAGGGTCGATATACAGGCCTATAATTCAATCCAACTTTCATAAAAATCGGAGAAGGAATCTTTGAGATATTCAAGTTTATTGAAAGGGGGACTTATTTTTGTTGAACTGTTTATATTAAAATTATCATTTGGGCATTTTTGGTACAGTTGCTTGACCACACATGAAGAGCTATAGTGGGGTCCCTCGTAACCGGTCAGTTTGGGCACCCATGAGGAACTACCCACATGTCAAATCAATTGGGGTTTTTATATTTTTATTTTGCACCATGGGGTTGGGACCAGATCCACTATTGCAGTCCCTAGGTTTGCCCAATAATAGTTGAGCCCCTGTTTTGGTATTTTTTTACATGTTATACTATCAAGCCATTATATTTTTGCCATTAAGCCTGGTTTTATAATGTGTTTAGCTGTGTTTTGTGTAGAAACTGTATTGCACCCTTAATTGCTACAAGCCAATTTGCAGAATTTAGTGCAACAGCCTGGTTTGTGATGTTATATACACTGACTATTGGGTCAAATGTGACCTTTGTTTGAGTCAATAAAAGCATATTTTTGTCATCAGTTTTGCCAGGGCTTGTGATCTTTACAATGATTTCTCTGCGAAACACATTATTATGTGGCTCTCTCCTGAGGCAGGGATATATATATATAAATATAAACTTTTATTCGACAACGGAATATCATGAAGATACATGTGTCATAAAAACATAAGAATAGAAATAAGTAATGCAGTCAAAAACAGAAGATATTTACAAAAGAGGTATAGTGACTACATCTATATACAATAGAGGAATAGCAAATACATCTACGAATAAGAACAGTTATAGTATTGCATTGTTATTGATTATGTTAATTTAAAAATATTTATATTTTTCTATTTTATGATAAACATTATATATTTTTATATCATACAGGATAGCAATGAATAATTATAGGCGAGTTGAAATTAAAATTTGTCATATATGTTTTGTAATAAAGTAATTGCAGAAGACAAGGTTCAGATAATTACATGTTAATTACATAAAAACATGATGATATTTCAAAACAATTAATGCATTAAATGAATTGAAGACGGTATCGAGTAACGTATATATAATAAATAAAACATGAAATATGTAGAACGTACCAATATATATACAATTTATAAAATATAGATATTAATTTGCACCTTAATGGAAATCACATTTTATGGTTAGCACCAGTCATGCACCAAACAGTAAGAGACAAACACAGACAATTGACAGGATGGAGTTGACACAAACACAAAACACAGACAATTGACAGGACGGAGTTGACAAAAAGACAAAACACAGACAATTGACAGGACGGAGTTGACATAAAATAGTAACACAAATCATATATACACAATTATCAATTCTTCAGAAAATAAATAAAATCATAGCAATAAGTGGAGTATATATATATACATATACAAAGCAAACACAGTACCAATAATTTGCCAATCGTTATCAGCTGAATATTTAGTAATCATCGTCAGAGTCCTCATTTCTGTCATCTGTGCAGCTCTCTTCGGACTATCTATACACTCTATTATTTCCACCTGTGCAATAATGTCGCTGAGATTCTCTGTCAGTGCAGGCTTGGAATAACGAATAGAAGTGCATTCGTCCTTCAATGCATCATAAATTTCCAAAACAAAAGGTATTAAGGTCTGGCTTATCAATGTTGAAGTAAAGGAGGGTCAAGAAATTTCCATGCAGAACATAAACTTCATGCAAATCCTAGGTCATGGTGTTGTTGTCATGGACTTTTGTCTGAGGTTCTTCTATTACAGAGCGATTGTCTGACTGATTTTGTCTCTGTATTTGCATTGGATAGTAAAGAGAGTCATGTCATCTGGCATCCCATTCTTGGCTAGAGGCCTAGGATGTGGCTCTATGTTACAATGGTTAGCATGCCTGCCTTATACACTCGAGGATGAGTTCTAACCCCCCTCCGACATGTCCAGAGTTTATCACTACAATGATTGGTATGATTGCCGTTCAGTATGGTGACTTCAGCGCCCTCTGAATCAACCACATCAGACCTAGGACTGCCATTTTCCCTGAATCTGGTGCAATGAAAAAGAGCAGAATCAGCTGCAATATGGTTTGCATTTGTGATCAGCCACTTCTGTTCCTGTAGTGAATGGTCACAGCTAGATCCTATGAAATTTATCAGTTCTCTGTTACCAAAGGTTCCAGACAAAGCAGTTAATTACATCTTCAGAAATTTTGCAGCTTGCCCTTGTTACTTAAGTTGCCAAACAGGTCAACCTACACGGCAGGATCGGGAAAGCTATCTGCTGCTCTACTGAAGATGTTTCTGAATCTATTCAAAGATCTTTTTGTCTGTTACCTCCTGTAGTCATCTTTATGGATATCATACTGTTTATTCATCATGACCAGTGAGACTTCAGACCAATGATCTCCTCAAATATTTAATCGCATGAACATAGTGGAACCTGATTGTCTTTTCCATTTGCTTTACCAATTGAGGACAGTCTTCCAAAGATTTTGAATCAATAAAAAATGATGGCCACAGGCAGTTTTAACCGTTCTGCTAAGATTATTCTCTTCCTACAAATCATTTCAACTATTATCTGTCCTCTAAAGGAGCACAGACTGGAAAAATACAAAATCTGAGGTATACCGGGTGACCCAAAAAAGTTTGAACATGAAGTGTCTCTGAGAGAATCAAATGATATGGGACATGCTGTTCGGATGACCATCTCAGAATTTCAGGAAATTTTGCAGAGTCAAACTATAACCTCCTGAACCATGAAAAATGTCATAAAAATGTTATTAGGGGAAATATTCTTTTTACTGTGGCAATTCAAAGTTTAAGGGTTTTCAGCAAACTTTTGGCCAAAATTTAAAGTTTTTGGCATTAAAAACACCCCAAATTGAGGCTTTCATTACTGTGACTAAGACTTGCTTGCCACATACAAAATTGGTTTTATATTATGCCTAATAATGTTCTCAACATGCAGATATTTAAAAAAATTGATTTTATCGAAATCTTGGCTTCTGGGGTAAAATTGAAAATGTCCGATTTTTGCCTTTTTGTCATTTTCAAAAATCATGTCTAGTTCAAAAGTCAGTATTTTCTATAGTGGAACTTAAAACTCTATAATTTTCCCTCACATCTTGGGAAAACATCTGAAATTTGGTTATTAAGTGAAATTTCTGTGGGGAAATTGGTATTTTTCAAAACAGAACTGGAGTAAATATCCTATTTTTCGTAATTTTGACGATATGTATTGTCCTTGCACCCTGCAATTAGTTCTCCATTGCAAGTTTTTTTCTCACTAAAATAGTAGATTTTAGGTCCCTTTAGCATGAATGTTAAAATCAGAGCATTTGACCTAGTTTTGAGGTCTAATAAGGTCAAATATCTCTGAATTTAGTTAAATTTCTCGAAAATTCTCTAATTTTTCATACATTCATGTCATATCTTCTAACAGATATTTGCATTTTATCAAGATATTTTTGCCTGTAAATTATAGCTCAATAGCATGAGCAAAATTCATTATAAAATAGTGGTTGGCATGGAAAAACAGCATCCATCAAGAAGGCAAAATTACAATTTTTCATTATAGAGAAATCTTGCCAAACAGTATTGACATTTCAGCTCTCTGGTCAAAAGTTGCTGGAATTTCTGCCACAATGACATCAGAACTACTTTATATTCATTAAATTTCAACTCTCCTTTGTATGAATTTTAAAACAAGGTCATTTTTTAAAAATCTTGTTTTGAAGTCAAATTAGGTCAAGGAAACGCAATTTCTCAAATTTTCCCTCTTTTTAAGAGATCTTTTCAAATATAAATACACAATTTATCATGATATTTATTTTTCTAGACTATAGCCCTGTAGCATGAGTAACATTTATTACAATACTGTGGTTGTCATGGAAACATAGAATCAACGAAGAAGGCAAAATATCAATTTTTTGCTGCCGCAAAATCTTGTCAAGCATTATTGATATTTTAGGAATTTTGGCCAAAATAATGTCAAATGGACATTCTTCAACAATAACATCCGAATTGCCACAAAACTCATCAACTCAGAGGTATAAAGTTTAAAACAGGAGCATTTGGCCTTGTTTTAAGGTCAAATGAGGTCAATAAATCTCTGAATTTAGTGAAATTTCTCAGAAATTTAGTAATTTTTCAGAACTTTAAAGGATCTATTCCAGTAGAAATTTACAATTTATCCAGGTATTTTTGCTTCTGAACTATAGTTCAATAGCATAAGTAAGATTATCTTGGAAATTGCTCTTTCCATGGAAACCAAGCATCCACAAAGAAGGCAAAATATACATTTTTTGTTATTGAAAATTTGTCTGAGCAGTATTGATATTTTAGGCTTTTTAGCAAAATGTCATCAGGATGTCCTACCACATGATATCAGAATTACTACAAACTCATTTTTTTAATCCTTGGGACATACTGGTCATACTTAGGACTGGTAACAGAAATATAACTCATTACCCCTATGCACTAGGGGGTGAAAGTTCAACAACCTCTGTAATTTGAAGGACTCCCGAGCTTTTATGCAATTTTTTCCCTTATTTTGGATATTTTTACAAACACTTTAAACTAAATGTGAAATCTTCCGAAAATGCAGTAGGCCTATAGGCCAGAGGCATTACAAAATATGTTATAATATAAATTCATTTCACATACTTTTGGGGTCAAATGGGTGTTCCCAAAGTTCACGGATTTACACATTTTTTGAAAAAAAATTGGATTTACTGGTCAATCCTTTCTTCCCAGACTGCACCTGATTCACTGAGAAGGGTATGCATGTATCATATGAATAACCCCCATGCTTCAAATATGACTTCAAATAATGGGTTGCCAGGGATACCATGAGGTCATAGCAAATGTGAAAACTCAATTTGGCCTCATCTATAAATTTGTTTGAGCATTTTATGAAATTTTTGGCCTTTAGTCCAATTTATTCAGAAGTATTAAGCATAAAAACATCCAATCTACCATACCTTAATGATTTTCCAAGTTCTTTTTGAACTAATTTCTAAAAAATTACTCTTAACCATGCTTTTGTAGTCCAGTAGCATTAGCTCCATATTGGCATACCGCTGGAACAAATTAGTAACAAGCTGAAATTTTCAGGAAACGTTCAGAAAATTGTCTTGAATAACATACTAAAAGTCCTCAAAAATCCTCCCATTGGCACCTTGGGAATTCAAGATGGCGTCCAAGATGGCCGACTTGAGCAATTTTACCATTTTTTTGGCTCAAAATGTACTACAAAAGCAATCAAAGTGTCATGGATTTAATTCTCAAGGCCATAGAATGAACTAGAAGAAGTTATTATGTAATCAGAAATTCAAGATTGTGTCCAAGATGGCCGACTTATGATTCTGTTATTGTCAGGTAGCCAGAGGGTTATACCCTGCACCGACGGATAAAGTTTTTTTCTTAATGGATTTGGAGTCCTTAGACCCTCTGTAAAACATAAATGGCGGGTAACGAGAGTGTATCCTTGAGCATTTTGAGAAAATGGTCGAATACAAGATGGCCGCCAAAACCAGTGGCGTAACTGGGGTGTCTCGAGCGGGGGGGCACCTGGGGCGGCACGCGATTCTCTGGGGGGGCACCCTCTATACTAACGGTATATTTCAGCCAGAGTTGGAAAGTTCATATGGGGGGGCACCTGGGGGGCACAGGCCCAATATGGGGGGGCACGTGCCCCCCCGTGCCCCCCCATAGGGACGCCACTGGCCAAAACGTGCATCAGTCAGCCTAACTTTCTTAATTTTGGGTCTAGAAAGATGTGCAATACCTCTATTTCAGGTAAAATAGACACGGAGAACTCATTTTTTCAGGTTTTTAGGTGGTTAAGACCAACCTATTGGATATTATGTGGAAAAATATAATTTAAAAAAAATTATTTCTCAAAGTTACAATCATTTCCGTGTAAGTCATAGTTTTATAAATGACTAGGTTTTTAATGCAAGTGCATGTCAAATTGTTTTTAACACTTATATATTTCTGTAAGATATAGTTTCAGTGGATTATCAAATGGTGTTAGTCTGGATAATGCTGACACATTTAAGGTCAAGGGAAAAAGCCCAATGTAATCATAAACATAAAACACATGGGTATGCTCTGCAGAAGGAACTACTTCACATTTCCAATTATTTCATCAAGAAAAATTCGCTGAGATGAAGAAATCAACTGTTGTTGATTTTTCTCCTGCACCTAAAAACAGGACAATCCTTTTAGTGGAACCATAAATTTACTCACAACACAATTTGACTCAAAGAGTTTTCAAAGACCATCCAGTCTCCTTTCTCAGTTCTAAGTGAGGATGTAGTTGTAACGTAACAAGGTGTTGTTGTTGTCATGTGACGAGGTGTAACGTGACATAAGGAGCCCCCGGTATATTACCGGGAGAGTGTAACTATCCTTTATCCTTTGTGTTGGACCTCCCTTTGACTTAATAATTAAGTCAATGTAAGGGGTTTTGCTTTTGCCAAATCTGCCGATCCATTGCATCTTTGGTTATTGCAAACCCGCACTTTTGATCAACAAATCTGAAAAAGGAAGTTAAAGTTGGAAATGGGTTTGCAACAAATCAAGGAAAAAACGCGATGATAGGAATGACTATTAGGCTGGAGGAGCGCAAGGGCAACTGAACATGTTAATAGTACAGACAGCATGTCTCCATGCAACACATCATTTATGGCTCCACAAATGGTATTATTCCAGATTCTTCAGTGATTTGTCAGACACAGAGATTCTCAAGCAGAATGTTTCTGGATCTGAGAGCAGTGTTAAGAAAGGCATGAGATCCTCAAGGAGAACAAGCAAGTGCGATACCACAAGAAATGGGACTTCGATCAGTTGAAAGAATGGTACTTTGAACTTAGAGGTAGAAGAATGAGATGGTTACCTTCCTAAACTTTTTAAAATTAGCTTTGTGACTCCAGGATTTGAGGTATATTTTTCAATATTTGGCATGTACATGAATTTGTATACCTGCAAAAACGAACATATACACGAATTTGGCATTCGTGTAAGTGTGAAATATTGCAATTCACG
Organism: Platynereis dumerilii; assembly: GCA_026936325.1. Taxonomy (NCBI): domain Eukaryota; kingdom Metazoa; phylum Annelida; class Polychaeta; order Phyllodocida; family Nereididae; genus Platynereis; species Platynereis dumerilii. The sequence continues at coordinate 56,171,350 of JAPTHN010000003.1, forward strand.
AATTTGTGTAGGTGCAAAAACGAACATTACAACATTAAACTTGGCTAAAACTAACTCTAAACCAAATTTTAACACTAAACCCTAATGATATAGGACTTCCACGAATGTTTTTGTTAGCAGATACACAAATGAATAATAAAGCACATACACGAGTGTTAGTTATTACATGAACACGAGCACCTATGCTCGTTTTTTCATGTCCAAAAATTTGTACATGCTCGTTTTTACAGCTCCACGAATTCGTGAACATGCCAAATAATGAAAAATATATACATGAGGATTTGGATAGTGTTCTAGCACCAGATATTGCTCCATTATTCTCTTCACAGAAGGACTCAATTTTTAAAGGAGGAGGACACAGCTCTAGGAGAGTTCATGGCGATTATAAATACTATAATTGCTTTTTTATGGCATCCGAGGAATTAGTGCTCTGGGCCAGAAAGCAACCATTATTGGGATCACACAACAATGTCAAAGGATGTTCCTGGTTAGTGTTGGAGGAAAAGTTCCACATAATGATGATGACATTCGGAGCAAAATTTTAATTTTAACACACACTTAACAGTTAACATTACTTAAAGTTGAATCCCACACTTAGCAAGAAATCTAAAATCCATGAGATATTCATGGAACTTTGCCAAAAAGTTCTTCAAAATGAAAGCTTTCCAACGTAAGAAAAAACAAGGGGGCTATCCAACATAATTTTTGAACTATGATCTTTTCAAAATCTTATGTCACTACATTAAAACATACAGTAAAATACTAAAAGAGTGTGGGATTTGTAACAAAAAGCAGTATCGCTCGAACAATATCCATGAAATATTTATGAAAAATTAAAGGAATATAGCTGAAAATACACTTTATTGAAAAACGTGTCTTTGAAGGGGGGTTTCCGATGTTTTTTGAGAGTTACATGGTGTACAATATGTGAAAATTATAAAAAACAGTTCAGCAAAAGTAAGTCCCCCTTAAAATAAACTTGGATATCTTAAACATTCCTTCTCCGATTTTTATGAAAGTTGCATTGAATTATAGGCCTGTATATCCACCCAAAATGTTTGCATTTTTAGTTTAGTGCCATTATTCCTGGCTGAGCCAGCAGCTTTCGAGTGAGCCCACCCCTGTTTTCAAAAATCTGTGGCTTTTCCAATACATATGAACAATTTGACAGAGTGGGGGAGCCACCAGCTGGGGTATTTTTGTTGAACTGTGGAGTACAATAGGTGGAGCAGCTGTTTTCTGTGGGATTCAACTTTAATTCATAGGATATAATTTTGACGCAGTTCCCACCTGCTGTGGAACCGTTTTCCATCATGATACGGCAGTTACAGAGTCACTGAAGTGGCCAATCTGACTAGCAGAAGCAGTTCCATGGCAGAGACTCCCCAAGAATATAAAAAGAAAAGTACCCTTAAAAAAGGGTAATGTATCGATCTTACCATAAACCTGAGGGTATGTGGCATGCAATAAAAGGTCTTAATATCTTAAAGTAGGAATTTCTATGAAATAAATACCCTTAAAAAAATGCCTGAGCCCCTCCCTTCTTTCATGAAAATATTACATAGCCAAGGATGTGTAAAAAAAAACAACTTTGTAATGTGAAATTACCTGTTTGGCTATTAGCTGTTAATTTCTACATGCACAGTGTACATGTTATTCAGTACTATTTCAAAGTGTGTGATACCCCCCCCCCCCCACAAAAAAGAAAATCATGAATCTGCCACTGTTTGGCTCTGTTCACTGGAACTTTGCATCATTGCAGCATAATGCGCCGAAAAGCTTTTTGCGAAGTTAATATTGCAAATAGAGAAAAAATGAATAAGATGAATAAGTGCATTGAATTCCGAAGAATTTACTTGATATATGCAGGTTTTTAAATTTTGAAAATCGGACGTTTATTAAGGATTTAAGACCAAGTTTTGAATTGAGCTCAGTCTTGAAATTGTACACAACTTTTGATGACGTTTTACACGGAAAAAATGTTGCCTGTTGATTTCCCTTACCTTGATGAATCGATGAACTGTTAAGAATACTTACATGTAAGTTTTTTTATAGGTTAAGACTTCGATACAAAAAGATGAAATATCAATGCCAAGAAGTTTGGCTGTGGACTGTGATGCTTTGATTTACAAATAATTTCATCAACTGTTGCAGCTATTGGTTACTGCTGTTTGAACTGCATTTCTTCACACCACAAACCTTGTCATAAAAATAGTGATGCTCCTTCCCATTGACAGGTAAGGAGAGATTGTTAATATTTATTTCTATAAGCATTACATAAAAAATGATTATTGTTCGGACTGGAGTATCGGTTCTTCAGAAGATATTCAACATCATTTGGTACTTCATCATACTGATGATTATTGTTTTAAAGCCATAAGGGCAGTGGCGTAGCTAGGGTTTTTCTCTGGGGGGGCAAATGACCTGGAATTTCCCCAAAAAGCAATCGGCAACCCGGCGTACGCATGACACAGGTTTTTTTAAATTTTACCGAACTCTCAAGTAAACATATAAAACGATGAAAACCCAGTGAACATGATGATGCTGCACACTTTCAACGAAGAAGCTCTTTTATTGGTGCTATTTGCTTGCAGGAAACATGGCTCACAGCGGACAGCGACCTCTCACTACTGCAATTACCGGGCTATATTCTCATTTCATCACCTAAGTCTTGCAGTGCAAACTCTGGGGTAGCTATATATCTCTATGAAAGCTTTGATTTTAAAATAATTAACAATTATGAGAAGCCAGATATTTTTGATTGTCAAATTAGCTTTACCAATACATATCATGCAACAAAGAAAGTTTTAATTTTTAATATATATAGACCCTCTCGACAAACCGCAAGGCTTCCCACATCACTACTATTTAGAGAAAACATTTAACCTGTCTGACATGAGTTCATCACATTATTTGACAATGTTTTGAAGTGTTACCTGCATATATTACATCTTCAACATCTTAGAATTCCTGTTTAAAGTGCTGGGTAAGGCTCAGAAGCTCATGAGAAATTCAGAAGCCCTCAGTGACATCTGCATGCTTCAGTTAAGTCAGTTGACCTGCGGGCCCTTAAAGGATTTCCTTGTCTATTAATCAGAAATGGCTGTAAGTCTGTAACCATTATAACAGCAATAGTGATTTGGCAGTTTAAGCAGGTGTGAAGAGCTGTGGGCATGGTTGAGAGACCAAGCTGTGATTGACATTGGATCAATTGATTGACTAATGCACTGAGTCCCCGAATATTCATTCCTAAATCAGAACATATTAATTTCAAAACTGCCCAGAAAGAATTTATTTATTTCACCAGAACTGAGCAAGAAATTATTTATTTAAAAAAAAACACTAAGCCCCCCCCCCTTAAGATTTAATGGCCCCCTAAGCTCAGGATAATAGAAAATTACTTTCAAACAAGGGTTGTGAGGGCTGTCCTGAAGGTTATACTCCCCCCCCCAATGAAAATTCTCATTATACTCATCCTGTACATACATATATTGTGCCGCTTTTTTTATAATATCATTTATACATAAATCTAATGTTTTAGGAACAAATCTTTGCAATTCCTCACATTCAATCACCAATTTTAGAACTTTGAAGTTGTGACACCTTGAAAATCCTAATTATTCCTGCATTTTGATCAAGAGTGTATAACAAAATAGGATTCTTATGCAGGTAGCTGTTCCATTTTGAGGCTTAGCCCGACCACCAAATGTCTATTTGATAGAGAAAAACACGAACATGTCAGAGAACTGCTTTATTACCAACTAAGACAAAACATGCACACATTGTGGACTAGCATGGCTTATAAAATAGTCTTCAATGATAAGTTCCTTTATTATCATTATAATAAAGTAATATAGTTTCATTTTTTTGCTAAATTTTTAAAAGTTTTCATATAATGTTTGATTACTACATTGGAATCATATCCAATGATATCAACCACTGACAATTTCAGTAAGTTTTTAAAGATCAGGCATTTACTTCAGGGCCGTCTCTTGTGCTTAAAGTGTTTCTGTTTCTCATTTGGGAAATGAAATACCCCTTTATTCCACTGGAGAAAAAGATGTATAGTCCTTGTAGTCCGTTTACTAAGACAAACACATACCAGAGTTCTTGGATGCCTGTTACATATGGAATAAGTGCAAATAGCCAAGTGCATCCCATCAGTCCTCCGATTTTTGCAAAAATCAACACCAAGTTTCGGTCTGAAGCAGCTGCTATGTCGGCATCCCTTGGCAGCACTTTGCAGATGTTGATGATTGTTGCCACGAAGCACACTGCATTTGTGAAGAACAGGAACATTGAAGGGCCAATGAAGAAGCCAATCAGGTAAGACTGAGGCTGAATGAAGCATATACCACTGCTTGATCCGTACTCTATTCCCAAATCTGTGAAGTTATCTAAGCTTACAGGAATGGCCATCAATAGAATACAAACAACCCAACAATATTTCACTCGGTCAACTTTCCTCGACTTGGTCACCCAAGGATGGCAAATGTTGGAAAAGCGATAAAAGAAATCCAGGGAAATAAATGTCATAATAAGAAAGCAGGTGAGCCAGAAATAATGCTGAAGTGTCCCAACAATGCGGCATAAGAGAGGTCGGGAGGTGAACAGAGGAAGGTGGCTAATCTGCAAATATAGAAATTACAGTTTATTCGATAAACTTGTTGCAATTGATTCATGGAATCATGAATTCATTTAGAGTTTAAATTTGGGGAATATGTTGAGTAGATGAGCATGAAATTACAAGCGTGCTGAACACTTTCAAATTTAAAATTCTAGCTGTGTAATGAAAACAGGTTTTTTTAATGCCACAGGTTTTTTTATGCCATTTCAATGTTAAAAATCCTTAACCTTACATGTACTAAACTGCTTGCAGGTGCATTGATTCTTATCTAGTCAGATGAATACATGCAGAATAATATCACAAGGAAGTTATTTTAGGCGTATAAGATGAAGATAATGGCCAACATGCCAACCTTTGTCATTTTACAAAGAGTTACTTTTGGGTCAAATATTATATTTATAAGGAAGAAAAAATAAATTTCCCATTAAAATTACATTGGTTGAGTTGTATATTTTTTATTATTTGGCATCCTATAATAGTATTCTCAGTGGCCCCCTACTGGCAGTTTACACACACTCATAAGGCTTACTCCTTTTTACACCTACACTATTCAAAGTAACCCTAAAACCCCTTATTTACCTCCCATTTCAGCCTTTCTCATCTCCCAAACTGAACTCTCATTAGTTGCACTAATTACGATCAGTCTCAATCACCCTCTGATCCCTAAGGATCTAAGGTGGCTCTCACTTCAACATTTCTCATTTTCCACCAGGTGGCTCTCACTTCAACAATTGTAATTTTATCACCTGGTGGCATCACTTCAATAACTCTCTTCCTCTCTCTCAACAATACATCACCCAGTTCACTCACAGGGGCTTTTACAGTCCTTGATTGTCAAACTTACGTGGAATCTCAAGTTTTTTTTCTATGCTGTTGAACTGTGATGTCAGAGATGACTCTATTCTAGCATTGCAATATATGTAAATTAACTACAAGCTGTGATGTCATATCAAACTGGGTCAGATTCCCCAGCTTCTAGCCTATGTAGATCCTCCTGAACTGAGCGTCACAGTTTCAACACAGTGTCAGAATAAGAGTTTTATCAGGGATAGCCCCAACAACTACATCATCACAGCTGACAGTAAACTACTCATCACAGTTCAAACATTGATATACTGAGGGAAGCATTACATTTGTGATCCCAATGATTTATCACAGCAATCACCAGTCTAATCCTACAAAATGGCAGCTTTCTGAGCATTCACAGTAGACAACTGTTATAATCCACAGATTTGTTTGATTAATCTACAAACTTGCTAACTTACAACTTTAAACTTTGATGGAAGTTGGTACAAACAGAAGGCTTTGACAATTTGCTTGTAAACACATGGCTTATGTTATGTATATTTGTTCTGGTAGCCCATTGGCTGAGAGGCTGTGATGTCAAACTTGCATGGGTTTTCCCAGACCCAATTTTCACTCTGACACTGAGTTGAAACTGTGATGCTCAGTTTGGTGGATTCACATTGGTTAGAAGCTGGGGAATCTGACCCAGTTTAAAATGAAATCACAGCTTGAAGTTAATTTAGATATATTGCAATGCTAGATAGAGTCATCTCTGACATCACAGTTCAACAGCATAGCAAAGAACTTGAGATTCTACGTAAGTATGACAAGGACTGTAAACCAATTTACATGACACATTCATATTCTATTTTACAAATATTCTATGATGAATGTGCATAAATGTGGTTAAGAAGCCTCCATTTGGTTTCACTTACTATTAAGCAGAACTGTACCTATTCAAGCTCTGATAAAAAATAACACATTATAATTCTTCACTGAGATTACCTGGAACAGGAGTTGGGCCCAAAACAAGGCTGACACAAGTTGAGGAATAGAGGCGACAACTTTGGACCGGATAGACTTCTTCAGAACATAAAAAGAAATGGTTAAGAACAGAAAAAACATTGATATGGAGTTGCAGATTAATGTCACAATTCCAAGATAGTCTTTGCTAATGCCACTCCTTCTACACAGCGTTACAAAAAGCAACATGTTTTGTCCTCTGGACGGTGAGCCTTTCTTAAACACGCCAAATATAAGAGAATCATTCAACACCATCAGGTATTTGCCCTTACTTGGACCGCCAATATCTGAGGATATCATGGCATTGCCAGAAAAATTATAAATGTTTGCATTTATCAATAGTAATTCATCATGAATATTGCAATAATTGATATTTGATTGCAAGTCAATGTTTGTAATAATCATGTCCTGTTCATTCTCGTCTTGAAAAAGTTCAATATTACTTTGTGCAAAAGCCTTTGCATCAAGATAGTCACTAAATTGTTCATCTAAAGTGACACAAATCTTCTCCTGCAGTTCAGACACATTTATTGAGCTCCAAATTCGAAAGACCTTATTTTGTAAGACCGAATTCTTCAAAATATTATTGCATTGACTTGTTTCATGTGCCTTGAATTTCCCAGAATATGCTGAGTGATTCCTTGGCTCATGTTGTTCATTTACTATTGATATTATTCTTGTAGATCTGTTGTTCCCTTTTGGCAAATAAACATACTCACTATTGTCATTGTCAGCCTGTAGATAGACATAGTCATCCAGATTTGCACAGATGTCATCAAGCAGACCTAGTTTTTCTCGATCTTCACAGAATGTTTCATAGTTGCTGTCGTATTTGTATTTTCTAATTGTCTGACCTTTTTTGCTCTTGGCAGAGAACAACAAAGTGTAATTGGGCAATAGGATGATGGGTTGTTTTTGCACTCTAATAATAGCACATGTCATGTTGAGAGCACTCAAGCTGCAGCTTTGAAAGAAAGGATTGATATAGTGAAATCTCCAATTAGTAACGGTAATAAAAGAGTCACAAAATGGTTGACAACCCGCGTCACATTCATATTCCCTTTTCAGGCAGTGGTATCTAATGAGCCATTCTAACTTTAGTCCGGGAGTACCATGAATTGCCTCAACCTGGACTTTATACTTGCATCTACTAAATAACAATTTCCTGGCTGCAGAAAAGTTCCTTGAACCAATTTTGTCATTTATGGCTTCCTGATCTTGCATATTATCACAATAAAAATTTAATGGAATTGGTTGAAACTTGGCGATATCCAGCCCATGACATAACACACAATGAAAGTTTTTAAAAATTCCAATATCATAATAGTAGACTGGTTCTAATGTCTGATCAGTAGGACCTTCACAATTTTCCTTGGTGGAGTCTTTTTTGTCAATAAATCCAGGTGGACATTTGGCTATAACTGATAAGCCATAGGTAGGCTCATATTCTGTTGTCAGGTGCATGCAACTGGCATACTTCAACGGTGAATAGATATCATGATTGTGGATATAGTATTTCAACATACTGGATATAGTATTATTAGTGTTTTGAAGACTTTCTATTGCATCTTTTGACCAGTTAGTCAAGCCAGAAGTCTTTTTATTTATTTTTAGAGAATGTGAACCTCCGCAATAGTGATAATAATCATAACAACAGTCTTTTAATAAAAAACAAAATTCATCACACTTGCACTTCCCTATGTCATAATTGTCTATCTTATAATTGCAGCCTAATTCTCTGCAGCTCTGGGGTCTGTCACATTTATATATGATATCATCCAATGCGCTTCCGATGTCATTGATGATGCTTGAGTTGAGCCAGTCATCTGAAAATTAACATCGAATTACCGAAAAGGGCTGCACACATGGAGGTGTAAATGAAATTGATGCAAAATCAAATAATTATTTTGAAAATATTGAATAACACATTGACAGGTTTGACTACAAGATAAATCTGCAACACCAAGCAACAACTGTCAATTTGGGATAACATCAAGGTTATCAAAAGTTTGTGAAACATTTATATATTGGATATCGAAACAGTTTTTTTGGCAAAGGAAAATGAAAGAATAATATGTTTCCTGAAAAAGGATCTGATGGAACCAAAGGATAAGAATTTTAAACAGTTTAATACATATTATATGTAACAAACTGTAAAAGGTGCAGTCTTCAGTCTAGACTATTCTTAGGGCTTCATTTCTACAGGAAACATAGAACTTGATTCCATGTGTCCCCCATGGCTCCTGATGAAAAAAACTGTCCGGAAATTGACCCCAACAGGAATGGACCTTGAAGCGCAAGGGCCAAATAGACCATTTTTAGTGCTAAATTTTCTCATGTCTAGCTATTTTCAGGGCAAAAAAATGGTTTGGTAATGAGTAAGAAGGCAGACCCATTACTTAACAGAAAAGTTTGGTGTAAAAAAATAAATAATAAAAAATATTCCAAGAATGACTCAAACATATTCCAAGAATGACTCAAACTGGGACAAAAATGCGAGAATTTGATGGAAAATAGTTTTATATTATCAGCAATAAGAAGGCGTTTGTTCCCAATTTCAAAACCACAATTTACCATTTTGATTCGATTTAATATACTGATACTAAATTTAATGTATAATTTTTAAACCATCGCCTATTTGAGAGTAGAGAAAGGGAAGGGGCCTCAGAGGCCCCCATTGCGACTTTTCGTTTACCCAAAATTGGTTGCGGCTACAATGGTTAACCATTTGGCCATCTAGCTGCCTATGAACAGTGTAGGCCTAGTTTTAATAGGGAAAAAATTGTACTTACATATCCTCCCAAGACTGAGTGGTCTGGTCGGCAGATCCTTATTCAGGCAATGAGCCACACTCAGCAGCAAGAGAAATCGAAGAAACATTTCCCTCCTTTTTTGTCACCTAGTGATACTAGTGAAGAGGCATTTTCATGTTTGAAGTTTTCTTTTGGTAGCCTAGGATTGTATGAAAGTGAAACATGGGTAAAGAGTTTGCAGTTTTGATACTTTGTTACTATAAGGAGAACCAGCACATAGGCACAATGGGATGAGGCTACAATACTTGTTTCTTGAAAAATTTTAGAAAAAATGGTTTTTTAGATTCAAAAATGGTTTTTTGAAAAAACCAAATTTCAATGCAAAAGACCAACATGGATTATTTTAAGAATCCATGTTGGTTTTGCATTGAAATTTGATTTTTCAAAAAACCATTTTGAATCTAAACAACCAATTTTGTCCCGACATTTTTTAGAGTGTAGATGGTGTCGTCAAATCTTCTGAAATCCCACCCAGAATCCCGGATATTTCTAGCCTTTGGTCAGCAGATGATGGCCGGATTCAAAGGTTTGTCTGGATCAAAGTTGGTTTCCTGCTACTTTACTAAATAGATAAAGTTTCAAATTGAAATATTCAATGAAGAACCATGAATAATCAAGCTTTATGAACGCTTGTACTTTGATGCTCTTTCTTCAAAGAAAAACATATTTATTTAGTTTTTTCTATGCTGCCCCTATCATGTTATACCATTGGATGCTATTTAGAAGTTATGTAACAAGATAGGGGTGACTTAGGTGGCTGCTTAATACAGGTCAGGGTGGCCTTTTGGGGTTAAAAACACTGGCGTTTAACCACAGGCAGCAGGTGGCTGCTTAATCCAGGTATAAAACAATGCAAAATCCAGTGAAGGAAATGGAAATTTTTTGTTGGGGGAGCTCTCGGCTCGTGCGACAGCCGCTCGCCATTCCAGATTTTTAAAATTGAAATAATTCTTCCACCAGAGCATAATTTTGGCTAAAAATACCTTGAGGACTGCAAAAGTAACATGATAATTGTAATTTCACCACTGATCATTGGGGGAGCTGTAGCAGGGTACAGCTCCCCCTGTTTTTTGGTCAAGGGAGCTCAGCTCCCCCGAGCTCCCCCCCCCCATTTCCATCACTGGCAAAATCAGTTGGGAGGAATTGGAAGTGGCTGCTTAATAGAGGTGGCTGCTCGAGCAGGTTTGACAGTACACTCTTTTTTTTAAAAATCTATGCTGGTTTTGCATTGAAATTTGTTTTTTCAAAAAACCACTTTGAATCTAAAAAACCAACTTTGTCCCGACATTTTTCAGAGTGTGGCAACTACTCTGGACATACTTTGTGCTCACAGAGTTCAAACTAATGTTATAAGCAGTGGCGTAGCTAGAAATCCAGAAGTGGGGGGGCCAAGGGGGGGCCAGGGTTTGAGCTGGGGAGGGGGCCCACTTTTCGCGGAATTTTTGGGGCAATACAAGGATAAGAATTAACGCTGCGACACAAGCCCTCTTTACAAGCGACATAGGAACATTGACGCTCTTTGCTTCTGGCACACACTTACATTTGCATTTATTATTCAATTTAGATGGTACAAACCACTAAATATTCTTTTTCAATTACTTTTAAAGAGAAATGACTTTCCATAAAAACCAGTTGGACAAAGTGCAGAATGTTGAATTCAGCAGTACAATTTGTTATGCATATGGAATGAGACAGGGGCATTAGTTTCTTTTTAAAGTGGTTGGGCAAATTGGGCCAAAGCCTTCATGGAAGTGGGTCCTGGGGAACGCTCAAAATTTTTCCTTAAACAATACCCCTTCTAGGCCAAAAAGTGGTGCTGCAAATGTCCCACCAGCCCCACCTACTACACTGATGCCACTGGAATGAGAGGATAGTTTGTTTTGAAAATAGCAATTACTGACTCAAGATCATCTTGGGGTCGAATTACTCTTACTTTTAAAGAGCACAGCCCGTATCTGGTTGAAAATTTCCTGATACGACATCAATGACCATGCTTGAACATAAAGAAGTAAAACCTCAAGGGTGCACATGATAATGTGATGTTACAATCATTGCCATGATACAAGTTTAACACGGACTTGAATGGTCTCATGAATGAAATTAATTTTTTTTTATCTGCTCAAATAGGCCCAAAAGCCAATGGCGATTGCTGGAAATGATAGGGAAATTCCATTCAACACATGAAAAACTGAGCAGTTTGTACTAAAAATCACCCTGGATAATCAGTCCTCTCCAGAAATATTCCAAAGGCGCAATATTTCTTTGACTCAACAATGGCAAAGGAAATATTTCCTCAAATCACGATATTTTTGAATTTGTAAGGAACTGCTATAGATACTTAGGCATACCAGAGGGAGGGGTGAAGTTAGAATTTGGGAAACACTAAGATTCTAGGCAAAAAGGCAAACAATTTAGGTAGATTATTGAATAAACATATTTAAAAACTAATTGTATCAACAATATTTCTTTTGAGATTGTATTAAATCGGGATCTTGAAAATTAGGCCAAATGTCACAAGGCCACACTAAAAAGCTCAGATGCAGGTATTCCTATTGCCAGATAATTTCAAAGAAAATAAAAGGACAACTGCCATTCTGGTGAGAATCCATAATAAGTAAGCACGGGCTCAGGTCACAAAGACGGACGTGCTCTGTGGGGGGGTCACTAATCCATTTGGGGGGGTTTGGCCCCCCAGGCCCCCCCATAGCTCTGCCACTGGCTATAAGCTCATATTCATAATGTGAAAACAGCTTTTGCATGCAAGCTGCCAAGCTGCAACTGCCAATTGCCTTGAAAGTTGGAAATCACTTCATTGGCATATTTAGGGGGCATTGTTTCTGACACCCGGCTCCCCCTCGGGCCAAAAGTTAACATGGAAGAGATAGGAAAAGCCACGGAGCGCCGTGTATTCACCCCGTAAAATAGCCCACCCCTCAGGCCATTTCCAGATACATGTACGTCACTTTCAATGATATGCCAAAGCCAGTTTGCAGATTAATAAGACGAAAATGACTATTTACAAAAGATCGCCAATCCGCAAAGAGCTATTTACGTCACGCATACACAAATTGTGGTGCCATCTTTCTCCGTCAGCCTGTCTATCTCCTTTCAAATTTAGCTTATTTGCAATAAGAACTTTACTGAGGCACACTTACCAATCAAAAATTACCAATCCATTTGCAAGTGGTTTGTCCAATGCATGTGTGATAATGATTCTGCAGCCCACCCACAGCGCGCAGGCATTAAATACTGGCCATGTTCTTTGTTTGACAAAGGCTTAAATTAAAATATCAAAAATAGCAAGGAACAAATGAAATACAATTCATGAAATTCTGACATTGTTTTGTAATTCCTTTTGACAGCATCAATAACAATAAAATCTTTTGTCATAAAAATAATACAGCATGAAATATCTATATTTCTGACATAATCATTTCATTGAACTAATTTTAAATTTATCTCATTGTTTTAAATTTACCCATATGATATGTGAAAGAAACCTCAAAATTTGGGTTGTGATTGAGCTGCTACATATCATATTTATCATTTTTATAACATACAATTCATTCTGATAAAAACCACTTCAATACAGGGATCACATTACAATATTGAAATTATACAATGCAGTGTAAATTACCAAATTGCTGTAAAATTATGTGGTTAAGAAATCAAACAGAATAAACCTTTGAAAGATCAATGTTGTAGAAGGTTTTAAGGGTTGATTTCTGGCCAAATGCCGCGTTGACAACAATTGATTAAGAATAAGGAAATGACAGAACATTGTGTCGATCTTTGATTGTTTTAATTACAATTGGTGGTATCGAATTGGCTTCTAGGTCAGTGGAACAGCTGCCTTTCAGGTCCGCGCTCGACAGAACTTTTGTTGAATTCCTTCGTGGAGACTCATGGAAATCTGATATAAGAAGGTTATTCCAGAATCCAGACTGCACCTGTCTCTCTGTATATCAAGCCTCCACCATCAGTGGAGGGACAGTCTGATTTGGGAAAACAAACATACTGACGTATCACTGAGGAAAACTACTACATTTTTCAATTAGGACGTAATCTGACAGTAAAATGCCATTAACCTGAAAATAACATCGTAAAAAGAATACATTGACCTGACAGATGCATAGATACCACAAATCAATTTTGACTATGATGTGGCCAATTTTCATCTAGCATCAGAGCCGTCCTATGATATTTTACAGCTGAAGTAGCAGATAAGCTGGTGTATCACCATCCAATTTTATATAAGCCCAGTATTTGTATTTTACCCATAAATAGTTGGAAGGGCTTGAATAAAGGCAATGCTGAGGTACAAAGCTGTCACCTGTGTCAAACATACCACATGTGGCTCCACCTATAATCTGCCAGGATTTAAATATTTAACTGCTACTGGGAGTTTTCAATGTTTTTGTTCCCACAAGAGCTTGGCATTGTGAAGGTAGGGAGGTACTGGGTGTGCATCTAGCTATCCACCTGTCCACCTAATAACATCCCCCTAACTCTTCTCTTCTTTCTTCCGTCGTTTTTTGTCACTCTCTCTCCTTTCCTTTCTTCTTTCTTTTCCTTCCTCCTTTCTTTTATTTCATCCTTTCTATTCTTTCTTCTTTCTTACCTCCTCCCTTTCTCCATTATACTTATGCTAATAACATTAATTCGCTATTAGTTTTGCAAAAACAGGTGGTTCGTATAATTAAAGGTATTAGTCGAAGAACACCCTCGAACAGTATATTTAATGAACTTAAAATTTTACAATTACCTAAATTGTATAAAGTTTCAATTATGATGTTTATGTATAAGTTTGTTAAAGGTGAATTACCAAGAATATTTTCTGATATGTTTAATTATCAAGCTGATTTTCATCATTATAGAACAAGAAATATGAATAACTTTCGATTGCCATTTTGTAGATTAGAAATTGTTAAAATGCATATTAGATTTAAAGGTGCAGAAATTTGGAATTCTGTTGTAAACGTCATTGATTTAAATTGTAGTAAATTTACATTTAAAAAGAAAATAACTATTATTTTTAGGAATTTGTAATCTCTATCTAGAATATCCTTTGAAATTCTGTAATTCTTAACTATTATTAAGATTATAGTCATTACCACTTCTGTATATGCTAGTACTTATCAATGTTTTTAATTTATCAGTATTATTATTCATTTTTATTTCCTATATATATTCATTCATTGTTACTGAATGATTAAGAAATTATATTGTGAAATTGCTTAGGAACAAATGCACATTCACTTTCCGGATCCTTCTGAGAGGAAACCTTTGTCAGAGGGTGAACTTAAACTCAAAATGTTGGAACTAGAATTGCAAAGGCAAAATGCAGAATTTTTTTTTATTTTATTTTTTTTATGTTCACATATTTTATTACTATAGTAATGGTTTACATTGTGGTTGTGACATATTTATAAGCATAATGATGTTACACAAGATGAAGGATGAACATGAAGGCTCAGAATCAAAATAATGATTATGTTGGGCCAGACATGACATGAGGATGAGGTGAAAGGATGAACGTTGCCCAGTTTGCTGCACCCACACACACACTCATCATGATACAAATATATTTAAACAAAAGACTAATACATCCCAACTAACCTTACAACCACAGAACATTTACCTGTAAATTCAAAATATAGAAAAGAAAATATTGTCTTATTGAACCAATTAGAAACTTATATGAGTGTATCATATCAATATCTTATGAAGGAAGAACATTTCCAGAGAGTTACAGGAATTTATAGATAACATCATTTTGCTAGAATTACCATATTGCAGGAATTAGTAACAAAATATTGTAATTTGTGATTCATTTCCATCAGTGTAAGATGAGACAAATACTGACATTATAGAGAGTATATTTCCAATGATTGCATAATTGACCACAGAAATGTAGAGAAAGAATTTTCGTCAACAAGTATGTCAGATCTTTTGAAGGGAGTCAAAAGGGAACGTATCAGAATCATTTATCAGAAAAAAAAAAAAAAAAAAAAAAAACCCATGTACCAGCATAGTCAAATTTCAGTATCGTGGAAACTCAGATTAAAGTCACATACTCACTGCAAGAAGAGTATGTTTCCGATAATTTATTCAAAATAATAGAAAAATGTTTTCGCCAGCACTGCCAGATTGCAAGAGTCGATAATGGAAAAGTATGATTCAATAATTGTTCAAATATAGATAAATAATGTTTACCCGCAATTATATTCTGTGATAAATCCAATTGAATATATCAAAATAATTTTTAAATGAAGTAAAAACATTTCCACTGGGATTGTTAAATGTCAGTGTAGGAACCTTAGATGAGAGTCACATACTAACATTGTAGAAAGTATATTTCATAAAATTTTTTCATGACATTTACAAATTGTAAAAGGCAATACGTCAAAGAGTATTTCCAAATGAAAGAGAATAATTCACACCAGCAATCATAAAACATACCTCAAAAATAGCAAAATTTAGATGAGAGTCACATACTAACATACTAGAAAGTATATTTCAGGAAGTTGAGGGCACTTTAATTCATGCTGTAATAATTTCACAGTTTAGTATATATAGTTTGATTTTCTTTTTAAAGCAGTGAAAACTGCAGTTCCAGTCAATATTTTGGAAATCATTATGGAGTCTTGCTCCAATATATCGCATCCTTCTTTGCGAAAAAGCAGACTTGCAGTATGGGATTTTATACAATGCATTGCCTCTTGTACTATACTGGTGATTAGCATGTTCAAAAAAGTCTTGGAGTACGTTAGGCATCATATTCTTCCGAAGTTTGAACATGAAAAGCAATGTTAAATATTTGTGTAATTCAAAAACATTCAGTATCTTCAGTTCTTTAAAAGCGAGGCGAGTTTCGTGTCTATAGGGCAGAGACTTAATCAATCTCACAGCCTTCTTTTGCAATTTCCATAAAGGCATCAAATATGATTTAAAGGCACAGCCCCAGCTTTCAATGCAGTATATCAAATGCGGTTGAATGAATGAGTAGTATAAGGACAGCAGAGTGGTAGAATAAAAGAAGGCCCTCGCCTTAAAGATCACACCAATTCCTTTGGCAATCTTATTCTTTATATAATTAATATGCTTGAGCCATGAGAGATTTTCATCTAGTACTACTCCAAGAAATTTCATGGATGATACTTTTTCAATAATACAACCATTCATGACAATATTGTCAATGACAGTGGGCAACCTCACTCTTGGTTTCCTAAATATGACCACTTTAGTTTTACCAGCATTGACAGTTAGTTTGTTAGCTTCCATCCATTTCATGTAATGTTTTAACTCATTGTTCAGTGTATGCACAACTTCTGGAACATTTTTACCATTACAAAACAAGTTTGTGTCATCAGCATATAAAAGTGGCATAACTGAGGAAGAAACATGCATTATATCATTAATATAAACTAGGAATAACAATGGGCCAAGGATGGACCCCTGGGGCACACCACATGTAATGTCAAGTCTAGAAGATTCAAAATTGTCATAGCACACAAATTGCGATCGTTTTTCAAGGTAGCTTTTCAGCCAGTTGTATGCGCTGCCTCTTATACGGTTATACCATATTTGAGCAGTTTGGCAAGCAAGATAGCATGGTTAACAGTATCAAATGCTTTACTGAGGTCAATGAATGTTCCAATAACAATTTCTCCTTTATCTAAGGATGATAAAATTTTGTCTAACAAATAAGTTAGAGCAACATTTGTATTGTGTTTTTTTCTAAAGCCAAATTGCATTCTGTAAAGAGTGTTATTTATATCAAAGAAATCATACATGCGTGTATACATTACTTTTTCAAAAACCTTGGAAAGAGAATTAAGAACAGACACAGGTCTATAGTTTTTCATTTCTAAGGGATCTCCAGACTTATATATAGGTATAACCCGAGCAGTCTTGAGATTTTGAGGAAAATATCCTTGAGTCAATGACAAGTTCAGAGTATGAACAAGAAGCTTGACAATATACGGTATGCTTTTCTTTAAAATTTTACTACTGATTCCATCTGGACCAGTACTACTATCCTTCAGAAGTTTGATAATATTCATCACCTCATTTTCTGTTACCTCTTTGAGGAAAATAGAATTTTCCTTGTTGTCAATAAACGAAGTAGGATCAGCAGAATTATCAGGAATAAGTCTAGCTAAATTAGGGCCTACATTTACATAAAACTTATTGAAGCTTTCAGCAATTTGTTTTCCATCTTGAATAATGGAACCACCAACTCTAATTGAAGTTTCTACTGTGGAGTTGGACTTTCGTTTGTTTATTACAGATTTGATTATACTCCAGGTTTTCTTTATATTGCTTTTGTTTTCCTCCAACAACCTATTATAGTAATTGCGCTCTTGCTTCCTCAGTAGTTTCAGCAGGAAAGTCTTGTATGACTTGTAGTTGGAAATGTTGGTCTGGGTGGGTCTTTTTTTCATTGTGTGATAGAGTCTGTTTTTTGTTTTAATTGAGGATTTCAGACCGTTTGAGAGCCAAGGTTTCCGGTTGGTGTACCCTTGCTTTGAGTACTTTACTGGAAAACACTCATTATATACTTTTACAACAGTGCTATAGAACCAGTCAAAAGAAGCTACTGCATCTTCACTTTCCATCACCAAACTCCAATCCACACTGGACATGCTAGCTCGAAATTTCTCAATTGAGATAGAATCAATTTTTCTGCTTTTGATAAGACCAGGTTCTCTCTTCTTGATTGCACCTGAATTAATAGTAAATATGGGATAGTGGTCAGTTATGTCAGAAACAAAAATGCCATTGAAATGTGATATGTTCATTATGTCATTTGTAAAGATGTTATCAATAAGAGTGGCTGATTGATTTGTCACCCTCGTTGGGCGATTGATCATGGGGAAGAGAGTAGCTGAATACATAACATCAAGAAAATCTGATGTAAGTTGGTGAGTATCTGCATTCAGCAGATTAATATTGAAATCTCCTAACAGATATAAAAGTTTATTTTCTAATCTCAACTTACTAGTCAATTCAGTTGCCTTCAAATTAAATTCATCTATAGGTCCACCAGAAGGCCTATAAATCACTCCAATTACAACATCCTTGTCGCTATTAACATATGATTTGGATATTTCTATAAACAGAGATTCAAATCCCTCATCAATAACACTGATTTCATCTCTCACTGTATAGTTAACTTCACTGTCAATCAGAAGCGCTACACCCCCACCTATTTTGTCAGTTCTGTTTCTACATTCAAATTCATATCCATTGACATTATACAAATCACTGTCTGAATCATTAAGCCAGGTTTCTGTCAGAGCTATGACAGTAAATTTGAAACTCAGTTCATACAGGAAAAGCTCTGCATTGCCCAGATTCTTACGAGCACTGCGTATGTTAAAATGTATAATACTCAGTGACATATCAGCTACATCTTTATCTTTACATTTCTGTGTAAATGAGGATTCATCATAATAAGTACAGTTTTGTACATTCTGCAAGCATGGCAAGTCATTGTAAAATTGGGTGTCTGGGTCAAAGTCAGACATATCAAATTGGTTTTCTTGTGAATGAGAAACATCAAACGGAGTAAATATTCCGTGATTAAAATGGTAGTGTATTTGGTGGGTCACACAGGACATGAAAAGAGTGTCATCCTCTATGTGATTAAAGGGAAATAGTGATGTATTACAATGATGACACATACTTGAGTTAAATTGATTTATGGCATTAATTGAAGTGTAGGGGACACAATTTAGATGAAACACACGGGAACAGAAAGGGCAGTTGATTGTCCTGGAATGTGAGAGAATTCTACCCTCACATATTTCACAAAAAAACCCTATTATTCGATATTCGCAATATCATACATCAGAAAGAGTGTGTGTGTGTGGGCATTAGAGGCATCTTTTAAAATGGATGATGAGATGAGATGAGCATACTGAAAGTGGATAAATAATATATCATGGAAAAAGAAAGAAACCATTAACATTGCGGATTGCTGCTGACATATGGGGTACTCTTGAGTAAGAAATTTAGAGTCCAGAGTCCAGAATATAGTCTTTGTGGTACCATAAAACGTATGTGTCAAAGAATGAATAAATAGTATAAATACTTCATTAAGCTTCCAAATAAAATTAAGTTTGTTATAATAAAAATAGTGTTACAGATGGATTACCAACTCTTGCATTACTCAACGTAATTCCAAATTTGGCATAAGTTTATAATCAAGTACAGAATTAACAGAAAGAGAAGTTAATCCAAGAGTTCAATGTGTAAACGTTTTTTTTTTGTTTTTTTTGGAATAGTGTTCATAAAATTTGCAGATGAAAATATATCCTGTGTCAAAGTCATTCAGTGATTTTTTTTTTAAATAAGCATATTTGAATGAATAAATAAAGTTCATCCATATATGATATTAGATAGAACGTCAATGTTATTTTGAAGAACCTTTCAAGTGATTTCTTATTTCTTCTAATGTGTGTCCCATGAGATTTTGTCCTTTCCAAGAAGACGAAACAGTTACAGTACCTGAGTTTAGGGATTGTCCAATTCCAAAGTAAGGGTTACTTGTAGCCTCTCCAAGTTCACGTTCCTCAGTTGCCAATAGTAAATCACGCTCTTGGTTCTGTGCATATTTTTCTCTGTTGACCCTGTTCAGTATCCTTGGTGCATTGGCTTCCCAAATGTTTTTCCTATAACCTTTGACCTTCTTTCCCAAGGTCATTTGTTTGTAGGGATCCTTCTCCATGAGAATTTCGTCAGCAGTTGCAGAGTCCTTAAATAGCATGGCTTTGGAATACTGAATAAACTGCTCATTAGAGTTATATATTCTGCCATCTAGCATTACATCCATGATGTGCAAATTTGAGAGAACTGAGTGTTTAGAAGAAAATACTGTGACAGTGTCAGTTGTAATAGTTGAGGTATTTGAAGGATGAACACAATTGGGTAATTCATGCAAGTTTTCAACTGTGAACAGCTTTCCATTGATTCTCAGTTGGTCAAGCTGTAGAGAGACAGTTTTCACTTCCTCACACCTTTTTGCTGAGAGGAAAATGGGCATCAGTTTGTCTCTGTTATACTTGATAGTTGGAGGAAAATCCTCATTCATCCAAATCTTTGAACCTTTCAAACTTGACCTTTTGCTCCAAACTGAGTTTCTATGCTTCAAAGAGAGAAATTTAGCAAGAATAGGCCTAGGCTTGTCAGTTTTATTTTGTCCTATTCTCTTGACCTTCTCAAACTCGAATTCAGATTCATCCAAACCAAATTTTTCTGTTATGATTTTTGAAATTATCTCTTCAGATTTTTCCCAATTCTCATCCTGCACTTCTGCTACACCATCAAAAATCAAATTATTTCTCCTTGATTGGCAATCCAGGTGGATGACCTTTTTTTGAAGGATATTCATATCTTGTCTTAGTGTGAGATTTTCACTTTGAAGTTCAGAAATATTTTTCTCAGCTGCATCTAGTTTTGCACATGCTGTATCTACCTTGTGAGTTGTAAATTCAATGGACTCAGAAATGTCAGAAATACGTTTGTTAAGATTACTCACATTTGTGTCAATGCTACTTAGTCTGTCCAGTACTTGGGTAAACCATGCAGGTTGTTCATTTGGCAAGGTAGTGCTATCCTGCTTGTCAGCCATGATTCCACTGCGTGTTCTGACTGTGATGAACTTTAAAGTCCTTGAAACATCTATTCCAGGGTGTTAATGCCCAAATAAATATATTCCGTGTATAGACAGTAACTTTATGAACAGTTAGAACACATCCTTTGCTCAACAGAAAATCATCAACCTCAGTAAATCCCCATAAATTGGGAGCAGCTAGAGAGAGCTCTCACTCAGTATCCGCCATGACAGTAACTTGAGATTAGAGCGTCAAAGAGAAGAAAGAGAAGCTAAATTAGAGCAGGAAACGTTAAGATTGCAACATGAGGCAGAACAAAAGGAAAAAGAGAGGCAAGAAAGAGAAGAAATAAGACAGGAGAAGGAGAAAGAAAGAGATTTAGAGAGATTAAGATAAAGGAAAGAGAAAAGGAAAGAGAAGCTCAGGAAAGGGAAAGAGAAAATCAAAGAAGACATGAGTTAGAAAAAAAAGAAAGAGGAGTAGTAAAGAGGGAAAATCCAAATATGGGTGACACATTTGTTGCTAGTAGGGAAGTGAGATTAGTTCCTCCATTTCATGAAGTTGAGGTAGATAAATAATTTCAACATTTTGAGAAGGTCGCTGAGAGTTTATCCTGGCCACAGAATACTGGCAATTGATGCTTCAAAGTGTTATTTCAGGTAAGGCTAAGCAAGCCTACTCTGCTCTTCCAGTTACTGATGCTGCTAATTATGAAACTGTTAAGAATGCTATTCTCACTGCCTATGAATTAGTTCCAGAGGCTTATAGACAGAGATTTAGAAATCTTAAGAAGACTGATAGCCAGACTTATGTAGAATTTGCTCATGAGAAGGAGGTATATTTTGTAAGGTGGTGCACTTCTCGGTCCGTTGAAAATGATTTCAAGAAATTGAAGGATCTGGTTCTTGTGGAGGAGTTCAAGAGATGTGTCAAAGATGATTTGAAGTCTTATCTTGATGAGAGGGATGCTTCTACTCTACACAATGCTGCTTGCTTGGCGGATGAATACGCTTTGACTCACAAGTCTAGATTTGGTTCCAGTGCTAAGGGTCCATTCCATAGGAATAATGTTGTTAAATTCAATAGTTCCCAACTGTCTCAGTCCAGTGATGGTAAAAATAAGAATAATGCAGGCAGGAGCTTTGGCAAAAGCCAACCTAAAGACCAGGCAACTGGTCCAACATGTGCATATTGTAAGAAACCTGGTCACTTAGGCCTTGCCTAATGCACTTGTTAAATCCTTTCAAGAGACACCTGTTGTTAAATCAACTGATCCAAGTGGATCTTCTTGTCCTTTGTTTGCCAAAGAGGCTCTTTTGTCTGATGGTTTGAGGGAAGAGTTCCTTCCTTTTGTGTCAGAGGGATTTGTTTCTCTAAATGAGAGTTCTTCTCGTGTACCCATTCGTATTCTACATGATACTGGGGCATCTCAGTCACTTTTACTAGCCGGTGTGTTGCCATTTACGGATGAGTAGGCCACTGGTGAATTTATTCTTGTTCAGGGTACTGAAGAGAGGATTGTGTCTGTACCTCTGCACTCTTTGTTCTTGAAGTCAGACTTCGTTACAGGACAAGTTAAAGTGGGACTTAGGTCAAGTCTCAATGTTAAAGGTGTTTCTTTGTTGCTAGGCAATGACTTAGCGGGTGGAAAGGTTGTCCCCTCGGTTGAAATGTCAGTAAAACCTGTGTCTGAGGAAGTCCCTCTTGATTCTGACATCTTTCCTTCTTGCGCCGTGACGAGAGGAATGGCTAGAAAAGCAAAAGAAGAGGAGGACCATGTGCAAAATAGCACTTCATCTCAACGAGACCAAGACCCGGAAGAGAGTCTCGATTCTGATGATTTGTCAGATTCTTTTGTCAAATAATTGTTTGATCAGGACCAAGGAAGTTCCCAGAAGTCAGTGAACCTTGGATCCAGCGGAAATCCGCCCATGTCTACGGATCTGTCTTCTACGACACCCAAGTCTACGAATGTGTCTTTGTCAAGACAACAATTGATCCAGGAGCAGGTCAATGACCCAACTTTGTCGGATTTGAGAGAGACAGCTCTCCCTCCTGATGAGATAGCCAAAGTGCCTGTTGGTTATTTCCTGAAAGATGGGGTACTTATGAGGAAATGGAGACCCCCAGATGTTCCTGCAAATGAAGAGTGGACCGTCATCAATCAAGTTGTGGTTCCTGAGATCTACAGAGATGAGATTCTATCTATGGCACATAGCCAACCCCTTGGAGGTCATCTCGGTGTGAACAAGACTGTTCACAGAATATTAAAGCAGTTCTTCTGGCCCGGCATTCGCAAGGATGTCTCTAACTTCTGTCGGACTTGTCATACTGGTCAAGTCATCAGTAAAAGCCAGGTAGATCCTGTTAAAGCACAATTACAGCCCATTCCAGCCATTGATGAACCATTCTCAAAGGTGATCATTGATTGTGTGGGACCATTACCCACGTCAAGGACAGGTAACCAGTACTTGTTGACCATCATGTGTGCTGCTACCAGATTTCCTGAAGCTGTGCCTCTACGCAACATCAAGGCAACTTCCATTGCCAAGACTCTAATAAAGTTCTTTACTGTATTTGGGTTGCCGAAGGAGCTTCAGTCGGATAAAGGCAGTAACTTCATGTCTGGAGTGTTTCAGCAAGTTGTGTATGAGCTTGGCATCAAGCAGATTGCATCCAGTGCTTATCATCCAGAGAGTCAAGGAGCATTAGGGAGGTTCCATGCAACACTGAAGACCATACTTCGATCCTATTGCCAGGACAATGAGAAAGACTGGGATGAAGGTGTCCATTTGGTGTTGTTTGCTGCAGGGGAAGCAGTTCAGGAGTCCACTGGATTCAGCCCGTTTGAACTTGTGTTTGGACATCAGGTTCGCGTTCATTTGTCTTTGCTTAGTGAGCAGTGGTTGGACAAGGATTCAGATGTTAGTCTTTTGGATTATGTGTCCAGGTTTTAGGAAAGACTTTCCAGGGCTTGTGAACTCGCTAGAGAGAATCTTTAGTCTTCTCAGAAGAAAATGAAAACTTGGTATGATCGCAAGGCTAGAGCTAGAAAGTTTAAGCCAGGAGATAAAGTTCTTGTGTTGTTTCCAATGCAACAGAACCCCTTGCAAGCCAGATTTCATGGTCCTTATGAGAGCCATTCCAAAGTTAATGATCTTAATTATGTTGTGCGGACTCCAGACCGGAGAAAACCAACACAATTTTGTCACATCAACATGTTGAAGCCTTATCATGATAGGTCTGTAGGGATTGTGGCAGCTGTAGATGCTGATGTATCTGAGGATACTTGTGAAGGTGAAGGTCAAGACAATGAACCCACCATTAGGACAGATATTGTTCCTTGTAAACTGACTAATTCTGAGGTTCTCCGGAATTTAGATACTAAGTTGTCACACTTAGATCCTAAACAGCAGGCTCAGATGCAAAATTTGATATTCAAGTATCAAGATTTGTTTCCTGATGTACCTAGAAGGACATCAGCTGATATCCATGATGTTGATGTAGGTGAAGCTAGTCCCATTAAACAACATCCATACCACATGAATCCTGATAAGTGTAAGCTTTCTCAGCAGGAGATTGAGTATATGTTGGAGCATGATATTATTCAGCCTTCCACTTCTAATTGGAGTTCACCATGTGTGTTAGTTCCAAAACCAAATGGTACTATCAGGTTCTGTACAGATTACCGTAAGGTTAATGCAGTTACAAAGACAGATGCATTTCCAATACCTAGAGTGGATGATTGTAGGACAGGCCAAGTTTGCTACAAAGATTGATTTGTTAAAATGGTACTGGTGTGTTCCACTAACAGATCGGGCAAGAGAAATCTCTGCTTTTGTCACACCTTCTGGTTTGTACGAATACAAAGTTTTAGCTTTTGGAATGAAAAACGCTCCTGCAACATTCCAACAGGATGATTCATGGCATGATCAAAGATCTGCCTAACACTAATGCGTACATTGATGACTTGGTGACAGGAAGTGACACCTGGGAATCTCACCTGGAGGCAGTTGAGAGATTGTTTCAGTGTCTGTCTGAAGCTAAGCTGACAGTCAATTTGGCAAAGAGTGAGTTTGGCCAAGCACATGTTGTCTATCTCGGATACGTGATTGGTCAAGGTGAAGTGGCCCCACTTGATGCTAAAGTTCAGACCATTTTCCTACGCCCACAGGCAAGAAAGCATTGAGACAATTTTTGGGCATGGTAGGATACTATCAGAAGTTCTGCAAGAATTTTGCAGACTGTACTTTGCCTTTGACAAATTTACTCAAAAAGAGTGTGAAATTTGTTTGGGATGAACCTTGTCAAAAGGCTTTTGATAAGTTAAAGAACACATTATGTCACTACCCTGTTCTCCAGTCACCAAACTTTGACACTCCATTCTCAATAGCTGTGGATGCGAGTGAAAATGCTGCTGGTGCAGTACTTCTGCAGCGGGACAGTGATGATCTCATTGAACATTCAGGATTTGTGCCGTTCGTAACTCTGCGATATTATTTTCAAGTTTATTTATTATTTTACCAATTTTATTAGAAATAGTCTGAGTATCAACATTGATTACAATATGATGGTCAAACCTGAAAAATATTCATTCATATCCCTGACCATTATTAAATTAGAATTAAGGCTTCAGTTATCGGAATATATTCAGCGATCAGTCCGTATAATAATTTCTTTATATAATATTGCCTTTTACACAAACAAATGATACAAAAGATTGAGCATGTACTTATAATGGCTATTATCAGGGCAGTTCCTATTATTTTTGTTTTCCTAGAAATAAATGATTAACTTCTCTAAGATGGCGATCAGTGATAATATTTGATTCAATTTCTGAATTTAGTGCTTCCACAATGTCATGCAAATCAAGTATGGCCGCCGCTCTGCAAGTTATGATATATTAATTGTAGGATAATTGATTGCAGGTTGTTTATCAAAAAGTTTAAGTAAGTTGTCTTTGGAAAAATTTTGCTTGATTTGATCTCTCATAGCAATATATGCCAAGGCATTTATCACATAGTGTAAACTTCCACTGAGTTCATTTTGTGCACACGATCTGCTGGGAATGAAAAATTCATTGGTCTTTATGCTGCAACTGCAGAGTGCTTTTAAATCCACGATAACATGTAAGTCATAATTTACCTCATTTCCATTGTCTTTTGGTGTGTCACAATCCCAAGTTATTGGTTTGTGAATATTGCTTAACAATATTTTCTGATCAAATTCCATCATTTCTGGTTAATTCTCTACGTTTTCTGGGTAAAATTCCACTTTACAGGTTTCAAAAATTTCATTTATTTTATCTTGATAGAATATCAGTGATTCACAATTTTTATTACTCTTTTCTCTCAACATCAATTGAAAGGGACATATGAAAATTTTCTGATTAGAATGCGGTGTACACATTTGGAATTGAGTTTCTGTGAATGTAGTGTAAAAATTGTTGATTCTAGCAAATATTTATTTTCAAAAGACAATTTTGTTCTTTGATGGTTAACTGTTATCTTAATGCTCTTCAATCTATACGATTCCAGTAAATCTAAATTCTTGGAAGTGATGAATAACGGCAATTGTATGATGATTCCAAGATCTTCATAAATTTGTCCCGAAATGTGAGAATGGCCCAAATAATTTCTGGCGTAGTATTAAGCATTGCTTGATTTAGTAATAAATATTTGGGAGCTAGGTGCAAAATAAATTAATACTGCTATTGTTGTGAAACGAACAATTTCATGCCAAGGAAAACTCCAGACCCCCCTGGAAAGTAAATGGTCGCCATTAAGTATGCCTCGTGGTATGGTGGTAATGTGCTGATACTCAATGTCTTGCATTAGCAGTTGGGCTATTCCATTATGACTTTTGCAACAATTGATCTATATTCTGGCAATATCATAGGCTTTTCATAGCCTCATTGCAGGTCATTTTCACGTAAAGTGTGAGATTTCGGTGTATTTTCATCTAGCTCTGATTGCCAAGTTTTCTCAGTAACTGAATAATTTAAGCTGATATTGTATTTTAAGGGTTGATGAAATGCAGTAAAATGACGTTTCAGTTGCATGAAAGCAGGATGTTACCATTTAAAATTTAGTTGAGATTTCCAAAATGCATAAACATTTGAAAAAAATAAAAATTTCTTTTTCTGGGCATTTATTGGCTCCGCCCCTGGGCGAGAGCCTATGTAACGAGTCAGGTCCACATTCCTCTGTAAAGCTGTGCACAACTTCCTGACAAAATTCAAGATCGTATAAAGTTGTTCTTTGGTACCATGTTTTCTAATCACCAAATGACTGCTCTTTTCATTTACAATGCCACAATTACATGTATACAATATAGATAGATAGATAGATAGATAGATAGATAGATAGATAGATAGATAGATAGATAGATAGATAGACAGATAGACAGGTAGATAGATAGATAGATAGATAGATAGATAGATAGATAGATAGATAGATAGATAGATAGATAGACAGTCCCGAACAGAGACAGCTAGTTTGTATAATTACTCAAGAAAGAGGGTAAAGTTTCCCTTTGATCAAGGTGTCAGTCACCTAAAAGTGCAATAAGCCCTTAACTCAATAAGACAATTCAGTTATACTATTTTGTCTGTTGACATAAATGATGTGCCCTTTTAAAAGTTGGGCAGATAAATAACTGTTTTAAATCTTAATACTAGTATTTATCAAATTTCTGCAGTTATTTTAGTCTAATCTATTTGAGAACACAATGAGAAATGGCATGAATTAAAATGTGTGCGACTTACAAATAGGCCTACAACTAAAAGTGGGGTCAGACAGAATTGTAAAAAGTTCTGCTGGCAAATTTTAAGATGTAAGAGGATTAGGGAAGCAACTGTGGACAACTTATAGTCTATATATTATGATATAATTTATGGACAAGGTTTCTGAAGTAGATTTTGTAATTAGATGTTGTAAATATTACATCTGAGGATCATGAAAATTTAGCAAAGTGCCAAACCATGTCTGTTTTCTCATTCATACATATTGGTTTTATCGCAAGCACACCTGACATCATCTGACAGATTGCCAAAAAGAAGTAGCTTTTTTTTACTGATATTCCAATATTTACACTCATCCCTAGTCTTGACTATGGGAAAGTGTCACATTGTGACAACCAAATCTCTCATGTTCTGAAATTTTTACAGACAGATAGACAGATAGATGCTTATCTATCTATCTATAAATATACATTTAAGTAAGCTCATTCCTGGGCTTCAGGATTGTTGATTGATGAGATGGGATCTTTCACTTGCCAAGCACAGACAGTCAGACTCTGTTACAAGGGGCTGGTAATTCAACGTTTCATCTGAACAACGTCAAGCCGGGATTTACACGGTACGGGCAGCGTGTCAATTTTTTTTAAATGTCACAACCTTATATTTTTTGCAATCGTATAAAACAATTGTGAGGTTTGTAGAATATATAAAAGTGCACAAGAGGCATATATATATATAAACACATACATAAATTGTCATTTCAGATCTTTAACAAATATATTTCAAAGAGGCTATGGGTCAGTAAATATTATTATAAGTTATGTCGGCATAATGTTGCATGTGACCAAAAAAATCATCGCTTGGTAATTTTCACATCC
The DNA here is from genome assembly GCA_026936325.1 of Platynereis dumerilii. Classification (NCBI taxonomy): domain Eukaryota; kingdom Metazoa; phylum Annelida; class Polychaeta; order Phyllodocida; family Nereididae; genus Platynereis; species Platynereis dumerilii. The sequence goes on from JAPTHN010000003.1 coordinate 56,199,837, forward strand.
ACTCCATCTCTGACAATTCCAAAGGTTGTTGTTTGCAGAGGAATCTGAAATGATTATAATTAAGAAAATTAGTGTTGCAAGTGGGATTGGTATCATGCACTAAAAAATCCCAGTAGACTTTACGGTAGGGTCAAAGAATATCCAGTGGATATTTTTTTAGGTAGGGTTGTCGGAACAAGAGGGGGGGGGGGTAAGATGTGCCTTTTGATCTAAAAAATCACTATTTCAACTTATTTTAAGGTCAAATCAAAAATACATTCTATTTATTCATAATTATTATTAATGCTCTATTACAATTTTGTCTCACAGATTGGAATCGTCCGCGCCTGTCAAGCTTATACAAGCCGCAAACTAATAATGGAGGAAGACGTATACACACCTGAGTTTTGCTGCACGGTTCCATCTTAAAATTGTACAGGGTATGGGCAGCAACAATCTTCAGTTCCAGAAGAGCCAGTCTCATCCCAATGCAGTTGCGAGGACCGTAGCCAAAAGGCATCCAACTGAACGGACTGCGATCTTTCTTTTCTTCTTCACTGAATCTGAAATGTAAAAAATCCTACATCAATAGCGTAAAAGCGTTAATTTTTTATATTTATTTTACATATATAATAAGTAATCTATCTACACAACTATATATTTTTGTGATGAATGATTTTCCAGAGTACGTTCACAGCAAGGACCACTGTACTGTCTACAGTCTACAATACAATCAGCAAGGTGTGACGGAACATTCACACTTTGGATATTCTCAAATCGCTGTTGTACACAGAGCTCTCCTTTAGGGGAGGCCGGGGTAAGTTGTGCCACGGGGTAAGTTGTGCCGCCCCCTGTTGGGGGCCAATGGTATGACATAGGATTTGACTCTTTACTCATCTTTTTTGTCTTCATTTGACGCAAGGCCTAAATATGTTGTGAAATAACTCATGTTCTTCCAAGTGGTCGGACTGCCCTGAAACTTTGGTCGATTCTGGCCAAGGTATTATATTTTCATGTCTGATTTTCAGATCACATGATTAAGCTTTGGTTTTTCGGAAAATCAGCCTAACACAAAAAATGGCACAACTTACACCGGTCTCCCTTATATATATGATATTGAATAGTTTACTTACCTTTCAGGCCTGAACACATTTGGATTCTCCCATCTCTCTTCATCATAATGAAGTGCAAGAACTGGAATGCCGACCAACATGCCCTTTTCAAGCTTGATGCCTTTGATAGTGATGGCTTCTTTAGACTGTCTCTCTATTCTGCAAGCAAAATTACAATCAATGGTCAGATTTGGATAATTGGCAAACTTCTATCCCAGTTCCCAGTTTTTAAAACAATTCTATCACAGCTGATGAATTATGAGTGCTTGCATTCAGCTGTTTGTGGACATCAATGATGTCACAGCAAGCCCTGTCCTTTATATTAAAACGAATATTTACTAGCAATTTGTCATTAAATTACAGAGTCACTTGTGACCTTATTGGTTAATGGTGAAAATAATTTGAAGAGTAGCCTAACTTGTCCTGACATCATTGCAAGTACAGGATATGACCTCACAACTACATAAATTATGAGTAAAAAAAGAATGACATTGACATTAAGGATGGCAATAAGATCTTTCACAGATGTCATTCAAAGAAATTTTGTAAACACTTGCAATTAATTCTTTGGCTCTGACTGCATCTGAATTAGCAATGATAATTACTTTATTCCAGGTGGATTCATCCTCAATGCTTCACTCATGCACCAGTCTAGGTAGGTCATTTTCTGGAGGTCTTCATAATCTATGTGCTCCTGAAAATTGCAATTCATAATTTCACAGATACTATAATTGTATGCCTGGTCTTGAATAATTGGCAACACATTAGTTGTTTTGCACTAGCCTCAAATGAGATTTGTTTGCCTTGGTTTCCATTTTCCATGGAGAAATGGTATTTTTATCAAGATTGAGGAGACGGTTTGGTGTGTACAAAATCTTGCTCTATTATTAATATACAATGCTGCCTATAAGTATGTGAGATAATGTTTTGCATTCGATCAATTGATACTAAAAATCCTCAACAGAATTGCTTGTAGCAGCAACATATCCCACTCACATTTGAGTTAAAACTCAGGTCACATGACCACCCCAGTTGCCAGATATAAACGCCTGTCACAGGCATGTCACTCACCCAAACTATCCACCTATCCTACTTTGTTGTCCTCATATTTCAGGTGGGAGCCCACAACGCTGTAACTCCTCCCTCATTTCCGTTTGCCAACTCCACCACCAATCTCCCACCAGGGGTGCATGAAACAGCATATTCTAATATTTTACTCCTCCCCAGAGGGAGCCACTTTGCACAACCATTTTCCCACAGGCAGCAGCACTGAAGTTCATCTGTTTTTGCCTGGAGACACCCCGAACCTTACCCAATAGCCACTTGCCCCTGTGTTATGCTGTAACAAATCTGCTGATTACCCTGCATGCTCTTTTTAGTACATGGCACTTACCAGCAGGAATTCCTCCTGCTACAAATCAGACTGTAAGGTCTCACACAGGCCTCCACCTAATATCTGCTTCCCATCTACACAAACGTCTCAACAATTAGCCATTTTCTAAATGCTTACACGTCACTCTAAATACCAGGTGTTCCTAAAATATAACCTCATTTCTAACACAACACCGTCAACATGCAGCATCACTTCACAATAATGCATTGTCTAACTATTTTCACTAATGGGCATTTTCTAGTATGTCAACAATACTCAACCAATCAGAACAAAACATTTGGCGTCATAACAGACAATACTTGAGATTTGCAGGATAAACATTTCTGCCAATTTCCCTTGCTTTACAAATGGGCCAAATTCTCTGATAAGTAACTCAACCTCAGTCCGTATTGATATTGCGTTGCCCTTTGCTTTGGCTTACATATCCAAGAAATTGACCCATAACTTCAGTAACTCCCGAGTACAGCACTGAAAATTGGCCGCCATACTTATCGCACATACCTAAAATATTGCATTTTATGACCTAATTTGACTTTTTTTTTTTTTAATCTCAGCAGACGATGGATGGATGGTTGGATGAGTGGGGCTTCACATCCTTATTTATGCACTAAGTCTTGCTAGGCTAATTAGGACAGGATGAGGACACAGCAATGAGTGGAAGGATGGTTGGACCCTGCTGTCCAACATAGGCCCAAGTGACCCGGCAAGAGCTGGCTTCGAGCCCTGGACCCAGTGATTGCCAGCCCAGCACGTTACCACTAGACCAACCCTTCCCCCCTCTCATTAGATGAGAATTCATGATGCTAATGGCAGATTGGTTGAGGATGTTTAGCGTTGACCCAATGACTAAAAAGCACACATTTCGCTTACTTACGAGCGGCACTGTAACTATAGCAGCTTTTATACCTTCTTGTCCAGAATCTGCGCAACTTCCTTGAAAGCTTTTTCCTGGGCCTCAGGGTTAATAGCCAAACGATAAAACAATACAGACAATCCGGTAGAAACCGTGTCAAATCCTGCGATGAAGAACGTCACCCCGTTGGCAACAATCTCCTCTCTTGTCATTCCTGAATATGACAAAAAGATAATACAAACTTTAGTTATTTATTCTATATCTTGAATCTCTGTTGGTGTAATTATTATTTTTAAAGAATATTGATTGTAATTTTTTTTAAATAAGTTTTTAAACAAATTATTTCTTACCATCACCGACTTTATGAGGTTCTTCTGTTCCTGAAAAAAAATCAGCAAAAGAATTCATTGGAAAGCATCATTCAAGAGATATTTCAAACTAGGTGCTTGTACAAAAACGTATTCTATCTGACCTGTAAATTATTCCTCATTGATAGTCCATTTCATAAGGTCTGGTTAAGAGTCATTGCCTCCAGATTGAGTTCGGAGACATCAGATTTCCAAACAAACAATTTTTTTTAAAGAACTCATGACGTATATGGCTCTTGGGGTTCATGAAGAATTGTTATATACTATCCAAGTTGGTATTCAAATTGAAGCTCTCATTCAGCCCTATTCAAAAAATCTAATTATTTTGCTGTATGATTTAAAATGGCTTATTTATACGATACTGCGGATCGGCAAACATACAAAATCATGACTGAAATGCAAGAATTTCAAGGCTTGTGGGCCACCTGTAAATGTTAACCGTTTTGAATGAGATTTTGCACAAGCTGTTTTTACCATAAAAGGCATCATTTGAGGGGGTGGCCCATATAAATTTCAAACTTTTTTTTTAAGGGCCACCCTATTGAGCAATAATTTAAAAAACTTTAATTTAATCAAATCAAATCTCACCTTCCATGTTGGCATTTGCCATCAGCTGAATGAAATCTGTGGCTTTTTCTCCTTTTTGCCTGGATTCCAAAATCTGATCTACAATCTAACCAAAATGTATAAGCTTGAGCAACCAGTCCAAATAACAACAGACTTAACCATTGGAAAAAAAGAACATAGATTTACTAAGTTAAATAGTCCGAAGATTTATAAGTGTGTAATTAATAAAAATAATTTAGAAAGTTAATTTGTCAAAAGAATGAAATCTAATTAAATTACATTGTATTCTATTGACCTTAATTTGAAATTGAATTGCAATCAATAAGAGAGGACACAAATTGCACTCACCTTGCCGAAATAGATGAACGGTCCAAAGTCCATGATGTCAATATTGAGAACCTTTGTCACCAGTCCTGTGAATTTTGGTGCTATAACTGAATGCACAAGGTAGTGAATTACTATACAAAGAGACACAAACGGACAGTAGTACATCAATGAGCAATAGCACATCAATGAGCAATAGCACATCAATGAGCAATAGTACATCAATGAGCAATAGTACAAATGTTTGTTTTTAATAAGCAGCAGGTGCTGTTACTCAGCTCAGTATGAGCAATACACAGTCATGTAGCAAATTATTCCCCTCATTATATGAACTGAAGCGTCAAGGTATCTAACTACAATTTGCAAATAAATATAAAAATTTAGAACCTAGCATTTAATACATAAGTAAATTATGCCAGGTTCACTTTTCAAAATTATTACTGGGCTCTGTGTGAAATCTGGTTCCAGTTAATTTTGACATCACTTTACTCATATACTAGAGTGGTGTCTGTAATACCCAATGCACACTTGTATTATTTCTGCGATGGGATCGCATGCGATCATGTTACAACCCCAATTTCTTTAGTGTGCACTGACTTGCGCTGGTGTTTAATTGACTTGCGATCCTGTTGCAGAATATCTAGCACTGCTAGATATTCTGCGATCCTAGCGCAGGTTTTAATGGATATTTTATGGGTTTTCCAAATTAATTCAAGTGTGTATTGAGTTGCGATGGTGTCGCAGCCAAAAATGAGGGTTGGAAGAGAGGAGAGGGCCTGTTTTCACCCCTTTTTAACGAGGGGTTGAGACATATAGGCAGGCAGGGAATACAGTGTGCACCAACTTGCGATCCTGGGGTTGCAACAGCATCGTATCCGATGGGATCGCATGCGATTCTAGTGTGCATTGGGCATAAGTAAGTGTAGCAGGTGATTTTTGCCATTTGGTCAATGCTGAATAACCTAGAACCAAACTGCTGGCAAAAGCAAAGATGCTCATCCAATAAGAAGTAAACATATGGGGTCATCAAGGACACTATTTTTGGCCGGTATGTGATTGATATAAAAATGGCCGCCAATTTTATCTTCTGTACAGTTACATGTAAGTCGAAATCTTTTGTAAGTAAGTCAACCTACCAGCCTATTGAAATATCATTGACCTTGTGTTTCATTTACTTACCAAAGTTTTGACCCATATCTAACTCTTGAGTACAGTAAAGAAAATTGGCAGCCATTGTTAGCTATCCCACATGCCATAAATAATGTCCCTTATGACCAAATGTTTTCCATCTTAAGAGATTAGAATTCATGCCTCCATAAGCAGTTTGGTTTAGGATGTCTAGCATTGGCCAAATGGCAAAACACCACCCTTCTCACTTATCCACAGCCCACAGGCAGTACTGTACATCATTGACATTCTTATTCAATGCTTGGACTCAACAGATATCCACTGAACTGGTGCATGAACACACCTACAATGTCAGTAAGAAAGATATATTCTAGAATGAACAAATGCTAGCAACAACATCATAATACATACAATTCATGATCTGGAGAAATATGGCAGATCCGGTTTGGTTGGACAGAACTCTTTCGCCCATCTTACTGAATTCTTCATATGTCTCCTTGTTGTTCATGTCAATGCCAAATGCAACTGTGGAAATTAGACCCATGGAAACAGGTGAAAAAGATCTGGAATGCACATAATATTATGTACTTGTCAATGCACTTTTCAAAAGTATTTAACTAAGGGTTTTACACTAATTTAGAAGGCCTTTAGGTTCTCTGGCAACTGAGTTAGTGGAATAATGATACAGAATAAAGATATAGAGCAATAAATATCAAGTGACATTCACATAAAAAACTAGTAGGCCAAAAAGGCATTTACTCTTTTAAGTTGATTTCCTCTCCTTTAGCGGCCTTGTCTGCATGAACCTTTACATGAAGTTTCGAACATTCGTTTATCCTGTCCGTCATCTGAAAATAAGACATCAAAGTTCACCAGGATGCAAGAGTCAGTATTGTAAGATTGTATTTAAATTAGTTCTTAATTACTACACACATGTTTCAGTAGGCTATATTAGTGAAACTGGTGATGTTTCACCATTGGGTCAATTATATCGATAGCGACTCAATAGTAAACATCCCCAACTAAACTGCTTGTGGGGCACGGACTCTCAAAACGTGTCATATCAAAAAGGCGGATATTTCAGATCGGTCGGGAAAAAAAGGCTGCCAATTTTCTAGGTTATACTCAAGAGTTATGATAAGGTGAAAGACTTTTTTAAGTAAGTGAAACACAAGGTCAATATAATTTCAATGGGTCGTGGTGTTAACTTTAATAGGAACCAAAGATTTCAATCCATTTAATTACTTATAACTGATTATAGAGCAAAGAAAATTGGTCCCCATTTGTGTCTGATATACCTCATACAGTGTATTCCAACCTTTAAAGTAACTTTCATTGAATGATAATCCATGCCACCACAAGCAGAGTTGAGGTTTTTCATCATTGACTCAATAGAAATATGTCCTCCATCCTGCATACCTGTTTTAGTTTTCCGGAACTAAAAGTTGGAGACATCATATCTCTGATCCTTTTCCAGTGTTGTTCTTCGTCAATTATAACAAGTGATTTATTAAGTCCGGCTTTCTCTGGAAATTGTTGTACCTGAAATAAAACATTTGATGTCTCAGGTCCAAAGTTTTTAAAACATGGGAAAGATATATAGGAAACCTGCGAATGACCACGTATTTTACACATGTTATGCCCCTCCTGCCACTTTCTAGTTACGCCACTATAGAGAGGTCATCAGTAACAGACATGGTGAAACAACACACTTTCTAAATTTTGATAGCCAGCACAAAGTAGTATGTTGACCTTAGAGGGGAGACTGGGATAAGTTGTGCCACGGGATAAGTTGTGCTGCCCATAGAAGGCAATGTCACCCATGCATACACGCTTGTATTGGTCAACATCATGTCACCCATGCATACACGCTTGTATTGGTCAACATCATTATGCACCAAGAAAAAAGAGCCAAGTATAATGCCATGAAAAGCAACGTACAGCAAGTAGTTCCACTTGACCAACTTTTTTCAAATACCTACCACGATTTTCCCAATGGTCCGGTTGCCCTGAAACTTGGCTGGATTCTCGCGAACGTATTGCATGTCAAAATCTGATTTTTCAGATCACACGATTAAGCTTTGGTTTTTAGGAAAATCAACCTGAAGCAAAAAATGGCACAGCTTGCCCCGGTCTCCCCTAATATCTCACAATTCATAAAATAACATATAATTACATAACTAGTAGTAGGTACTGAGCTTATAATACACTCTAAATAATTTCAGACAAAAATTCAGACCAAATTTCAATGCAAAACCAACATGGATTTTTAAAAAAATCCATGTTGGTTTTTTGCATTGAAATTTGGTTTTTCAAAAAACCATTTTGAATCTAAAAAACCCAATTTTGTCTGAAATTATTTAGAGTGGGTGATAAAACTTACTCTTCTGTTTGAAAAATTGGAAAATTCTTTCACAAAGACATCTCTCATGATATCATCATCTGTTGTTATCAAGAAAGGTTTCATTCCTTCAAAGGCTCTGGAATATAAAAATTTGACAACACACATCTATACAAAATCTCTCTGTTCTTAAATTTTTTTACACAACAATGATTAAAGTCAAACAACTATTGCGCATTTATTGCACATACATGTGGAGGCCTCATGGCAGGGTACACCCTCGTCCCCACGGGGGGAAACTGCCGTTTTATGATGGGGGTAACTGAGGGTAGTTGAGGAAGGCAAATTTAGTTGAATGGACAGCTGCTATACCAGGTGAGTTTAGTTGAAGGGAGTCGAGTTTGGTTGAGGGAAGCCGAGTTTTGTTGAGTGATAGATAGATAGATAGATAGATAGATAGATAGATAGATAGATAGATAGATAGATAGATAGATAGATAGATAGATATGGTTAGTGCAGCCCTCTAAGCCCAGTTCTGGGCGAATTTAGTTGAGGGAAGCTGAGTTTAGTTGAAGGAAGAGCAGGGTGGTTGAGGGTTGTTGAGGACAGCAGAGATTAAAAGAGGTACATATTAGTCAGAGGGTAAAAGGGGTTCAGTTTATGGTACCAACTTTATGAGAGGGTGTTTCCAGCCATGAGGCCTATGCGTTTTTGATTCTCGATCCGTACATATTTCACTTGAGTCAACTGGCAGCATCCAGGTAGCTACAAACAAACTGATTAAATGACTTAAGATACTTCTTCAAAAAAGAGGATTAGGGACTAATAGAAAACTTCATTGACATGGCAAAGCCACTTAGCAAATTGAAAATAAGAAAATTATTTTTTCCACTGGACCTCCAATCTGCAAAGAGCTCTAAGCATATTTTTACGAATAGTTTTTGTTAGTTATACCACTGTATGCTTTTTCTGGCCAATCAGAAGGCAGGATTTCGCTCTGATATAATGCATATCACAGCTCATACACCTGACCATGATATTGCATGCTTGGCTGACTGCAAGTTGACAAAATTGAAGGAAACACTGAAACAAAACTGACCAACAAAGGATTAAAACTGAACAACACAGACAGTAAACAAGGAGGAAGATTGTATCAAGTGTAACTGGTCTCAATAAAAAGGCTATATTCACTCTTTTTTATAAATACCATTATCTGAAATAATGATCAAATTTAAGGTCACTTGATAAAACAGTACATTTAAGATATAGGCCTATGTAAGCTGCAAAAAAAATAGCGGAGCAGCAGACCAACAATTTTGGCACCATTTGGCAAGCTCAAAGAATTATTTTTTCTTCTTAATTCGGGGGCTGCCGCCCCCGAACCCCTGCTTCTTCTTATTTCGGGGGCTGCTGCCCCCGAACCCCTGCTCCTTGCTTTCTGTTATTTTTCAAATGTCTCTCATAATTTCAAAATAACATTTGCTAAGCGACTGTAATAATCAACCTCCCCAAAGTGACCTTGGCTGAAATGGCACTATCGACCTACCTACCTATCTATCTATCTATCTATCTATCTATCTATCTATCTATCTATCTATCTATCTATCTATCTATCAGTCTATCAATCTATCTGTCTATCCATATCTATCTATAAAATTAATCAATGAAATTAATGTATTGTGTTATTTCCATCTATCTATCGATCTTTCTATCTTTCCATCTATCTTTCTATCTACAAAATTAATGTATTGTATTATTTCCTGAGAACAAAGAATTCTGACCTGTTGCCTTCAGGGCTGCCAACCTTCAAATGAACTGAGGAACATGAATGTGCAACAAATACAATAAAATGTTGTCAAACAAGAAGGATTGAAGGCAAACAAAGGGATTTAAATTAATTTGTTTTGTAATTAGTGGTATAAGTTAGATAACACCCTTGTTTGTGACAATATGCAATAATCCTCGGGCTAAAGCCCTCGGATATATTGCATATTGTCACAAACGAGGGCGTTATCTATTACTTATCAAGCGATTTAGCACACATCACATCTAGCCCCTGGAATATAAATAACCAAAATAATTACCATGGTTACTGAGTTATGGTATAGACCTAAAGGATTAATATTTTGGCAAAGCCAGTTTGCAAATGAAAAACAAGAAAACAATATATCCAATGGATTGCCAATCTGCAAAGAGCCCTATGGACTTACCCAACAGTTTTTCCATATTCTTTTACCAAGCGAGTATCCCACTTGAACCCCTGAAAAGCAAATCTTAAAAATTAAAAACTAATTTGCAAAATCATAATTAATAATCTGTGACATAGTAAACATTTTTGTAAAAATTCAGCTGCAGCCAAACGAATAATTTTCCTGAGAAACTCTTTTCCAGTTTTTTGTTATTTATTTATTTCTATTGGCAATAGAAAACAAAAGTGTGCACAACAAATTTTCTGTAACTGTAAAGTGCGTACCTCTTTAGCTAAGTACTTGTAGTTCAGAAAAAATGGCAGAGGCTTTGGGCCAGGGATGCCTTGTTTGGTCCAATAGTCGAGACCTCTGGTTGTGTAGCTGCAAAGAAAGAATAAACTAGACATACCATAACCCGAAACCGGTGAGTGATGTGCTGCCCGGACTGAGGCCTAACTGTGAATCACACATGTATCTGTAGTTAGTGTATATTCCTCAGGGTAATATTTCAGTCAAATCTTGGCTCACAGGATCACTGCTGTCTTGGCTAAATACACATTTCCTGGTCATCCCACTCACCCAAACTATCCACTGGTCCTGATTTTACTCTCCTGTCTTTCTGCCAGGAATAATTTCCCTAGCTTCTTATTGCTCTCTTATTTACGATTGGCAACACTGCTATTCCTTTGAGCTCCTTATTCAAAGAAGAAAAAACGTGCAAACACTTCTAAGAGTTGCGTGCATCTATCTATCTATCTATCTATCTATCTATCTATCTATCTATCCATCTATCTATCTATCTATCACTGCATTCCTCCCTTCATGCCTTGGTTCATTACTTCTCTTTCCTTTGTTCTTAAATTATGTTGAGACAGTATGCTAAATTTCAATGTAATAGGTGAAACAGTGAGACCTCCTGAGTGTTGACAAGCTTTCCTAACCTGCCTCCCACAATAGAGTTGCGCTTGCATTCACATTGCATCTGTTTATTTTATCTATTATGATATAAATGTGTTTATTTGACCTATTATATTGTATTATGTTATTTTGCAAAGTCAATCAACTTCCTGATACCTGGAACTGAAACCTGTGGGCCATTTTTGGACAGAACGAGAGTGACCCCCTAGCCTCACAGGCCTATGCATTAAATATATGTAATTATATGGTTGTATCATGTATGCATTGTCAAAATAACTTACTGGGTGTCCGTTTAATACACTGAATTAAAATGGACAAAAATTGATAGTTTGGAACTGCTGAATAGAGGACAATTGCCATCAGAGAGGAACCCAAAAAGCTGGAAAACATATCTCACTGAATTGAAAGCGAGTGCCCCCCTCAATGTTCACAGTGATGCAGCCATATCCACACTGGGAGAGCGTGTGTGTAGAAGTGGTTAAAAGACTAGCAAGAAATACTTTCAAAATGTCACAATAAAGCCACTAAATGTAAGTTTAAAGATTTGGGGACAAACTTTATGACAGTAACGTACACAACATACAGTGAAGAAAGGCTGTGAAAGTAGTGACAGGTGCCCAGTAGCTGTTACCTAAAATTAGGCCAAAATGTGACATTTCAGTGTGTGCAAAAAATGTTCCTTACAAAACCAAGAGCTGATTGCCCAGGGGGGAACCCCCAGAGCAGCGCTAATAACACATAGATCAATGATTTGAACTTTTAGCCACTGGGTGGAAAAGGGGCTTCATGTAACTAAAATTAGATTACCATTTTTTTAATCCAGTCCTGATATTATTTTGACTTACAAAGCTTTTGTAGCAGGTAGGCATAGATATTACATTGGTCAATTTTCAATAGTTTTCCCACAAAACAGGTGAATACTTGACCTTCTATGGATAATCAATCAAAGATAACCCCCAGATATTACTTTGTAATGCCAAGTATATCACATGACAACCAGAATGCAAAAATATCAACTTTGGAGAAAAATCTTGGAAATTGACCAATTTTTCAATTGTTTGAATGAGGAATAACATTTTAAGTAATTTCAAAGGCATTGAGCAACCTCTAAATCTTAACCAATCTGGTAGAAATTTTGCCTGTTTCTTTTGTTATTCTGGACATCAATTTCTGCTTACAAATTGGGGATTTAAGGAGATTTTATTTCCCCATGCAAATTTGGTCAGCCAAACCCATATCTATTCTTAATTATCTTATGGTTGACTACAAAAATTATGGCACTGCCATAACATCCTTATTTTCATCACATACATTTATTTATGCAGAGAATCCAAAAATTATTTCTTTATCTTTCCCATGGCCTATTATAAATGTCTTAATCAAGAAAAAACATGTGAATTTGACAGATAAGTATGTGATGAAGATAAGGATGTTATGGCTGTGCAATAATTTTTGTAGTCAACCATAAGATAATTAAGAATAGAAATGTGTAGACTGAAGAGGTACAGGTGCAGATCTATGGCACCACATGTGGAATAAATGAAACAAATAACTGTGATTGGTCGTCTGCTAATATCTAAACTTATACCTGCCTCATACAAGTGGCTACAGTCTGTTTGTCCAATAGAATGAATAGTTGGATACGATGTATCATTATGAAGTGTCCCAGTGGACTCACTTTCTATCTCCCCCCCCTATGATTCTAATTCATGCTGAATTCTTCCAGAATGCAGACTGCGTTTGTAACTAATCCTAGGGAGCATACAGTATTTCATAAGAGGGAGCATCCAGTTACTTAAATAATTTTAATTGTTTTGGTGATAAATAAGGGGATGGGGAAGAAAGCAGTCTGGTTCAAGACTGAGGCTGCTGCATGTGGCCACAGGTAAAATCATGCAGAGGCTCCAAGTGATATGACTTAAAGTGGTCGTAAATTTGTAATAATAACAGCAAACAGGTAAAATGCTGCAATATAAGCCTAACTACTTTTGCCACTGTCAATGCATATCATCCTATACACATTAAAATACAATAATCAACGCAAGTGGCAGTCAATGACAAGTATAGATCAACTGGCAAGGTCTATGTCTAAATTCAAAAATACCAAAAGCATACTTACAAATACAATAAACCTAGTAATCCTAAAAATAGTAGTAACCAGTCATTAATGCTTATCAAGCCAAGAATATCCATGTCCAAGGAGCTGTTGTTGCAAAATAGAAATGTTGCAGTATGTCTCCTGAGATCTCTGGATTTTATGCAGAGCTGTCTGTGGCAATGTTTTCATGATATTACAGCAGGTCACAGTGTCCCAGTTTTTCCATGCTCAGGCTGATGTAAACCAGGCCACATGTATAATTTGTAGTTGTGTTCTCGCTTTCCAGGCTGTGTAGCTCTGTGTGCAGTCACAGTGCACGTTTGAAATCTATAAAGCTCAATTGATATGCACAGAACAGTTTACTTCTCAGTTGTGCCAGTTCATGTTTTGAAAATTCACTAATTTGACCAACATCAGGGCTTTTGCTCAGAGAATATTGTAGGACTTATAGCCTAGTGTTACCATGACTTTTATTTTTATTTCAATGTATTAGAAAGGTAGTTTTGTAGTTTTCGAAACATTAGAAAGACAGAGAGAAATGCAGAATAGAAAGATAAGATAGGCAAAAATACAATAGATATATAGCGGCCATTTAGGCTTTATTAGAGTCTCCTTCCAGACATGCTTATTATTTATAATTTTATCTTTAACTATGTGTATATTTTTGGTAAATAAACTATATGAATTAGATAGATAGATAGATAGATAGATAGATAGATAGATAGATAGATAGATAGATAGATAGATAGATAGATAGATAGATAGATAGATAGATAGACAGATGGATAGATGGATAGATAGACAGAGAGATAGATAAATTGATAGATCTATGGATAGGATTGATAGAATGATAATCAGCTAAATAGTAAAAAGGCAGACAACACTGAAAGCTGCCAAAGTCAAGTCTAAGTGTCAGATTGTAGATATTTCATAATAGTATAAATATTATATAGTAATACAAAAACAATAACATGATTTGCATTTTCTATTCTAGTTCTATACATTTAATGTAAGAGGCCACATATTGGCCTATGCAAGCATGGTGACCACCGTATGATGGATGAGTGATGGCAAGGCTGTAAGTCTGCCACATACCCTATTGGTTCAGGGATGTGCAGGGTCTTTCAGTTGCCCCAGTATAGAAAGAACACTGGATACAACCCCTCCGTTTATTTTTGCCCAGGTCTCATGGGACAGACCTAGTCAAGAGCTATATATAGCTCTTGATATCTGTAGCTGCAGCTGTCCTCTGTTGAGTGTCCTATGTTTTAGTGCCTTATGCTGAGTGAAGTTCCAGGAGCGGGAGTCGAACCCATGTCCTCTCAGGCCAGTCGATTTGCAGTCAAGCACTTTAACCAGGCCACGGGTTGATTAATTCCTCACTGTTACAGAAAGATTAAAATATTTGGGGGGGAGGGGAGGGGGCAGACATGAGGTGACGTGGTTGGAATCAACTAATCAACCATTTTATCAGGGGCTCAACTAGAGGTTGTGGGGCCCGTAGGAACAGGAAGGCTGGGGGCCCCTACCCGCACCATCAGACGTCATTTAATACGGCTGGTCATCGGTTGAAAATTTATGTTGGTTTATTGGACAAATCTTCTATTCTTGTTTCAGCTAAATATATCATTGGCTATTGCCTGTCTGATTTATGTGAAATTAGGTAGGCTACCAGGGTAGATTGAGAAGTATGTACTCAATTAAAGCCCACAGATTTCACTAATGTGCCTACACTTAGAAAAGCATAAAAGACTCAGTCAGACTCAGACACAGTTTATTATGCCTATTTAATATTACCTTATCAGTACAAATTAAAATTTTATCAATCTCAAGTTACTTTAGTCCACCATTGAAGGGCCTTGCACCGCAGTCAGATGTACACAAACAAATAAATATAGATATTGTCTAACCACTACCACATTATCTTATTTCATTGACAATTTGACATACTGAAATGGCTGTTTTTTTTTTAAATTCCGCAAGCATATACTAAGATTATTAAACATTTCATCCTAATAAGTTCACCATCATCTACACACTAAAAATCCCAGCCACTTTCATGCTGAAAGACTCTGGGGGCCCCCGAACTGTTCCAACATTTTTCAGAGACATAATTCTGCCCGCGTCACTTTTGGACTTAATTTGAAGGGCCTCCACTGATACCTCATTCATGCTGAAAGACTCTGGGGGCCCCCGAACTGTTCCAACATTTTTCAGACACATATTTCTGCCTGCCTCACTTTTGGACCTACTTTGAAGGGCTCCCACTAATACCTCATTCATGGTGAAAGATTCTGTTGGCCCCCGAACTAATCCAACATTTTTAAGATATATAATTCTGCCTTCTTGACTTATAGACTTACTTTAAAGGGCCCCCACTAATCCCTCATTCATGTTAAAAGACTGCAGGGTTGCCCCATAACTATTCCAACATTTTCAGGTAGTTGAGCCACTGTGCCACCTCTTTCAAATTTTGTTTGATGTGTCCCTTCTTTTGAAAGAAAGCTTATATATTTTTTTATCTGTGGGGGCCCCTAAAGGAATTCAACATTTTTTGGACCAATAATACGTATTATATTCTATAATTGTATCAAACCGACGTTCGATAATTGAAAGGGCCCCAGGCCCCACTTCAGAGTTTTTGGTTATCTAGTTGTCTAATATTTGATGTGTCACTTCTTTAGAAATTAATGCAGATACAATGCTAATTCATCCTTGATTGACCCCTAATGGAATTTAATAATTTTTTATTTTGCTTTTAATTTTTTTACCCCACTTTGGGAGTGGGGCCCTCCCTTGAGGGGTGGGGGCCCCCTGAGGGGTGGGGGCCCGTAGGGCAGCCCTACCCAGCCCCCATGGTAGTTGAGCCACTGCATTTTATACATGTTATCTTATATATTTAGTGTATACTCTTACATATGTAACACTTTTTTTTCTTCAGTGTATAAATTTCATAGACGAACAGCAAATTTTCGGAAACATCTTTATGATCACGACTGCAACTCCAGGCTGCATGGAAATTTCCAGCAGACGGCCTGATCAATGTGATCATCTCAGTGAAATGACTAGCCAATAAAGTCCATTTGCTACAATTATTTATCATAGCTCTCACCGCTTTTCAAAAAAGTTGAGTATAAAGGCGATATCTAATGAATCGTATGATGATTGTCATTGTAAAAATATACATGAGGAGCAATTTTGATACATTTAAATATCAGATTTTACCTCCATTGTTTGCTTGCGAAGCATCAACGCAAATTTTTTTACGAGCCAAAGCAAGACGAACGTTTTTAACGATTAAAATCCATAGCCCCCAAAAGATGCTGGAAGCTCCTAATACAAGGATATGCTATTATAGGCCACAGCAGTTTTTCAAGCAATCAGTCAATTAGCTAAGTACTTAGTAGTTAAAAAGTCTAATTGAGTAATCTGGTGTGATCTGATTACTTTGTGATTTCTCTGTTTATTACATAATATCAAGGAATACCTCAGGGAGTCTGGGACTGAAAATGGTAATATGACATAAGGGAGCTGAAAATAGTCATGCTGGTTGTAAGATTTACAGCCAGGTGGCACTTAATGCACCTTTGTATGCTTGGAAGGCCCTCTATGGAGAATTTCAAGAATCACAAAGGTTCCACCATTGTTGTTGTGAAAGCCACATGTATGTGTAAGGTGAGCAAATGTTGAGGTTTTGTATAGCTAAATGTTTCCTTTGGGACCAAAACGTGCCACAATGGCATGGCATACTATACAGACAATAACATACAGGATAGGACAATAACATACAGGATAGGCCTTCAATCTCTCTTGCTTTTATTACTGTTTTTGGTACTCTAAATGACAGGCAGCTAGGCGGCCAGTCAATATGTGGAATATTGTTATTTCCAAAAAAAATTTTAAAATAACAATAATAAGAAATCTATACAAAAACTAATAAATATAAAAACAGTAATTAAAAAAGGTGAAGGCAATTATATTGGTTTTTACTCTGTTTTGGTTGGCAGCTAGGCGGCCAATCAAACTAAAACATTAATGTAAAATATATAGATCTGGACATAGAGGACCTGCGAAGGACCTGCGTCCAGTAACATACTTGTTACTTGTTACTCAATGAGCTTTATTGATTGATGCAGCATTGAGCAGAGAGGGGTTATAAGTTTCAAACCATCAGACCTTCAACCAGTAAAATCATACAATGTGGAAAGTGCTATTTTCCGAATGCTCTTAAATCAGGGTTTACTGTGGTATAAAATGTGGTTAGGTTGATTTTGTGACTTCTGTGATGCTTTGAATAACCCTGAAAAAATGTAACACATGCACACATGATGGAACAGATTTTCATGCTGGCTTCATAGCAATGTACTGAACTTCAAAAATGACCAAAAAGTGATCAAACTAAATTAACTAATAAATAAGAAGTCATAATTTACTTGTGTGCCCTCATATCATGAAAAAGGATAGGCATTTCTGTTACAATATAAGGATTGCTCTGAAATTACATACTCACTTGAGATGATGATTTTTTATCGCCACACAAGAACTGAGACTGGAGATATATATGTGAGATGTCATGTGAATATTTGATAATAATTGAAGTTAGATGTTTGAACACGTTCTTAGGTATTTAGGTAACATTTTGAAACCTTTTACTTGAGATTTTAAGTAAGATGAACTCGGGCTTCTCGCTTAGTTATACACACGATGCTTGAAAACGTTTTTTTTGGGTTGCTGTATTATAACTTTGTTGATCTATGTACTAGGTTTCGGAGATGAGATACTTATTTTTACTGCTCAAATCAGTAAGTTCATCATCTTGGCCAACCTCAGTCATAATTTCATGGTGATACATGGAGTATTTCGTATTTTACAGCAGCTTTAGTAGAATAAAGTAGTTTTCGAGAAAAATGCATTTGAAATCTCAATTGTACATTGATTTGTGTATTGAAACAATTTGTTTATGGCATATCCAGACCTAATTATTGTATAATCGTGGTTAATTTTGGTTTTAATTGGTTGTCCTTAGTCTATTTTAGTCATTTTTGAAGAAAACAATTTTTGGTCCAAAACGGCCATGTAACGCAAATTGTACAACCTTTTGACATGCGACCAGACGTTAAAAGCATCCCAACGTGCCCCGGATCCCCCTACTGTAACACCAGTGACAGTTTTGTCCCAGTTTCTGTGGAATGACCGTGCCATCATTAATCAGAAACAACTATGAGGGCCATTCAGAAAGTTTACAGCTTATTTCACTAAAAAAAAATTCAAATTGTTAAATATTTTGTTTAGAAATGCATTCCAAAATTTCTGAATTTTGTACAGTGAAAAATTTTTAATTTTTTATATGGAAAGTAAGTGTCCATATGAGAAAAAGCTGTGAAGTTCTAAATGCCCCTCATATTACTTTTATGGGTTTTTGCTTTTAAATAGAGGCCTTGTTTCATGCATCAACACATAAAAAATAACAAATTCCCAGTGTCTTCCCTGAAATTGAGGCCAAATTTCCACAAGAACTGAAAATCTGCACTGCCGAGGGTAATCCGCAGGGCCGAGGGTAATCCGGATTACCCTCGGCCATTAGCCCCAAGTGAATTTCAAATAGCAAGGCTATTTTTATAGGGGGTTGAACCAACCCAGTGCGGCAAAAAGTCAGTTTAGTCACAAGGCAAAGTGAGCCAACCCGCACATCTCAAGGAAAAGTGAACCAACCCAAGTTTTTCCACTGTAAAGTGTTTCATGTAGATTTATGAAATTTGGTCTAGGGATTCACTCAGCGCTCAGAGGTAGGGACGTCAGAGGTTGCGCCATGATTTACCTGCCATTCAGCTACCATGTAAACATGGCTAACTTTGACCCTGGCTGTACAGAGTTACACTTGATATTAAAGAAAGTTGAGGATACCAATTAATAAATTAATATCATATGTACACCACAGTTTTTTTTTTTCATTTATTAGTGGATTTTAATGCCAAAACAATCCACTTTCTGTAACAGTGAATGACAGCCTGGTACTTCTCAGCTGCCATTTTGTATGTTGACATGGGTCACATAATCACGTAAAAGCATCAATATAATTATATTTTTCTTGCCTTTTTGAACTTGCAAATAAAATTTCACTATATTTTCTTGAAAAGGGGTAAAAAAAAATATTTAGAAAACAAAAATTGATTTCTCCTGTGCATACCTGAATTTTGGGCAGTTTTCAAGGTTCTCTCCTGCATCCAAAATGTCGTTGGGAAAATTTGGGATACCATAGGAGGTAAGTGTACATTCTGGTCTTTAAGGTACTATAATTTTTTCCCTGGTATATAGTAGCGCATTTTCGCGCAAAGCCAATCAAAATAGGTTGTCAATTCACAGACTAACGATGTGTTACCGCACGAGCCTGAACAGACGACGTCATGTCCAGGGCATGTCTAAAACACATTGGGGCCACTTGCTATCACCCGCACAGTCACTACTCTTATCCATATCGTTGCACACACTCCCACCAGATGTACATGCACCCTTCATCCACACCCTTATTTAATATATATGACCAGTGCTAGTTTATATACCCTTCAGAAAATGCCTTGAAACATGTTGACTGGGGTACTTGATTGAAAAAAAGTTTAGCCTACGTAACAAAGAAATTCATACTATTTTATAGTAATATTAGTCTTAAATGTGTACAAACACAATAAAACCTACATCTTCATATTATTTTTGTGTGCATTTTAATATTATTTACTTATAAGCAAGCCAAAATGTTTGGTGCCATGTGGCAGCTCAGCCAAAGAAGTCGCATTATAGATGGCGCCACATGTGTCACTGTAGATGGTACATGTCGTTTAATAGTGGTGCTCCAATTACTATTGGAGAAGGGAGGAGTGTTATTTAAATATAAAAGTTTTGTTTTGAATGCAATAGTCTAGAACTATTAAACATATAATAATGCATATTGTCAACCTTATTTATTTTATTTTATTTATTTATTCAAAAGAACAACATAGGCCTACATATAATTATGGACAATACAAAAAAAAAGGGAGTTTAAGCAAAAATTACAATTTAACTCTCACTAACTAGCAGATTTTAACATTTTCAAATTACTGATAAAATTATTGATTTAAACTGAATTAATAGTACTTTTCATCTAAATTATTCCAATTATTTACAATTCGATTAAAAAAATGATCAACCAAGTAAAAATAACAACCACTCTTGAGTCACCAGAGTCTGAGTGACAGCTTGGATTAAGGAGCAACAGTGCCATCTACAATTGTAAGTTTCTGGCCGGCAAAAAAACCCTTTATATTACGCCTACTTTTTATGGCCCCACATCATTGGCGTAACTAGGGGGAGCACCTGGGGGGGGGGGCATGCGATTATCTATATTAAAAAATTGTATGTTTTAGCCTGAGTTGGAAAGTTCATATGGGGGCACCTGGGGGGCACAGGTCCAATAGCGTCCCCGGGGGCGTCCCCAAGGGGGGGTACAGGGACGCCATTGCCCCACAGTCTTATTAAACAGCCTTGCAAGACGTAGCAACCAACCAACACTATATATATTTACAGTTTTTACACTTATGTGTGACTCAAATTTAGCAAAGTGCGGGATTCTCTTGCAGTTAGCACTTGCAGTTAGAATTTCAAATTTTCATGACCTTCAAAGTGCATGCTATTTGATGTGGCTCATATGTAATTAATTGTAATTAAGTACTATTCATAGTGTTCTGTATTACTGTTTCTTCTTCTTTTTGGTTATATTATAGATAAATATATATCATGAAAAAAAATGCAGTGCATTCCGTATACTATGTAATGGCATGGGCACTGGACAGGTCTTTAAAAAATTGTATTCATGAGTGCGGAAGATATATTAACTCAGATGTGTACCCTTTTGTTGCAGATCTGTATAAACAGTATGTTTGCTTACTTGTGCCTATGAAGAAGCAGTCCCTTTTATTCCATGACATTGTGAGTTAATTACTTTGCATTACCGGAAGTATGCCGTCACCCTCATCATTCCATCTGCCATTTTCTTCTCGACTTCAAAAGTTCATCATCAATTTATGCGTTTACAACGAAATACTTTGATATAGAATTACAGCCAAACACTTTGATATAGAATTAGAGTGGACTGTGGCACTGTGAAAATGGCACTTTGTGACTCATTATAGCTGATGAAGTGTCATCTTCTGAGTCTCTTCTCTACTTTCAATATAGGAAACATTGAGGCTGTTGGATTAGCCATGATCAAGTGAAAGCCATTTGACTTCTCATAACGGACTTTAGAGTTAAAATCAGATGCATAATCCTTTTGTTTGGCTGTCACCAACAAGTGGGATAAGTCTCCTTCAATCAAATTAACATTGAAAGTATTGGGTGTGATCATGACAAATCATCAGCATGATGCAGGGGCGGACTGGCCCTATGGGCCAGAGGGCACTGCCCTGGGGCCCAGCACCTGAGGGGGCCCACCAGAAAACTTTTAAAAAATCAAAATGTCAAACATGACGTAAAAAAGGTAAAAATCAAATTCCGTGCCAAATAAAAATATCTAAAATATCAAATAAAACTTGACTTGACAAGCATAAACAGTGAATTAAGGGGCCCCTCTCTCAGTTTCGGATCCAGATATGGTCCACTAAGACGTGCCCTGATATTTTGCCTGGACATTCCGAGGCCCTCCTTGTATAATATTTTGCTTCAAAATGGTCTAGGAGGGCATGGGCCCCCTAATGCCCCCCTTCTGAATCCCCCACTGTCTGTCCCTCAGTTAATGTTTAAATAAGGAAAGCGTTCATCTGCCTTTTGTTTTTTTGCATGATGACAATTTTCAAATTTTGGATATCACGCAAGCAAGGGCTCACTCCCTGTTATCATGACTCATACAGTGTAGAGCAGAAGTTTTTGCTTAATATCATATCATGCAGGTAAGAACAATGTGTTACAATGGTTTTTGATGAAGGTATTTTAAATTTGGAACATAAGCTTGAAAATGCCGCTATGACGATAACAGGGGCCCCCCAAAGATTTTGCCCAGGGGCCCACAGTGGGGCCAGTCCGCCCCTGGCATGATGATACACGAAGTGCCATTTTCACAGTGCCACAGTCCACTCTAATTCTATATCAAAGTGTTTCGCTGTAATCTGCTGTTTTGATACATGCCTAGTCAGTCAGAAGTTGTGTGTATTTGCTATTACTCACATGTGTGGCTCTGCAGTGGATATGGCATACACAGCAGTTGTGTACATGAAACACAGAGCACTGTGCATTGTGTACTTGAAACACAACATAGGCGTAGGAGGCAGGTTTTTTGGCACAAATATTTTTCATGGAATTTCGGGCAGAAAATTTCGATTTTTGTGCATTTTGGCAGGACCGGATTTACATATTATTGGCAATTTGGGCAAGTGCTCAGGGCCCGGAGGATTGGAGGTGGGGGGAAAAAAACAAAAAAGACGTTGCATGGAGCATTGGCACTCGCTGAATTGCCACATTTGAATTACAGGCGGAAATATGCAAAAAATGAATGTTGTATCATATAGATATTAGCACCCTGTGAGTCACAATAGCCGATGAAGTGTCATCTTCCTTATATTCGACATGGGAATCATAGAGGCTGTTTGATTTATCATGATCAATAGAAGACCATTTCATTATGCCTGCCATACAGGCAGCATGAGGCCCATAGTATAGTATGAATACTTATACATATGCCAACTGTAAGTCAGTTAAATGGGTGATATTTTGTCATTGCTGCAAAGCTAAACACCCTCAACCAAACCTGTCGTAGAAGCATGAATTCTCATCTAATGAGAGGAAGACATATTGGGTCATAAAGGCCAATATTTGAGGCATGTGAGATAACAATGGCTGCCAATTTTCTTTGCAGTACTTTGACTTAGGTTTGGGTCGAAAGCTCAAATCAATTTCAGGAAACATGTGCTATGCCAGACATCAACCTGCAAAGATCATCTCTCATTTTCGAAGACTGTTATGAGGGGCCAGCAAAAGAAGCAAGAGCTTTTCACCATCGAGCAATTAACTGAAAACTTGAAATCAGTGATTCGAGAGCAATCAAAAATAAATGGGGAATGAATTGTAATTAATTGCTGGGACAAATCCATTATTAAACAGATATATCTTTCTCTTAACTTCAAACTTGTTGTTGCATTTGCAAAGACTTGGACATCGGTGAATTAGCTCATGAAACATAATGGGCCAATATACGATTTCTCTTGCTGATATTAGCAAAAGAATTTCAATTAAATATTCCTACAAGCATTGAATAGTTGTCGCAATAAATAAATTAAGCCTTTAAATAGCTAAACAAACATATGATGATTTACTCTTTTATGTGTCTAATAACACGTCTCATAAATATGTGCATTCAACACAATGAATTGCGGTGACAAGTAAAACACGGTACCTAATGATCACCAGCGCTAAACATCTAAGCACATGATACATTACACATGAATCTTCTTATATAACAATAAAATAAATAAAACATATAATAATATAATTATCTGCAGAAATAGCAAACTTTTGTGAAAATAGAACAGCTATTTTCTAGTGTTAAACTCAAGAAATTATGCAAGCCTTGGAGTTGATTTGTTAGTTGGTATCGCAAAATTTTACAATTCTGCTTCGTGTACCTTCAAGCTGCTTTGACCAGTAGGCCTATAATTTACTATTGTTTGCTTTGATCTGACAAATTTGTATTTGCCTTTCATATATTCAGTATGTTTCTATTATTGTTAGTATGTGTTAGTTTTGGTATGAACAGTCGAAGCTCTGTAAAGTTAAAGGTCTTTCATTTTGTTGATCTTACGTTAATTAAGAAGCTGAAAATGTAATGTAAAAATCAAATAATTTGTTTTTCAAACTTGCTGAAACTTTCAAAAAAAATGTTATAATTTTGAAGTTCTTCATTTCATTAATTAAGCATATACTTATTACAGAATATACTTTATTTCAGGTGTGATACTGGAAGCCTAATGAACACGAAGTCCATGCAGCGGGTTCTGACGACGAAAGCGACGTCAATTCTTCATCAGCCGGAAATTATTATTTTAAAGAATAATTGTAAAATTTACAAATGAATTGAAGTTTCTATTTATCTGCTCATTAAATGGTGTTATGAAATACATTTAGAAATAAAATATAAGCATGTCTGGTCATTTATATTCCTTGTTAAAGTCATTTTTTAGTTAATCTGCATCTCTTTAAAAAATTATGCAGAAAATTTTCAAGAATAAAAAACGTTTTTTTGCTAATTATTTCTTCAAGATGATGGGTATCACTATTTTGTAATCAGTGACTGATTCCTCTTTGGAACAGCTTTAAAACGACGTATCATATGCCCATATACACCAATTTTTAGTAAAATCTCCGACATCCCTATCAGAGGTCCCCTTCAGAAATTTTTGGGAAAATCCAAGATGCCTGCTGAAATGGCTTAATTTCCCACTATGACTTTACCTTTCACTTAGAATAATGTAATTTGGCATTGACATTCGTTCAGGAGTCCCCCTCAGAAATTTTAGGAAAAATCCAAGATGGCTTCCGAAATTGCAGTCATTTTTCCCCGTTGGCTATGTTACAGCCTACGAGGTACTGCAGTCCCCTGCATGACGTTTGGGAAACGGTAGGATTCAGACAAAAAGGCTAAAATATCAGGGAAGATGTATTATAATCACTATTGAAAATTTATGATTTACAGGGTTGATTTGAAATGGTATTAAATCTAGATCTTGAAATTTTGGCAAATGTCGCTCGCCCCTCAAAAATCGCGCGGTAGGGGAGAGGCAGGTTAGTTGAGACGCAAGGTTAATTGATACGCCCCATCTCCTGGGGTCACAAATGATCATTTGAGAACATTGAGCCATTTGTAAGAAGCAGAACGAAAAAACATTTCTTCAGGTTTAAATAAACAGGAAATCGGAATAAAAGTTGAGGAATGAAGCAAAAAAATGGAAAAATCGATGTTCTGAGTGAATTTATGCTCAGCAGGTAAATGCTTTCGTTCTAGCAAGGGATCAAGGATATCTCGGAGTAACTTAGTACCTTGGTATAGTTTATAAAAAGAGTTATCCTATAGGCTATTTAAGATGACCCAGTTTCATACACGGTCCCGAGTCCAGCATGTTTCAGAAAAAATGGTGGGGATGGGTTAGTTGAGACAGAACGGGCAGGGTTAGTTGATACGTATCAACTAACCCAACCTGCATAGTGTCAAGTTGACCTACCAATGTTTCAAAATTGAAAATTTAGAAAATTTAACTGAATCAACCTGTATGGTGCAAAGAATAACTGCTTACATATAGATTCAGTGGCTTTTGGGTACTTCTGATTTTTGTACTTCCCTGTGTACACAGAACCAACATGTTTACTTTGGTGTTACTTGTATTAAGAATTAATTTTGTTGTTCTACTATTTTAAGGGTTTTAGCTTCTTTGAGGGTTGTAGCCTCTTTGGTTAAATTACTGCAAAATGAAACTGAGTTAGTTTATTACATGAAATGGCAGTTAAGGTAATTTGATGGTAGTATAGGGGGTCAGAATAACCCATCTTTATGGTTGCTCAAGGCTTCAACAGGTTCTGCTGGGTGGCCAGGTCACAATCACAGTCCTGACTTGTGAGTGGAACTATAATGGCAAACAGTACCCAGGGCTTCATTTGAAACAACTCCACACTGAACAGGAGAATCTTTGGCTTAATTCTTCATGAGGTCTCTTCGGTCCAAGAGGTTGACCACCATTTTCGACTCTCAACGTGAACATAAATGCTTCTACGGGAACAGGAAGTGATTTGGTAAAGCCTTATGACCTTAGCACCTCCTACATAGGCTGTAGCATGTGACCATTTCTTTACATTTTCCCTTGGGTTGGGTGTATCAACTAACCTGACCAGGTGTATCAACTAACCTGCCCAGTAAGGTTAGTTGATATGTTTGACATGACCAACTTTGGCACCCTCTGGGGTAAAAACTGTCCAATAGATCAAGCCAAGTTTCTTCATATATACAAACAATCTTATTCTCCAGTATCTAAACTATTCATCATTTCAATATCATCCTCCATTTGGCTTGCAGGTCAACTTTCGTGAAAAACGTCTCAACTAACCTGCCTCTCCCCTACGTCAAGTCGCCTATTCCTCTTTAAATCGTTACATACCCTCCTTTATGACTCTTCTCTGACTTGTTGAAATTATAAAATTCTTTGACGTCATGTCTCATAGTTATTGAGATGGAGAATTTTGAGAAAGAGTCAAGTGATCCAGGCCAGCACCTGGTTCCTGCTGGCAAAATACAGAGATTTCCAGCGTGGGGCTTTGATGAAGCGTGGAAGATAAAGTCATATTTTTTCGTTGTTTTGTTTTAAAGAGTAAAGCAATCATTCTAATTTCTAATATTACTTGTAGTGATAATCAATATAATATTTCAGTCGTTGGAGTATGTTTCAATGTTTAACATTAATTTTGTTGTTTGTGAAGCTTTCCAAAAAATAAGGGGCCAATTTGTATAAAAAAGTAATAACCAATCCAAATTTCACTTTAATTTTGTAATTACTTGTATGCTTCTGCCAGTTGCTACTGACAATGCATGTAAAAATCGATTTGGGTTAAAGCTAGACTGATTTTTTTTCATGTCACATCAATACCCAAAATCGACTTATAGTCAGTAAAAATAGGTTAAAAGAAAAAATTTAATTCTATTATCATTTGCTCTATATTAACTTCAGTGGCACTTATTTGGTTCCAATTCGAAGCCCATGTACTGACATTTAACACAGGACAGGTGAAATCATTTATTTTCAGAGGAAAATGTACATCTGTACCGGATTGTATTAACGAGTGGGTTAACTCTAACCTGTGTTAGTGATTTTCTGTGTTAGTTAACCAGTTTTACAAAATTGTGTTACCTTGTGTTGTATCAACAAAAAAGTGGTTAAGATTATCTTTTTATTGATGTGAGGGACATTTAATTCAATTCCTGGTGTGTAGCATCTCCAAATTCAAGAACCCTAATAAGCAAGTTATTTCTAGTTCTATAGCTTCAAAAAACTCTCTTTATGCAGTATTGTGTGGTTACTGAATCATTTTTTTACAAACACTGCACACCTTTTGAATGGGCCATATATTGGCAATAACAATTGGTGGGACAATTCTAGACCAATCAGAAAATTGGAAATTACTAGGCTGTAATATTCTGTGTTCTCATTGGCCAATTCAGGATCACCAGCTTCCTCACCAGGTTCAGTCATGTGACTTGATCATGTGATTTGTAACTGGAAGAGAGCTTGCAGGTGCTGCCCTCTTGTGTATTGTATATGAATCAGGTCCAAACTGATCATAATTGATTAGGACATTCAGAGGAGTGGTTTGGCCTTGAAAGGGAGTTCTGCCTTGAAGGCCACAAAAAAATACACAGGAAAACTTATAAGGCCAGACATTGAATAGAAATTGACAGAAACTCTGGATGTATTAAGATAAACTCTGGATGCCATCATTTTTATAGTATAGAAGATATTTGATTCACCAGACTCAATGTGACCATTAAATTTCACGGTTGCAGTAGCTTGTTGCATGTTGGCCTGTCAGATTTTGCTGCCATTTGCGATTTAAGCAACATCAAATAATAAATCGCGACCAAAAGTCTTCAACCTGCTGAGTCGGTGGAGAAAATTGTTTGATGTCTGTAGTAACCGTAGCGTATGTCTTTGGACTTAAATGACTCGTAATAGGCCTATACTATACAACAAGAATCCACGGATTCAAAGCCATGGCTAGTGTTTATTGCCGAGTGGTGGCATGTGACGGGCAAGTGATTATATGACAGGCCGAGGTGAAACACTCTACATAGTGTGGAAGACAGTGCAGGACACGTTTATGATGTCATAGGTAATTTTAGTGATGTCACCGGTGACATCACGCACCAAAGCCAGGCTTATTGCTGTTTCTTAATTTTTTTCTGCATTTTTCTAATTTAAAAGTAATTTTTAATGTGCCGATCTTTGTGAAAATTCTACCAAAACTATTACCCTCAGTAGTAGAATATGTGGGCTGCTCAAATCCAAAACTTCATGAACTTTGCATAAAAATTGTCTTATTTAGATCAATTCTCCCAACACCATGCTAATTGCTCATGATTTTGTAAGGGCAGGGCCACTGGAGGGTGGGACACACACCCCCTCCCCATATTAGACATGTGCCCCCCCCCCCAGATGAACTTCTTGACTTTGGCTAAAATATAGTTAGAATAGAGGACGCCCCCAATCCGAGAATCGCATGCGTCTCTGGGGCGGTCCCTCGCTAAAAGGGGTTTCTTTCCATTGCCAAAAATGTTGCCAAATAATGCAAAACTCATAAAATAAGACGGGCTGGTAAAAATTCTGGCAGTTTGCTAAACCTCAGTTTTCGCCAGCCCCATTTAAAGGTCAGAGTGTGTTTTAAAGGCTGCTCCTTCAGAAATGCCAAGCTCTGCTTTTGAATGCGCGGATTCTTGTTTCACTATGTTGTCAATGTGTCCACTAAAGCTCAACTTGCTGTCGATGGTGATGCTCAGGTTAGGTTCTTTTCCTCTTTGCAGGTAGTGAGTGGAGTCGGTGGTCCTTCTGCTGGGGTTAGAGTTCGAGGTAGAGTGGGTCGGGGCAAGAAGCCCGGGTTAGGTGAGAGGCCCCCCCAGGTTTAAATCTAAACTTACATTTTTGGTGCTTTTTCTTATAGATTGGATTGAAGCTAGAGGCTTTTCAGGTGACGTCACAAATTTTCAGGGCAAACAGCACCAAACCATAGAAGTAATTAAAGAAACAAAAAAAGGTGTATGGTTTTTGTAACTTTGATTAATTCTTTGAAAGTGGTTTTCAGAAATAACTTTGCAAGTTATTAAAAGTATAATGGATATCTGCATTGCTTCACTTTATGACCATTACATAAATATGATCTTGATCATATTTTTAGCATTTTAGCTCAAAATATAGAGGTCAAATTAAAATATGTGAGTTTGGGGCGAGAGGCCCCACATGTTATGGGGCAAGAGGCCCCCCTTCACTGAGGCCTCGAAGCTGCTTCAGGAAACATTTCATAATGTGTAATTTACCTTAAATCTTGATAGAATAGCTAATTGAAATCGAAAAAAATTTGGCTGAAATTAAGAAGGGCAAAAAATATTAAAAAATTAATGTATGAACAGAAAAATTCTGAAATTCAGATAAAGTGAATAGAATGCCTTAAAAATGATAGAAGAACCCCAAGAAATAACTTTCAAGCTGAATACGCTCGCAAAAAAAATTGCCATAGGATTATAATAGGGGGGCTTCTTGCCCGATGGGTGGGGTAAGGAGGCCATTTTATATTTTTTACAAAAAGGGCCGGAACTCCTTTATTAAAATTGGTAGAGATTTCTTTCACTAGTTATATGTAGAGTCAAGTGGTCCCTTCCTGACAACATAAGCATTTAAATAATCAACCACAAAAAGTAGGTTAAATCGCACCTCGAAGTTAAGGGGGGCTGCATGCCCCGCGCTACTCTACTGCTCTTGAATCTTGGTGGTGTCTTCAACTTTCTTGATATGAACAGGCGCATGCACCTGGCAGGGTGGAATCTTAAAAGCCACTTATTAGACCACTCTTGTGGAACATCCAAATCTTTCTGCAGGAGATCAGTCTCTTCATTTTGCGAAGCTTTCTCTATCTTGTACAGCTTGCTGCGTCCGTGAACAAGTAGACTTGAGATTGTATATCGTCAGGTAGGTCATTAATATACATGACAAACAATACTGGTCCAATAACCGAGTGATATCAAACTCCATGCCAAATTGCAAAAACTTTGTCCCCAGGTGCCTGTGCTTATGGATTCCCTCCCCACTATCCCAAATTTGTAATTTTTGAATGATTTAATATCCTAATTATCCATAGTCTCCTTTTTCTTGTTTTACAGAAAATCCCAATGAATTTCTTCTGTGGAATATGAGACGTGACATCCAATTGGATAATTTTTAACTTCAATATAATCTTTTTGAAACATCGTTTTCAATTACTACTGAACTACAGAGGCATAAATGCTCGTAGTGAACTGGACAACTGGTGATTTGGCTTTTCATATTTCCACAAACTTGCCGTTTCTTCAGGGTGAAATTCCGCAAAAGTAAATTTTTGTCTACTTCTCAAAATTGTACTCATGTCAAGCCAAAATGGTATGTTTGTGATGATGTAAGGATTATAATTTTTTATCATAGATAAGTGGCTTACATTTTCGTAAATACTTCAGGCTGAAGCTTAATAGTTATACATTTACATATATCTTTCAAACATGACTTCTGCAATTGATTGCTCAAGTCTGGAGGACAACATCAAAACGTGTTTGGCCTCTGATGACGGATGTTCTGCTATTTTTGTGCCCAAAGAGGATTCAAAAGAACAAACTGATGAGGTGGATGTCCAAAATACATTGGAAAACGACGGTACGCTGTCTAATGGTGAATATTCTACCACCAAGAAACCAAAGACAGATCCGAATGATGATCAAAATGATAAAACTACTTTAACAAAGGATTCTGATCAAAACAAAGAATGTGATGATGTTCAAAGCAGAAGAAGAAATAAAAATTTACGCACTGGTTATAAAAAAGTGAAATGTGATATTTGTGGCCAAGGATTTAAAAGCAAAAGCATTTTGACAGTTCACCTAAGAACACACACAGGCCAGAAACCATACCGATGTTATGTTTGTGGTAAAAGGTTTTGTCAGAATGGAGCTCTTAATATACACAAGCGAACTCACACAGGAGAGAAGCCGTATGGATGTTCTGTTTGTGGTAAACTTTTCAGCTCACTGGGAAATCTTGATAAACACATGGATTTACACAGGGAAGTCAAATATGAATGTTCTGTTTGTGGCAAATTGTGCAGTCAAAAAGGAAATCTTGCCTCACACATGAAAACACATAGTGATGAGAAACCATACGGTTGTTATGTTTGCGGCAAGAAGTTCAAGCAGAAGGGAAATCTCACTACACACTTGCGAACACACACTGGAGAAAAACCGTATGAATGTGTTATTTGTGGTAAATTCTTCCGTCAAAAGGGAGCTCTTGACACACACACACGTATACACAGTGGAGAGAAGCCATATGGATGCTCTATTTGTGGAAGAAGGTTCAGTATGAAATTGAATCTAAAGAAACACACACAAACACACAGTGGTGATAAGCCATATGGATGTTCTGTTTGTGGTAAGCACTTCACTGAAAAAGGAAGTTTAAATAAACATTCACGGATACACAGTGGAGAGAAGCCATATGGATGTTCTGTTTGTGATGCCAAGTTCAAAGATAAAGGACATCTTGATATACACATGCGATCACACAGTGGAGAGAAGCCTTATGGATGTACCATTTGTGGTACCAGATTCAGTCAAAAAGGAAATCTTGATAAACATGTGCGATCACACAGTGGAGAGAAACCATTTGGATGTTCAATCTGTGGTGAAAAGTTCAGCCAAAAGGCACATTGTGATAGTCACAGGCGTATACACAGTGGGGAAAAGCCGTATGGATGTTCCGTATGTGGTAATAAGTTCAGACATAAAGACAGTCTTGTTAAACACTTGCGAACACACAGTGGAGATAAGCCATATGGATGTTCTGTTTGTGGTAATAAGTTCAGACATAAAGACAGTCTTGTTAAACACTTGCGAACACACAGTGGAGAAAAGCTACACGGATGTTCTGTTTGTGGTATCAAATTTAGTCAAAAAGGAAAGTGTGATAAACACATGCAAACACACAGTGGAGAGTAGCCATGAGGATGTTGCATACGTGGTAAAAGGTTCGGATATAAAGAACGCCTTCATAAGTTTACACATACGAACACACAGTGATGAGAGGGATGATCTGCTTATGGGGGTTCCTACTTCAGTGGTGTAAATCTGTGCCTAGATTTTTGAACAGGGTACAGTTGATCTTGTTTTTTTACATTTGTCCCCTGCTCCTGATACCCTCATTGTTTCGACCTTGGCGAGACATTTGCCCTGAATGATATTGCACTATTGTCATTTTCACTATTCACCATTGAAAAATAGAATTATTTTCCAAAATGTCAGATGTTATGGCACTTGAATATTTCATCATTGTGATTATTACTGAGTGGGAACCAAAAAAAAGAAACAAAGGATGAGAAACAGGTCTGACAAAAAAATTATTTTTTAGCTTATTTAACAGTCTTGAAAGCTGTTATCATCCTGTTCAGAATGACGAGTCCAACATTTTGTAAACAATTTTATCTTATAACGAAAAAGACAAGTGATTCAATGTATGAGGCTGCTTTTTGCTTTATTGGAAATATGATACACTGTGTACTGACCCACTAAACCAGACCAGCAGTTTTGCAAGAAAAATATAGTAATGCACGCCATATGACACAGTATTACTTTCCTTTGACAATGTGCACCCACGTTGCTAGAGTGAGAAATATTGTATTAGGGACCGTTCAGAATTTATGACTGGGGGGGGTGGGAGTTTTGCTGGAACTTCCCGTCAAAAATTGATACCCCCCCTTGAGTTTCATGCGGATTTTTAGTACCCCACCCCTAGGTTTCACGCCTATTTTTAGTACCCCCCCCCCTTGACATACAAAGCAATACACACATATATACTGTTATACGTGGCCACGCGTACAGATTCGCGTCATTTCGCCAACTTTTGCGCGTAAAAAAGTCTAAATAAAATGAGTTTATGCGTGTTTTTTAAGATATTTTCATTGTTAAAATTTCTTACCCCCCCCCTTGGAGGTGTTGTCAAAAATTAATACCCCCCTTGAAACAAGTGTGAAAAGTTAGTACCCCCTCTGCCAAAACTCCCACCCCCCCCCAGTCATAAATTCTGAACGGTCCCTTAACATTTTTAAAATGTAGTTGCATATCTATGTTTTATTTGTAAATCTTTTCAAAAGTGGTTGCAGATATTTTAATATGTTTTCAAATATTGTTATTATCGATTGTAATTAGTTTTCGAATATTGTTATTTTAATCAGCGTAATAATAAAAGAAGATATGTAAATATGTAAATGATTGTAATGAATGTTACAGTATAATGAATAGTTTTATAACAATAAAGAACTTAATTCTGATTATTTTTTTGTCAATGTTAACTCCTGAAATGGAGGTGGGCGCAGTTCAAGGAATACAAGGTCCCTTGACAAAAATAAGTGCTGTTATATTGGTATTAATATGTAGCCAGGTAACAATTAATATTATTAATTGTCCCTGGCTACATATTATGTAACGAGATGTAGCCAGGGAACAATAATATTAATTTACTACATATTATATAATAAGATATATAAAAAGTATATTTAAAAAAAGTACTGTTATCTTGTTACATAATATGTAGCCAGGGAGCAATTAATAATATTATGTAACAAGATAACAGTACTTTACTTTTTTGTCAAGGGACCTTGTATCCCTTGAACTGCCCCCACCTCCATTTCCGTCACTGGTGTATGCATAATAAATTAGCAATGCTCTAGTGACCAACTAGATTACATTTATCATGGCCAGGGGCACTTCATGACATACTGTTATTATGAAGGCAAAATTAGTGCAAGCTCCTGATTGCACATGTTTTGTGACACTTTCATTCATAATTTTATAACTGGGAGAAAATATCTGTTATGTTGCAAGCTGGGCCGCCATCCAGCCCAAGCATCATTCAACACCTCCGGGCCAGCTGGTGTGGACTCAATATTTTCCCTGCCAGCTGCCTGACTAATGTGTGCTTGCATGTTCCAAGCTGGCGATAACCACTCAACAAAAATATGTTCGATGACATGAAAATACACTGTTTATTAATACTGATTAGCTTCATTGGTTGAATACGCCAGCTGATCGAACTTTGCCAGCTGTCGCGAAAGGGACTGAACATCTTCATAACAGATAAATTACATACAGATCATTGGGTATCCCTGCAAAGTGTTGTTTTTGAGATTTTCATTTGACTATTGGACGAAAGTTCAATTTATTATCCATCCAATAACTATGTATCCTTCGATTTTTTTTCCTCATACTTACAGCATGATGTCATGCTGGTTCAGGATAGCTATTGGTCTAGCAGCTCTGTGTGATGTGCAGCTGAAGACTGAGTGTGGAGCATGATGACATGCTGACAAGCAAATATAATTGGCTGCTAAATTAGCAACAACAAACAGTTAAAGCAATTCCTTAACAGTTTCATGTCATTGGAATTTTGTTGGTTTTGTTATTCATTGCACCTGAGTATTCAAACTGTTGGTCAAGTTTCAGTAACAGTTGTGGGTTCATGGTGATTTAGCATGGTGATACACTGTATTGACCTTCAAGCTGGAATTTGCCCAACTGTGAGATTCGGTGAAAGTCTTGTTTGTGTTTTACAGCTACAGTCTACTCACTAAACTCCTTCCCCAGCTGAGTGACATGCATTCTCTTGATGCATTTTGAGGACAGATATTTGGATCAGCTGTTCCCTGTTACCACAGGCGGAATGATCACAATAGCTTAGCAGTTCTAGAGATAGAGAGGAAGGTGTATGGCTCAAGTGCCGCCTGGTGGAGTGCAAATATAGAAAGTTGATTAAAACTGCTCAAGGAGCAGCCTTTCACAACATTCTTGTTGGTTCTGTGAGGTAATAGTCTCTCAGCTACACTTAGATGATTTTCACCCACTACACTGCATTTAGACTCGCATTAAACCTTGTTTGGCCTATCTTACCTATGTGTGAACCCATATCAGCATACATCACAAGGGAATTCCCTTTGACAGCCAATCAGAATTTAGGAGACCACAGAGCCATCTCTTGATTAAATTGGAACCTCAGTCTTCCCTTTGGTGAGCATACTATAGCCTGTTTCCCAGCCACCACAAAACAGGCCTGGTGGCCATGGGATATCCCAAGAATACTATTTATGGCAACTTCCGCAAATATGACAACACACGACGACTGTCATTTTCCCATAGGGGGAGCTTGAGCAATACACCTTGGTATAATATAATAGAATAAGGGAAAAGCATGTGAACATTGCCTGTGCTGTTACATATCATTAAACCTTCCTCTTCTACTTGCCATCTTTATAAGATTCCAAATCAAGCCAACCTGGCATCACATGGCTGCTTTGGTATCTATGTATGCCACTGACCAAAAGATAATGACACTGGAGCTTTCACAATGTTAATTTGGTGCAATTTTAGCAACTGCTTGATGTCATGCAGCTGACTCTCCCGACCAATGAGAATGTTCATATAGCTTGACATCACCAAAAAAGCGTTGCATGACATACAGTTTTTACACTCACACCTCAACTGACCAATAGCTACCCAGTCTCAGCATGACATCAAGCTTTCAGTCTATGAAAAAAATTGAAGGATACATAGTTATTGGATGGATAATAAAATATATATAATTATTTCCTTGGGACTTCATAAGCCAAGAAATCGAAGACCAGCAAGCTGGCACCATATTGCCACAAAACGAGGTTAAGCGTCAACGTGTTGCAGATTAATCTATATTTCATGTGGATAATGCAATGTTGATTATGGGATTTTCTCTAAATTTAGCTTCACGAAGAATTGACAAGACATTCAATTGCATTAAATGAGGAATTTTGAGATTGATCCAAAAGGTTTTCTGACTGTACGACAATTGGTTCTCTAGCTTTAGCAATGATCTAAAACCGAGCTTCTTCACAAAAATAACAGGAAGTCGTCTCTGAAGTAAATATTCCAATCATCTGCGTTAGTAGCCTTGTACTGCACAGGTTCGACATTTAATTTGAACCGCTTTGAGGTGTGTCTTTAAATAATGCCTTCAGGTCTTTATTCAGAACAATTATTAAACTTCATGAGGAATGTTGACAGTTTTTTCACAAACTAAATTCTTCCTTCAGGAGCAGAAAGTTCTTCTGGGTGCATGTCAGGCTCCGCAGCTATCTTTTGTTACCTGTTCCAGGTGTTAGGTCATTTTCTTTTTCTGGTGTTGCATTTGAAATTTCCTTGGACAAAAAAAGGTAAATATTGGAGACTTTACCAACGCTGAACGATGAGTTGTATACTCGTGTTACAACCTGGAAAGTTGATATACAACAAGAGTGGACTGCTGCACTGTGAAAATGGCAATTTTATGTTCATCATGCTAATGATTTGTCATGATCGACGATTGATTGAACCCAATACTTTCAATGTTAATTTGATTTAGGGAGACTGATCCCGCTTTTTGGTGACAGGCAAATGAAAGGGTTTCGCACCTGATTTTTACTCTAAAATCAGTTATGACAAATCAAATGGCCTTTTCGTCATCATGACTAATCAAACAGCCACTATGTTTCCCGTGTTTAATGTAGAGATGATGACACTTCATCAGCTATCATGAGTCGCGAAGTGCCATTTTCACAGTGCAACAGTCTACTCTTTTTGCTTATCAAATTTCCTGTTTTTAAGATACACTTTCAGAGCATTGACAACGCTTTCGAGGCTCTGGTTCCGAAAATTAATGAATTTTGATAGTTGAATTAGTCGGTCATAACTTAGGCAACTACTGATACAAGTATTTTGAGTTGAATATTCTTTCAAATACTTGAACTAACCGTTGAATGTTGCTTTAGTCAGTCCAGATTTGATTTTTGACTGTAAAAGCATTGATCTCCAAGATCAATTGCTTGCTCTATGCAACCTGTGAAACTCACTGATCTTACACATGTACCAACCTCTCAGTTACTTCACTGACATTATTCCAGTACACAGGCATTGTCTTTTCAATCAATATTGGCTTGTTTGACAGCTTGGATACTTTTTTGTCTTGGGTAATTCCACATGCGAGACAAAGTTTTAAGATCTGTCATTTGCTGCAGTCAGCTGTGCGTGACCTGCGTGCAGAATAACTTGCCACTCAGCAAAAATTCAGTAGGAGTGTTGTCAACATCCTGTGCAGAAGTGGCAATTGATCCAAAAATGAAAAATTTCTGAAAATATTGTCCTGTGACACTGACGCTTCTTCCTTGCCTGGTCTATTAAGAGAATGACAATTTAATCTTACTTAGTTTGAATAAATATTCAAGAGTGAATGTTTTGGGACCTACGTAATTCGTTGTCGAAGAAAAGTTCGATCTCCCCCATTAGCTTTATAATTAAATTTGAAATTGAATGGTCACCCCTTAACCAATTGATCACTCTTGATTATATGTTATTTATATAAGTCAAAATTCTTGCAACTGGGCAAGTTGACTGATTTTTTTAGAAAAGAACTTGGAAGACATTGCATGAGTTCAAATTTCAATTGTTACGAATTGGATGGTCAGGCCTAATTGGATTGATTATACATGATTGATTCTGATAAGAGGGAATGAAATATCAAGTATTCAAAAAGAGCAACCAGCATTCTCATTTCTCAATGGAATATCAGCACCTTTTATACCTCCCCTGCAAGAAGAAATCATGCTAAACAGAATGGTACTGACATACTGTCACATTTGTCTATAGTCCATAAACATAACCCCATGATCAAGAATCATTGATCTATGCCTGTAATGTCTTTGACGACAACCATTTCATCAAAACCAACACTATCGATAAATGCTTCCGAATGAGATCAGTGGCGGAGCTATGGGGGGGCCTGGGGGGGCCAGGGCCCCCCCAATGGATAAATGGCCCCCCCACCGGCCCCCCCATTTGAGATTTGAAAATTTTGAAAAAATTATTGGAGCAGCAACAGTCGCTGGAACACATCCGTCTACAGTTGTGGCCTTCGCTAGCGCTCACTTAAATACGAGGGGCGTTCAGAAAGTTCACGGCTTTTTTTTATATGGACACTTATTTTCAATCTAAAACAATGAATTTTTTACAGGACAAAATTCAGCAGTTTTGGAATGGGTTTCCAAAATTTTGGAACATTTGGACATTTTTTAAGTCATTCTGTGGTTGCCATGGAAACAGAAAGTTTGGCCAGGTGGAGCAGGTAGTACGGAGATCAAGAAAATCAATGAATTGCGGCTGAGAAAGACTTCTTTCTGTCACTTGTATTAGTAAGATTGACAGTATTTGACGGCAGAAATATGATATTAGCTTCTAAATATACTTTCAAGCATACCAAATGTTTGTATTCTTACAGCGAACCAATGTGGGAAAGCACTCCTGCATGCCCGATTTGGCAAGAGCGATTCAGGCGCCAGAATTTGAGGCCTTAACTACATCAGGACTTATGACAAAGCATGGATTCACTGGTATGAGCAAGAGACCTAAAGGGACAGCATTATCCATCCCAGCTTTTCCTTTGACATATAGCTTTACATAAGACATGGTTTTCCATTACCCTCATCACTGGGGGCAATAGTTTCAGGAACTGGAGGAGAAAAGGCTTTGGATGACCGCAATGCTTTCACAAAAACTTTTCCTTGAGGGCTTCAAGGAACATTAGTTTCAACGCGTCAGGTGTATGAATTAATGCCTTTGTAGTTGTGGCGAGTATTTTTAAAAGGTAATATTATATTTCTTGTGTTAATTATTGTCAATCTTACTTATACAAGTGGCAGAGTGAGGTCTCTCGCAGCCACAATTCATTGATTTTCTTGATCTCCATACTACCTGCTCCACCTAGTCAAACTTTCTGTTTCCATGGCAACCACAGAATGACTTAAAAGTGTCCAAATTATCCGAAATTTTGGAAATCCATTCCAAGACTGCTGAGTTTTATCCTGTAAAAAATTCATTGTTCTAGATTGAAAATAAGTGTCCATATAAAAAAAAGCCTCGTACCCATTTTCTCTAGAATGATAGTTGCCCTTTGAAAAGTTCTCAGCCATTTGATAATTTGTGATATATCCTTATTTGAATATATCTAGCAATATGTACCGCAGGCAAACCTTTTAACGGGGTGAGCGACATTTGCCCGAATATCAGGATCTAGATTCGGAATTATTCCAAAAGAAATCTCTTTGAAACTATTGATTCTTAATCTATGTTTATTCAATGTTTATTCAATTATGTGCCCGAATTGTTTCGGCTTTTTGCCCAAACCTTAGTGTTTCCCAAACTTTTTGGGGGAGGGTGACTACTCCCCCTTCCAGTATGCCTATGTATCTAGAGATTCCATGCAATATCTAAAATCAGGGTGTTTTGAGGAAATCTTTCCATCGCCATTGCTCAGTTAAAGAAATAATGCTCCTTTGAAAGTTTTCTAATTAAACAAATCTGATTTACCAGAGTGACTTGTACAAACTTTTTTTTTTTCTTTTTTTTTTGGTATATTTCTGTCATTTGCACAAATTGCTACTACCTTTTAGGTCTATTTGAGGAGTTGGGTAGATTTCCATCAAAAGGACTTTCATAAATTTTTGATTTAGACATATGTGTAAAAAAGAGGGCATTCTAAGCTGGAATATACTCAAAACTTGCAAAGATAGTTATGAAAAGAAAAAAACAAGAAAAAAAACAAGAGGACCATTTCACTGCAAAAGATACTCTTTGTGACTCATGATAATTGCTGAGCTGTCATTGTCATATTTTTTATATTGGAACGATAGAATCTGTTTCATTATTTTTTGATAGTTCAAAACTGATTTTATAATGTGACTATGAGATGTAGGCTATGGTAATTCTTTTATTAGTCACAAAAGATAAGATGGTCAATTGCTAATTCATTCGTAAAGAAGTCTTGTAATGCGGTGTCAATTTTTATCATGTAATGCCCCAAAAATGTCGAAAAAATGCCGCGAAAGGTTGGCCCCCCTAGTTCAGACCCTGGCCCCCCCTTGGCCCCCCCACTCATGGATTTCTGGCTACGCCACTGAATGAGATGGGTCTTTAATTTATGCCGCTGAGACATCTCCCTGATCAATTGCTTATTTTGTACAACTCGCTAAAAGCTGTTGACATTGACAACCACCGTACACTTCTTCACAGTATTTTAATTTGATGGGTTGCTTTTTGTGATTCAAGGCATGTTCAGTCTTGCTATGTCCTGATTGTCCTCTGAGAAAAAACTAAAATCAGTCAGTTGCAACAGTAAGCTGTGCATGCCCTGATGGCAGAAAAAACTTTGAATGCAGCAAAAAATGTTAGGCAAGTATGAGTGTTTTTAACATCCAAAACTGAGATTATTTTTGATCTATAAGGAATGTACCAAATATTAATATACATTATGCAGACGTTGATTATGAGCTATCATGCTACAGAGTTATAAGTAAATAATAATAACTAACTGGTCAGGCTCGCAGTAGCTCACTCACTTTTTACTTATTTCGATCAGAGCTGAAATATATACATGTAAGCGGCAGTCCGCCAAGTGTATTTGTGTTGAAATAAGGTTCGATCATATTTTCTCTTCTTAAACAAACATACAATGTAATTATTGTAATTGATATTAAGTGAAGCTGAGTTATTTCGATAGTCCATGAAAAATAATACTATGAGTAAGAACGAATCAATTATGTCTTTGATGAAAATCTTCCTGGAAAAACCAACACTTTCACTCATTGCTTGTCTAAATGAGATGGGTCTTTAATTAATGCCTTGGAGACATCTTCCACATCAATTTCTTACTATGTACAACTTGCTAAAAGCTGTTGACGTTAACAACCGCCATACTGATACACGTCTTCGCAATATTTGATTGGTTGCCTTTTGTGATTCAAGGCACATTCACCTGCTGAATCATGCATGAAAAAGCCAAGATTTGTCAGTTGCAACAGTCAGTGGTAACATGACTTGCATCCATGAGGAAAAAAACTTTACACGCAGCAAAAATTACTTGGCTGGGTGAGTTTTTAACATCCATTAGTCAGATGTACGTATGTATATATGGATCTGTAGAAATATGTGATTCATGTAAAAAGCTTGTTCTCACCCAGAGGATCAATATTACCTGGAAACGCAGGAAAAAATGTGTAAAGATGAGGGAGACCATTTCATCAAGATATTCAAATAATTATAGTACATGACAAGTTTAAACGTTTGAGTAGATATTAAACACACCCTGGGCAGTTTAAGGGGACATCCACACTCCTGACAAGACCAGGATTCTGGCATAACTTTTGCTTCAGATAGAAACAATCCAATTTGGGAAACTCTTCCATGTTTAGTCTGTGGACAGTATGCAGACATTCCCAGTGTCTCACAAATCAATCAGAATTGGTTCAGAATAATTCTAGTCATGTCAGGATGATTCAGATAAAAATATATATACTCACTATGCAGGATATTCGGACTGGTCGCTGAGTGTTACAGTTGAATGAAAAGGATAATACATGTATGTAAACAGCCCCCCATGCCATGGCTCATGGTGCCCCAGGGTCAGGGCACGATGAGCCACTTGACAATTTTTTTTTTTTTAAAGACGATGTTTTGACTATTTAATATTAAGAATATAATGTAACAACACTGAATATTGTAGCCAAGAGGTCTTGCTATGATTATATACAAACAATGTTTTGGGATTACAGCCCAAGTCTACTGGTATAGAGTTGTGCTCACAATTTTGCATACTCAAATACAAAATGGTCATCAATTTCTATATTGTCTATGAAAATTGAACAATGGCAGGCATCCAAAAAGACTCCCAATGCATCATTTTTTGAAGCAGTCAAACAAGCAAACAAACTTTGGTGGAAATATTGCAGCTCATGTCAGCAGTTTCACTACTTTCTTACTTGTTTGTCCAACAACAAATGCCACTCATTAGGCTTATTTAGGGATATGTTTGTCTGAGACCTTTTGTCATCCCGAAAAGTGCAGATAAGTGTGCGTGCCCTGCATGCATAAAAGTTGCCACTCTGCAAAAATTACTCTAGTAGGCCTAAGAGGGTAGTTGACTGCTCTCACAATTGTGGTAAAGATCTACAAGTAGACCTGAAGGTATCATTTAAAAACCGGAAACAAAATTCATGCCTTTAAGTTTTGGGGAAAGAAACCTGGTGTTTGTCTCTGCATGGCTTCCATTTCCTTTTTAGCAGTACAATTTATTTAGGGCAATTCAGTATTCGGACACCACCTTGATCCCTTTAGAATGCACATTTATCACGACAAGAATTTATGGAATAAAAAGTCCAGTTTCTCTGCATAGCTTTACAAACTCAAAATGCAGGGCGGCCTATTGATATGATGATCCCATGCATCGTAAGGCAAGGTCAGAACCCAAGTGAATAAATCTTCTCATCAATCATATCCCTTATTGCATTCCATTGATATTTCTCCTTCCTCATAATGGTGATGTTTCTTGACATAATTGAGACAAACATCTGTGGCTTTCAGTCAGGAAAGTTGCTTTTGTTCCTGCTGATACCATTATTATTATTATTTGTACATTTATATACTCCTATATATAATCTTTCAGATCAATATAGTGCAGTTTACAATGAAATTCGCAATTTATGATGACTGGAGATCTTTAGCGCTCCTGGTGGCAGCTTTTTCCTTGTTGTGGTTTTCACTTCACATTGCTTGTCCATACAGTTGTGGTGTTATCCACAGTTATTGCCATACATGTAAGTCAAATGTCAATGCAAACTGCAGCAAAAGTACAAGTGATGTCATTTAATGGTCAAAATTTGAAAACGTTGAAATTTCAGCTGAAAAAAAATTGAAATTTTTTCGCTCCAGAAATGCCTTTTCAAGTTTACATTGGGTCTGTCAAACAATCAGCTATCACTGCATTTTCATGTCCAAGGGTCCCAATGCTCTGCTGGTCTGTACTGAGGTGATAAAACACAGCTGTAGTGTTTTTTGACTGGCATTAAAATCACACTTATAACTAAAAAATCCTGACCTCTTTGGGCTAAACAATCTATTGCCAATGATTAGGCAAGTTGCTTGCAAATTTTGGGCCAAGTTTCAGGTCTCTAGGCCAATTATTTTTGAGAAACTGCATTTTGATCAATTAAAATACCAAATATGTGTGTCATTAGCATCATGCCTATAACTTGAAAACTGTACCACCTACAGCTGAAGAATGTATTACCAACGTAATGGAAAGTGGCTATTCTGCACACATTGAGCTATATTTCAGGTCTCTATGACCAATAGTTATGGAGATAGAACATATCCTTGAACCAGAAATTTACAAACGCAAACAAAAATACTCTTTTCATCAGTAATAAAAACGATCCCCACTACTCCCTCCAGTGCCCAATGTCTTTGCTAAACCATATTTCAATGATAAAATGTTACTGGCACCCCTTTTTTGATTAGTAGTTTCAGAGAAGTATCAAACCTCATACTTAGTATGTCAGATGCAAGGAAAATGAAAAAATGTTATGTAATATTCTGTTGAAACATTTATTAATATTATATGTTGAACTGATTTCAATTCCAGTCACCTGTAACAAAATTTTAGTGAAATTAAGGTGATGAGCCATTTTTGACATGATGCTAATGACAGCTTGATGCTAGTGATAATTAATGTAAAAATCTTTGCAGAGACCAGTGCAAAACTGGCAGTCTGGCAATGTGTGCATGCAATGACCTTATGAACACCAGAAACATGTTCACAGTGATTTTGGTCCAGAAATATGCTGTCAAAATAGAGTAGTGAGCCGTTTGCTAATGACAAATTGAGATAGGACAACTGACATGCCAACAGAAATACCCTAATATTTTGGTGTGCATAAATGATACAGAGCTACAGAGAGTTCAGTTATTTTCTTGGGTTCCTAGACAACGTCAGACATAAGGTTTTCTCACAGAATGTTTGTCCCTTTAATTGTTATTAACAAACAAATCCGGAGTGATGCTAATGACACAATATTGGAGACATTGATTCAACAGCCTCCTGCTCTTATACAGAATATTATTTCAGTTATTGGTAACTAGAATTTAGAAGACTGGCAGTCAAGTTTCCATGTATGGAAGAGTTTAATTGAATCAGGATCCTGTACTAGTTTTTGTGATGCGATCTTTCAAAGAAAATGTTGGTGGAGACAGGCCATTTTCAGGGGGGTTGGCTAGTATGGCCACTTCAATGCTATTTTACGATGGGATAAAAATATTCTGCCACATATTTTTTGTATTAAAATTTTTGCTAATATCCTTGTCTATGACAAATGACAACAGGAGGTCCTCTATGTGCCTCCCTGCCCTCATGAATTATTGTTAAACGCTGGAGACAAGAATTTAAGACTTACCAAATTTTGACCCTAATACACTTTTTAATGAAGATACTGATTATATTAAATTTTGCAGTTACCCGACAAATTAACTGTTCCAAATTAAAAACACAAAACTACTCCCAGGGCTTTATTTTTCTAGATATGGTTTCCATTATTTCAACTACTTGTTTTTAAAAGGGTTTTAAATGGGCTTACCTCAATTTATATTATGTTGTAATACACTGCATGTCCATGTACCTCTCACATATGATGTTATTTTTTCAGATGAAAACGGTCTAGAATCTATAGTGTGGGCATCTACTACTTGCACTGACC
The DNA here is from genome assembly GCA_026936325.1 of Platynereis dumerilii. Classification (NCBI taxonomy): domain Eukaryota; kingdom Metazoa; phylum Annelida; class Polychaeta; order Phyllodocida; family Nereididae; genus Platynereis; species Platynereis dumerilii. The sequence goes on from JAPTHN010000003.1 coordinate 56,244,535, forward strand.
TTATTGTGAACTGGACAGCACTAATGGCTTCTCTTGGGAATGCATTTGTATAAGTGCAAGAGAACGTCACAGTTGTCACACTCATAACTGATATGATATGTGTAACGAGATGAACAGTGGTGCGCTTTTAAGGAATTGGGCGAAGATTTCAAAGACATTGTTATTTGACCTTATACATTCTAAGTTGTTTGTAATATGATTACTCAAAATGGTTGGTGTGGTCACTACTCAGCTGCGACCCATTTAAGTAGGCGTTACTTGATATACAGGGAAACAAAAAGTGCAGCAAAATGATGGACATTAAAAGGCATTAAATTGAAATATGCTTGGCGGTTATTCCACTCAGTTCTTGCTGGCCTCTGTATATCCTAGTACCTAAAATATTGACACCTAAAAGCTCTGTCCATTTCATTTTGAACCTTGTCAAGCTGCAGTGCATAGTTGAACTGACAAAGAAGGCAAACTCCAGTTACACAATATAAATTTACGTAATAGGCTATATTGCAAAACAAGCAAAAAAAAGGACAAAATAAATCAAAACTACCCATGGCAATGAGCCGCTCAGCAACTTTCTGACTGAATGTATATGGAAATTCCCGCAATCCCCGAAACAGATGTCTGCATGTCTTAGGATAATCAAGATGTCCCAACTGAGGCACAAACATTGAGGGTTTTTGTGTTTGCAAGCCTCAAGAGAGCCTTCCGTTTTCTTTACATTACCACTGTTTTCTCAACCTGCCTTCCAAAGGCTGCTTTGGTATTTTCGGGAAACTTTAAAGTTTTTATAGCCTACTTGTAAGTAAAAGTAAAATTGAGACAAAAGGGGTCTTGTAAATTTCAACCCAAGCAAATTGGGATTGGGGGGGAGAGGTTATAAATCTATTTACTGCTCTTCCAACAAGAATTTCTGATATGTTTGTCAGCCAACAATTACCTTTCATTAGGCTTATTCAATATGTCTGTCAAGTCTATTGTCCAAGGTAATTGCAACTTCAAGTTCAACACAAAACAAGGTTTCACAACTAACTGGTGTAGATAGCAGTGCGTGCCCTGCATGCAGAAAAACTTGCCACACAGCAAGTAATTACATGTGTAGCACAGAAGGAGCTGGTTGTCAACTTCTCATAGAAGGTTGGTAATGATCTTAGAAAAGACCTGAAGCCATCATTTAAAGATCCATCACAGAGAGACTCGATTAATACCTTTGAGAGTTATAGCGAGAGAATCCAGATTTTTTCACTGCGAACTTCAGAAACAGCAAACTTGCCGGTTGGAATAGGATATGTTCATTATTCTAACATATTAGTTTTCTAAAATTATAACCCCAAAAGAAAAGTCACGAACAATTAGGCATAAAAATCCATTCTTAGGTGTAATTTGTTAGGAAGGTAGGGTCATTGACATGCCTCAAACACTATAGAAAACAACTTTGGGCTAACACATGGGTGTGCTCCTTCTTCAACACCCTTGAAAGAGATTTTTTATACTTATTTTTTTATCTGACAGTGTTTTACATTTCCTTGAGAAATTGATTACTTTGGCAACTTCTGCCTACCAAATTTTAACAGATGCCAGTTTGAATGCACTGCTACTCATTTGTATCATGATTATGAATGCATATATGTAGTCAAGCAATATTTATGAAAAATAAATTTTGAAAGACCTTGTCAAAATTAAATTCTGCTGTAATAGACAGTATTATACACTGCATGTACGTATACATATACTTCTAACACATGATGATATTTATCCACAGAAAGTGTCAACTCTGGTCAATACTACTTCAGTATTGTATAGACCTGGACATATCTATAATGGATTCTATGCGGATTGCATTTATATAAGTGCACGTGAGCTCGACACTGAACCCTCATAACTGATATGAAGTGTCTGAAATGGGATGAGCAGCACAGTGCATTTGTGGAAATAGAGCAAAGATGTCACAGACGTTATTATTTGACCCAAACTCTCTGAAAGTTATGTTGAATGTGTTACCAAAATGGTTGCTACTCAGCCACGACAGTTTTAGTAGATGTGAAGATTTATTTTTTAAAGTGGTTTCATGTGTCCACTTTATGTTGCTTGTTTTCATTATTCTGGTAATAAAAGTGACACATACATTGGTCAATGGATGAATGGCACTTAGTTGCGTTAGAAAGTCTATTTGACTCCAGGAGCATGTCACGAACACAGAAAAAGCACATGCTTAGCAATAATGCTTTTAAAAGGCAGCAATAACTGAGAGTTGATCTGGGATATATCTTGGAAGCATTAATTGAAGACTGATCTCTTTTTGAGATACAATTAGCACAAGTGAGAATGATTAATGACAATGATGTCCATTGATAAAATGTTATTATAATAAAAGTTGATGTTAAGAATGTGTAAGACTGGCATTACTTTACCATAAATTCAATGAATAATAATAAAATAATAATAATAATAGTTATTTATATAGCGCCTCTTCCAGTAAACTGCTCAGTTACTGTCTGAACATGTTTGTTCCTTTAAGTCAGTATGTTCAACTTCTTATGTAAATTTTGAGAGAGCTTGTCAAAATTAAACTCTGCTGTAATACACAGTAATATACACTGTATGTACATGTACAACAAGTACCTTTAACACATAATGATATTTATCCATGTAAAGTGTCAACTCTGGTCATCTCCTGTACCCGTGTAGTGAATTTATAGATATCATAATTGGCATGCATCAGCTTTTAAAACAGCCTGTATGGTCAGACGAGTGCATCATTTAAGTGATGTGGAAATGAATGTGATGAAAATACTTATTGCTGAGTGAGGTGTCAAATAATCAAATTGTTCATCTGCTTTCAAAGAAGACTCAAAATGTATTACTTTTATTGAAGACAATGAAACACAATAGGCTAAAGCTTAATGAATGCACATATTTCAATAAAATTGCGACATAATTATATGACCACAATCATTTAATGATGTCATTGTATTAATATTTATTGGGTATACACTCATGCAGCTGGAAATATCAGATAACTCCTGCTGACCATGTCAGCAATTTCAGTCACAGCACTTTTCTCACATGCTTGTCTAACAACAATTTCCCCCAATTAGGCTTATTTAATATATCAGTCCAAGACCTACTGCCCAAGGTAATTCCAAGTGCAGCACAAAGCAAGGATGCCTCACTAACAGGTGCTGATAGCTGTGAATGCCCTGCATAAAGAAAAACTTACCACTTGGCAAGAAATAATGGTATATAATGAGGTTGTCAGCGTCTCATAGAAAGTTGGTAATGATGTGAGAAAAGACCTGAAGGCATCATTTGAAGACCCATCAGAGAGAACTTGATTAATACCTTTGAGATTTATAGCAAGAAATTCCAGATTCTTGACTACAAACTTCAGAAAAATTTAACTTGTTTTGTGGACGAGCTGAGTTGATTGACGCCAGTTTTAAAATACGGGACCCTTTGTCATGCAGATATATCACAAAGTTCTACTGCAGTTTATTGAACAATACGTCCCTATTTACTACACAAAGCTCTACAACATCGGCAGACTTCCCAGTGATGGTGAGGTAGACCACCTGCAACAAGATCTTATCACTCTCCAAGACTGGGCAAATAACTGGCTTCTCAGGTTTCATCCTGCCAAATGTAAACGGCTATACATCTCGCGGAATATCCCTGACACAAGAACATCACCGTTGACACTTCAATCTGGAAATGGCCAGCCTGTACCCCTATCCCTAGAAAATTAGGAGAAAGACCTGGGCATCATCATTGACAGCAAGCTCACCTTCGGCAACCATATAAATAGCATCATCCAGAAAGCCAATAGGAATATGGGGGTCATCCGCCGATCAATACAGCACCTAAATGCCACAACTTTCATCCCCCTCTACAAGGCCATTGTCAGATCCACCCTAGAATATGGACAGAGTCTCTGGAACCCTTATCACATGGGCGAAATCAAGAAGATCGAAAGCGTCCAAAGGTTCGCTACAAGACAAATTAACGGCTTCCAAAATCTCACATACCCTGAAAGGCTCAGACGTCTTAACCTTCCCACACTCAGATTCCGGAGGATGCGCGGGGACATGGTAGAAGTCTTTAAAATATTGAAAGGTTTTTATGACCCTGAAGTCTCCCTGACATTCCAGAGAGCTCCTAGGACCTCGAGAGGACACTCATTGAAGCTGTTTCAGGAGAGGTCCAGGCTAGACATTAGGAAGTACGCCTTCAAGAACAGAACGGTTGCGACGTGGAACAGCTTGCCTGAATCTGTGGTGTCTGCCAAGAGTATAAATAGTTTTAAAAATCGCCTGGACAGCCATTGGAATCAACACCCCATGAAATATGACCCTCTCTTCAACTGACAACCTCCTAGTCAACGAAACTCGCGAGAGACGATGGCAGCATGAGTAGCCAACGTCTCTCAACTTCGCCACGAGAGATTGAGTCGCCTCTTCCTGAAATTCTATTGACACCGTCATGAGGAAAGCGCCGGATTATTTTTACCAAATCCTAAATCATTCTGAAATGTCTGGAATACCCTGATCTGTGATAAAAATGACCTCCGCCAATCACCAGTACTACCTGGATTATCAGTATTACCTGGATTATCAGTATTACCTGGATTATCAGTATTACCTGCAATATAGGATATAAAGTATAGTCTTTCTACATTCCGTCCTGAGGATATTCCAGTGAAGGTAGCATGAGCAGCCACCACTGGCTATCCATACTTCCCTATGTACATAATGTATATAAAACACTATCCACATGGTGTCTCAGGACTATAAATAACTTTGGAGGTGGATCTTTGTACATATTCTTGGATTATTTGTGTTACATGTGCTTGCGTAATTATCATGTACTAACTTGATCTGAACATAGAGGTGGCAACACCTGCGTTCAGTAATTCACTAAATTCACTAAATTCACTAAATACGGATAGCTCTACACACTCAAAATTATGGTCAGCCAATTGGTATGATGATCCCTTACACTGTATAAGGCCAGGTCAGAATCTGCAGGGAGAATTCTTCTGATCAATCATTTATTGTATTCATTTCGTATCCCTGTGATATTTCTCGTTCCTCAGATTTGATTTATTCTTCGAGAAACTGGAAGAACCCATTTCTGTTTTCTTCTTTAGTCCAATGCAATTTCTCATGCATATGTCAAATATTATTTGCAAAAAATTATCACAGCATAGGTGAACACATTAAACACGTTTGATTATGATACTGATTACATTTGCATTTACCGGACAAATGGTTGACTTCAACAACTTACAATGTATTTTTACAAGACTGTAACTGTCAATTTGGATATGCGTTGCTATTGCTGGATTATAACGTCATTGTGATGACGTGTGCATGAAATAAGTATTGAGAGAGCTTACCACAATTTATATTTCGTATGCCTGTACAACTTATACTTTGTATGTGTGTACAATTGTACAATTGACAGTCTCACACATGTAAGCTATTATTTTGCAGACGAGAAGTGTCATCTCTTCCCATTTGCAGTATTGCAGGGCATGACCTGGACATAGCACTGGGGCTTCTCAGGGGGATGCATTTGTAGAATTGCACGAGAACTTGACACTGAACCCTCATAACTGATATGTGGTGTCTGTAATGGAATGAACAGCATCGCACATTTATGGAAATAGGTAAAAAGGTCTCTGTCACTGTTGCTCAAGCCAAAATTGAATTTGCTTATCCAATATCCGTTTTCCGAAGATAATTTGAATATGTAACAGAGTGTCCCGAGTGTCCTTACCTGTCAATTCCACAAGGCCCTTTGAATTTCAATATCCTTTCCAAGCGCATTCCAGGGTTTCTTTCAAGAATCTGATAATACAGCGATTAAGCATTAGTTGACCAGCTTTTTCTTTACAGTGGTCCCTGCGTTACCAGAACGCCCCTTGTGCAGTCATGAAGCGGTCTCTCGTGGGGGTGAGGTCTCTTGTCATGGTGCAAAATGCACGAAAAATACTACTAAGTGCGGGAGGAAGGCGGTCACATAAGGCAGGGTGGTCTTACAACAGGGGGTCTTATAATGCAGGGACCACGTATTAATTTATCTTCAAACAACTAAACACCTACAAGAGCTGTTTCAAGCCTCAGAACAGGTATCGGCTTGTTTTAGGGTAATCAAGATGTCCCGGCCATGGCACAAACATCGTAGGTTCTTGTGTTTGCAGACCTCTAGAGAGTCTTTCATTTTGTAAAACATAAACACTATTGCTGTTTTCTGATAATACCGGCAATCCGTCACTCAGGAAATTAAATTACCAAGATGTCTCAGGTAGCTCACTCTCTGAATAATGACATTGTTTTGATATTTATTGGGTGCAGGCCAACACTCAGATGGAAATAATAACTAATACTGATCATGTCAGCAATTTCAGTCAGAGCACTTTCTCACGTGGTTGTCTGACAAAAAGTTCCAATTTAGGCTAAACCATTTGACACCTTCTGTCAGCCAATCACATGCCAGTATTTCAGGGAAATAATTCTCATATTTTTTGTTGTGTAGTTATCCTTTCATGTTAGAGAGTTTGTCTCTTGGCATAAGCCAGTTATTCACCATGGGATCAGGAATATTTGTTTATCACACCTCGGGCTAAAGCCCTTGGGTGATAAATCACATATTCCCTCTCCCATGGTGAATAACCTATACTTATTCCATAGATCGTTCAAAGACCAAATTTTACTCTCCAAGGTAATTCCCAATGCAGCAGAAAACAAGGTTTCTGTAACTAGCAGGTGCCGATAGCTGTGCGTGCCGTGCATGCAGAAAAACTTGCCACTCAGCAAAACACTATGGTAAAAGGTGTTGTCCACATCTCATAGAAAGCTGGTAATGACCTGAGAAAGACCTGAAGCTTTCATTTAAATATCCATCACAAAAAGACTCGATTAACACCGTGAGAGTTAAAGCAAGAGAGTCCAGATTCTCGACTAAAAACTTCGGAAACAGTAAACGTGTCACTCGCTTCAAGACAGGCTCAGATTTCTGACACCAGCTAGATCCCTTTGTCATGCACATATATCATGACATTCTACAGGAATGTATAGAATATGTTTACAAAGGACAGCTCTGCACATTCAAAACTATGGTCAGCCTATTGATATGATGATCCAACACATATAAAGGCAAGGTCAGAACCTGAATGGATAATTCTTCTCATCAGTCATATCCCTTATTGCATTCCTGTGATATATTTCTCCTTCCTCATATGTTGATTTATACTCTTGAAACAGGAAGAAACCCATTTCTGTTTTCAGTTTTTGTTTGATGCAATTGCCAAAAGATGTGGCACATATTAATTGCAAAATACTGTGAGTGATACAGATTACCTAAATGCAAAGTTAGCATTTTCCTATGAAATGGATAACTCCAACACCTTATGCTTACCAAATTGTAAGTGCTTGCAAATTCCATTTGCATGTTTTGCTATTACTAATCATATAGTTACCATTATTATTACTGCAATTACTTGTGCCTGAAATGAAAGCATTGAGAGAACTCAGACTAAGGCTCCGCATTTATATTTTGTCATAATACGCTGTATGTATGTACATTTACATATGACACATATGCTGATTTTTTTCCAGATGAAAGTTCCATCTCTTCCTATTTGCAGTGTTGCAGTGCATGACCTGGAATTGTGGCTTCTCGGCAGAATGAATTTGTATTAAGTGTATTTGACGCTGAACCCTCATAACTGATATATAGTGTCTGTAATGGAATGAACAGCAATGCAAAATCATGGAAATAGGTATAGGGGTCTCATACATTGTTGCTCAAGCCTTTATATATGCAAATTCCCGCAATCCCCAAATCAGATGCCAAGATGCTTGTCAATTTGTCCAAAACTCACTTTTTCAGTGATTTTTGGAAGCTGCAGTGAGAATTGACAGTGCACTTCAGGGTTAAAGAAAACAGTTAAAATGTCTTTTCGCCGAACTCGCGGTTACGCATATCTTACGTGGATATTACATATACAACAAAATAGGTGACATATTTGGAATCAGTGAAAAATTTCCCACAAAATGAATACCAACATGATATACTTATCTTCTGTTTCAGGCCGGATCAATCCACTCAAATTTACACAAAATCATCATAAATTTGTATCATTCATGAAAATGGCTCCACTTTTAATGAGTAAAATATCTAAGTGTAGATAGTTTTGGGGGGTATTAAAAGATAGGTTAGCTAGTGAGAGATAGCAATGTACATACATGTATACTGTAAAGTACAAATGAAGTGATCTTTCCCATTAAAGATATTGTTGTCATGACATTGGTTACTTGTTTCAAAAAGTATTTCGAATAGTAACCAATCAATAAATTGACAAATCAGTAAAGCTTTGATGAAGTCAGAGATATCTCCACAGGCATTAGACACAGTCACACATGCAAGGGTACTGTCCCAATACGGCAGTGAACTTGAAATCATTGGAATGGTCAGATTCACTCGAGCAAGATTTTGTGTATATACTTTTACTTAATTTAGAATATTGTATGATTTTTTGTATTATTGTACTGTGCATTGAGGTCACTTTTTTGATGTAATGCACTACAAACAAATAAACATTATCATTATCATTAATTGAACATGAAATATGATTCACATGACTATAATCAACTGACAGAAATAATGGTAAAAGGAAAGAAAAATAAATCTTATTGTCCAGCTTGGTACCTACAAGATAAATAACTTTTAGGTCATCCAAGGTCACCAAGGTGTCAATGTGACTTACCAAAATACAAAAATAATACAAAAAATCATACATTGAACAATTGTAGTAAGTTAGCCAAGCAAATTAAATGTTTATAGAAACTTTAGGGATGTTAGTCAATGTTGCAAGCACGCGAAAACAGTTAAATATGTGTAATTTTAGACTGAGAGATCACTTACCCCCAAGGACAATAAGAGGTCAAATTTAAAGTGTTTGAACATCTAAAGTGAGGTTCAGAGTCTGTAGAAGCTATCTTGAAAGTTTCAAGCTTTTTCCTTACATGAACAATCCTTTTGGTTGTTTGTCCCACCGGAACATTTTTACGCAGTTCTCACAGTACTTACTGAGCACTGATAATATACATAGATATGGCATGTTGGTACTCATTTTGAAGGAAATTTTATTTTGAATTCAAATATATAACTCTCATGTCTGTATCTTTAACCTGGACAAAAATAACACTTACCGCGAATCTACGGAAACCAACTTTAAAGGCGAATCTTTGATCCTGAAGTGCACTGCCAATTTTCACTGCAGCTCAAAAATGAAAATGGAATGGCCAGTTTCATGCAAATTGACAAGTATCTAGACCTGCTGTTTTTTGAATTTCAATTTTCACTCCACCCTAATGTACAAGTTAGAAATCATAGTAATAATGCAAACAGAACAGAACATTTTTACATATCAGACTGCAACCATTAAGCTGACAGGCAAAGCGCAATAACCATATGGGCAGACATCATAATGATACTGACCGACAGGATTGGAATCAACCTAATGCAAATTCAGGCCACCAAGAAGACAAAAATGATTTGTGTCAAAAAGTAAGTATAGTGTCCTTGTAAACTAATGAAAAACATGCATGTATATTAGTAGTTGAAGACAAGAAAGTATATCAATGAAATATCAATCAAGAATGTAAATGAATTTAATGAAATATCATTCACATAAGAACTTCTACTAGTGAGCCTGGAGAAGCCCAAGAAAGAAAGGGGGGATAAGGGCAGGATATTTTTTACAAATTCAATGGCTTCGTCAGAAGCTGAAGTGAAGAACTGTCATGTGAAAGACTGCCAGCAACCACAAGAAAGTAAGGCTTTTGGGAATTGCTTAACATGCAGGCGGAACTATCATTATGCATGTGAAGGTGTGAAGAACAAAGCTGCATTTGTCTGTAGAATCTGTGCTGGTGCTGTAATGAATACAGGCCTGACTAATGTTACACAAGTTGAAGAGAACATCACTAAGCTGAGTGGTATTGCAGAGAAGTTTGAAGAGTCATATAAAGCTAAATATGACCATCTCAAGACTCTGTTTGATAAAAGGACTATTGAATGTCAGAACACGCAGAAAGAGATCGAAAGCTTAAAATTGGAGGTCACTGAACTTAAGAGAGGTATGTCAATGCTAAAGAAACCTGTAAACTCTCACATTATGCAGCTGCCGCCAAGCCTGCTCCCCAGGCTAATCCACACTTAGTTTTACTTAGAGACATTGATTCCAAGAAGTTGAGTGATACAACTTTTGTCTCCATGCCAGGATTAAAAGTGGCCAATGTGAAGGAACGACTACAGCAGTTCCATGGATCCTCTTTCCAGTCAGTGACTTTGCATGTTGCTACCAATGACCTTGCTACTATCAAGGATGAACCAGACAAGTTGGATGAAGTTGTGAGTCAGTACAAGGACTTGATTGGTGATGTGAAGGCTATAACTGACAAAGTTGTGGTCTCAAGTGTCTGTCCTCGTTTAGATGAAGCAAAGGACCTTGTTGAACCCTTCAATACTGCATTACGTGAACTATGCAGTGATGATGACGTCAATTTTGTTGACCACACCCCTAGTTTTATGCGCGGGGATGGTCAGGTGAATGATGGATATATTTGGCGGAATGGACCGCATCTTACACGGCCTGGGGTCAACTGCCTTGTCCGAAACCTGAAATTGAATGTGTCGAATGGTGTGTCAGATGTCACAAGACAGTATCAAGTCAAGCAGGGAGGGCCGAATGTCCCAAGAAGATCGCAAAGTGAAATTTCAGACGGTGTAGCCATCAATCGAGATGGCTGTCGAAATTGTAATGAGCGTGGCCATAATGTAGAAACATGTGGGCACTTTCGACCGGTGAAGTGCAATATTTGCCATCAACGTGGTCACAAGGCAAAACATCACGTACGGAGAACATAGGACATTAGCCATGAAGTAGGGGCTGCCGCGTGTGACTGTGATCATGAAAATGACTCTGGTGATGATGTACAAACTGGTGCTTTTAATAATGTTTTTAATACTAATTTTAATCATAACGTTGACCAAAATAACTCAGAAATGTTACTATTGGAAGAATCAAATCAGTTAGTTCATAGTGTACCAAGTTGCAGTGCTGGCCCAATGTATAATAATGATAAAAATTATTCCTTGTATGATGAGCTTGTTTATAAACTTAATGATGTCAATGGTTTAAGTATTGCTAATATTAATGTCAGGAGTCTCCTTCCGATAATTGAAGAAATCAAATTCTTACTTAATGTTGTAAAGTTTGATGACCTGTGTATTAATGAATCATGGTTGGATGATTGTATTGGTTTACATGAATATGATATATCAGGTTATAGTGTCATCACCCGACACCGAAATCGTCGTGGTGGAGGTATTTTCGTTTATATCAAAGATTGTCTGTCTTTCAATAAGCGTGATGACCTTGTTGTTAACAGTATAGAATGGCTATGGATTGAAATAGTACTTCAAAATAAGAAATTATTACTCTGTTCTTTGTACAGACCCCCGTCTGCTAATGCATTGTATCTTGAAGTTATGCTTGATATGTTTGAAAAAGCCTGTATTGATGATCAATTAACTGTTATTATTGGTGATCTAAATATTGATGCCTCTAACGCACTAGGTAAAAATCTAATAAGTAAAATTGAGAATCTAAATGGTGTCACTCAGCTAATTTCTGATTACACTAGGGTAACACAAATTTCTAGTTCAATTATTGATGTAATTTTCTCGTCTCAACCTAACTTACATGCCTGTACTGGAGTACTTGAATTTGCAATAAGTGATCATTACCTAATTCATACTGTTATTGAAACTTGTAAGCCTAAAGTTAAAGATCAGCAGCACAATATTGTTACATTTAGAAACTATAGAAATTTTGATAGTGCCAAATTTTGTGATGCTTTGATTAATGCAAATTTTCTTAGTACTATTCTTGAGATCAATGATGTAAATGAGTCTTGGTGTGTTTTTAAAAATGAATTTCTTAGAATAAGTAATGTTCATGCTCCTATTAGAGAATCAAGATTGAAAAATAGGTACAATCCCTGGATCGATAGCAATATTGTTAATGTCATGTATAAGAGGGACCATCTGCATAAAGTTGCTATTACCACAGGAAATACTGACACATGGTAGGCATTTATTTGAAAAGTGGGGCCAAAAAGGTCCCCAGGAGCAAAAAAGTGAATCTCTGAATTCCGATAATCTGATATGGCATATGTTTAGTCTAAATGGTCCCTGTTATGGAAAAAGTCATTTTGAGGTCAACAGGTCACTGGACTTTTCATGAAAATTCACTGAAAAATTAGTAAATTGGTCACGCAATAGTCACAACAGTCACGCCAAGAAACCATCACAACAGTCACAGAAAACAGTCACTTCAGTATTATTTTGGCTGAAATATGCTGCATGAACAGTCATGACAGTTCCCTGACCATTCAACATTTTTGTGCTTCACTTGTAGGCATTTATATTTGAAAAGTGGGGCCAAAAAGCACCCCAGGAGCAAAAAAGTGAATCTCTGAATCCCAATAATCTGATATGGCATATGTTTTGTCCAAATGGTCCCTGTTAAGGAAAAAGTCATTTTGAGGTCAACAGGTCACTGGACTTTTCATGAAAATTCACTGAAAAATTAGTAAAGTGGTCACGCAACAGTCAAGCCACAAACCATCACAACAGTCACAGAAAACAGTCACTTCAGTATTATTTTGGCTGAAATGTGCTGTATGAACAGTCTTGACAGTTGCCTGACCATTCAACATTTTAGTGCTTCACTTGTAGGCATTTATATTTGAAAAGTGGGGCCAAAAAGCTCCCCAGGAGCAAAAAAGTGAATCTCTGAATCCCAATAATCTGATATGGCATATGTTTTGTCCAAATGGTCCCTGTTAAGGAAAAAGTCATTTTGAGGTCAACAGGTCACTGGACTTTTCATGAAAATTCACTGAAAAATTAGTAAATTGGTCACGCAATAGTCACAACAGTCATGCCAAGAAACCATAACAACAGTCACAGAAAACAGTCACTTCAGTATTATTTGGGCTGAAATATGCTGCATGAACAGTCATGACAGTTCCCTGACTATTCAACATTTTAGTGCTTCACTTGTAGGCATTTATATTTGAAAAGTGGGGCAAAAAAGCTCCGCAGGAGCAAAAAAGTGAATCTCTGAATCCCAATAATCTGATGCGGCAGATGTTTAGTCCAAATGGTCCCTGTTAAGGAAAAAGTCATTTTGAGGTCAACAGGTCACTGGACTTTTCATGAAAATTCACTGAAAAATTAGTAAATTGGTCACGCAATAGTCACAACAGTTACGCCAAGAAACCATCACAACAGTCACAGAAAACAGTCACTTCAGTATTATTTTGGCTGAAATATGCTGCATGAACAGTCATGACAGTTCCCTGACCATTCAACATTTTAGTGCTTCACTTGTAGGCATTTTGTTTGAAAAGTGGGGCCAAAAAGCTCCCCAGGAGCAAAAAAAGTGAATCTCTCAATCCCAATAATCTGATACGGCAGATGTTTAGTCCAAATGGTCCCTGTTAAGGAAAAAGTCATTTTGAGGTCAACAGGTCACTGGAATTTTCATGAAAATTCTCTGAAAAATTAGTAAATTGGTCACGCAATACTCACAACCGTCACGCCAAGAAACTATCACAACAGTCACAGAAAACAGTCACTTCAGTATTATTTTGGCTGAAATATGCTGCATGAACATCTGGAACAGTCACGACAGTAACTGTTCCCTGACCATCCAACATTTTAGTGTTTCTATCTCTTTGAATTTTATGGAGTTACCTTTAGGACTATGATCATCAGTCAGTATGGATGAGATAGTGATGAGTTCATAGTCAATCATGGTTATTGTTTTTGAATATTTGTTATTTCTTTTTTTTTCATTTTCTAAAGAATATATTGCAAAGTTAGCAACATATTAGCATGTATGGAATGAGTATAAATCTGCCAAAAATGAAGTAAATTGTTTAATCAAGAATGCCAAGAAAAAGTATTTTACAGATCTATATTGTCAAGGTGAATGTAAATCAAAATTATTGTACGCTGAATTATCTCGACTGTCCGGCAAATCCACACAAAATAGTGAAAATCAAAGCCCATTAACATCTGAAAAATTAAATGAATTTTTTGCAAATATCGGTACTGAAACTGTTAAAAACTTACCATCCAGTAATGATGTACTATGGAAAGGACCCACAAGTATCTATAATTTTAAATTTTCCGAAATTAATTGTGACAATGTTCTTAAGATGTTAAGCTCACTTCGTTCGAACAGCTCTCTTGATGTGTTAGATTTCGACAGTAAGCTACTTAAAATTGCAGCTCCTGTAATTGATAGAGCTATTACACATATATTTAATTTATCGTTAAAATCTGGCTCAGTTCCAACCGATTGGAAATATGCTCGGGTTACACCCGTCTGTAAGGGCAAAGGAGATATTAATGAAACTGGTAATTTTAGACCTATCTCTGTTCTAGGACATGTAGCTAAGATGTTTGAAAAGGAAGTACAGTGTCAACTAGTGACTTTTCTTATAAGCCATGATTTCATTACCTTAGATCAATCAGCGTAGCGTAAGTTTCATTCTACTACAACTTGTCTCCATACTACTATTGATGAATGGCTACAGAATATTGATGATCATTTATATACTGGTGTTTGTTATTTAGATATTTCCAAATGCTTTGATACTATTGATCATAATCTATTATTGAAAAAAATTCAAAATTATGGAGTTACAAGTCACGAGTTAAAATGGTTTAAATCTTATCTAACTGATATAGAATGCAATGTGTAAAACAAAATAATATCCTTTCTAGCCCACTACAAGTAAACATTGGTGTACCACAGGGTTCTACCCTTGGTCCGCTTTTGTTCATGATTTTTGTTAATGATCTCCCTATGTTTGTCAATAATGGTAGGTGTAGTATGTATGCTGATGATACGATTATTTATTGTAATGATGCTAATATTGATAGTCTAGTAGAAAATATGAATGATACTTTATGTAAGGTTAATGAGTGGTACAAAGCAAACCGGCTTGTTCTAAATGTTTCTAAATCTAATTCAATGTTATTAAGTGCATCTGTTAGTGATACAGAACTTGACAATTTTCAAATTATGCTTGATGGCAATCAGTTGAGTTGTGAACAGTCTACTAAATATCTAGGTGTCTATATTGATTGTAATTTGAAGTTTGATGTTCATGTTACAGAACTAACCAAGGCTCTAAATAAGAAAATTGCTTGGTTGGCAAGATTACAACATAGTGTTCCAAATAATATTCTCAAGTTAACTTATCGTACGTATATAATGCCCTTATTTGATTACGCCTGTACATTATGGGGCTGCACAAATTCCAACATTGATGTAATTCAGAGACTGCAAAATCGAGCAGCTCGAATTATTTTAGGAAATTTTGATATAATTAATGTTAGAGGATTTCACTGGTTGGTTCACTATTGAAGAAAGAATTGATTATTTCCTGAATGTTTTGATGTATAACTGTGTTTACGGATTGGCTCCAGTAAATCTTTCAAATTCAGTTGTGATGGCATGTGAGGCTAACGATCGCAACACAAGACTTAACGATACTCTGAAAGTTGATGTACCTTTCTCAAGAACTAATGACTTCAAAAGATCCTTTATTTATAGAGCTTCCAATGTATGGAGCACATTGCCTCATGACCTTCAAATGTCCATCACAACTGAAAATTTTAAAAATGCATACAAGAGATATGCACGGGCCAGCACTGCAGTAGGTTAAAATAATATATTTTGTTTATTTCTTCCCCTGTTTTTAATCTGTTTTTATCTGGGCCGCATGAAAAACTTTTTATTAAGATGTGTTACCCAGTATAAATATATTTGTAAATAAAACAAAAATAAATAAAATAAAATTCGGTATTGGTCACAAGTGATCCTATATGCTGATGACTGGTTAATATGTGTATAGTACACCAATCAATTACCACACAATATAATATTTAGCATCTAATTACATGAGTCTCCTGCTGAACTTGATGTGATCCTGAACCATGCATGACAACACATTATGTACCTTTTTGTACAAGACGCGCTCCCAGGATATATATGTCTCAAATTTTTGAGGAAGCTTAGGTGTTTATCCATCACTTGAGTGCGAATATATGAATACAAATTTTGCATCAAAATTCATGCCAGTGATGTCACAATTCCACTATTAGCATGTCACCCCTAGACCACTAAGTACCAGGACATTTCAATTGGCATCATTCCGTCACGATTGTGACGGAATGACTAAATAAGTTGGGTTCCTGTGTTTGCAATCTCACGAGAGTCTTTCATTTTGTAAACATAAACGCTATCACTGTTTCCTCAACGTGCTTCCTAGATGATCTTTGCAATCTTTCACTCAGGAAATTAAATTAGCAAGATCTCTCAGGCACCTCACTCTCTGATTGATGGCATTGTATTGATATTTATTGGGTTCAGGCCAACACTCAGATGGAAATAACAGATAACTAATACTGATCATGTCAGCAATTTCAGTCAGAGCACTTTCTCACATGCTTGTCTGATAACAAGTTCCAATTTAGGCTTATTCCATAGATCTTTCAAGGACCAAATCTTACTCTACAAGGTAATTCCCAGTGCAGCACAAACAAGGTTTCTGCAACTAACAGGTGCCGATAGCTGTGCGTGCCCTGCATACAAAATAATCTTGCCATTCAGCAAAACACTGTGGTAAAAGGGGTTTTCCACATCTTATAGAAAGCTGGTAATGATCTGAGAAAGACCTGAAACCATCATCTAAAGACCCATCACAAAGAGACTTGATTAATACCTTTGAGAGTTAACGAAAGAGAATCCAGATTCTCGACCAAATACTTCGGAAATAGTAAACGTGTCACTTGCTTCAAGACAGGCTCAGATTTCTGACACCAGCTTGATCCCTTTGTCATGCACATATATCATGACATTCTACAGCAATGTATAGAATATGTTTACAAAGGACAGCTCTAACACCCAATAAGGCAAGGTCAGAACCTGAATGGATAATTCTTCTCATCGGTCATATCCCTTATTGCATTCCTGTGATATTTCTCCTTCCTCATATGTTGATTTATTCAAAAACCCATTTCTGTTTTCTGTTGTTGTTCGATGCAATTGCCAAAAGATGTGGCACATATTACTTGCAAAATACTGTGATTGATACAGATTACCTAAATACAAAGTTAGCATTTTCCTATGAAATGGATAACTCCAACACCTTATGCTTACCAAATTGTAACTGCTTGCAAATTCCATTTGTATGTTTTGCTATTACTAATCATATAGTTACCATTATAATTACTGCAATTATTTGTGCATGAAAAAAAAGCATTGAGAGAGCTCAGACTAAGACTCCACATTTATATTTTGTCTTAATACGCTGTATGTATGTACATTTACATATGACACATGCTGATTTTTTTCCAGATGAAAAGTTCCATCTCTTCCTATTTGCAGTATTGCAGTGCATGACCTGGAATTGTGGCTTCTCTGTAGAATGAATTTGTATAAGTGTATTTGACGCTGAACCCTCATAACTGATATATGGTGTCTATAATGGAATGAACAGCAATGCAAAATTATGGAAATAGGTATAGGAGTCTCATATATTGTTGCTCAAGCCTTTATATATGCAAATTCCTGCATTCCCCAAAACAGATGTCTGCATGTCTTAGGATAATCAAGATGTCCCAGTTGAGGCACAGACATTGAGGGTTTTTGTGTTTGCAAGCCTCAAAAGAGCCTTCTGTTTTGTTTACATCACCACAGTTTTTCAACCTGCCTTCCAAAGGCTGCTTTGGTGTTTTCAGGAAACTTAGAGTTTTTGTAGCCTACTTGTAAGTTTAAGTAATTGAGAGAAATGGGGTCTTGTAACACAAGCAAATTGGGGGGGGGGAGAGGTCATATATCTATTAAATGCTCTTCAAACAAGAATTTCTGATATGTTTTCCTCAAACAATTACCTTTCATTAGGTTTATTCAATATGTCCGTCAAGTCTAGTGTCCAAGGTAATTGCAACTTCAAGTTCAACACAAAACAAGGTTTCACAACTAACTGGTGTAGATAGCAGTGCGTGGCTTGCATGCAGAAAAACTTACCACACAGCAAGTAATTACATGTGTACCTCAGAAGGAAGAGGATGTCAACTTCTCATAGAAGGTTGGTAATGATCTTGGAAAAGACCTGAAGCCATCATTGAAAGATCCATCCAAAAGAGACTCGATTAATGCCCTTGAGAGTTATAGCGAGAGAATCCAGATTTTTTTTACTATGAACTTCAGGAACAGCAAACTTGCCAGTTGGATTACGACTTGGATATTTTTCTGACAAATTAGTTTTCTAAAATTATAACCCCAAAAGAAAAGTCACAAACAAACAGGCATAAAAATCCATTCTAAGGTGTAATGTGTTGGGAAGGTAGGGTCATTGACAAGCCTCAATGACAATAGAAAACACCTTTTGGCTAACACACTGTGATAGATAGATTGATAGATGGATAGATATGGTAAGTGCAGCCCTCTGAGTCCAGTTCTGGGCATTCACGAGGGTTGATTGATGAGACGGGAGAGAGAGTGGGAGTCCTCAACATGTTACACATTTACCCCATGTGAGGGATCTTTTACTTGCCCAGCATAGAAACTGATACAACTGTGTGTTCCTTCTTCTTTGAAAGAGTATTTTTACTCCATTTTTCAGTCTTTCAGTGTTCATTTGCATTTAATTGAGAAATGATTTACTTGCACAACTTCTGTTTACCCCTTTGCAACTGCTGCCAGTTTAAATGCACTACTACTCATTTGTATATCTACAATTATAATGATTATATTAATGCATACATGTAGTCAAGGAATATCCATGAATCATAAATTTGAGAGAGCTTGTCAAAATTAAACTCTGCTGTAATACACAGTATTATACACTGTATGTACAATTGTGTATGTACAATTGTACATGTACAAGTACCTCTAACACATGAATATGTTTATCCATGGAAAGTGTCAACTCTGGTCATCTCAGACTACTTCAGTGTTGTAGAGACCTGGACAATGTGTGGACATATCTATAATGGGATTGCATTTGTATAAGTGCAAGTGAGCTTGACACTGAACCCTCATAACTGATATGAAGTGTCTGAAATGGGATGAGCAGCACAGTGCATTTGTGGAAATAGAGCAAAGATGTCACAGACGTTATTATTTGACCCAACTCTCTGAAAATTATTTTGAATATGTTACCTAACTGGTGGCTACTCAGCCACAAGAGTTTTAGAAGATGTGAAGATTTACTTTAAAGTTGTTTCATGTTTCTGAGTGCTTTATGTTGCTTGTTTTCATTACTCTGGTAGTAAAAGTGCAATATACATTAGTCAATAGATGAATGGCACTTGGTTGTGTTAGAAAGTCGATTTGACTCCAGGAGCATGTCATGAATGCAGATAAAGCACATGCTTAGCAATAATGCTTTTAAAAGGCGGCAATAAGTGAGCAGTTGATCAAGGAGATATCTTGGAAGCATTAATTGAAGACTGATCTCTTTTAGAGATGCAATTAGCACAAGTGAGAATGTTTAATGACAATGATACCCATTAATAAAATGTCATAATGATAAAAACTGATGTTAAGAATGTGTAAGACTGACATTACTTTACCATAAATTCAATGAATAACAGTTACTGTCTGAACATGTTTGTTCCTTTAAGTCAGTATGTTCAACTTCTTATGTAAATTTTGAGAGAGCTTGTCAAAATTAAACTCTGCTGTATAGTAATACACAGTAATATACACTGTATGTACATGTACAACAAGTACCTTTAACACATAATGATATTTATCCATGTAAAGTGTCAACTCTGGTCATCTCCTGTACCCGTGTAGTGAATTTATAGATATCATAATTGGCATGCATCAGCTTTTAAAACAGCCTGTATGGTCAGACGAGTCATCATTTAAGTGATGTGGAAATGAATGTGATGAAAATACTTAGAGTGGGTCAGGGCAAGAGCCCGGGTTAGGTGAGAAGCCCCCCCAGGGTTATTTCTAAACTTACATTTTTGGTGCTTTTTCTTATTGATAGGATTGAAGCTAGAGGCTTTTTAGGTGACGTCACAAATTTTCAAGGCAAACAGCACCAAACCATAGTCGTAATTAAAGAAACAAAAAAAGGTGCATGGTTTTTGTAACTTTGATTAATTCTTTGACAGTGGTTGTCAGAAATAACCTTGGAAATTTTTAAAAGTATAATGGATATCTGCATTGCTTCACTTTATGACCATCACATAAATATGATTTGGATCATGTTTTTTGCATTTTAGCTCAAAATATAGAGGTCAAATAAAAATATGTGGGTTTGGGGCGAGAGACCCCACATGGTATGGGGCATGGGGCCCCCTTCACTGAGGCCTCGAAGCTGCTTCAGGAATCATTTAATAATGTGTACTTTACCTTAAATCTTGATAGAATAGCTAATTGAAATAGAAAAATTTTGGCCGAAATTGAAAAAGGGCAAAAAATATTAAAAAATAAATGTATGAACAGAAAAATTCTGAAATTCAGAAAAAGTGAAAAGAATGCCTTAAAAATGATAGAAGAACCCCCAAAAATAACTTTCAAGCTGAATGCGTTCACAAATATAATTTCCATAGGATTATAATAGGGGGGCTTCTTGCCCGATGGGTCGGATAAGAGGGCCATTTTAATTTTTTTACAAAAAGGGCCGTAACTCCTTTATTAAAATTGGTAGACATTCATTTCACTAGTTATAAGTAGAGTTAAGTGATCCCTTCCTGACTGCTTTGGCATTCAAATAATCGACCACAAAAAGTAGGTCAAATCGCTCCTCGAAGTTAAGGGGGCTGCATGCCCCGCGCTACTCTATTGCTGAGTGAGGTGTCAAATAATCAGAAGACTCACAATGTATTACTTTTATAGAAGACAATGTAACACAATTGGCTAAAGCTTAATGAATTCACATATTTCAATAAAATTGCGACATAATTATATGACCACAATCCTTTACTGATGTCATTGTGTTAATATTTTTAGGTATACACTCATGCAGCTGGAAATATCAGATAACTCTTGCTGACCATGTCAGCAATTTCAGTCACAGCACTTTTCTCACATGTTTGTCTAACAACAATATCCCCCAATTAGGCTTACTCGATATATCAGTCCAAGACCTACTGCCCAAGGTAGTTCCAAGTGCAACACAATACAAGGCTTCCTAACTAACAGGCGCTGATAGCTGTGCATGCCCTACATACAGAAAAACTTACCACTCAGCAAGAACTTATGGTATATAATGAGGTTGTCAGCATCTCATAGAAAGTTGGTAATGATGTGAGAAAAGACCTGAAGGCATCATTTGAAGTCCTATCATATAAAAGAGACTCAGTTAATACCAATGAGATTTATAGCAAGAAAGTCCAGAATCTTGACTACAAACTTCAGGAAAAATAAACTTGTTTTGTGGACAAACTCAGTTGGTTGGCACTAGTTAAATCCGGGACCCTTTGTCATGCAAATATATCACTAAGTTCTACTATAGTTTATTGAACAATATGTCCTTGTTTACTACGGATAGCTGTACACACTCAAAATTCTGGTGAGCCTATTGATATCATGATCCCTTACAGAGTATAAGGCCAGGTCAGAACCCGCAGGGAGAATTCTTCTGATTAATCATTTCTTGTATTCATGTCGTGTCCTTGTGATATTTCTCCTTCCTCAGATTTGATTTGTTTTTCAATAAACTGGCAGAACCCATTTCTGTTTTCTTCT
Source organism: Platynereis dumerilii (assembly GCA_026936325.1). NCBI lineage: Eukaryota > Metazoa > Annelida > Polychaeta > Phyllodocida > Nereididae > Platynereis > Platynereis dumerilii. The sequence goes on from JAPTHN010000003.1 coordinate 56,266,394, forward strand.
TTTGTCCGATGCAATTTCTCATACATATATATATTCAAATATTATTTGCAAAAAATTATCACAGCATAGGCGAACACATTAAACACGTTTGATTATGATACTGATTACATTTGCATTTACCGGACAAATGGTTGACTTCAACAACTTATTTTTACAAGACTGTAACTGTCAATTTGGATGTGTTACTATTGCCATGGATTATAACATCATTGTGATAACGTGTGCATGAAATAAGTATTGAGAGAGCTTACAGCAATTTATATTTTGTATGCCTGCACAACTTATACTTTGTATGTGTGTACAATTGCAATTGACAGTCTCACACATGTAAGCTATTATTTTGCAGATGAGAAGTGTCATCTCTTCCTATTTGCAGTATTGCAGGGCATGACCTGGACATAGCACGGGGCTTCTCAGGGAAATGCATTTGTAGATGTGCATGAGAACTTGACACTGAACCCTCATAACTGATATGTGGTGTCTGTAATGGAATGAATAGTATCGCACATTTATGGAAATAGGTAAAAAGGTCTCTGTCATTGTTGCTCAAGCCAAAATTGAATTCGCTTATCCAATATCCGTTTTCCGGAGATAATTTGAATATGTAACAGAGTGTCCCGAGTGTCCTTACCTGTCAATTCCACAAGGCACTTTGAATTTCAACATCCTTTCCAAGCGCATTCCAGAGTTTATTTCAAGAATCTGATGATACAGCGATTTTGCATTAGTTAACTAGCTTTTTCCTTACAGTGGTCCCTGCGTTATAAGAGCGCCTCTTGTGCGGTCATGAAGCGGTCTCTTGTGGGGGTGCGGTCTCTTTTCGGGGTGCAAAATGCACTCAAAATACTACTAAGTGTGGGAGGAAGGCGGTCACATAAGGCAGGGCGGTCTTACAACAGGGGGTCTTATAATGCAGGGACCACTGTATTAATTTATCTCCAAACAACAGAACACTTACAAGAGCTGTTTCAAGCCTCAGAACAGGTATCGGCTGGTTTTAGGGTAATCAAGATGTCCCGGCTATGGCACAAACATCGTAGGTTCTTGTGTCTGCAGACCTCTAGAGAGTCTGTTATTTTGTAAACATAATATTACTGATTTCTGATGATATCTGCAATCTGTCACTCAGGAAATTAAATTACCAAGATGTCTCAGGTATCTCACTCTTTGAATGATGGCATTGTATTGATATTTATTGGGTGCAGGCCAACACTCAGATGGAAATAACAGATAACTAAGTACTGATCATGTCAGCAATTTCAGTCAGAGCACTTTCTCACGTGGTTGTCTGACAGCAAGTTCCAATTTAGGTTTATGTCATAGATCGTTCCAAGACCAAATCTCACTCTCCAAGGTACCTCCCAGTGCAGCACAAAACAAGGTTTCTGTAACTAACAGGTGCCGATAGCTGTGCGTGCATACAAAATAAACTTGCGATTCAGCAAAACACTACGGTAATGGCCCATGGGATTGTCAACATCTCATAGAAGGTTAGTATTAAAATGGTTGAAAGACCTGAAGCCATCACTTAAAGATCCATTACAAAGAGACAAGATTAATACCTTTGAGAGTAAAAGCAAGAGAATCCAGATTCTCGATTAAAAACTTCGGAAACAGTAAACTTTTCACTTGCTTCAGGACAAGTTCAGTTTTCTGACACCAACTTGATCCCTATGTCATGCACTTATATCATGACGTTCCAAAGAATTTGTGTTACAACAAGTTCATGTTTACAAAGGTCAGCTCTACACACTCTAAATTCTGGTCAGCCTATTGATATGATGATCCCACACATAATAAGGCAAGGTCAGAACCTGAATGGATAATTCTTCTTATCAATCATATCCCTTATTGCATTCCTGTGATATTTCTCCTTCCTCATAATATGTTGATTTATTCTTCTGGAAACAGGAAGAAACTCATTTCTGTTTTCAGTTTCTGTCAATGCAATTGCCCAAACATGTGGCAAATATTATTTGCAAAATACTGTGGGTGATACAGATTAACTCTGCATTTTCTGGTGAAATTGATAACTTCAACAACTTATTCTTACCAAATTGCAACTGCTTACAAATTCCATTTGTATGTTTTGCTATTGCTGATCACTCATATAGTTACCATAATTGTGATTACTTGTGCCTGAAATGAAAGTAATTTGAAAAAACTTTAACTTACCACAATTTATATTTTGTCGCAATACACAGTATGGTTGTACATGTACCTCCAACACATGCTTTTATTTTCCAGATGAAAAATTACATCTCTTCCTATTTGCAGTATCGCATTGCATGACCTGGACATTGGAGTGGACACTAGGGCTTCTCAGGGGAATGCATTTGTATAAGTGCACGAGAACTTGACACCGAACCCTCATAACTGATATGTGGTGTCTGTAATGGAATGAACAGAATTGCTCAATTATGGAAGTAGGCATAGATGTCCGCGACATTGTTGCTCAAGTCGAATTTAATTTGCTCATGCACTCTCCAGAGATAACTTGCATATGTGACAACCTGAGTGTACTTATCATTTGCCAACTCAAAAGATGTGCACTTTGAATTTCATTTTTTATTAGAGGCGTATCCCGTGGTTTACTTAAAGTCAAATGATGCCAAAGACCAGTGATAGAAAAGGATATCTTTTGTCGGGGAGCTAGATCAGCTGTCGCGGAAGAGGTGCGTAATTGCAAATTTTTAAAAGAAGAAAAAGTTCTAGAACATTGCTTTACTTTTGGCTAATAATACGTGGAGGACTAAAAGTGGACGTGATTATTATATATTTCCACTGATGATTGGGGGAGCTGTAGCAGGTCATAGCTCCCCCTGTTTTTGGATCAAGGGAGCTCAGCTCCCCAGAGATCCCCCCCCCCACCAATTCATCATTGCCAAAGACAGTCTGCATTAGTTAAGTATACATTGATGCCGAACAGAGGACAGCCAGCAGGAGCTGTTCTCAACATACGTTCCTCAGTTTTCTTTTCTGATGAAACGTATTAAAGTAGTCCCCTGTACTTCATGACTGCAGAAGCTGCACGGTGAAGAGATTACAAAAAACCGATTTGATACTGCAAAATTCAAACAGTTCTGCAAAATAGGCCTACATTATCATGCAAATCACCAGGGCCTGGGGGGACAAATAGTCCACATTCATTAATCTGATGAAAAATTCACAAGTTTTGTCTCACTGGACTGGTTTCCTTTTGGGCTTGAACCATGTGGTCTTGGAACCAGGGCTTTGGAGTCTGGAGTCAGAGGTTTTTTGGTTGAGTTGAAGTCGGAGTCGAAAATTGAATTGTTGACAACTGACTCCGAAGAATAATTATTTTAATTTGCGAAAACACAGTTACAAAAATGTGAAATGCATCCCAAATTTCATACTTAAAACATCCAAAACAAGTGTTCATGTACAAAAATCTTTGAAAACTTAGTAGAATTGTAATATTTGTGTGCAATAAAGCCAATAAGCAGAGCTGGGAGTCGATGTCATAACTCAGGAGACCGTGGAGTTGGAGTTAGCGTCACTCTTAAATAGGCCATAGGAGTCATGAGGCGGAGTTGGTTCACTTAATGCAGATACTGTAGGACCACCACTGAATGCAATGTGGCCTCTGCATACTCCCACAAACACTTTGAGGCGGTAAATAATTCTATGGATTAATAGGGCAAAACTACTTATGCAAAATGATTTTTTTGGACAAATTTCTGTCTACAGCCATCCCTGAGCAGGCATCCTGATGTCTTATGGTAATCAAGCCGTCCCAACTTAGGAACGAACATGTTAGGTTCTGGTATGCGCAAGCCTCAAGGGAGCCTTCCACTTTGTAATCATTAACACCGTCTCTGTTTTCTCAACCTGTCTCCCAGATGGTCTTAACAACATGTCCCTTGAATGTTCAGCAAATTTTAGGGAGTTGTTAAGGCCACACATAATTGATTCTTAGCTTCGAGGACCCACCGACACTATAGATTTCCTGCCGATGCAAAAAAGAATTTTTTTTTGTTTTGACATTATGAAAATAAATTGTTCACTTTTTTTTTTTTTGTCCTGCCGACCGACCCTAGAAAAAGAGCCTTGAGAGGATCCGAGAAACTAAAGATCAATTATTTGTGGCCTAGCTACACAAAAAAGTTTTAAACACTCCAGAGAACCATTTGAAGCATATTGTGGCCAGCAGATATGGAGATTTTTCTCGACGGGAATTTATTTGTTTCTCAGAATCAACATTATTTCTTTCAGCATACGACGTTCCACAATATTATTCTCGAAGCGACGGGCGGCGAAGCCGCCCGTCGCGTCAGCGAACTTAGCAGAACAATAGCTCATAAATTTGGATAGATCTGTCAGCGGACTGAGAATGAAGGACAGCCTGTACTTGCGATGGGAGTTGGTCACTGATCCGACAGTTAGTTTCGGTAAAGTAAACATACCTGAATTTCTCTTACAATGTCAGAGCAGTGTCTGAATAATTCAATTTGTTGCTTAACTATCCTATTCTGTTTTGAAAACTTCATTTCCAATTTTGTTTTTGTCGTCTGCATGAAAAATATATTTGCTAGCTGACAGGTGTCGCCACTAGCTCAGCATCATGCTTGCAGTGCCACACCCAGGGAAAATTAAAGCTGATTGTTATTACTTTACTTTCATCACTTAAATGGCATGCTAATTACTTAAGGCAGAAATGATGGTACTGTTGATATATATCACAAATTAAGTTGGCACAAAAAACATTGTTTTAAAATATGAATGGTTCATTTGAGCTGCGCGAATCTATGGCATTGCCATCTACATATTATATTATTAGAAATTTATGTGATTATTGAAGACATTTATATGATAATTGTATATAAAAATTTAGATCTTGGGAAATTGTAAAACATTTTTAGATAACCTTAAATTTTGTCATATCATCTTTCTAAATTCTTTTGATTTTGCGGCAATATTAATTTCTGGAGAGCTTATGAAAGACATAAAAAAAAACAATTGTGTAGGGGGAACCGGGGCACTAAGGGATACAGAGGGGGGGTCCATGTTCCTGACAAGGTATAAAATATGGTGATGCCATTAAATCCTGTATATAACCAACCTGATGTTTCTATCCTGTTATTGGCAAATTACAGCCGCATGCAGAAGTTAAAAATTAGCACATGTGAAAGAAATCACATAATACGTAGGCATACAGGCCACAGTGAATTGTGGCATAGTGGACTGCCATGCTTTGTGAACAAATTTATAGCAAAGCACTCGGCGTTACTAACAATGATGATGGCACCCGTGACAGTTTATCTCAAATGTAATTAACTATTGGCACTACAAGGTGTTTTTGTACTGTTTACAGTCTTACACACTTCTTATATTGAATATCTAGTGCAAGTAGAGTGTTAAAATATTTTTTTCCTTTGGCACATTGGGACGGTATGATCACATCACATTTTGCTGTCTGACTGCAAAAGAGTAGGGGCAGACTATCCAATTATGCCTTGGATTTTAGCTCAATATTATTGGTGATATTCATGCAAACATCTAAATTGCTCAGCGTTTTCAACATTGAATAAAATTAGCACATGTGAAAGTGTCTCAATGTGCCCCGGTTCCCCCTAGGTATTCGTATGCTGCACGGTCTGTTATTATCAATTGGATCCTCTTAATATGCAATTTGGACCCAAAATGTCCTCTAGATTTTTCACAATTTATTTTTGATTTTTTAGGAATTTTGGCCCTGTCTCTGGCCCAGCGAATCTGAGTTTCCATACGATGTTATTGGAACATGATTTCAAGCTGACGTCAGGTCTCGTGTTTGACAGTTTGAGTGTTTGTCTCATGGTATGATCCTGTTATTCACCATGGGATAAGGAATTAGTGTTTTATTATAGTATAGGCAGTACTACATTCTATGTAACAACGTGAAAGTGTCTTCGAATGACCTCCAATTTCCACTTTGTATAGCTTGGCATGGCAACAAAAATTGGACAAACATTGGTTTATGGATGAATGAAACTATGTTACAAGATCTATATGACAACAAAACATGTCATGAATGCAGAAAACACACACTCACGGAGCAGTAATGCTTCCAGAAGGCAGAAAAAAGCAATTGATCTGGGAAATACCTTAGATTGAATCTGTAAATTTGATATGCAAAAAGAGAAGACTGTGTTGCACTGTGAAAATGGAACTTCGTGAGTCATCATACTGATGACTTGCCATGCATGATAATACCAATATTTTCCATGTTAATTTGAATTACGGACACTAATCCTGCTTAATTGTTGGTGACAGGCAAACAAAATGGTTATGTATCTGGTTTTTATTCTAAAATCAGTTATGACAAATCAAATGGCCTTCTCTTGGTCGTTGTTCATTACTAATCAAAGAGTCTCTATGTTTACCATGTTGAGTGCAAAGAAGATTATACTTCATGCGCTATGAAGCCTATGATGAGTCACAAAGTTCGTTTTTCACAGGGAACCCAGTCTGGTCCTCTGTTTTGCATAACTAATAGATAGGCTGTGACGAAAAATGATTTCATGAACTTACCTTCAATGTCACTAAAGGAAAATAATTGAAGACTGGGCAGTGCACTGAGTGCAGTAATTAATGTGATGAATGCTGGCAAATTGCTGAAGGGTCAAATGAACCAGTGTGTCAACCTGCTTTCAGGAGAGACACGCAATCTAAATTTTGTTGGAGACTATGAAACATTTCCGGGGGGGGGGGTACTTCGCGGATTTTTGTGTAGGGATGCGCCACGGCGATTTTGAAAACCAGAACCATTTTAATCCGGAAACCAACGCCAAAACCACAAACCATTTTAATCTTTTTGTAAAAATATCCAAAACCAATTTAATCTTTATGATTTGTCTACCATTGTAATCGTCTTTTCAAGCCGATTCTAACGGTACCAAACATGTTGGGGGTGCAAAAAGGGCAACCAAATTAATCTGAAATCCTAAAAAACCAAGACCATTTTAATCCTAGAAGGCCAAAAAACCTAAACCATCCAGCGGCGCCTCTATATACACTCTTTCATAGTGAGTACCCCCCCCCCCCGGGGAAACATTAATGCTTCAGGGATATACCTATTTCAATAGGTATATTATGAAACATAATTTTGTGACCACAGTCCTCATAATGATACCATTGTAATTGTATTTATATTAAATGGGTTTACCCTCAGTTGGAATTATCAGATAAATAATGCTGATCATGTCAGCACTTTCAGTCACAACTTGTTCTCAGATGTTTGTTTCAGAACGATTTCCACCATTTCAGTCGTTCCAAGAATAAGTCTTACTGTCCAAGGTAATTCCCAGCGCAACACAAACGAGGTTTCGAAACTAACAGGTGCCGATAGCTTTGCGTGCGCTCCATACCAAATAAACTTGCCTCTCAGCATAACACTATGGTTAAGGGTGCTTTTGACATCTCTTAGAAGGTTGGCAATGAATGATCGAGGAAAACATTGAAAAGCTTCATTCAGAGACACACCACACATATATAGGCCAGTAAAAAGTGGGGTTGACCCTGGACCTCTTCATAACAGTACAAATTTGGTACCGAATGAATCCATGAAATCTCTAGCTTCACCAAAAAAAATTCCCCAGAATTCCCATTCGGAGGATTTTTCTTATTCAAGTTTCCATGGCAACACTCTTGAAAAAATAAGAACCCACAAATGAACATTTTATTGAATAACTTTCCTTCTGCTTTGAGGAACAATTTCAAGTTCGGCGCACAGCACCTCCATGACCAACACTCTCAGATGCATGCAAAAAATTGTTGTTTACATTGTGCTTGTGTGTTGCTATGGTAACAGAAATATGAAAAATCATCATTTTTTTAAACGACGGTCTTAAAACGTTTGATGTGGAGAGAAAAAATAAATATATATGCAAAAATATGGTTATGATATTAATAGAGCATCTCTTTGTGGACAATCGTAAACAAAAATATTGGAAATATTTCATATAATATAGTCGCTATAGAGACTGATTTAATGTTTGTTTAAAATTACTTTTATAAACCTAAAGCTAAGGAGGGGCATGTTCCCATGTTTTCTTCAAATTAATTTGATGAATGGACTTAATTTTGATATAATATTCATCTCTGAATGCAATTAACAATTTAAAAGTTTACCGTTGCCATGGAAACATTGCTGTAGCCAGTTCCATAGCAACAAACCTCAAATGCATCTTTCTGATCAAATGCATAGCCAATGGTTTTTACAATTTAATCATATGTCTACCCAACCCTATTAGCTATATCAGTAAATTAGTTTTACAACTTAAAACAGGTTGTTTGTTTTGTTTCTATGGTAACAAATGCCTCCAAACATCATAAATTCCTAAGATAGGGCAAAAAATAGGCAGTTTCTACAGTTTGCAGTCATGTAATAATGTTTCCAATGTAATTGTGGTTTTGAAAAGGCATTTGAACCTCAGTATCTAGTCACAGAACACCCTTAACTTACAAAATGACAAAGGGTTGCCATGGAAACCACAATAATTTACCATAAACTGTCAATGATAATTTAATTAATTATTGAAACAAATTCTTAATTTTGTAATTGTACAAAATATAGTTGACCGATTTTCGCGTATCATGCATCAAAAGATAGCTGGTAATGGCTTCTATTTTTTTAAATTTAAATTATTGTTGCCATGGCAACCAGTTATCAGTTATGTTCAGTTTCAACCAATTTTGAAAAACTTCATAAAATAAGTATTTGCCATAATATTATTAAATCATTAATATCCATGATAAATAGGATATAATTCTTTTATTTCACATCACCTTATAAATTCTGAGATATTTTTGTATAAATTTGATTGGAATAAAGTTTATGATGGCAAGAAATTTGGCAATATGATGATTCATAATATTGAAGTCAAGGAGATTTTCATTGAGACATTATGAGCAAAAATGGAATTTCTAAGGTTTGAAAGGAGATATATTATAGTATGATACATCATTTTAAAGCTTGAGTAAAGATCTATCTTTTGCAATGAAATTACTTGTAACCATGGCAATATATAGGGTGTATCAGGCAAATCAGTACTGTTTTTTTCTGTCAGTTATGTTCCCGAGTTTCTCATTTTTTTATGTAATAAGTGCAAAAATTAGCATGAAGATTAGTCCAAAACCATACAATGGTATACATTATCTATTAAGGATACTTATTGGTTTACAACTTAGTTGCCATGGCAACTAGAAATTAATTAACAGGACAAAATGTGAGTTTTATTTTAAAAATCAATTTGGATAGGCCCGGAGGTTTTTCAGCCAAGCAATCTAACTTTAGTGATTCAATTCATAATCTCAAGATTTTTTTCGACAGCAAGATATTGGACCTAAAAGCAATAAGCCTAAAATATACACCAGGCATATCATCATAATCAGTGGTGTACCATTTGACACTGCTGTCAGCCAATCAATAATTCTAATATTCTTTGTTGTCCACTTATCGTTTCATGTTTGACTGCTTCAGTGTTTGTCTCATGTTATAAGCCGGTTATTCACCACGAGATCAGGAATATGTGTTTATCACACCTCGGCTAAAGCCCTCAGTTGATACATCACATATTCCCTTTCCCGTGGTGAATGACCTATAATTATCACTTATTCTCAAGTTAATTCATCAATATTTGTTGATTTGGAATTGTAGGGTAAGTTTCCTTTAGTTGGACACTCAGAGATTTAGGTAACCTTGACTCGGACACTATTAGTGGGGCTGACCTGGCTAATTATACCACCTTATTTGGTACCAACCTGTAGCCAAAGACATCCTTATGCCTTTCCAAACGTATGAGCATGATATGAACACATTTAGTGGTTTCTTCATGACTATAAAGAAGGGGTAAAAACCCTGTTTTTCTCATGATTCTGCCATGAATTTGTGCATTTTAGTGAATTTTGGTCACATTTGCAGGATCCTTTGCTGGCCTATGGTATTGATTTTAACTTCAATTTGTTAAACATAGTTAGGAAACATAGTTAGGAAGGATGTTGCGCCATTTTCTACTCAAACTTGACTTTTCAAGGGACTGGATGGATGGCTGATTTGGGCTTCACGTCCAGTATTTATGCACTTGGTAATATAATTAGGACAGGGAGAGGACATGGCAATGAGGCAAAGGATGATTGTAACAGCAGTCCAACATACATCCCATTGACCCGGCAAAAGCTGGATTTGAACCCTGGGCCCAGCAATTAGCAACCCAGCAAGCTTTACCACTTGACCAACCCTCCCCCCTTTTCAAGGGACTGAAAAGTTATTTTGCAGCTATATATTTAAATGTCATGTTTTTGGGAGACAACTGCCTGACTCAAGGATACCTGCTTCCTTTTTCTGTTTCAGGGAATTCACCCGATATTCAGTGTTCTTACCATGCCAACTTACATACTATTAGTGTTAATGAAAACATGTAATTTGAGGCTCTGGTTGATGAAATACAACCCATACAACCCACTTCTGAAATACTGCTCGGCCTATGGGTTGTATGGGTTGTATAATACTATTTCACATTTTTTAAATGTCAAGAATCCAGGTGTCCAGCTCAACGAACGTCACCCTAAACATCAGAGATTTGTATAGAATCAGAATTTGTATTTTTCCGGCTAATCTGTCTGCATTATTATTAGCACAGTTTTTTCAAAGAAATAATCAATGAACACAGACAGGCATCTTTAAAAGAAACTTATTTTCAGTGTATATCGGCGTCTCAATAATAGATATAGTTATGAGAGAGTTGCTAAATGCATAATCATAATTGTACTGCTGGTACAGTGTGCATCAAAAAATAAGTTTACACTACTGCTGTACTTTGAAAATTGTCACAAAATCATGGTTCCAGTCAGGAGTGACACACAGTCAAAATCTAACTAATCCTAGTGATCCAAGCAATTACTACAAGTAACATGTTGATTTATTTGCAGACGTTGTATGTGCCTACAAGCAGTGTAGTACAAAAGAAATGTTTAGGACCATTGCTTTTCATATTCATATTGAAAGTCCTTTTCATCCTCCCATGAAAGTATTTGAAGGCAGGGCTAAAAATTGGAAATTGCTCTCTTATAAAATCATGAAAATCTTATCCGATCGTAAATCACATTGCAGTTGTTCAGGAAAATCAAGCAAACATTACATCCTTCAGCAAATTTTCAAATAAACGTTAAGATTTACATGTAAGATGGTCACCTCTGAAAACGGAGCAAGTAGTATTTGATTTTCCTCAGTATCTTAACTGGCATTACGTATTCATTATTTTTCAGTTGCCCTGGCAACCATGTCATTAACTACTAAGTATCAAATATAATTATATTATGTATGGTTTTGAACTGATCTTCATGATAATTTTTGCACTTATTACATAAAAAAATTAGAATCTCAGGCCCTAAAACTGACTGATTAGCCTGATATACCATTTCTGTTGCCATAGTTACCAGAAATTTTCATTGCAAAAGATAGATCTTTACTCAAGCTTTAAAATGATGTATCATGCGATAAAATATCTCCATTCAAACCTTAGAAATTCCATTTTTGCTCATAATGTCTCAAAGAAAATCTCCTTGACGTCCATATTATGAATCATCATATTGCCAAATTTCTTGCCATCATAAACTTTATTCCAATCAAATTTATACAAAAATATCTCAGAATTTATAATATGATTAGAAATAAATGAATTATATCCTATTTGTCATGGATATTAATGATTTAATATGGCAAATACTTATTTTATGAAGTTTTTCAAAGTTGGTTGAAACTGATCATAACTGATAACTGGTTGCCATGGCAACAATAATTTAAAACTTAAGAAATAGAAGCCATTACAAGCTATCTTTTGATGCATGATACGTGAAAATCGGTCAACTATATTTTGTACAATTACCGAATTTATGAATTTGTTTCAATAATTAATTGAATTATCATTGGTAGTTTATGGTAAATTATTGTGGTTTCCATGGTAACCCTTTGTCATTTTGTAAGTTAAGGGTGTTCTGTCACAAAATACTGAGGTTCAAATGCCTTTTCAGAACCACAATTACATTGGAAACTTTATTACAAGACTGCAAACTGTAGAAACAGCCTATTTTTTGCCCTATCTTAGAAATTGATGATGTTTGGAGGCATTTGTTACCATAGAAACAAAACAAACAACCTGTTTTAAGTTGTAAAACTAATTTACTGATATAGCTAATAGGGTTGGGTAGACATATGATTAAATTGTAAAAACCATTGGCTATGCATTTGATCAGAAAGATGCATTTGAGGTTTGTTGCTATGGCACTGGCTACAGCAGTGTTTCCATGGCAACTGTAAACTTTTAAATTGTTAATTGCATTCAGAGATGAATATTATATCAAAATTAAGTCCACTCATCAAATTAATTTGAAGAAAACATGGGAACATGCCTCTCCTTAGCTTCAGGTTTATAAAAGTAATTTTAAACAAACATTAAATCAGTCTCTATTCGCCAACTATATTATAAAAGATTTTTCCAATATTTTTGTTTAAGATTGTCCACAAAGAGATGCTCTATCAATATCATAACCACATTTTTGCTTGTATATTTATTTTTTCTCTCCACATCAAACATTTTAAGACCGTCTTTTAAAAAATTGATGATTTTTTATATTTCTGTTACCATAGCAACACACACACACAATGTAAAACACAATTTTTGCATGCATCTGAGAGAGTTTGTTGTGGAGGTACTGTGCGCCAAAATTGAAATTGTTCTTCAAAGCAGAAGGAAAGTTATTCAATAAAATGTTGTTCATTTGTGGGTTCTTATTTTTTCAAGAGTGTTGCCATGGAAACTTGAATAAAAAAAATCCTCCGAATGGGAATTCTGGGGAATTTTTTTTGGTAAACTAGAGAATTCAAGGATTCATTCGGTACAAAATTTGTACTGTTATGAAGAGGTCCAGGGTATGGCTGATATTGGGCCTTTTTCTACTGGCCTAATACTCAAATTAATGCCTTTATGTTTGAGCAACAGAATCCAGACTCTTGGCAACAAACTTCAGAAACAGAAAGCTCGCTACTTGTTTCAGGACAAGTTCAGTATTCGGACACCAGCTGACCCTCTTTGTCATGCGCATATATCGCGAAGTGCTACTGGAATTTATTAAAAAACAAGCTTTGGTTTTCTGAGAATAGTTCCGCACCAGTCTGGTGAAACTGAGAACTGCATGCTGCTGCCACCTGGCACTAGTCACTAGGTGGCAACACAAGACAGCATATGTTCTGATCTGTGGCAATGCAAGAGCAGTCCACTTGTAGACAGGTTCCGCACACTTAAAATGCAGGGCTGCCCATTGATATGATGATCCCATGCATAATATGGTAAGGTCAAAACCTAAGTGGAGAATCCTTCTCATCAATCATGCCTTTGTTGCATTCCTGTGATATTTCTCCTTCCTCTTGTTTGATTTATTCTTCAAGAAACACAAAGAAAATTTCTCTGGTTTTAAGTTAGAGAGGAAGCTTCTTTTCCAGCTGAAACCATACAGTTATGGTGTTATTCAACCGCCCAGGAGATGTCTGATATTGTCAGCAAACTACCTTTACAGACAAACCTCATAATAATGATAATGAGGATTCCACTGAGAGCCGGGAAGGACACATATTTACACCTTTGTTGATGTAGAACAATGGGACCTTAGATTGTAACCCAAAGAATAAATACACCCCAAAATAGGCATAAACATCCGACCGTTCTTGGGTGTACTGTGTCAGGAGAGTCACGAGAGTGGGATCATTTACACCTGAAGGACTACAATCCAAGAACGAAAAGCAATTCAGAGTGCCTAAAAAGGTATTCCAACTTGTCACAAATAGGATACCCCAGCCGGCTAAGGGTATTTCTACTCCTTTTTTTTTGTCTAACAGAATTCATTTACATTTACTTGAGAAATGAATTACTTGGAGAACTTCCCGCTACCAATTTTACTGAGCTGCTGCGCATTGTGTATAATCTGTATTTGTATACCAAATATCTTGATAATCATGCATGTAATCAAGGAATCTTCATTTTTTAAAAATTGAGAGAGAGCTTATTATTGTCACTATTCAATTCTGTAATACGCTGCATGCACAATTAAGTACCTCTAACACATGATATTTGCATGTATCCATGGAAGGTGTCAACTCTGGTCAACTTCTCCTATTTTCCGTATTGGAGTGACCTGGACATACCATTAATGGATTCCGTGGGGAATGCATTAGTACAAGTGCAAGAGAGCTTGACACCGAACCATTATAACCGATATGAAGTGTCTGCAAGGGGATGAACAGCACAACACATTTATGGAAATGGAGCAAAGATGTCACAGATGTTATTATTTGACCCTATTCTCTGAGAATTATTTGGAAATGTTACTAAACCAGCAGTGGCGTCCCTATGGGGGCATAGGGGGTATGTGCAGTGGCGTCCCTATGGGGGGGCACGAGGGGGCACAGGCCCCCCCATATTGGACCTGTGCCCCCCCAGGTGCCCCCCCATATGAACTTTCCAACTCTGGCTAAAATATACAATTAGTATAGCGGGTGCCCCCCCAGAGAATCGCGTGCCCCCCCAGGTGCCCCCCCATTTGAGACCCCCCAGTTACGCCACTGGGTATGTGCCCCCCATATTGGACTTCTGCCCCCCTGGTGCCCCCAATATTGACTTTTCAACCTAGACAAAATATACAATTAGTATTATGAGTGCCCCCCCCCAGAGAATCGCGTGCCCCCCAGTTGCCCCCCCCCCCCGCACGAGTCCCCCTAGTTACGCCACTGTAAACCAGTTGCTAATCAGCCGCAACAATTTCAGCAGATGTGTCTAGTTAGGGACCGTTCAGAATTTATGAGGAGGGGGGGCGGTACTAAAAATACGCATGAAACCTAAGGGTGGGGTACTAAAAATCCGCATGAAACTCAAGGGGGGGTATCAATTTTTGACGGGAAGTTCCAGCAAAACTCCCACCCCCCCCCAGTCATAAATTCTGAACGGTCCATTAAGATTTACTTTGAAGTGTCCTGAAGTGGCTTCTGGTGTCCACTTTATACTGCTTGTTTTAATTACTCTGGTAATAAAAGTGGGACATATTGTCATTGACCTATGGATAAATGGAACTTGGTTGTGTCACAAAGCCTAAGTGGCTCAAGGAGGGTGTCATTAATGCAGAAAAAGCACGTAAAAGTCAAGAAGACTTTTAAAAAGTAGCATTAAGTAGGCTATTGATTCAGGAGGTGTCTCGGATAAATTAAGGAAAGACTGATCTCTTTGAGAATTCAGTTAGCACAAGTGTTGGTTTTGTTAGTATAGATCTCACCAATGATACCAATTAATGCATTATCATGAGAAGATGATAAAAAGAATGGGGTGCTGGGATTACTTTACCATAGATTCAGTAATTTACTATCTAAACACATTTTTAAGACATTCAGGTTCTTAATAGATATTATAGTTTACTTTCATTAGCCTAACAGCTCATACTTTATCAAAGAAGTGAAACATTTCGGACAAAGTAATATGGCAATGAACGTAATTAAAGATAAAAAATTGCTATAAAGTGTCACATAGCCAATGTGTCACCCTCCTTTTGAATAAGATCACAATGTATCATCTTAATTCTTTAAACACTAGTAAGGTTCAAGACTATACCTATTTCAATTAAGTGCAACATATTTATATGACCGTGCACTGTCCTCTAATGATATCATTATATTGATATACACAATTGGGTATACACTCTGCTGGAATAGCAGATAACGAATGCTGATCATTTAATCAATGTCAGTCACAGCACTTTGTCATATATTTGTCTCACAACAATTACCACTCATTTGGGTTATACAATATGTTCAACCAAGTCTTACCTTTCAAGTGAGAACAAAACAATGTCTCTCAGCCAAAGGCAATTTCACAAATACTCAAAGGATTCTCAACTATTACAGGTGCCGATAGCTGTGCGTGCTCTGCATGCAGAAAAACTTGCCACTCAGCAAGAAATTATGGTAGACGGAGGCTGTCAGCATCTCAGAAGGTTGGTAATGATCTGAGGAAAGACCTGAAGGCATCATTTAAGGATCCATTCCAAAGAGACTTGATTAATGTCTGAAAGTTACAGCAAGAGAATCCTAATCCTTGACTACAAACTTCAGAAAAGTAAACTTGTCACGTGCATCAGGACAAGTTCGGATTTCTGACACCAACTTGAACCCTTTGTCGTGCACATATATCATGAAGGTCTTCTGGAATTTACAGAACAACAAGTCCATGTTTACTGAAGATAGCTCCACACACTATAAATGCCGGTCAGGCTTTTGGTATGACGACCCCATACAGAATAAGGTCAGGTTGGATTAGAACCTGAATGGATAATTCTTCTCACCAATCATATTGCTTATTGCATTCCTGCGATATATTTCCTTTTTCATTATTTCGATTTTTCCTCAGGAAACAGGAAGCAAACTTCTGTAGTGTCCCATTAGGACAGTTGTTTTTGCTGCTAATTTGCTGCATGATCCAATGAAATTGCTAACCCATGGAAAATTTTATTTCCAACAATTAATTGTTTATACCCAGAATTGAAATTTCTGTAAGAGGTGTATCCCATGGTTTACTTCAATACGGATAAGCAGAACGATGAAAATAGTTTGCTTTGGCTGAGAAGCTTCCTTCCATTCGCATTTATTCCAAAGAAAAGAAGACCTTCAGGAGCTGTTCTAATGATGCACTCCTCAGGGTTTTTTTTCTGGTATTTCGTTATTCAGCTATCCCAGTTTTATAAGATCCTTTGATGTAATATCAACTTGTATTTTGTGAATGCTACCCTCACTAGAATTTAAGTAAACACAGTCTTGTGACTTGTGAGATTTGACAATTTTCTTATCTATAAGGTCTCAAAAGTTAGAGTTTAGGGTAATTCTCAGTTATTTGTACAAATCTTTCCCTTGCCATCGGGGAGTTCAGGGAACAGGCGATGGACTGATTGGCACAGTGATTTGCTCCTATCGCTGCTTTTCTATGTGAACATATGAACATTTAGCATTGGAGCAATTACTCAGTGATTTGTTCAAATCAGTCTGGTAATTCAAACAAGTGGCTAAGTTCTGCTTTTGCGACCTTATGCCTATATGAAAAGGGTCACATCTCACAGGATTGTGTTAGTTGTATTTTCAGTGCATTTTGAACCCTGTGAAGAGATCACCATATAGTTTTGTTACTGCAATAAATTAGATTCACATAGTATTATATGGTGACATCATCACACGAATCAACAGCACTTGGGGAAAGATTGGCAGATTGCATTCGGCATTCGATAACCTCAATTATAACCCAACAAGAAACAGTTTTGTCTCACTGGAACAGGTTTTCCACACTGAATAGTCACATATGTCTTAAAATTGAGCCATTCAGATGTTGTGGGCAATTGTATTGATACACAACAAAACAAATTTATACTAAAAGATACAGAAAATGAAAATACATATAGAAAACGAATTATGTCATCACCATCCCAAGAGCAGGCATTTCTCAAGATAATCAAAATGTCCCAGCTTTGGCACAAACATTAATGGGTTCTTGTTTGAGAAAGCCTCTAGAGAGCCTTCCATATTGTAAACGGCAACACTGTCACTTTTTTCTCAACCTAACTCCCAGATGATTTTCACAATCTGTCACTTGAATGTTTGGGGAATTTCAGGAGGTTGTTTCCAATGAGAAAAGAACAACTCTCTGGGCAATTTTTTTTTTAAAATGCACATTTTTGTTGATTGAGCAATACAGAGTTATGTATTTCACAACTTCCTTAAAAGAAATAATCACCAAAACAAGATTGGAAAATTTATATTTCGTGTCAGCTCAACTGATTGTGTGAGATTGGTGCACACTGCACAATTCCTTTGAGCTATAATACATTGTAGCTTGATGTTTGAAGTTATAACAACGAAAAGATTAGCATAACTCAAAATATCAAGCTATATCAGCTCAAACAAATTGTGCAACCATCTCACTCAATGTTAAAACATAGGGAAGGGTGGTTCACTTACTTATCAAAGACTTTGACCCATACCTAACTCCGACTACAGTGGAGAAAATGGGCAGCTATTGTTATCCCACTTGCCTTACACATCGGCCTTTACTACCCACTTTGTTTCCCTTTCATCCGATGAGAATTCATGCCTCCACAAGGAGTTTGGCTGAGGATGTTTAGCATTGATGCAATGGCACAATGTCATGCGTTTCACTTACTTACAGGCGGCACTGTATTTACATCGGGGAGTGCAATACACTATTGGAGTTTATGTCATTCTTAGTGGAAATAACATCATTTAAAGATATATTGCAAGACAGCAAAAATGTCACCAATGTTATTGATCCATAGATATCTTCTGTATGTGATTTCCTTCAGCAGAGATATCAGCTGAATGTGCTGATCTCTGTTTATGGGCATAAAAAACCCTCTTTTCAGTGAACTGGAAGTGACACTCAGAAACTTTTCTCAGGAGGTTTGATAAAGTAACATCTCAGAAAGAAATGATACTAAAACGGAACTGGTTAATCTGGTGGAAGGTTTTCAGCTTTGTTTTTTTTTATTTTGCGGAAGAGTCAGATAGCACATTTGCGTGGAAATAACAAAAGAAATCCTGGGAAATTTTGCCATACTGGGCTACTACATGTGGAGAAAAGAATTGGAGGACTTGGTAACTTTTTTGTAGGGACCATCTCAGATCTGTGTTATAAGCTCCAAATGAGGAAAGATTTTATAGTGGAGGTCCCTAACTAAAGGGACAAAAAGAATCAGCCAAGTGCTATTTGTCATCAATTTATGTGTACTGCAGTGGTGGAGCTTCTTGAGTTTCTGGAGGGGGCCACTAGGAAGTTGGCCTTGCAGACATACTTTCCCTATAGCAGGAGTACCCTCCAAATTTACCTCCAATATTAGGAGGGTACTCATGCTACAGAGAAGGTAACTGTGACTATAATTTACAAATCAAGTATATTTTTGCCCCTCTTTATGCTCAGTAGCTCCTTCACTGCATGACCTTGGGAGCCACTCAACCATGACTGTCATGGTTGAGTGATTGGGGACCATATCCAAAGCACACCTGGAACATAATATTATCCCATAGAGATTTCCTTCAAAAAATTATATAGCCTTACCCTATCAGCGTGCCTCGGCGGCCCAACGTCGGCCCAAAGCCGGTCCGATGCTGCTGACATCGGACCGACGCCGGGCCGACGCTGGACTGCCGAGGCACGCTGACAGGGTAGTGTATAAAGATTTAAGATGATATAAGACAAGTGATAAAAGAAAACACTGTATGAAAACATTAGATATTCAACTTCTCACAAACTAGCCAGTCTAAAAGTGTAATAATCCAAATATTATGCAAGCCACAATTAGTTTGTTGTAATGGAAATAGAAATTTCATGTTCATGACAAAGAATATAAAAGGGCTTCTCATTGCTTCGTTTGCTGTCTATGTTAATAACACCTGTAATTAGGCATGCCTAATCATGAGGTAACATGTATTAGGTTTGTTAAATCACACACTCACAGTGGTACATTGGAGGCATAGATGTAACTACACATACATAAAACATTATTTGAATATTTGGAAAATAAAATATGTGTTTGAAGAAACCTCAGGTCCCTACAATTCTTTTTTTAAAGAATTTCTTGTTTCTATAGCATTAGTTATCTCTTCATTATGACAGCCCTTCTGTAGGTATGAAGTAGTCTCGGGGGGGGGGGTTGGAGTCCAATACTCACTAAACTTTTCTTTTTTCTAAAGCATAAATTTAATTAATGTAACATTTTAGAGTAAGGTTGTACAGTACAACCCAATAAATTTTCCGAGCTGATGCTCACACTTGCACTCAATTATACTCCCTGGCACATCCACTACTTTGCCCTCCCGTGCTTGCCCTTGCCCTCCTGAGCAAACAAACTAAGTTGCAACTGGCTGGTGTCCTCATCTGTTGCAATATGTTGCAACTACCTGACTTAACAGCTATTGGTGATACCGTGATAGCAATTTGGTTAATTGCAATTCACATAATTTCATATCACCCATTATATTTTGAAATAACATATAACTTGATAATAAATGTGTTTTTTAGAAGCAGGCTACTATTGGCATAGGAGAAAGCTAATCACACATTTAATGCAGTTTTTGTGTATATAAAATTACCTAAGAATTTATTTACCCATCAGATTCCAATTTGTATACATTTTATTCGTAGTTGATTTGAATACATAATACAATTATTATATATACACACCTTTTTTCATGATGTTAAGCAGAGCTTTATAAAGAATTTTTGGAATATTTGATGAATACTTGAAACATTTTTGTCAGGCCGATTTATGGTGAAATAAAAAGAAATACGCAACTTTTCAGCAATCAACTTCAAGTGCTTCGGGAGCAGGTTTACATGGAAAGAATTATCGTACAGATCCGAAACTGACATAAAATTGTAGGAAATTAAATTTCCGAAACAGTGACGTTAGTTATATTGCAATTGGACTTATATTAATGGTGCTACAATGTAAATTTCCCGCGAATGTTTCATGGACGTAGTAATTAATGAGTGAATATATTGGGTACTGAGCTGAGTGGGCTCTGCTGATCTAAATTGTTAAGTTGATGCTTTTGTATCAGAAGCACACAAGATTAAGTCTTACATTTTTGCTGGCAATATTGGTTGAGGATCCAACAATACCTCATTTTTAACTGTCAATGACCAATGTATACATTTAATTAATGGATTTTCAAAGATTTAAAAAATAATGAAAATAGTTAAAAACAACCTGATATTTATTCCAGAAATTTCACTTATCAATAAAAACTGTAAAAAATATGCACAGGTACAATTTTCAAGGGGATTGTGGTGACCACTGGACCATGTAAGTGTGAATGCAATGAATTCATTATTTTACAACAATAGAAATGGGTAAATGGGTTATTTTACCTGAATTGCTCTAATTTTCAAACTTAATAAAATAATGCTTTTGGAATGATGCAAGATAAAACAATTTTTATTCTTAAAACACAAATGACTTAAGTTATTATAAATTCTAGACATAGATACAGTCTGACTAGATGATCTATGCATGCAGTAAATGTGCCACTGCAGTTGTTTGGTTAAATCATAAAGAATATGTAAACTGCATGATAATATAATTAGATCTTTTTCTAAAATCATTATGTTAATTTGATTTAATTGACCTTGGTGGTGGAGTTATTGTTCCAACATAGGTGCCAAACACAGAACTTGTCTATATAACCAACATGATGTTTCTATCCTTTCATCGGCAAATTTCAGCCAAATGCAGAGGTTTGGTGAGAGAAACTTTGTTTTCCTATACTATTCAATTAATTCAAAAGGTTCAACTCGAACAACTCTCTGAAGAAACCATATCAATCAGGCTTTCTCAGTGCTGGTATGATTTTGATCCCCGTAACAAACAGTTAACAATTGCTATCCTGATAAACACACTCACTGATTCCTGATAAATTATTACTTTAGAATAAAAAGTCCCGTCTTTTTTCACCCAATTTGATAGTATGGCCCAGAATCTAAGTTTCCATACAATGTTGTTGGAGCATGATTTCAAGCTGACGTCCCTATATGCATGATTTCAAGTGAAAAATGGGTTTTGAATAGCTCCTGCAAGCATAACACTACAGCCCGTTAACCAATAGGCTATATGTTGGTACTTTTACACTAAGAACATGACATTGCAAAATTGTTTCACATATGCCCTTCTTATGCTATTCAACACGTCTGTCAGCCGATCACACATCAGTATTTCAGGGCGATAATTCCCATATTCTTTGTTGTCCACTTATCGTCTCATGTTTGAATGTTTTAGTATTTTTCTCATGGTATATGCCCGTTGTTCCCCATGGGAAGGGGAATATGTGTCTTATTAGGCAGTGCTATATCCTATGCAACAACGTGAAAGTGTCTTCGAATGACCTCCAATTTCCACTTTGTATAGCTTGGCATGGCAACAAAAATTGGACAAACATTGGTTTATGGATGAATGAAACTATGTTACAAGATCTATATGACAACAAAACATGTCATGAATGCAGAAAACACACACTCACAGAGCAGTAATGCTTCCAGAGGGCAGAAAAATGTAAGCGATTGATCTGGAAAATACCTTAGATGCAGTCTGTAAATTTGATATGAAAGAAGTGGACTGTGTTGCGCTGTGAAAATGGAACTTCATGAGTCATCATACTGATGATTTGTCATGATCATACCAATATTTTCTATGTTAATTTGATTTACGGACACTAATCCTGCTTGTTAGTGACAGACAAACAAGAGGGTTGTGTATCTGGTTTTTACTCTAAAATCAGTTATGACAAATCTAATGCTTCTCTTGATCATCGATCATTACTAATCAACAGTCTCTGTGTTTCCCAAGTTGAGTGCAGAGAATATTATACTTCATGTGTTATCAGGAGTCACAAAATTAATTTTTCACAGGGAACTGGTCCTCTCTTTTGCATAAGCAATAGATAGGCTGTGACGAAAAATGATTTCATGAACTTACCTTCAATGTCACATCAGGAAAATAATTGAAGACTGGGCAGTGCACTGAGTGCAGTAATTAATGTGATGAATGCCGGAAAATTGCTGAAGGGTCAAATGAACCAGTGTGTCAACCTGCTTTCCAGAGAGACAAGCAATCTAAATTTTGTGGGAGACAATGAAACATTAAAGCTTCAGGGATATACCTATATCAATATTGTGAAACATAATTATGTGACCACAGTCCTCATAATGATATTGTTGTATTTATATTTAATGGGTTTACCCTCAGTTGGAATTATCAGATAAATAATGCTGATCATGTCAGCACTTTCAGTCACACTTGTTTTCAGATGTTTGTCTCAGAACAGTTTTCAAGAATAAGTCTTACTGTCCAAGGTAATTCCCAGAGCAACACAAAACAAGGTTTCGAAACTAACAGGTGCCGATAGCTTTGCGTGCCCTCCATACAAAATAAACTTGCTTCTCAGCAAAACACTATATGGTCAAGGGTGTTGTTAGCATCCCATAGAACATTGGCAATGATCAAGGAAAACATGGGCGTCATTTAGAGACAAAACACGCAGAGACCCAATTAATGCCTTTATGTTTGGACAGGAGAATCCAGATTCTTGGCAACAAACTTCTGAAACGGTAAACTTGTCACTTGTATCAGGACAAGTTCACTATTGGGAAAACCAACTGGCCCTTTTTGTCATGCACATTATATATCACAAAGTGCTGGTGGAATTTATTGAAAACAAGTTAGGGTTTTCTGTGAAAGCTCCACATACTTGAAATGCAGGGCTGCCCATTGATATGATGATCCCATGCATATTAAGGCAAGGTCAGAACCTAAGTGAAGAATCCTTCTCATCAATCATGCCTTTGTTGCATTCCTGTGATATTTCTCCTTCCTCTTATTTGATTTATTCTTCAAAAAACAGTAAGAAAACTTCTGTGTTGAAGGTAGAAAGGAGGTTTCTTTTCCTACTGATACAGTTATGGTGTTATCCAAAGCATGTCCAGGAGATGACAGATATTATTTACAAACTGCCTTCACAGCAATAGTTGTAACATCTGCCAATTTTAATGAGCTGTTACTCATTATGAATATCCAAATATCATGATAATCATGCTTTTAGTCAAGGGATATTAATGAAAAAAAAGAAATCTTCAGACATCTTGTCACAATTCAATTCCTCGGTGATATTCTGAATGTACATATATTCTAACACAACATATTTAGGCTGTCTATTGAAGGTGTCAGGTCTGGTCATCTCCTCCTACTTTCAGTATTGCGGTGACCTGGACATCACTAATGGATTCTACGGGGAATGCATTTGCATAAGTGCAAGTGAGCTTGGCACTGAACCCTCATAACTGAAATATCCGTAATGGGATGAACAGCACTGTGCATTTATGAAAACAGCAAAAATGTAACAGACGTTATTTGACCCTGCTCTCTGAAAATTATTTAGGATATATGTTACCCGACTTTTCACTTCTCAGCCGTGACAGTTTTAGTAGATGTGAAATCCAAAAAGTCCAGTTAAGCTTTACTTTAAAATGTCTTGGAGTGGCTTCTAGTTTCCACTTTATATTTCTTGTTATTATGGTAATAAAAGAGGATCATACATTGACCCAAGGAAGAATGGAACTTGGATGCGTCACAGAATCTAAGTGACTCAAGAAGTGTGTCATGAGTGCAGAGAAAGCACAAAAGCATCATTAACACTCTTAAAAGGCAGAACAAAGTAGGCAATTGATCTGGGAGATGTCTAAGAGGCATTAATGAAAGACACATTTTTTAAGCACGTTCAACTTGTTCAAGTTTATGAGTATAATGCAAGTTTTGGGGATATTATCATTTGCATTCTGTAGCCTCAAAGCTCGTACTTTGTCAAAGAAGTGAAACATTTCGGAAAATGTAATATGGGATTGAAAATGATGAAGGTTCTGGACTATAGGGGAGATCAGAGCCAGTTGAACCAAATTATAGAAATTGCTCTCCTGTGTGCATACCTTTTTAGCTTTCAAGGAGAACAAAGATGGAAAAGGTTTGAAAAATTGTCTAAACATCCCAACTTTAGGTTTTGGTGTATACATACATATCTTATCACACCTAACATATGAGCCTCCGAAAAATTGGTTCAACTGACCCCACCCTAGGAAAAAACGAATAAACTGCATAAACTCCTCTGGTTCAACTGGCCCCACTGTGACCTCCATGTATCTATATATAGCCTTGCGGTACCCTTGTTGTGGGACACCGTTTTAAGAAAGTGGGTTTCCATCTACACATAACACATTATCTTATGATGATATGACATCCCTGCAGACCAAGTAATTTAAATGCTATGAAAGCTCCAATCTCAATGTGACAAACTACAACTTTCATGCAAAAAAATTAAAAAGTATGACTGTTTCGTTGCCATGTGTCTCGGAGCCAAAAGATCCTCATGGAAAAGACTATCCTAATAAGGCCTAACACAAGGTTTGATGTACGTTCCCATGCCTGCTCCACCATATGAAAAATCAAGGGTGGTTCAACTGGCCTGCGGGTTCAACTGGCCCCACTCTCCCCTACCTATTTCAATGAAGTGAGACATAATTATATGACCAATGTTTAATGATATCATTGTATTGATAATAATAATAATAATAATAATATAATAAAAATATAGACTATATCATATAGTATGATTTTATATAGCGCCCATTCCAGATAAATCTGCTCACGGCGCTCACCATTCTGAACGGCAATCATACCATTCATTATAGTGATAACCTATTTGACATATACTGGGTTTACACTCTGCTGCAAATAGTAGATAACTAATGCTCATCATTTCAGCAATGTCAGTCACAGCATTTTTCTGAACATCTTAAGCACTGTAAATTTTGAATTTTGAGTTAGCTTAATTGATTGAGTGAGATGGTTGCACAATTCCTTTGAGCCAAGATAGCTTGTTGTTTGCAAGTTATAACAACATAAAGATTATCATAACTCAAAACGGCAAGCTATCATGGCTCAAACAAATTGTGCAACCATCTCACTCAATCATTTGAGCTAACTCAAAACTTCAAATTTTACAGTGTTGCTGGATGGTTCTTTGTAGCATTCTCTGATTTATCTTTCTACATCCAATGATTAAAAGACTCTACAGGTAATTTTTTAATCATTAGATGTAGAAAGCACTTTGTCACATGTTTGTCTCACCACAATTACCACTCATTTGGGTTATTCTATATTTTCGTCCAAGACGTACCTTTCCATGGTAATTCTCAGTGAAACACAACACACTCTAAAAAATTTCAGACAAAATTGGTTTTTAGATTCGAAATGGTTTTTTGAAAAACCAAATTTCAATGCAAAAAACCAATATGGATTTTTTTAAAAATCCATGTTGGTTTTGCATTGAAATTTGGTTTTTCAAAAAACCATTTTGAATTAAAAAAAACAATTTTGTTCCGACATTTTTTAGAGTGCACAATGTTTCTCAGCTAAAGGCTCTTCCACTCATACCCGAATCAAGGTTTCTCAACCATAACAGGTGCCGATAGCTGTGCGTGCTCTGCATGCAGAAAAACTTGCCACTCAGTAAGAAATTATGGTAGACAGAGGCTGTCAGCATCTCATAGAAGGATGGTAATGATCTGGGGAAAGACCTGAAGGCATCATTTAAAGATCCATTACAAAGAGACTCGATTAATACCTGAGAGTCAGTAAACTTGTCACTTGTTTCAGGACAAGCTCAGATTTCTGACACCAACTTGATCCCTTTGTCGTGCACATATCCTGAAGTTCTACAGAAATTCACGGAACAACAAGTTCATGTTTCAAGGATAGCTCTATATATAAATGCAGGTCAAGTTTTTGATATGACGAACCCATATAGAGTGAGGTATGGTATAAGGAATGGTGCATTTCTCTCATCAATCATAACCCTTATTGCATTCCTTTGATATCTTTCCTTTTTTTATTATTTGTTTTATATTATTTAAGAAACAGGAAGCGAACTTCTGTAGTTTCCAATAGGACCAGTCTTGATCAGACTGGCATGCCATCTAGCGAGAGTGGTGGTGGCAGGGCACCTGCCAGTCTTGGAACATTCGTTCGTGTATCTCCGTGGCTGCCAGATAACTTTCTAATAAACTTGAATAGATAACTTAGTTTGCAGTAAACTATTTTGTTACGTGGAAATATATGTCAGTTCAAGTGTAGCCATCACTATTTAATCGTAAATTTCGAAAAATATTTAAACAATTTTCAAAGTTCAGTCTATTTTTAGCAACAAATTCCTGTCAAAACAAAAACCACATGGATTCTGTGTCTGTCTTCTAACGGATTGTTCGGAAGATAAGTGTGGCAAATTAACTGCACATGTTGCTAGGATTTACTTCCTGGTGCCTGGAGTTGAAATGATAAGCTTGTTGAACAATGACAGTGGAGTTAACTTGGAAGAACAACAGTTGAAGATTAGCAAATCCATTTTGGCGGACTAGCACACAACTGAGCAGGTGCGTGATCTCTAAAATATAGTTCCATGTCAAATCATCAGTAGACGAGTCCCAGACAGCTTATTGCAGTCAATGGTTTACTGCCATCAAACAAAATGACAAAATAGATTCTTTAGATGCCTTGGGAAACATTTAAAACAAGTGCAACTGTTTCTCGACACTTTGCACTAAGTGACACATGTTGTGCGACAACATTTGTTACAAGACGGCTCAGGCCTGTCGGCCTTCGTACCACGTGACTCACTGAAGAGCCGTCTGCCCAAGACTGCAATAGGACAGTCATTTTTGCTGCTAATTTGAGAAAATTGTATATATATGCAAACAATTCCTTTTTTCTTACCATTTTGAGAGTTTGTCATAATTTATATAATTTTTGTTATAAACTTTTTGAACGTGCATATTTCACTGCGAGCTTAGCACCCGCTAAGGTTCGTTGAACTGTGGACGCGCGCTGGGGTTTGCTGCTGCTCGGCCTACCTTTATCGGCCACGTGTATATTTCATGTCGTATTGACCTTCACTCTTCTGGCTCCTTCTTTCACAGTTTTCATTCCTTCTCACCTTCTCGTCCCATTGTATGTTCGCTTTCCTGGCTCTATTCTTAGACTTTGTTTCCTTCACCTCTCTGCTGTCACAAACTTCGTTTGCACCATATATCTAGCCCTAGGGCCCTTTCTTCTTGTCGCGTCTTTTTCTTTGCACTGCACACACGCACAAGAGGCCAGGCAGCCCAGCACTCATCTGAAGACATCTCATATTGTACATATTCATCTTCCAACGTACGTTATCTTCTGAGAGCCTCTCCTTCTCTTCGGACGCGACGACTTCAATGCAGCCAGGCAAGGTTTCTAGACACCTTCACGTTAGCCCCTGCGTTGACTGGCGAGTCATCGGCCTTTGAAGTTGGTCGTTGGCGGACGCCGAGAGTCCCCCCCGAGTCTCCGGGGCCCTCTCCTTCTGTATGCTGCAAAGTGTGGGACTGATCCAGCCGAGGGAACGTCTCTTCGATGCCTGTGGTGCTCCGTCGATGTCTGTGACTGCACCCCCCCTGGAGTCCTGAATCTCCACTCGTCTGACAGACGACAAATTAGGTGAGCTCGTTTCCTTCTACCTGAGTCGATTTACTGTGGTGCATCACAAGCCTGGGTGCGTTCCGTTACGTATCCCGGGTCGACCACTCGTCTCCCCAGCTCACCTAATTGTCTGTCAATTTTGATTTAACCTCTATGGGCATCGTCCCGCTGATTGAACCTGTATACCCACTGTGTCATCCTGATTCCAGAAGCATCATCCACCGAAGAACGCAATTCGCCATCAACCCTGGGCTCAGAGACCACGCCGTCTAGAATCATCGACGTCAGCCTAACATCCTTACATCGTATCAGAAGACCACCAGTCCAGCTGTTGTCATTGTCTGACGTCCATCGCTTCCAACTCTGCAAATCTCCGGGTGAGCTCGTTTCTGACCACTTTAGCATTAAGATTCTGACTAAACCTACATTTTAAGCTTCTACTTAAGATCTACCACCGTTTTTCTGCATTCGTTGCAATTGACACATCTTCAGTTTTAAGTCAGTTTTCGGTGACTACCATACGATTAACTGTTCATCTAACATTGTTACCAACTCACCGCCCTTACGAGGTGGTCATCTACCAAGCTAAGTGGTTCGATTCTCACCTGCACCATTCCATTGGCCCAGGCCACGTATTCGAATTTGATACTCACACTTTGTTCCCCTTCCAGGAGAGGCTTATGACGAAGCCCAAGTGTCGATCCTGTCACCGCCCCTGCAAACACCATCCAGGACCTACAGGGAAGAGGTGCGCCGTCACGTATCTGGAGAAAATCGAAGAAGCCAACAGGCAGGCTCGCCTGATGCAGGAGGAGGAAGGTGAACGCCACCGCAGTCGTCGCGGCCAGCCCCGTGTGGCGTACGAGGAGCCCGATTTCGTCGCCGAATTTGAGGAGTCCAACTCGCCCCCAGGAGGAGACATCCCCTCGTCTGAGTCAGCCAGCCGAGATACAGCACGCCAGCAAGCCTCGGCCATCGGAGGTGCCCTCGACGCACTGGCCAACATGGACTGGTCCGCCAGCAGGAGGAGCCCCCCCTCGGAGGTCGATGACCCCATATCCAGATGGCTCAGTGCTCCCCGGGCCAACGCCCCGTCCAACCCCAGCGTAGGGGACGCCCTCTTGTTTGGCCACACGAACAGTCATCCTCCACCTGTTGTCACGTCCACAGCCAGTGGCAGTAACACTGGCCAAGCCGCTGTTGGCTTCGGTGGTCATGGCTTCCCCACGTTCGGAGCCACCCAGAGCTTCCCGCGCCCAGCAGCCCCTACGAACTTTGGTGTCGAACGTCCCCCCGGGCTCATTTCGTTTCCCCCCCCCCCGATCAGTAACTCTAATCGTCCCAGTGGATTCGTATTCTCCTCAGCCAGTGTCCCCATCTTCTCTTCGGCGCCCCAGTTGAGCTTCAGTCGCCCACAGAACCTCGCCCCAAGTTCGACCTACAGCTTCGCCCCCAGCATTCCAACGCCCGTTGTCTACAATCCCC
The DNA here is from genome assembly GCA_026936325.1 of Platynereis dumerilii. Taxonomy (NCBI): domain Eukaryota; kingdom Metazoa; phylum Annelida; class Polychaeta; order Phyllodocida; family Nereididae; genus Platynereis; species Platynereis dumerilii. The sequence continues at coordinate 56,296,025 of JAPTHN010000003.1, forward strand.
CAGCAAGTATCTACACATCAGCCCCCGTGCAGCACCCCTACATCTCCCAGTCGCTGCCCAGCTATTACGAGAGGCCGAGAGTCCACGAGTCTGCTGTCCGTGTCGACCAATTCGCCGGAGGTCACTTCGCCCAAGGTCAAGTCGCCGACAGAAGCCTTCACCCTCAAGTCCCCGAGTTGTCAGAGACTGGTATTGAATTTGTGGATGACAGAGCTATTGCTAGCGCTGTTGGGGGTGAGTGTGCTGCCTTGGAGCATTTTCTCAATACAAACATGTTCGATATTGTAGAAGAGATTCGTCCTGTATTAGACGATTGTGGGAATGTTCAGATTAAATCAGTCAGATCTAAGCGTGCCATTAATACGATGTTTAAGTGGTTGGAGGCGTGGGCCATATATGAAATGGTAATGGTTAAATTCTTCGGCATCGCTGTCTACTTTGAGATGGCCAGATACCGCTCATTTTTGTTAAATTTATGTCAGAGATTTAAGACTTCGCATGTGCTTGCTTACGATCTGAGGCACAGGCAGCGGTTAGGCTTGGTTCGGTCACTCCATTTCTCTCGTTTAGATCACGAGCTTTTCATAATCACATTTGATGCTAGCTCCACCAAACCGGTTTCCAGGTGTAACAGGTGCCAGGCCACCGATCACATTTCTACAGATTGTCAGAGGGCGCCCTTTCGAGGCAGCCGCCCCTCCCGAGGGGGCGATTCAGCTAGAGGCTCAAGCCAAGGTAGTACCCCCACTCGCAAAGGTCAGGATGTCAGTGGAGAAATTTGTTTCAAATTCCAGTATAGAAAATGTCCATGGGACGACAAGTGCCGAAGAAAACACGAGTGCGCAGGTTGCGGAGGTCCTGACCCAAAAATCAGCTGCACTCGTCCAGCCTGCAAGTCTAGCTCTAACCCCAGTTCCTAGTTCTATCCCTACTCCTTCTCCTAATTCTAATTTCACACCTGCTCTCAATGTAGGTTATTGGTCTCGTTCTCTACCTCTTGTGTATCCCGAGCCCGAGGCTTCTCAGATCCTCACTTATCTTTTATGTGGTGTTCCCATTGGCAGGTCGCCCGCCACCTCTCAGATCGTTTCTCCTAATTGGCCCTCGAGTCTCCAGTTTAGGGACCAGGTTTCCTCCATTCTTTCTTCTGACCTCGACTCCGGTCGTCTCCATGGCCCCTTCGAGGCCCCCCCTTACCCTTTTTTCGTCGTCTCCCCACTTGGGGCATTTCTTAAGAAAGATACCTCGAAGATTAGGCTGATCCACGATCTCTCCTTCCCTCGCGAGGGCTCTGTAAATTCTCTTATTGACCCCCAGGACTTTACCCTTTCTTATGCCTCGGTGGATGATGCCGTTTTCTTCTGTCGCCAACTCGCCCCGGCCCCCGTCTACATGGCGAAGTTGGATCTAAAAGACGCCTACAAGCACGTCTTTGTTGACCCGTCCGATTGGCACCTTCTAGGTCTCTCCTGGCACGACTCCTTTGGTCGGGTTCGTTACTTCTTCTCTAAAGTCTTGAACTTCGGGCTCCGCTCTGCCCCTTTTCTTTTCGATATATTTGCCCAAGCTCTCCTCAAATTTATGTTCCACTCTGGCGTTATCTCCTCGGTTGTTCGTTACGTAGACGATTTTCTCGTCGTCTCTGACTCTCCTGAAAACTGCCAGCTTAATCTTGATCTTATGTTGAAGGTGTGTTCTCTAGCGGGCTTCACTGTCCAACCTTCTAAGGTTACCCCCCCCGCTCGGGTCGTTGAGTTTTTGGGCATCATTATAGACGTCCCCAATTCACAGCTTAGGATCTCTCAGGAGCGTCTCGAGGATCTTAGGTCGGAGGCGAAGTCTTGGTCTGTGGCTAGATCTATTCCTAAGAGACGTCTCCTGAGCATTCTCGGTAAATGCTCTTTTGCTGCCAGGGTTGTGCGCAACGGCAGGGCTTTCTTAGGCCGCCTGTTCCATGCCTCTAAGTCTGTTCCCTATCTTCATCACTCTGTGCGCCTCACCTCGGAGGCCAAGGCTGACCTTCATTGGTGGATACGCTGTCTCGAGTCCCACAACGGATTTTCTTTCTATAGCCCTTCTTGGACCTCTGATGTCATCCACGTCTATTCTGATGCGAGCGACTTGGGCTCGGGCGCCCTCTGTGGGCGTGATTGGTTCTCCTTCCCTTACATTGGTTCGGCTGAGTACATGAGGCATCGTTCGATCAACTGGCGAGAATTCCACGCCGCCCTCTCGGCCCTCGTCACATGGGCTCCTGGTCTTCGTGGTCGTTCCATTATTTTTCATATAGATAACACTTCTGTTTGTTGTATCCTGAACAAATCTTATTCCCCGGTTCAGGACTTGATGTGGTTTGTCAGGCACTGGTATTTAACTGTTGAGCTCTTCAATTTAGCTGTTGCCCCCGTCTATATCTCCACCCACGACAACACCGACGCAGACGACCTGAGCCGACTCCGAATCGACGCCTTCAAGGCAAGGAACCCGACCGTCTCCCCTACTATGACTTGGCCTGACCAAGCCTTCTTCCATCAACCCAACTGACCCCCCCCCCCCATTTTACCTTTCAGGACCTGCTCACATCCCTCTCTCTCTCATTTACTCACCTTTCTCTTTCCAGGTCTGGATGTACGCGCTGAAGCCCTGGTCCAAGCCGGGTGGGCTCCGAAGAGCAGGTCGGCGTACTCCACTGGTATCAGACGTTTTCTTTCTTTTGCTCGGGCGTACTCCATCCCCCCCCTCCCGCTCAATGAGACTACTCTATTGCGTTTCATTGCCTTTCTTGATTCAGAGCAACTTGCTGTTAACACCATTAGATCTTATCTCTCGGCTCTTCAGGCTTGGGTTATCTCCTTGGGGCTGCCCGAGCCCACTATTTGGTCCCCTCGTGTTACTTTAGCCACCCGGGCCCTAGCCCGGGCCCAGCCTCTCCCTTCTCAGGCTACCCCCATTGATTTCTCTCTTTTGGTAGCCCTGGTTGAATCCTTACCTTTTTCCTTAGACTCGCTTGCCTTTGCCTCGGCACTTTCTTTGCAGTTCTTCGGCTGCCTGAGAGCTTCTGAGCTCTGCCCTGACCCTAAGTTCGGGACCTTCCCCCTTAGGTCTTCTTTGGTCTTCGACCCTTCACACACCCCCCCCCCTCGTCCGTTACTCCGCCCCCTCCTCCAAAACCAGCCCACATGGTTTTGTCGTCTCGGTGGGATGTTCTGGGCACCCCGTTTGTGCCCCTTGCCTACTCCACACTTTCATCTCCTGCTTTCCTGCTTCTTCTTCTTCTCCTCTGTTCTCCCTCTCCTCTGGGGAGCCTCTCTCCTACAGCGTCTATAATTCTTGGCTGAAATACTCCATCTCTTCAATCGGTCTCGACTCTTCGACTTTTTCTTCTCACTCCTTGAGAGCTGGCTCAGCCACTCAGGCTGCTAAAGCTGGATTCTCCTCTATCCACATTCAGCGGCTGGGCCGCTGGAAATCCGGTGCTTATACTCTTTATATGAGACCGGATCCTGATTCATATTCTTCTTATGCCAGGCACCTCGCAAATTAAGCTGCCCTGGCCTCTCCTTTTCCACCCTTCCTCACTTCACGTTTTTATCCACTTCTCCTTTCTCCCACACAGGCTGCTTTTGGACTGTGGTTTTTGGCCGGTCCTTGGGCAGTCTGTGTGTCCTCTCATAACTTCATCCATTCCTGTCTTCGTTATTCATCGATGTTTTGTGTTTTGTGTCTTGTCGTGTACTTGTGAGTGTGTATGTGTGTCTCGTCTAAAGTCATTAAACTGGCACAGCGGCCATTCTTACTTTCCTCATTGTTCAGTGTCGTTTGTCCACTAAGGGTTCAATGCGAGCTTAGCACCCGCTAAGGTTCGTTGAACTGTGGACGCGCGCTGGGGTTTGCTGCTGCTCGGCCTACCTTTATCGGCCACGTGTATATTTCATGTCGTATTGACCTTCACTCTTCTGGCTCCTTCTTTCACAGTTTTCATTCCTTCTCACCTTCTCGTCCCATTGTATGTTCGCTTTCCTGGCTCTATTCTTAGACTTTGTTTCCTTCACCTCTCTGCTGTCACAAACTTCGTTTGCACCATATATCTAGCCCTAGGGCCCTTTCTTCTTGTCGCGTCTTTTTCTTTCCCACCCTCCACTCCCTCTTGTTCCTTTCCTTCTCTCTCCCTGCCTTCTGCCATGTGGAGTCTTAAATCTGTGATTTTCCAAAAGAGGGGCTTCTCCCCTCCCTTTAAATAACTTACATTTTTCATTTATTCAAAATTGTTCTTCTAAATTCCCCCTGGGGTGTAATTGGCGCCAGGGGGTACGCCGTCGCCCCCCACTGATTGTACATATCTGTGTTGTTATCGTAATCATTTCTTTCTCACTAGACGCCTTTAAGGTTTGTGTGTTACCTGTATTGTATTTATAAATTAAATCGTATTTGTTTATGTATAAAATGTATTTGTATGTCTAACAGTATTTCTTCTACTTGTAGTACGGACCTTCGTTATGCCGGTCCTTGGGCAGTCTGTGTGTCCTCTCATAACTTCATCCATTCCTGTCTTCGTTATTCATCGATGTTTTGTGTTTTGTGTCTTGTCGTGTACTTGTGAGTGTGTATGTGTGTCTCGTCTAAAGTCATTAAACTGGCACAGCGGCCATTCTTACTTTCCTCATTGTTCAGTGTCGTTTGTCCACTAAGGGTTCAAATATGACTTATTTTTTCAGATGAAAGGTGTTAACTAGGTCATCTCATCCTAATTTGCATTATTTTCCATGACCTGGAATATGGTGGACATAGTTCTGATGACTTTTCTGCGGATTGCATTTGTATAAGTGCAAGTGAGCGTCTACTTTTGCGACCTTATATGAAAGGGGCCACATTTATTAGTATTTTCAGTGCATTTTGAACCCTGGGAAGAGACTGCATGCACCTACATGAAACATCATACTGTTCTTGACTCAGAAGATACTATGGTGAAGAGATCACCAAATGGTTTTGATACTGCAATATGTTAGATTCACACAGTACTATATGGTGACGTCATCACAAGAATCGACAGCATTTAGGGAAAGATTGGCAGACCACATTCGGCATTCGATAACCACAATTATAACACAACAAGAAACAGTTTTGTCTCACTGGAACAGGTTTTCTACACTGAATAGTCGCATATGTCTTAAAATTGAGCCATTCAGATGTTGTGGGCAATTGTATTGATACAAAACGAAACATATTTATACAAAAAGATACAGAAAATAACTCAGGGAAATAGGCTCAGGCAAGTCTGTAAAGAATAATATATTTTCATAATCCTTGGGAAAATTTGAAATCTACACATTTTGATTGGATGGCCTGCAATCAGTCACTTTTGAGACATTCCCAAGGGAGGAGTTACATTGTATCTCTGAACAAAAGAACCTACTTGTTTAGGGGAAACAACTGGGCAGTCATAGAGTCTTAAAGACCAGCCTCTTCTGTCTTCTAATTACCATGTTCAGCAATTTACTTGCATCTGATTGGTCTACGACTTGGCTAGATTCTCAACAAATGTGATAAGGTCTTTTTTTATAAGGTGCAGAAAAGGAGTGTATAGAAAACAAATTCTGTCAACAACCATCCCAAGAGCAGGCATTTCTTAAGATAATCAAAATGTCCCAACTGTGGCACAAACATTTTGGGTTCTTGTGTTAGAAAGCCTCTAGAGAGCCTTCCATATTGTAAACATCAACACTGTCAGTGTTTTCTCAACCTAACTCCCAGATGATTTTCAACAATCTGTCACTTGAATGTTTGGGGAATTTCAGCAGGTTGTTTCCACCAAAAAAAAGACAACGCTGTTGGATTTTTTTTTTCGAGAATGCATATTTTTGCTGATTAAGCAATATAAAGTTTAAGTTATGTATTTCATGACTTCCTTGAAAGAAATAATCACCAGTACAAGACAGGGAAATTTAACTTCGTGTCTGCTCAAGTGATTGTGTGCATATTTTTGCTGATTAAGCAATATAGAGTTTAAGTTATGTATTTCATGACTACCTTGAAAGAAATAATCAGCAGTACAAGACAGGGAAATTTAACTTCGTGTCTGCTCAAATGATTGTGTGAGATGGTTGCACAATTCATTTGAGCTACCATAGCTTGATGTTTTAAGTGGTAACAACGAAAAGATTATCATAACTGATCAAAACATCAAGCTATATTAGCTCAAACAAATTGTGAAACCATCTCACTCAATTATTTGAGCTGAATCAAAATTTAAAATTTAACAATGAAGTCAAGAAATTATTTATTTTAAGTATTTTTTGCTCCCTAACTTCAGGTGCAATGAATCTTGGAAGGCGAAACCTATTAAACACAAAGTTTTCAGTACTTATTTACATTGGGAGGATGCAATACACTATTGGAGTTTATGTCATTCTTAGTGGAAATAACATCATTTCAAGATATATTGCAAGAGAGCAAAAATGTCACCAATGTTATTGATCCACAGATATCTTCTGTATGTGATTTCCTCCTGCAGAGATATCAGTGGAATGTGGTGATCTCTGTTTATGGGCATAAAAACCCCTGTTTTCAGTCAACTGGAAGTGACACTCAGAAACTTTTCTCAGGAGGTTTGAGAAAATAACATCTCATGATACTAAAACGGAACTGGTTAATCTGGCGGAAGGGTCTTCACTTGTTTTTTTTTTTTTTTACAGAAGAATCAGATAGCACTTTGCTTGGAAATAACTGAAGAGATCTAGGGATATATCATCATGCTGGGCTTATACATGTCGAGAAAGGAACAGGAGGGTTTTGCAACTTTTTGGATCTCCGCTCAAGTCCATACACTAATTTATTTATTTTTCTCAAGCATCAATGCAACATTTCCAAGTAATAAGGTTGTCTATGCAAGTTTAGTTCTTCCTTGGATTTGTCTTGCATGCATTACATATCAGACCAACATCGCTCTCACACATATTGGGAAAACCATCAATGCCATAGCCCATAAATTCATGCCATCTTATAGTCTAATGGTCCCCTAGGTATCTTGAAGGTTTCTTTATGCAGCTCATGACTGATGTCAATTGAATCACATTTAAATTTGTAGGCTGTCATCTGGTTGTAGAGAAACGCACTTAGGACAAGACCAAGTCGCGGTGTCTTTTAATCTGAGATGGGCTCTCCGACAGTATTCGATTATTTGACCTGTTGTCCTCAGGCAGCTGTCCAGATCAATTGCTTAAACTTTTAAATTTCTTTTGGTAAAAACTGTTGACAAAGTTCTGATAGATCTCTGAAGATTGGCCAAAACTCTACTTGCCTCTTAAAGTATTTTTTGTGAAAACTGTTGACAGCCGTTGGCCCGTTATACAATCTCTGAAGAGTGACCAAAACTCTACTTGCTTTCTAAACTTTTAACATATAGGGAAAGCTAAACCGAGGTTGCCTTTTTAACACTTCACAGATACAGTGCTACCTGTATGTTAGTGAAATGGGTGATATTTTTCAATTGTTGCAATGCTAAACACCCTCCACATAACTGCTTGAAACACAAGCGCAATGTTATTTCAGTGGGAGAGATGGTTCACTTACTTATCAAAGACTTTGATCCATACCTAACTCCAACTACAGCACAGAAAATTGGGTGCCATTGTTATCCCACATGCCTCAAATATCAGCCTTTATACCCAAAATGTTTTCTTCTGATCGGATGAGAATTCCTGCTTCTACAAGCAGTTTGGTGGAGGATGTTTACTTTATCGTTTTCGTAGATATGTGTTTTTCCAGTTTGTACTTTGCTCTATCTCAAACCTGTGATGTCACAGATTTAGTTGCAAAACTTTGTGTATTACGAGCAGGGCTGGGGTCAAGTACTTTTGTACTTGTACTTGGCTGTACTTAAGTACTTTTTCTAGAGTACTTGAGAGTACTTGGTACTTGAACTACTTGTCAAGTACTGTACTTGTACTTGTCATCAAAGTACTTGAAATTTCAAGTACTTTTTTTCAAGTACAAAGAGCTTTTTCACATGAGTCCAGAAAGTTGCATATTTCATGAAAAAAAAGAAGCAATATCAGTATTTTTTTCAGTTTTGGGAATCTCTAATCAAAGGACTCTATAAAATTGATAGACTTTGAAAATTTAATTCAGTCAATTAATTCAGTCATTTTATTAAGTGAAGTATTTTGCAAAATAGCACAAAAAAAAGGAAATTATAAGTTGATGTCATTATATAATTATGGTACATGCATGAATTTGCAGAGGTTGTTTTGAAGTAATGTTGGATCTGGGAAGTCAAATAAAGTAGATAAAAACTAGAAACTTGTTTATTTACAGTTTGAGGTTTTAGTTTCAACCAGATCACGGCCAGCCAGGAAATATAAATATTGTTGTTGTTGTCCTGCCCTCTGATTGGCCGAAACAGTTGCGATATTTTTTGGACACTTCTAATGGGGCTAAAATTATAATTTTAGGTCCTCTAGAATCCCAAATCCTTAAACCATATGAATTCGTTTTTTCATGGGGATATCTTTATTCATTGCCGAGAATTCGTTGAAAAAAAAAAATGTTTGTACTGTGTTGATGCTGGTCTATTTTTCGGAAAAGGTGTGAATCTTGCAGGCTCTTTTCAGCCACTTAGAATCATCAGATCTTCACCAATTTTTCACACAACGCTCTTTAGAACCTCCCTGAAGTAATACAACCATCTTTTCTACTCCGACTATTCATTAAGATCCTTTATTTTCGCTCGTTCGGTAACGTCTTTTTACCGCAAATCACTTCTTTCTTCATTTCAACTCTTCGATCATCACCTTCAACTTTGCTGTCAATTTTAAACCACTTCTAATCATTGTAGAAACCTCTGAGTATGCTCATTTTGTTTGCAATTTCATTCTATACAACATGGTAATTTTTATTATCTCAAATTGTTGACTTTAAGCCCAAAATAACGCCCGTTGCACATCGTGATTTCAAAGCTACCCTTAGTGTAGTATAGGCCTACATCCCAACATCCAATCACATCTCTTCATTTCAAATTTCCCTTTCCTCATCTAACTATCCCTCTTATAACCTCATCTATCCCCCCCATCACATTCCACTATCCTTCCTTTCTTCTCCTTCTCCCTTTCTTCTTCCTATTATTCATATTTACTTCAAATTTCACTTTCTCATCATACGGTCAGCTCATTGGCTGTCAATGTAAACATTGTATGTCATTTTCATCATCTAGCCTGTATATGATTTTCACCATCTAGACTTCCCAACCACCACATCTCTCATTGTAAGCATTGTATTTGATTTTCACCATCCACCATCCAACCCTTATTTGTAAACATTGTATCCCATTTTTTTACCTTCTAGGAATCAAAAGTAAACATTGTGACACAAATTTTAGTTATGTCATAGCATTTGCACAGCGCTGCAACTTTGGTTAATTTTTAAAATTCGCAGTATTACAAGTCAATAGCATAAATCACACATATCACCAATCAATCAGTTAATTGACCACTTAATTTCCCTTGCTTGCCGGACGAAAATCAATGAATCAATGAAACAGTTAATTTGCGCAAATTCCAACTTTTCTCCCACATTAGAGTCCTATTATTTTTAACATCTTAATAAGCAATTATATATTGTGTATTCCAGAAAGAATTTCAATTTCATATACTATAGCTTTGGGTTTTATATTGCCTTTAGATAAAGAATGAAAAGGACTTTTAAAAAGCCTGTGTTGACGTATCATATAGATGGCGCCACATGTGGCGTGATTGAATACTTTTGCATACTCTGCTGCATGTAATTACAATAACACACGATCATTTGTACTTGTACTTGTACTTGTACTTGACACCAAAGTACTTGAAAGTACTTAAGTACTTTTTGAAAATTTCTGTACTTGTACTTGTACTTGTACTTGACAAGTTCTCATGTACTTGTACTTGCACTTGTACTTGCAACTTCTGTACTTGACCCCAGCCCTGATTACGAGCACACATTTCAAGAAACTGACTGAATGCATTGACACATGGATTATGTATGTTTAGCATGTTTAGCCTTTATACCTGCACTGGTTGATAGTAGCTTCAATGAAATTTAACAGAAACAAACAAACCACTTATCCTCAAAGGAAAGTTGCACTGCTTGGCAGTGCTGGCCAAAAGTTTGGAAATGATAAGCTGTTCATCACTGCCTTAGTGTTGCACAAAATGGTATATGGTTGGTGAGATTGTTACTTGATCAAATCGAAATCAACCTAAATAAATTTGAAGTGGATTATTTGAGGGTAAAGTTTTGAAAACGGCATTAAATTTCAAAGGTTGCTCTCAAAAATGGGGATGTGTCAAAGTGAGTAAGCATGGGCCATTGCAGTTTCAATGAAATGCCTGGCCACTTGTTTGGGGCAATCAGTATTTTGAAAGCAACAAAGGAAACTGAATGCACTGTTGAAACTACTAATACAATCTCTCTTCCAATTATGATATTCTTTTCTGATCCGGTAAGAATCCATGCACCCACAGGCATATTTCTGTAACAATGATCTGATGGCAAGCAAAATTTAATTTCCAAACTTTTGGCCTGAATTGTGAAGACAAGTGTCTTGTGAAAAACAACAGAACAGGCTTTGTTGGGGAAACACTGAAACAGAGATTTACAACAAAGTTTCTTCAAAATCTCTCAAATTAGCGTATTGTCCTATTAATCTTTAACAATAAGTTGTTGGGGCACAATCGCTGAGAACGTAACCCGGCCCAAAACATCATATGGTTGTACACTTCTTCTACTTTGCCATGGCCTCCATACAGCAAGTGTCAACATACATGTAAGACACAGAGAAATGGTAACCTCTTTCATTTTGTAAATTCACAGTGACCTGCAAGTGGCTCTAATGGCTTCACAGCAAGATGCAATTATATAAGTGCAGACGGAACTAACCAGCTCATCAAATAACTGAAATGGTATTTTTGCTTAGGCCAGACATATTCAATTATTAGCTTCTCGGACTGATCAACCCAACCAATGTCTATGGAAAATAAAAGTGCTTACTGAAATTGACATTTATTAGAATAAAAAAAAATTAAATTTAAGCTTTTTTTCCATGTTACCAACTGATCCCAGAAAAAGTTTCTCGAGAAGATCCAAGAAGTTCTGGTAAGTTATTTTGCAGCTTTTTCGTGAAATCTGTCCTTAGTACAGTAAGCTAACAATCCGAGATCTAGGTATGCAGTTGGGGAATTGCAAAATCTAATAAGAAAGGTGTGTGAGGCACAGTGAGACTTTTGTAGCACGTCGAGTAAGATATCATAGTATACATGTGCAATAGTGAATAGAAATGTCTTGAATGTACTGGTTTTTTGTAAAGTTATGTGTACAATGCTGTCCTGGAGAAGACAGCAGTTATCATCTACACATCACATAGAACCAACATTGCACCCTGTAGACATATTGAAGAAACCATAAAAGGCAGCAGACCATATGAATGGCAGCTTCTGGTTGGTTGATTTCCGGAGGCATAGCAATGATGACTTCGATGGCCTGAAAAGAATCCCCAAATGTCATGTAAATCAGAAACACTTTGCTGTATTTTTCCGGGCCCAATTATTGATATTGCTCTGAGAAAGATAGACACTAGAGCACTTCATCTAATATTTTGCCCACATGCTCAAATATCTTCCTTTATATATGATTTATCTCACGGGATGAGAATCCACGCAACCAATAGCTGTTAGGTTGAGGATGTTTACGACTGACTCAATGGCAAAACATCACATGTGTTTCACTTACTTACAACCTGAGCAATTTTAAGGTTTAAGGTCAGGAGGCTTATGTAACAATGTTAAACCATAATATGTAGCACAGTGATGTAATACACTAATGTTTGCATGGCAACTGTAGATCAGCTGTAGAATGATACATTTAATATATCAAATTTTATGATTAAACATATGATTGTACTACAGCCGAGTTGAGGAGTTGAGCAGAATTTTTACTAAATTAAGTAATTCATGTCTAATGGATTTTGACATTGTCACTTTATTGACCTGAGTTGCCCCTTTTCACTAATCGTTGCAGTCAAAATATTTTCTGTAAGTGGAAGAGCGGTGCTGCGTAAAAGTGTGATTGACATGAAAAATTACAGATAATGATACAGTTGTCAAGAAATAACAACAATTGACACAGTCATTCAATAACCAGACAAAGAAAAATGTGACCTCACCTTTCTGCAGGACATCAGTTGCTTTTGTGATTAAATTTTAAGCTTCATTGCCCTCATAAATCATGGTCAGCGTGTCAATAACTACTTTGTTTTGCATCACCAACCATATTACCATATCCGAGGCATTTGGCAATAGACCCTGGAATTTTTCGTCTTTTTATTTATTGATTCATCTTTGTTCCTTTGTGGCAGCTTTGAACGTAGCGTTTCGATTATTGGCCACACTTCTAATCACTTTTGGTCTTTTAAGTCTTGAAGTTGTGCTTCTATGGATGTGATGTCCATTATGTATCATTGTTTCAAATGGCCGGAAATTGTTTATAACACCAGAATAAAACTCCAATCCAAACTTCCTGAATGAAAAATAGATGCCAACACTGGTGCGTAAACAACAAGTATATCCAGAATACAGTATCATAACTTTAATAACAATACGAAGAATAATAGAAAAAAGGTTGTTACAGGAATTTATTAACAATATTTTTTCAAAGGTGTTATGTATACACCCACGCCGCCCACACTTTCCTCCAGCATTCCAGCCAAAGCTTGGCCGGAACATGCATGGTCACAGACACTGACCAACACAAACAGCAGTAATCTACACTACTAAATGCACTCACAAAGAAAAATACTGCAGCTGCCATTGGCATGAGAATTGACATCTGGTGGCATGTCTCAGGGCAACTGAGCTGGGTGTCCAAACAGAGGCGAAAAAATTACGGGTTACGTATTTGTCAGCTTAACACATTGTTTTCGTAATTGTGCCCTGTCTGTATCTAAAATTAGCATACAAACTATATCTCGCATGATATATACATGCAAGATCAAGATCCACCCTCTCCATCCCTTTCTCATTGATGCTTCACATATTCCATTCCCTACGAAAATACTACATGTACAGTGTATATACAGAAATAATGCTCCCATAGGCCAGACCAATTTTCTCGCCCCCTTCCAGAGCTGGATACGACTGACTCTACTTGACTTGACTTAGGTTGTGCTGGTGGACCCCAGATCAGCCGGGGTAGCTCAACCTCCATCTTTTGTGGAAGGAGCTTCACATTCATTGTGGTGACCGCCGTATGATAATGAGATGAGAAGACTGCGAGTCTGGCACATACCCTATTAATTCAGGGATGTCCAGGGTCTTTCAGTTGCCCCCGCATAGAAGACTTGATACAACCCACCTCCATTTAATGTCCCATGGGCTGGGACTAAAGTGAGTTCCCGGGATGAGATTTGAACCCACTCCCTCAAAGCCAGTTGACAAGCATGCTGACCAATTAGGCCACGGGGGAATCATTGTATCTGATTTTTCAATTTATGTCCGCATGCATGCAACTGTTATGTTGAATCCATTATTATAACATTATTCTGTCTTCTAAAGTTGTTGACAACCATTGTAGTCTCCTCAAGTCAGAAAGGTGAGAATGAGGATTTTTTTAAACTTATAACATAAAGGTGACAGCCTGACCAAAGGCTATCTTGCTTAAAAGGAGTACTTACTCTCTGGCTTTTAAAAGTTCAAAATCTGATGTTCTTAGACATGCAAGCCTCTTCTTCAGAAAAGTATCATCAGGCATCAGCTTATCACAAATTTGAAAGAATCGAAATAGTGGCTTCCAAGGAAGACTGAAGCAAATAAAGGTAGAATCAATAATTAATTAAATAAAAACATTTATGTTTTCTTCTTTTTGCGATTTACTGGTTAGAGCATTTTTCAAAACCATTTTTTAAGATATATTCGTAATATGGTCAAGCGTTGCACCTACAGATCAGCTGCAGATCGATAACATATGCATTTATGATTATAAATCCTGAGCTGACCGCTAATTTGATAACTTACTTCTTGTTGCCAATATTCTTTCTTGCAAAAAGAGCAACAGAGTTAATCAACTTTTTTTTCACAACTATTCTGTCTGTCAATAATAGTAAGAATGCTTCTAAAAAGCTTTAGACATCACCAAGATACTAATACCATTGGAAAAGCTGGTATCTAACTGACAGTTTTGCATGTTAGCGCCCAGCTAAGGATTAATACTATTAATAACAGCAAACAAACAATCAGATTATTGTTTATTTTGCAAAAATTTAAAGTTAAAAGGTATAATAGAAGAAGCATATGATGTCTAAGTCAGTTAGATACCTCATTGTCGGGTTCTAACATGCATTTTTGTCAGTTAGATCCCTCCCTCCGGTCGGGATCTAACTGACAAAAATGCATGTTAGAACCCTCCAAATCGGTATCTAACTAATACAAAAACACCAACTCTGTGGTTCCAGACAGGCGATTGTAATAAACAGTCAGTGCCAAACAATGCAAAACAATATAATTCTGCCAGCTACATGTATTTTGAAAGTGAGTCCTTTAAAAACACTTTCAGAACACAAAATTATGTGGCAGAGCCAGGGACTAATTGTCTATGTTCTGGGATCTCAACATTATGTAACACACCAGACAATTTGTTACATTGCGTCTTTTGTCCTGTAATTTTATATGTAATACATATTTATTGGAACATTTGTGCATCCATTTTTCCATACGGAACTGTTCGTTTATTATATCTTCATCGCATGGCATATATCTTGCATGGAATACCCAATTGGAATACCTTGAGGACAATGACTCACAAGACAAGGTAAGACTAATTCTCCATGTCAATTTTTGATAACTCGCACTGAGGCAGAAACTGTGGAGTCAGTTAATTTAGTATCAAAGATATTTCAAGGTAATAATCTGCATAGCTTTGGTCCATTGCACTAGGCTACTTGACAACATATATACACCGTTCTCCGTGATTTCCTATAGTGGGCTTCCCCAAAGACAAAAATAGCTCACATAGGTGAAAAAACTGCCTTCTGTTGGTAATCAGAATGGTAATCCGATATGGCCAAGGACTTATTTTTCGTGGTATGGTGCATCAACCATCAAAGTTTTAACTTTTTCTCAGTTACATGGTTATGAAAAATATTTCACAGATCACAGATACCATAAATATTTTGCTTCTTGGAATCTAAAACTGCTGAAATCTTACATTAAATTCTGAGGCAGACAAATGCAACTAGCATATAAGTTGTGAAAGCAATTTTTCAACACATAGCTGAAGGTCCATTTATAAGTAAACTATGTTGCCATTATCGTGGAAAATTATTCCAGAACTATTTGTTCTCACATATGATTTATGAAGTATTGATGCAAAAAAAATTTCTCTTCTTTTCCTAAGGACTCACTTATCAAAAGGTTACGAGTCTGTTTGCTGTCGATTATGTCTGGAAAAGTTTGCCAGAAGTATATCAGATACTTGTGGTGAATGTGGTATTAGACAATCCTTCTTCCACATTTCTGAATGTTCTGTTGAAAAGACAAAAGATGGATATTGCTAATACGATAAGGTGTTTATGGTATTGTGTTAATTTTTTTTAAGATAACTAAAAAGATGTCAGCCATTCGTCTAAAAAGATTGGCCATGATAACCAATTAATATTTTGAATTGTTAAAATTTGATACCGTGGCCGTCCAAGCCACTTTTCATTTTGGAATGGTGCTTTTTAATGTTGCTGAGTTTTTTATGGGTTTTTGTATAAGAAAGACTCTAGAGAGCCTTCCATTTTGTAAACATCAACACTGTCGCTGTTTTTCAACCCAACTCCCAGATGATTTTCAACAATCTGTCACTTGAATATTCGGGGAATTTGAGGGAGTTGCTTCCGCTTAAAAAGAAAAACTCTTTAGGAAATTGTTTTTTTTCAAGAATGCATATTTTTGTTGATTAAGCTATACAGAGTTAAACATCCATATTCCACATTTAATTATGTATTTCAAAACTTCCTTGAAAGAAAGAAGCGCCAAAACAACACTGTAAAATTTGTACTTTGAGTCAGGTTAAATGATTGAGTGAGATGGTTGAACAATTCCTTTGACCTATCACAGCTTGATGTTTCAAGTTATAACAATGAAAAGATTGTCTTAACTCAAAACACATCAAGCTATATTAGCTCAAACAAATTGTGCAACCATCTCGTGAACTCAAATTTTTCAGCCGACTCAAAATTTCCAATTTTACAGTTAAGTCAAGAAATTACTTATTTTGAGTACTTGTTGCTCCTTAATATTTGAAGGCGAAACCGATTAAATACAATGTTTTTAAGTACTCATTTACATCGGGGTATGCAATACACTATTGGAGTTTATGTCATTCTTAGTGGAAATAACATCATTTCAAGATATATTGCAAGAGAGCAAAAATGTCACCAATATTATTGATCCACAGATATCTTCTGTATGTGATTTTCTTCAGCAGAGATATCAGCTGAATGTGCTGATCTCTGTTTATGGACATAAAAACCCCTCTTTTCAGTGAACTGGAAGTGACACTCAGAAACTTTTCCCATGAGATTTGAGAAAATAACATCTCAGAGAGAAATGATACTAAAACGGAACTGGTTAATCTGGCGGAAGGGTCTTCAGTTGTGTTTTTTTTTGTTTTTTTTTACAGAAGAATCAGATAGCGCATTTGCTTGGAAATAACTGAAGAGATCTAGGGATATTTTGCCATACTGGGCTTATACATGTCGAGAAAGGAATATGAGGGTTTTGTAACTTTTTTCTATAGCATTAGTTATCCCTGCATTATTCATTATGACATCCCTTCTGCAGTCGTGAAGTGGTTTCTTGGGGGGGGGGACCAATACACACTAAACCTTTCTTTTTTCTAAAGCATGATATCAATGTAATTGATGCAACATTGCCAAGTAATGTTGTATACATGTATATGTATAGTTCTTTCTTGGAGTTGTCATGCACGCATTACATATCAGACCAAAATCACCCTCACATATATTGGGGAAACCATCAATGCCATAGACCATAAATCCAAGCCATCTTATAGTGTAATGGTCCCCTAGGGATCATGAAGGCTTATCTATATGGAGCGCATGACTGGTGTTTTACGCTATAGTATATCAATGATTGTCAATATCGATGGCCTACTACATTTCTAAGGGACTGTTCAAAATTTATCACCCTGTTTTTGCTTTAACTTCCTGTCAAAAATTGATACTCCCCCTTGCGTTTCCTGTAGGTTTTTAGTACCCCACCCCTAGGTTTCATGCGCATACAAAGCAATACACACATACACTATTATACATGTCCCCCTTGGATAGTCACGCTCACAGAATTGTGTAATTTGTGTGTTATAATGAGCGTATAATCTGAGTGTACATTTGTTTTTTATAACATTTTTGTATTGCTAAAATTTCTAATCCCCCTTGCACATGTTGTCAAAAATTGAAACATGTGTGAACTCTCTGCACTGCCACAGCCCCCCCCCCCTAGTCATAAATTCTGAACACAGTTCATATTAAGCATCAGTCTTGTCTATAAGGTGTTCTACTCTTGTTGCAGTAAAATGGATGCCAATTGAACCACATTTTGTAGGTTCTCATCTGGTTATAGAGAAACGCTCTTAACAAGACCAAGTCAAGTTGTCTGAGATGGACTCACTGACAGTATTCGATTATTTGACCTGTTGTCCTCAGGCAGCTGTCCAGATCAATTGCTTAAACTTTTAAAGTATTTTTTGTGAAAACTTTTGACAACTGATCGACCTCTGAAGAGCGGCCAAAATTCAACTTGCCTCCTACAGATTTTTTGTGAAAACTGTTGACATCCGTTGACCCGATATAATTATATGTACTATATCTGATGAGTGAACAAAAATACTTTTAACGGATAGTGAAACTGCGAAAGCCAAAAAAAAAAGGCTACTTTTTTAACTCTTCACAGATAGTGAGAGCTTATCCATGGCTAAGATACCATGATGCATGCTTGCAGCCTGTCACTTTGATACCGAAAAAGTGTGTAACCAACTGTTGCACTGTGAAAATGGCACTTCGTGTGTCATCATACTGATGATTTGTCATGATCATACCCAATACTTTTAATGTTAAGTTGATTTAAGGAGACATTTATCCCTCTTGTTGGTGACAGGCAACAAAAGAATAATGCATCTGATCTTCAATCCAAAATCAGTTATGACAAAGTCGAATGGCCTTCTCTTTATCATGACTAATCAAACTGCCTCTATTTTTCTCAAGTTGAAAGTAGAGAAGATGACACTTCATCAGCCATCATGAGTCACGAAGTGTATTTTTCACAGTGAACTGGCCCTCATTTTTTTCTTAATCAAAGTGAAAGTCTGTAATTATTGTGGCACAATCGCTGAGAATATAACCTGTCCAATATCATTATAGTTGTACACTTCCTCTACTCTGCCATGGCCTCCGAACAGCAAGTGTAAACATACATGTAAGACACTGTGCCATGGTCACCTTTGTCATTTTGTAAATTCACAGTGACCTGTACATGGCTCTAATGGCCTCATAGCAGAATGCAATTATATAAGTGCACAGAGAACTTATACCTTTCTCCAATAACTGAAATGGTATTTTTGCAATCAACAAATATTCGATTTTTAGCTTCCCTGATCGACTAAATAAACAGCTGTCTAAGGAAAATAAAAGAGCTCACCGACAATTTTTACTAAATTGATATTATTGTAATAAAAAAAATTAAGTCTAAGCTTTTTTTTCATATTACCAACTGACCACAGAAAAAATTTCTCGAGAAGATCCAAGAAACTAAAAATCAATGACGTCTGGCCTTAACTCTGCACACATAGCTGACATGGGTCTGACCCAGTCAGTTAGCAAATGCAGCATGATTTGGAAAGTAAGGTATCCGATCTGAATGATCTCTTTGTTAGAGTTAATAGGAGGAATGGAGTGACCACTCCAATGTTGCATAGGGACTTGGATAATAGCAAAGGCAAGGGTAGAAAAATGTACAAATATAATATGTTATCTGATGGGTATCACCTGAATAGATCTGCACTGTTGAAATGCAAAAATTCTATAATGATTGCCTATGGGAAGAATAAGAACAGGCTGAGGTAATGTCGAGGTCGCTGCAGACCCTTCATAAAAGTTATGTTTCTTATGCACATGTGATGTATATAGTCTTGCACAAAAACTTATGTTCATTCAGAACCAAATTTATAACTTAAAATTGCAAAAGAATTGTTATAAAAACTATGATGTTGTGTCATATATGCCTTGACTATTGGAAGAGATGTATGCAGAACCGGGTTGTGGTCGCTACAGACCCACCATTTATTTTCTGCTTAAATCTCAATCCAAGCGGTCTTACTGATGCAATTGCTCAGTTATTCATGTTACTTTGATTTTACATTGCTTATTCGTATTGATGAATGTAATATAAGTTATCTTATTTCTTGTTTTTGTGCTAGCTAATTTATATATATTGGAGGTTGAATTATTGTTTTTGCTTGTATTGTTGATTTATACGAGGTTTTGGGGTACATATTATATCAAGTAGCATTCGAGCCACACTGCCCATCCTTAGTTAAATAGACTGGCCAATTACAGAACTTAGTCATTTGACAATCGTATTAATGAGCCAATTTACCAGATGCATGCGCAAAACCATCAGATTCTACTCCCAAGCAGTGTGAGCAGTCACTGAAGAGCCAGCTGGAGAGAAGCCAACAACCATCGGTTTCGGCCTAAACTGTCTACAAGTCTACAAGTCTACAAGTTATAGGATAGACAACATTGCAAGTAAGTATACGGGCAAAAATGTCACAGATGTTGTTATTGATCCTCAGATTACATTTTATTCTCTCGAGATAATCCGGAAATGTGGAGTTCTCCTGATTTTGTGCTGAATAGTCTCCTCCTTACAGTGTTTCCAACTATATAGATCTATGTCTGTAACATATCTCAGAGAGATTTGGTGTATTTGGTAAGGTTAAAATTGATTTTGAAACATGATTAATCAAATTATGATTTTAAAGAGGAAATAATGATTTTTAAATTGGACAGACCATGATTTTTTTTATGTAGAGAGGACTTAACAGTGATGCTTAGTAAGTTCATGGCCATTAGACACTAAGTTTGAAGGTTCTAACATACATTATGACAGTTTTAAAAATCTCGGCCTCCGGTTCCAAAAAGAAATACTTGTGTCTACCTATCTCAGACTTAATAATATACCTTAAACAATATTATGTTAAAGTTGGAAGCATTGATTGGTCAGTAACTTCTTTTTTGGAGGGCATAACTTGTATCTTGTATCTAACACGTCCTGCCCTAGTAGGTCAGAATCATCAATGCTTGTGTCTTGGCAGATGTGGGAGAAGCGATTTCTTTTTGATTTGTTCAAGTTCTTGTTGCTTTTCTCATACACCATGCATTGTTATTTTTGCAGAGCTGTCCTGAGGAAGACAGCTGCTATCGTCCACACATCAGATATTAAACCAACATTGCGCCCTGTAGACATATTCAAGAAACTATAAAAGGCAACAGACCACAAATAGATGGCAGCTTCTGGTTCACTGATTTCAGTCACAATTCAGTCATCGGGGAATGAAACCATAGTTATTTGTCTTAGTACAGTAAGCTAAAAATCCTAGATCTAGGTATGCAGTCAGTGAATTGCAAAATCTAATAAAAAAGGTGTGTGAGGCACAGTGAGACTTATGTAGCACGTCGAGTATACATGTGCATAGTGAATAGAAATGTCTTGAATGTTATACTGGTTTTTTGTAAAGTTATGTGTACAATGCTGTCCTTGAGAAGACAGCAGTTATCATCTACACATCACATAGAACCAACATTGCACCCTGTAGACATATTGAAGAAACCATAAAAGGCAGCAGACCATACGAATGGCAGCATCTGGTTGGTTGATTTCCGGAGGCATAGTAATGATGACTTTGATGGCCTGGAAAGAAACCTCAAATGTCGTGTAAATCAGAAACACTTTGCTGTATTTTTCCGGGCCCAATTATTGATATTGCTCTGAGAAAGACAGACACTAGATCAATTCATCTAATATTTTGCCCACATGCTCAAATATCTTCCTTTATATATGATTTATCTCACGGGATGAGAATCCACACAACCAATAGCTGTTTGGTTGATGATTTTTACGACTGACTCAATGGCAAAACATCACATGTGTTTCACTTACTTACAACCTGAGCAATTTTAAGGTTTAAGGTCAGGAGGCTGATGGAACAATGTTAAACCATAATATGTAGCACAGTGATGTAATACACTGATGTTTGCATGGCAACTGTAGATCAGCTGTAGAATGATACATTTGATATATCAAATTTCATGATTATACATATGATTGTACTACAGCTGAGTTGAGGAGTTGAGCAGAATTTTTACTAAATTAAGTAATTCATGTCTAATGGATTTTGACATAGTCACTTTACTGACCTGAGTTGCCCCTTTTCACTCATCATTGCAGTCAAAATATTTTCTGTAAGTGGAAGAGCGGTGCTGCATAAAAGTGTGATTGACATGAAAAATAACAGATAATGATACAGTTGTCAAGAAATAACAACAATTGACACAGTCATTCAATGACCAGCCAAAGAAAAATGTGACCTCACCTTTCTGCCTTTCTGCAGGATATCTGTTGCTTTTGTGATTTATGCCACATTGCCCTCATAAATCATGGTCAGCGTGTCAACAACTACTTTATTTTGCATCACCAACCATATTACCATATATGAGACATTTGTCAATAGACCCCGGAATTTTTCGTCTTTTTATCTATTGATTCATCTTTGTGGCTTTATGGCGGCTTTGAACTTAGCGCTTCGATTATTGGCCACACGCTTTTGGTCTTCACGTCTTAAAGTTTTTCTTCTATGGATAGGATGTTGAAGTCGATTATGTATCAATGTTTCCAGTAGCCGCAAATTGTTAATAATACAAGAATAAAGCTTCATTCCGAACTTCCTGAATGAAAAATAGAAACCAACACTGGTGTATAAACAACAAGTAGGCCTACATCCAGAATGCAGTATCATAACTTTAATAACAATATGAAAAGTAATAGACGAAAGTTTGTTGCAGGAATTTTTTTTTTTTTTTTGGTGTTATACCACCCACGCCACCAACACTTTCTTTCAACATCCCAGCCTAAGCATGCATGGTCACACACACTGACCGACACATCAAGGAGTAATCTTCTCTGAATACACCCACAAAGAAAAATGCTGCAGCTGCCATTGGCATGAGAGTTGACATCTGGTGGCATGTCTCAGGGCAATTGAGCTGGGTGTCCAAACAGAGGTGAAAAAATTGCGGGTTATGTATTTGTCAGCTAAAGACATTGTTTTTGTATTTGTGCCCTGTCTGTGTCTAAAATTAGGATGCCCAACCATATCTCGCACAATATATTTATACATGTAAGGTTCAGATCCACGCACTCCATCCCTTTTGCATTGATGCTTCACATGTCCCATTCCCTACGAAAATACTACATGTACAGTGTATATACAGAAATAATGCTCCCATAGGCCAGACCGATTTTCTCGCCCCCTTCCGGAGCTGGATATGACTGACTCTACTTGACTTGACTTAGGTTGTGCTGGTGTACCCCAGATCAGCCGGGGTAGCTCAACCTCCATCTTTTGTGGAAGGAGCTTCACATTCATTGTGGTGACCGCCGTATGATAATGAGATGAGAAGACTGCGAGTCTGGCACATACCCTATTAATTCAGGGATGCCCAGGGTTATTCAGTTGCCCTGGCATAGAACACTGGATACAACCCGTCTCCATTAAATGTCCCATGGGCTCGGACTGAAGTGATCCCGGGATGAGATTTGAACCCACTCCCTCAAAGCCAGTTGACAAGCACGCTGACCAACTTGGCCACGGGGGAACCGTGGTATCTGATTTTTTAATTTATGTCCACATGCATGCAACTGTTATGACGAATCACTTATAACACTATTCTGTCTTCTAAAGTTGTTGACAACCATTGTAGTCTCCTTAAGTCAGAAAGGTGAGAATGACGATTTTTTTCGAACTTATAATATAAAGGTGATAACCTGACCCAAGGCTATCTTGCTTAAAAGCAGTACTTACTCTCTGGCTTTTAAAAGTTCAAAATCTGATGTTCTTGGACATGCAACCCTCTTCTTCAGAAAAGTATCATTAGGCATCAACTAATCACAAAATTAAAAGAATCAAATAGTGGCTTCCAAGGAAGACTGAAGCAAATAAAGGTAGAATCAATAATTAATTAATTAAAAATTTTTATGTTTTCTTCTTTTTGCGATTTACTGGTTAGAGCATTTTTCAAAACCATTTTTTAAGATATATTCGTAATATGGTCAAGCGTTGCACCTACAGATCAGCTGCAGATCGATAACATATGCATTTATGATTGTAAATCATGAGCTGACTGCCAATTTAATAACTTACTTCTTGTTGCCAATATTCTTTCTTGCAAAAAGAGCAACAGAGTTAATCAACTTTTTTTTCACAACTATTCTGTCTGTCAATAATAGTAAGAATGCTTCTAAAAAGCTAAAAACACCAACTCTGTGGTTCCAGACAGACGATTGTAATAAACAATCAGTGCCAAACAATGCTAAACAAGATAATTCCGCCAGCTATTTTCAAAGAGAGTCCCTTAAAACACTTTCAGAACACAAAATTATGTGGCAGAGCCAGGGACTAATTGTCTATGTTCTGGGATCTCAACACTATGTAATACACCAGACAACTTGTTATATTGCGTCTTTTGTCCTGTAATTTTATATGTAATACATATTTATTAGAACATTTGTGCATCCATTTTTCCATACGGAACTGTTCGTTTATTATATCTTCATCGCATGGGATATATCTTGCATGGAATACCCAATTGGAATACCTTGAGGACAATGACTCACAAGACAAGGTATGACTAATTCTCCTATGACCATGTCAATTTTTGATAACTCACACTGAGACAGAAACTGTGGAGTCAGTTAATTTAGTATCAAAGATATTTCAAGGCAATACTCTGCACAGCTTTGGTCCATCGCACTAGGCAACTTGACAACATATATACACCGTTCTCCGTGATTTCCTATAGTGGGCTTCCCCAAAGACAAAAATAGCATACATAGGTGAAAAAACTGCCTTCTGTAGGTAATCGGAATGGTAATCCGATATGGCCAAGGACTTATTTTTCGTGGTATGGTGCATCAACCATCAAAGTTTTAACTTTTTCTCAGTTACATGGTTATGAAAAATATTTCACAGATCACAGATACTATAATTATTTTGCTTCTTGGAATCTAGACTGCTGAAATCGTACATTAAATTCAGAGGCAGACAAATGCAACTAGCATATAAGTTGTGAAAGCAATTTTTCAACTCATAGCTGAAGGGTCCATTTATAAGTGAACTTAGTTGCCATTATCGTGGAAAATTATACCAGAACAATTTATTCTCACATACGATTTATGAAGTATTGATGCAGAAGAAATTTCTCTACTTTTCCTCCAAGCTCATTTATCAAAAGGTTATGAGTCTGTCTGCTGTCGATTATGTCTGGAAAAGTTTGCCAGAAGTATATCAGATACTTGTGGTGAATGTGGTATTAGACAATCCTTCTTCCACATTTTACAAGGCGTGAATGATGTGTTGAAAAGACAAAAAATGGATATTGCTAATACGATAACTAAGTGTTTATGGTATTGTGCTACTTCTTTTTTGGGATAAGTAACAAAAATGTTCGCCATATACTCTTAAAAAATTGATAACCAATTATAATTTTACAGTCCTTGTCATATTTTCATGGAATCTCAAGTTCTTTTCTATGCTGTTGAACTGTGATGTTAGAGATGACTCTGTTCCAGCATTGCAATACATTAAGCAGCCACCTGCTGTAAGCAGCCACTTCCAATTCCTCCCAACTGATTTTGCATTGTTTTACATCTGGATTAAGCAGCCACCTGCATTTATATTGTAGTAGGATCATCATACAAAATTCCGTCCTCCATCTTTTATGGTTGTTACATTAGCACAAGGCCATATTATTAGTTTCTCTGATCTACCAATCTAACAGAAAACAGTGTATGTACCCATGATTTTATTTAATGGATTGGTACAATGAAAGATTTAGATTTAGCTTTTTTTTGTCCTGCCAGCAACCATTAGAAAAAGTACCCTGAGAAAATCTGAGAAGCTACGAATCATTTATGCCGGCCTTATCAGACTTGTGCTACTGTAACTTGTGGTAAGTCATTTTGCAGCTTTTAGTTAAATCTGCCTAAGTTCTTGTTGCTTTTCACATACACCATGCATAGTTATTTTTGCAGAGCTGTCCTGAAGAAGACAGCAGTTATCGTCCACATATTAGATATTAAACCAACATTGCGCCCTGTAGACATATTCAAGAAACCATAAAAGGCAACAGACCACAAATGGATGGCAGCTTCTGGTTCACTGATTTCAGTTACAATTCAGTCACTGGGGAATGAAACCATAGTTATTTGTCTTAGTACAGTAAGCTAAAAATCCGAGATCTAGGTATGCAGTCAGTGAATTGCAAAATCTAATAAAAAAGGTGTGTGAGGCACAGTGAGACTTATGTAGCACGTCGAGTATACATGTGCATAGTGAATAGAAATGTCTTGAATGTTATACTGGTTTTTTGTAAAGTTATGTGTACAATGCTGTCCTTGAGAAGACAGCAGTTATCATCTACACATCACATAGAACCAACATTGCACCCTGTAGACATATTGAAGAAATTATAAAAGGCAGCAGACCATATGAATGGCAGCTTCTGGTTGGTAGATTTCCGGAAGGCATAGCAATGATGACTTCGATGCCCTGGAAAGAATCCTCAAATGTCATGTCGTGTAAATCAGAAACACTTTTCTGTATTTTTCCGGGCCCAATTATTGATACTGCTCTGAGAAAGATAGACACTGGAGCACAGGAGCAGTTCAGCTAATATTTTGCCCACATGCCTCAAATATCTTTCTTTATATATGAGTCATCTCACAGGATGAAAATCCATGCTACCAAAAGCTGTTTGGTTGAGGATGTTTAGGAGTGACTCAATGGCAAAACATCACATGTTGAACACCTACTTACAACCTGAGCAATTTTAAGGTTTTTTGACTAGAAGGCTGATAGAACAATGTTAAACCATCGTTTGTAGCAGTAGCACAGTGATGTATGGCATCTGCATATCAATTGAAGAATGATATATATGTATCAAATTTTATGATTTGATTTTACATGTAGCTTCTGAAAAGGAGTTTGTACTACAGTTTAGCTGACAACACCTTCAGGAGTGGGGCAGAATTTTGACAAATTCAGTTAGTCATGTCTAACGGATTTTTAGATTGTCACTTTACTGACTTCAGTTGCCCTTTTTCACTAACCGTTCGTGTCAAAAAGATTTTCTGTAAATGGTAGACCGGTGTAGCATAAACGTGTGATTGACATGAAAATAACATAACAATACAGTAACAGTTGTCAAGAAATAACAAATGCAAAAGTCATTCAATGACCAGCCTAAAGAAAAATGTGACCTGAACAATATTTTTTCAAAGGTGTTATACCTCCCACGCCTCCCACACTTTCTTCTAGCACCCCAGCCATAGCAAAACATGCGTGGTCACAGACACTGACCAACAC
The DNA here is from genome assembly GCA_026936325.1 of Platynereis dumerilii. Taxonomy (NCBI): domain Eukaryota; kingdom Metazoa; phylum Annelida; class Polychaeta; order Phyllodocida; family Nereididae; genus Platynereis; species Platynereis dumerilii. The sequence goes on from JAPTHN010000003.1 coordinate 56,322,752, forward strand.
AAACAGCAGTAATCTACACTACTAAATGCACTCGCAAAGAAAAATACTGCAGCTGCCATTGGCATGAGAGTTGACATCTGGTGGCGTGTCTCAGGGCAATTGAGTTAGTTGTCGAAGCAGAGGCGCAAAAATTATGGGTCATGTATTTGTTTGCTAAAGAAATTCTTTTTTGTATTCTTTCCTTGTCTGTATCGAAAATTAGAATAACGATATCTCACACGATATATTAAAGATCCAGATCCATCCACTCCATCCCTTTCGCATTGATGCTTCACTTATTAATTTTTCTATGAAAATGTTATAAATATAAAAATAGAGAGACCAATTTCCTGCCTTCTTGGTGGTAGGCCTATATGACTTTTCTATTTATGTTCACATGCATGCACCTGTTATTTTGAGTCACTTATAACATTATAGTGTCTTCTAAAGGTGTTGACAACCATTGTAGTCTCCTTAAGTCAGAAAGGCAAGAATGAGGATTTTTTTAAACTTATAACATAAAGGTGATAGCCTGACCCAAGGCTATCTTGATTAAAAGGAGTACTTACTCTCTGGCTTTTAAAAGTTCAAAATCTGATGTTCTTGGACATGCAAATCTCTTCTTCAGAAAAGTATATCATTATGCACCAGTTTATCACAAAATTGAAAGAAGAAAATACTGGCTCCCAAGGGAGATCGAAGCAAATAAAGGTTGAATAAAAAATGTTCTAATTAAAAATTCTTATGTTTACTTATATTTGCAATTTTCTGGTTAGAGCATTTTTTTTATACCATTATTATGACCGCGGCCAGCCGCTGGCGCGGTCATTTTGCTGTTACCCCCGTATTGTACCATTTAACTCACATTTTTGGGGATGGATATAACAAGTAACACTCAATGTATAATCATGAAAGTTGCTATATAAACATAACTTTACATTCTACAATCAACAACTGAAGACCAGGATGATCCAAGGGGTCTTTCATACGTCTCTGAGATTCATGATTTTTCAGTGAAACACCCCACCTTATTGTTATTTTGGCTGTGTGAATGTTGTTTTCGTGATTTTTGGCACTATGCCAGATTAGACCTGCTTGGACCACTTGACTGCTGGGGGATGTCTCAAAAGCAGCCAAACTCTTATTGATCGCCTTTAGGCTGATCTCTGTTTTTACGCGGTCACATGGCAGTCAATGATGGCAGTCAATGATGGCAGTCAATGATGGCAGTCAATGATGGCAGTCAATGATGGCAATCAATGATGGCAATCAATGATGGCAATCAATGATGGCAATCAATGATGGCAATCAATGATGATGATAGATAGATAGATAGATAGATAAGGTATCTACTAAGGATAAGGGGGCGACCATTTAATATCTCCTAAGAATAAGGGGGCAACCATTTAATATCTACTAAGGTGCTAAGATAACAAAAGTACATGCATGAATGAACCAAGGGGGCAACCATTTAATATCTACTAAGCAATGATGATAGATATACATAAATAGATAGATAGATAGATATATAGGATAAGGGGGCGACCATTTAATATCTACTAAGGAGGGGGTGACCATTATTACTAGGAATGTATGAACCAAAGGGGCAACCATTTAATATCTACTAAGCAATGATGATAGATATACATAGATAGATAGATAGATAGATAGATAGATAGATAGATAGATAGATAGGATAAGGGGGCGACCATTTAATATATACTAAAGAGTGGGCGACCATTATTACTAATAAGGGGGCAACCATTTAATATCTACTAAACCCCCTGTGGACATGGGGACATACCCCCGCGGACATGGGGACATGCCCCCCTGCGGACATGGGGACATACCCCCGCGGACATGGGGACATGCCCCCCAGGGACATGGGGACATGCCCCAGGGGACATGGGGACATGCCCCGCGGACATGGGGACATGCCCCGCGGACATGGGGACATGGGGACATGCCCCCGCGGACATGAGGGCATGCCCCCGCGGACATGGGGACATGCCCCCGCGGACATGGGGACATGCCCCTGGGGACATGCCCTGGGGACATGCCCCCGGGAACATGCCCCCCCGGACACGGGGACTTGCCCCCGCGGACATGGGGACATGCCCCCCTGCGGACATGGGGACATACCCCCGCGGACATGGGGACATGCCCCCCTGCGGACATGGGGACATACCCCCGCGGACATGGGGACATACCCCCGCGGACATGGGGACATGCCCCCCAGGGACATGGGGACATGCCCCAGGGGACATGGGGACATGCCCCGCGGACATGGGGACATGCCCCGCGGACATGGGGACATGGGGACATGCCCCCGCGGACATGAGGGCATGCCCCCGCGGACAAGGGGCCATGCCCCCGCGGACACATAACTGCACTGCATCACTGCCTTGCATTACAACACTGCAGTCTGCATTGCAGCTCTGTGTTACTGCACTGCATCACAGAACCTCATTACTGCAATGCATTACAGCACTGCAGTACAACACTTCATTACTGCACTGTATTTATATATACTGTACCAATGGTTTTACACACCCATGGGTCCACACACACCCATGGGCGTACACTCACCCATGGGAGTACACACACCCATGGGTGTACACACACCAATGAGCGTACACACACCCATGGGCATACACTGACCGATGGGCATACACACACAGATGGGCATACACATGGGCGTACACACAGATGAGTGTACAGGTGGGCATACCCACACAGCTAGGCGTACAGGTGGGCCTGCACTGACAGATGTGTGTGTACACACAGGTGGCCCTGCAGACACACATGGGCGTCCACACACACATGGGCATTCACACTGGGATGGGCATACAGATGGCCATGCACATACAAATGGGCATGCACACACAGATGGGCGTGCACGCACAGATGGGCTTACACACACTGACGGGCGTGCTGATATGGGCGTATACATGCAGATGGCCGTACATATGGGCATGCGCACACAGATGGCCATATCAATGGGCGTGCACACGAAGGTGGCTGTGCACACACAAATTGGCATACACACACAGATGGTCGTCTCCAGTGACTTAATGTAAAAATTAAGGCAAAAATTGGCAAAATTCCAAATTATTTAATTCCCTGTGATATTTTAAGCCACAGAATGATTATTTCTTCAAATATTCATGAAAATTTATATTTTTTGTCTCGCGCTGGAGATATTTTTGCCTTCATGCCATTTCAGGGCATTATAGGCCTATAAATAGCCTATAAATAGCCATATTTGGCACACACCCCTGGCGCCACCCTATGGCAACAGCTATAACAAAACAAATTTTTAATAATGTTTTCTAAGGCCTAAAAAATCAATTTTGTGGAGGGACAATTTTGAGATAGCCCCTTATTGGTCTGAAAACAGCCAAAAACTGGTTTTCCCGCCAAATTTCAGCCTCGTTTTTGGCGGGAAAACAACGTTTTGCCTTCTTTTAGCCAAAAAAAGGGCTATCTCAAAATTGTCCCTCCAGATAATTGTTTTTGGAGGCCTCAGAAAACAATATTAAAAATTAGTTTTGTTATAGGTGTTGCCATAGCGTGGCTCCAGGGGTGGTTGCCAAATATGGCCCTTTATAGGCTATTTATAGGCCTGTCATTGACTGAAATTGCATGAAAGCACAAATATTTCCAGCCTGAGACAAAAAATGTATTTTTTCATGAATATTTATGGGAAATTGTTATTTTGTGCCTTTAAAGTTCACAGAAAATTGAGTAATTCAGATTTGTGGTAATTTTGCCTAAATTTTTACATTAACTCACTGGAGGTACTCCCAGCTAGGTGTAAAGGGGGGCGTGCACACTAAGAAGGCATGCACTCACAGATGAGGGTTCCAACACAGATGGGCATACACTCGAGAGATGGGCATAGGCCTACAGGTGGGCATACACATAGATGGGTGTACAGGTGGGCGTGCCCACACAGATAGGCATTCAGGTGGACATGCCCACGCAAATGGGTGCGTACACAGATGGGTGTGTACACACAAATTGGCGTGCACACACAGATGGGCATGCCAGACGAGCTACAGATGGGCGTACACTTGACGATGGCCGTACACAGGCATGCACAATGGATGTACACATATACGCCCCTCGAATAAACCCCCCGTCAAATAGAGGCCCCACTGCGCCATGGACAACAACGAATATATATCTATTTATTATTATTATTATACGACTGAGCTTTTTTAAGCCAGGTCCAAACAAGCTGCACTCAAAACACAAATTGTTATTCATCTTTTATGGATCGACACAGTCACACTTGATTGCACTTGATCAGCAAAAGGCGTCCAGAAGTGCCCGTGGTCATATTATCATCGCTTGCGATTCTAGTTTTATTAATATTCGCAACATGGTCAAGCGTTGCACCTACAGGTCAGCTGCAGATCGATAACATATGGATTTATGATTATAAATCCTGAGCTGACCGCTAATTTGATAACTTACTTCTTGTTGCCAATATTCTTTCTTGCAAAAAGAGCAACAGCATTAATTAACTTTGGTTTCACAACTATTCTGTCTGTCAATAATAGTAAGAATGCTTCTAAAAAGCTAAAAACATCAACTCTGTGGTTCCAGACAGGCGATTGTAATAAACAGTCAGTGCCAAACAATGCTAAACAAGATAATTCTGCCAGCTATTTTCAAAGAGAGTCCCTTAAAACACTTTCAGAACACAAAATTATGTGGCAGAGCCAGGGACTAATTGTCTATGTTCTGGGATCTCAACACTATGTGATACACCAGACAATTTGTTTTATTGTGTCTTTTCTCTTGTAATTTTATATGTAATATATTCATTGGAACATTTAAGCATCCGTTTATCTTCACGCAACTGTTCATTTATTATTTCTGCATTGCATGGGATATATCTTGCATGGAATACCCAATTGGAATACCTTGAGGACAATGACTCACAAGACAAGGTAAGACTAATTCTCCTATGACCATGTCAATTTTTGATAACTCGCACTGAGACAGAAACTGTGGAGTCAGTTAATTTAGTATCAAAGATATTTCAAGGTAATATTCGGCATAGCTTTGGTCTATCGCACTAGGCTACTTGACAACATATATACACTGTTCTCAGTGATTTCCTATAGTGGGCTTCCCCAAAGACAAAAATAGCTCACATAGGTGAAAAAACTGCCTTCTGTTGGTAATCAGAATGGTAATCCGATATGGCCAAGGACTTATTTTTCGTGGTATGGTGCATCAACCATCAAAGTTTTAACTTTTTCTCAGTTACATGGTTATGAAAAATATTTCACAGATCACAGATACTATAATTATTTTGCTTCTTGGAATCTAGACTGCTGAAATCGTACATTAAATTCAGAGGCAGACAAATGCAACTAGCATATAAGTTGTGAAAGCAATTTTTCAACACATAGCTGAAGGGTCCATTTATAAGTGAACTATGTTGCCATTATCGTGGAAAATTATACCAGAACAATTTATTCTCACATATGATTTATGAAGTATTGATGCAGAAGATATTTCTCTTCTTTTCCTAAGGACTCATTTATCAAAAGGTTATGAGTGTGTTTGCTGTCGATTATGTCTGGAAAAGTTTGCCAGAAGTATATCAGATCCTTGTGGTGAATGTGGTATTAGACAATCCTTCTTCCACATTTTACGAGGCGTGAATGTTGTGTTGAAAAGACAAAAAATGGATATTGCTAATACGATAACTAAGTGTTTATAAATGGTTTTGTGTTAAATTTTTTTTGGAATAAGTAACAAAAATGTCAGCCATATACTCTTAAAAAATTGATAACCTATTATAATTTTACAGTCCTCGTCATATTTACATGGAATCTCAAGTTCTTTTCTTTGCTGTTGAACTGTGATGTCAGAGATGACTCTGTTCCAGCATTGCAATACATTAAGCAGCCACTTCCAATTCCTCCTAACTGATTTTGCATTGTTTTACACCTGGATTAAGCAGCCACCTGCTGTCTGTGGTTAAAGGCCAGTGTTTTTAACCCCAAATGGCCACCCTGACTTGTATTAAGCAGCCAGTTCAGCAACCCCTATCTTGTCACATGACTGAAAACCTGCATATTATTGCATAACATGACAGGGGAAACATAGAAAGAGCTAGCTAAATATGAACTTCATTGTTGCCAAGTTACAATACTTTGTTTTAATTTGCCAGTTTCCATTAAAAGTGTATTTAAATCAATTTTATGCGTAAAACAAAATTAATTGGCTTATACTTATTGGCTTGATTGCTTAAAATATAGTGACTCATTTGCTAATTGTTTCTCACTCTCAAAGGCAGATTTCAGTCATCATATGAACCATACCTCCATTAAGCAGCCACCTCCATTAAGCAGCCACCTGCCTTAAGCAGCCACCTGCCTTAAGCAGCCACCTGCCTTAAGCAGCCACCTGCCTTAAGCAGCCACCTGCCTTAAGCAGCCACCTGCCTTAAGCAGCCACTTTTGTCAATTCCCTTGACTAGCTGCTTAACACAGGTTTGTATATGTAAATTAACTACAAGCTGTGATGTCATTTTAAACTTGGTCAGATTCCCCAGCTTCTAGCCAATTAGTCCAGTAAATTTGCCCTATGACCCCAAAAAAATTGCAAGAAATTGTTTTATTGCATTTTCTCACAGTATAGAGTCATAAGAACAACATACTAAAAGTCTGCCAAAATTGGGTCAGCCGAAGTGGGTTAATTAGGTCATCAAAAATTGGGCCGCTAATTAGCCAAAATGTTGGAAATATTAGTCTATTAGAAGCTTATAAAAGCATGTTTTGGGGTATGAATGATGTTTTATGGTTAATTTTGGTACTCTGGTGTGGCCTGAGGCAGATTCAGCCTGGTGTCACCTTGGCACCCTCAGGTAACCTTTTTATTGGCCAAAAACAAAATGGCCGCCAACCATTAACAAAAATGACCATAACTTCCTTGATATTTGTGATAGAATGCTGATTTCAGTGTCTATACCTATGTTTTTAGGGTCAAGCAATGCATTTAAACCTTGAAATTGTTAATAGCTCCTTTCCAATTCATGATATACCCTCAATATTAGCAAAATACTAATTGTTAATTGATCCTTTACTATTCATAATACACCTAAAGTATATGCAAGGTATTGGTGAATGGATGAACTATGGCGAGTTGGTTGGGAAGGCTAAACAACATTTCACTTGCACAACTTCATGATAATTTCCCCATGAAAGCTATTAGCATATCTTCAGTAAAAAAAAAAATTATATATCAATACAATGCCTTGAAAATGTCAATTCTTAGGTATCTGACTCATAATGATAAACTATTAATAACTAGCATGAAAGTTGAATTGAAATCTGTGTGTTAGTCAATTGCAAAATATATCAAGTCCTTCCAAGTTTGATTATTTACACAGAAGTTTAAAAAGTAACCATAACAGTGTAATAACAATTACCACACTCACAAAACCCACAATGATTTAATACATCTGCACATGCTGCAAAATTTTAAATTCTGTATTCCCGAAAACCCATGACCAAGTTCTTCATATATGCCTGTGTACCAAAATTTTGCAATGTGTCAACAACATGTATGGCTCTGCAATTGAAATTACATCCTTTAAAAGTTTCTACTCTGGTGATTTAATTTGCTCCTTGTCGTCTCTTCATGACAATTGTGGAAAGTCAAACATGACATTCTGTGATCGATTGCGACTACATCTACACTGGATATTCTGCACAGGAGAAGTTGAAAGTACATACATGTATTTTCAAGATTGTCTGCATGCAGTTGAACACAATTATTTGAAGAGAAAAGGCTTTTTGTGCAGGTTGTAATGTTATCAATTTCATAGCACTATAGGCTTTTGCAATAGCCACATTTTTCAATGGCACTTCATTTAATAGGGGCCTCTGACTTCCACTTTTGTTTCCATGTCACTTGGCTGTAAAAGATTAGATAAAACATCATCAACATTGATGTTGCAGAATTCCTCAAATATTGCTGCATACTTTTCATCACTGTCTCGTGTTTTGGATTGGATTGCAATATTCAGGATGTGCATCGGCTCATTACAGGCCTGAAAAAAATATTATTTTACGAATTAACACTGAAATCATGAACTGCTAATCGGGAAAACCAAACCTAGATAATATTGTATTTCTGACTAACTCTAGGGATCCGTTGCTGTCTTAGTCGTATCTTCAAGGTGATCATCTTCCCTTTCTTCTTTCTTGCAAGTAAATATTAATTAGTGTGTGCACTTGATTCTGTTCCATGGTTCCATTGTTATGATTTCCTTTTCATTACTGATAGCCATGGGACCTGGATCTTCAGTTGCAATGAGCTGTTCATTATCATTATCTTTCATGTTATATCGTGGAGATATTGGCTGATCTAGGATATCTGTTCTTGTGGATGAACATGGCAATTGGTGCACGGGTCTGGCATCAGTAGATTTTATTTGGCCATGCCCTTACATCACTGGCTTTTTCTTGGCCCATGAAAATACAGGTCCTCGGCTTTGAATAACAAGGAGAAAATCATGAGAATAAAATGATGTAACCGAGTCAGTATCACACATAAAATGATATTTAGTGGCAAGAAAGAAGATTTTCTCTCAAATAATGTCAACAGGCAAGACCTAATTGGCCTAACTTCCCGATATATGACTTCAAGCGACTTCCATGTGATTCAAGCTGAAGGAGAATCTGATTGGACAGCACCAATGGCAGATCTCAAGGTGATAAAGCAGATGCTCGGAGCTGAAGTGTGCACCAACACACTATTCCTATATGCTTCACTTTGTGTGACATGACTTCCAGGGTATTGGAAAGAAGACAGTGGTACCCAAATTGATTGAGATTGTACCCTAACAGAAGGCCAAGGAGTTTTACCACAAAAAGTCATTTTGTTGCTGAAAGCAATGGATGCAAAGCTATGGTTGCACTGTTTATAGGCAGGTTGGAAGATGGTCTTCATTCGCTGTAATACAATATCTTATGTACGAAAGCGACTGCTGCCAAAAACTATCTTGCAGGAGCAATTGTCACCTACATCCTCAACTGCATGTTATCACTTTCTGAGGAGCAACCACCAGGTGATGATATGCATGGCTATGATGAAGGCATGAATGCTACGTAATGGGAACATTTGAGAAAAGCAAGGCAATTGTCTCATGCAGAAACAAATGAATCAATTAAACATGCATCCCTGATATGACGGATGCGAATCCTGCTCGAGAAGCACTTCAAAGTTATTCATTGAATATCTTCTAGCTGCGAGGTTTTTCAGATACAACTGCAGCAAGCATCCCTGATATGATGGACGCGAATGTTGCTCCAGAAGCACTTCAAAGTTATTCATTTGAATATCTTCTAGCTGCGAGGTTTTTCAGACACAACTGCAGCAAACTGCTTTTTATTCTGTATGTGGGCCATGCCAGGTGTAATCTATGACAACATGGACAAATCCAATTTCAAAGTGGCACTTCGTCTGAGGAAGAAAGTGTCAAGGAAAAGTGGGCAGTCACTGGCCAGTTGTATGTTTGGATAATTACTCATGTTATATCACAGTAACACCTGTATGAACTATGAATACCACTGGGATAAACATCACACAAGTTGATATGTTTGAAAAGATTCGTTAGACTTGTAAATTGAGTATCAACAGGCCTATTATGAATAAAAAAGTTGACCATTTCTAATATCTTGTAATGATGTTGTATACACTCTTCCTGTGACTTGAGTATAATAGATTTAAATCCTCTTGCCATTTTTAAAGTTTTTTGTTATAAATTGCCACTTTGTATTTTAAGAACAGCTTTCATGGTGGAATTGCCAGGAAGCAATTTTGTGATTGCAAAATTACGCTTAGATTTTGCCTCTATCACCCCGAACTAGCTTATTTATTTATCAATATTTTGCTAATATTGAGGGTATATCATAAATTGGAAAGGAGCTATTAACAATTTCATGGTTTAAATGCATTGCTTGACCCTAAAAACATAGGTATAGACACTGAAATCAGCATTCTATCACAAATATCAAGGAAGTTATGGTCATTTTTGTTAACGGTTGGCGGCCATTTTGTTTTTGGCCAATAAAAAGAATACCTGAGGATGCCAAGGTGATACCATGCTGAATCTGCCTCATGACACAACAGAGTACCAAAATTAACCATAAAACATCATTCATACCCCAAAACATGCTTTTATAACCTGCTAATAGACTAATATTTCCAACATTTTGGCTAATCAGCGTCCCAATTTTTGATGACCTAATTAACCCACTTCGGCTGACCCAATTTTGGCAGACTTTTAGTATGTTGTTCTTATGACTCTATACTGTGAGAAAATGCAATAAAACAATTTCTTGCAATTTTTTTGGGGTCAGGGCATGTTATGACATAAATTGACTGGACTAAATGTGGATCCTCCTGAACTGAGTGTCACAGTTTCAACACGGTGTCAGAGTAAGTATTTTATCAGAGATAGCCCCTGCAACCACTTCATCACAGCTTGATAGCCAATGGGCTGACAGTAAACTAGCATCACAGTTCAAACACTGATATTGAAGGCAGCATTACATTTGTGATCCCAATGATCTATCACAGGCAGTCACCAGTCTAATCCTACCAAATTGCAGCTTTGTGAGCATTCACGGTAGACAACTGTTTAATTCCCAACAGAGTTGTTTGATTAATCTACAAACTTGCTGATTTACAAATTTAAACTTGAATGGAACTTGCTATAAACAAAAGGCTTTGACAATGTGTTTATAAATGTGTGTATTATGTGATGTATATTCGTTCTTGCAGCCCATTGACTGCGAGGCTGTGAGGTCGAACCTGCATGGGTTTTCCCAGACCCAATTTTCACTACGACAATGAGTTGAAACTGTGATGCTTAGCTTGGTGGGTTCACATTATCTTGCAATGCTAGAATACAGTCATCTCTGACATCACAGTTCAACAGCATAGAAAGGAACTTGAGATTACACGTAAATATGACAAAGACTGTAACTAATGGACCGGTACCGTCCTAAATATTTATTGGTTTCAACCAACTTCTATGCAAAAGCCATTCAGCCACAATGCTTATTTCAAAAACATCTTTTATGTGAAAAATAACGTGCAAGCACTTTAAGCTGCGTCAAAGACTCTCCCTCCACCCCCCCCCCCCTCAGGCCACTTCTAGATACGTCCCTGCTATCACCCCTTATCAACAACCACTATTGTTCCATGACTACTATGTAATTGTTGTGTCGGTCTATCTATTTATATTTTTTGAATTTGAATTTGAATTTATTGAACCTCCAATGGAGAGAAATATATACAAATTAACAATCATAAAAACATATATCACAGTCTAATTAAAAACAACACCATGTAAAAACAATTTAAAGCACAGTTGGTATTGATTTATAATCAATAGTCATTGGATCAACTGATCCCTGAAACAGAATTGCTATTGAACATCCCCTGTTTAAGCTTCAATTATATCAATTTAATGGTTCAATTGAGGGCGCTCCCAAGAAAGAGTGGATGTGCCAGATGGAAGAAGAAGACGCATGCGTGCGCATCTCTGATAGCTTGACACTTGACCCCAAAAGGAACAGTCCATTAATTTTCTTTATTAATTTTTTCTGTTACGGTGGGCCACCAAAATCGACTGGGCTCGAGTAAAAATTCCATTGAGACTGTATTTCAAATTTGAGTGAGATTGGTAGGAGAGGGCGATCGTGACAGTGCTAACAAGATCAGCCAAAATACTTGGGGTAAGAACTGCTTCACGCAGCTAAAAACTGATCATGTCCTGAAGTTTTTGGGGACATTTACATAAAGTGGAGATATCCTTAGTTTTTTCCAAAGACACAACTTTCTAAAGACGCTTTGTTGGAAGTTTCAGAAACAATTTATTTTGTTAAAAATATATTTATATGTGAATGACCTCACTCATCCATAACACAATTCGTCGTAAAAGATATATTTTAAGCATTGTAACACGTCCTCATACAGTGGTCCCTGTGTTATAAGACCACCCCTTCTGCAGTTATGAAGCGGTCTCTCATGGGGGTGCAGTTTCTTGTCGGGGTGCAAAATGTACTAGAAATAATACTTAGTGCGGGAGGAATGCATTCACAAAATGCAAGTCGGTCTTGCAACAGGGGGTCTTACAACGCAGGTACCACTGCATATCTGTATCTGCTCATAAATGTACAGCAGCCAAGTGTCAGGTCTGGTCAATTTGCAGTACTAGCAGTGACCTGGAAGTTGCTCTTATGGTTTCTTGGCAGAATGCATTATCACCCCAGTCCAATAACAGAAATTGCATGTCTTCTAATTGGATGAACAGCATTTGCAAATGCGGAAGCATGGCAAAGATCTCGCAGATGTTTCAGCTGATCCCCCGGTATATATATCAACACTGTACGTAAAACACGCTGGTGTCACCCTGTAAAACTTGCTGCGTTATACTTTAACCGAAGCTACTGTATTGAATTTTTTTTAAATGCCATTTTATGCCAAATTTTTTTTTGTTTTTACGGCATGTACTGTGGTTTTAACAGTACTTCTATAAAAGTAACACAGCTTGGTATACAAATTACAGTGCACTATTACACAAAACGATAAAACAACAGTTCCTACCCACAAGAAATCATCACAAACCAATATTATGGGTTACAGCATGCAGTTGTACTGTTGAGGTGGCCTCCTGCAGGACATTTTATTTCTGTAAACTGTGTATAATAATGTACATGTTTTATTGAAATTTTTAGAACTGCATTCAGTTGTAAATATCCAATCCTATCCAGGGGCATATCAAGAAATGGGCTGAGGGGGGGGGATTACATTGGGTGAATACGAGTGCTTCGCAGCTTTTCCTATCTCTTCCATGTTAATTTTGGGCGGGGGGGGGGAACCATGGCCTAATGGTCCCCCTCCCTTAATACGACCCTGATCCTATCTTACCCTACAAACTATGGTTGTCAACAGTAAAGGGAAATTTATTTTGTATTCATAACAATATGAGTCCTAAAAATGTGTTGAATATGAGCAGAGATATCTTTCGGCAGTGGAGTTGTCAACTGGAAGTGTCATAGATTCATTGAGATTTTTTTTTTCTTGGGAAATTCATATTGATTCTCAATAAGTATGGATCTATACATATTGATTTCTGATACGCATAAGGCGATGTGTATTAACCAAACTTCAGAAATGTACAGCTCGCAAACAATGTTTGGAAATATGTCACACACTGTTAACCAAGCTGCCGGAAGTTACTGATAAAACAACAGTACATAATTTGTCTTTTAAAAATGTTTGAGTGTTTGTCTTATGGTATATAAGTCACTTATTCACCATGCGATCAGGAATATGCGTTTATTACACCTTGGGCTAAGTCCTCTCTAGATAAATAGCATATTCCCTCTGCCATGATGAATAACCTATAAAAAATTTCGTGTTTCTAACAGATCATTTAAGTGGTCAAAAACCAACAAACAGAAAAAATTAGTTACATCTATATCGTTTACAATCCGTCTAGAATTAATAGAAATATACCATACTGCTGACAGTGTATAGCTGTATATTTAACAGCATCAAAATTAGCACCCAAAACTACTCAAATATGCATTTGACCATATATTCAACAATTCTTTTTTGCAGCGTGCACTTTAAATTTAGTTCCAAAAAGTTGTGATTTTCCTTTTAAGTAATAAAGATGATAGCCTGAACCAAAGTTAAGGTTTCTTGCTGAAAGGAATGAGTTCCCCTGACTCCCTGAGTTCTTAAACTTCTCTAGATAAGTTGCTCTTAGACATGCATAACTTTGTCTTCTCTGGAGAGCACTGTGATTTATCTAAAAAATGGTCAAAATTTACCAGTTTTCCAGGAATAACAAGCAAACAAAGAAAGGTATAATCTTGACTCATATTTTTTTGCCTCGGCCCTGTCACGGTCTCAATGTCCACAGCCTGGGATATGTGCCCGAAGTGTGTTAGAATAGGTCAGTCTCCATTTGTAGTTCTGAATTCATGTATAGCTGGCATCGCAAAGCGATAGGAGCCGTGTTGGAATCCCCTTTGGTGTTCTTGACAAAGCCAAGTAGTTTGACTTAATGAGTGTGTTTCTTGAATGTTTGATTCTTTGGGCAGCTGGTTGTTACGTTCTTAAGTCAGCATTGAGTGTTGTTAGTTAGAATCTAATGTGTAGATTGGGTGATTATTATACAATTATGGACTTCGGTTGAGGTCAATATCAGGTTTTACGGATCTGACCGATGAATATCACTAGGTCAGGTCCGTAAAACGTGATATTGACCGAAACTGAAGTCCACAATTGTTTTGTTCCATAATAATTTTTTTTTGGGGAAACTTTTTTTTTCTGGAAAATTTTGTTTTTGTGGAAATTTTCTTTTTTCGGAATTTTTTTTTTTTGGGGGGAAACATTTTTTTTTTAGAAATTTCTTTTTTTTTGGAAATTTTTTTTTTTGGGAAAATTTTGCTTTTTCGAAAGTTTTTTTTCCAGGGAGGTCAATAAAAAATGTTATATTCACTGATCAGTGAATAACACATGTGTTATTGACCTGCCTGTCACACACCACTGCACACAGGTGAACATCACATTATGCAGGTGGGTTGTTGGCCAATCAGGAGGCTTGTTACATAGGGGTCATGGAACAAAAAGTGTTAAAAAATAGATAATTGTTAATTGTTGGTCACAAGATTTCATCTAATTTGCAAAAAAAAAACAGCCAGATAACATGTCATCTGATGGGCTTCACCAAAGACAAAAATAGCCCTGTCGCCTTGACATTGTGCCACCTGCCTGTAATCCCTGTTGTAATTTGAATATATGGAGACAGATCTATTACGTTAGGTAAACCAAGGAAAATTTCTAATATAATATGTTGAATAAAAGTCTACCACAGAATAAAAATAAAGTTCAACAACTAGAAAAGTATTGAGACAAATAAACGCATCTTAAGCATTTTTCTCTCGTATATCAATAGCTTACGAGACATTTTATTGTCGATAATGTCTAAGAAAGTTTTCAACATATCAGATGCATGGTGAATGTGGCATTTAGACAATGCTTCTTCCAATAGGCCCTATTCAAAGATATGAACATATTGTTGTTGGAAAAAAGGTGAATATCATATCGTAGGTGTTTATCTGGTATCTGTCAATTCTGTTTCAAACCAATAGCTTACGAAACAATGGCAAGACATCTGATTTTTTAAATATAAAAAAACATAACTGAAACTCAAAGATAGTTATGTGCTAATGGTATCCCATAAATTCTCTGTTTCACACAGCAATATGTTGTTCTATAAAGATGAAAGAGGATTTATAGACCTATTGTAACATTTTTATGTTAGCTTAATTTATATGCCGTTTCTAACCCAATACATATTGTTTTTACTTCTCGGATCGAGCGATCCAACAGATTTTCTGCCTAGCCAAAAAAAATTGAGCCCGCCCAATTTTCCTTAAATTAACATTCCAAATTAATTGAGGCTACAGCCTTTTTTTAGACCAAGCCGACCCTAGAAGCCTCTAGAAGATCCGAGAAGCTAAAGATCAATTATGTCCGGCTGGAAAAAAGTTACAAATATCGTAAATGTGGTGACATGAAGAATAGTCGACCTGTGCAAATAACCATTAACCAAGTGATTTAATTAAGGCGCACCCTTGGCGGTCTAAACTGACTGAGTGTGCAGGGACGGATCAAGGATTTTTCTAAAAGAGGGGAGCGGTAACACTTACAACATTGAAGTTTATAGAACTTTTTTCCCCCAAATAGATTGATTGACTGATTGATAGGTCATTTATTGCTTTGCACATTACAAAAAATTAACTTGCCTAAGCTGGATGATAGGGTATGCTAACACAATCAGGCGAGACAAATTGGCGCATCAAAGATGTTCAAACTAATGCAATATGCTCAGTTTTAAGAACAACCAACGTCAATTTTTAGGGACCATTATAATAGGCGTACCTGGTGCAAAAATATAGGAGTCCTAAATGCTCTTAATATTCTTTCAAAATCCCCTTCCATTGATCCAATGTTTTTGTCAACATGGTGCAAAAATACAGGAGCCCAAAATTCTCTAAATATTCCATTCACCCAAACTACACTGCACCACTACTGATCCAATGTTCTTACAAACACAAAACAAACCATCTTTCCTTTCTCATATCTTTATAGCAGCAGCACACTTGCACATAGCACCCTATTACCATTTTGGCATCCATTAACCATGTGCCACCCCATAAAAAGCCACAGGAAGTTGACACAAGCTAAATGTGCTCACCAGGGGGCCTGCAATTCTCCCCCTAGCGGCCCATTGCCACACCACAGCAGTGGGCCTGCAAGTTTCATTGCAGTGTTGTGCAGTTCACAGCTACTGTTGTCAGTTATCCACAGAGCCTTACAGCCTTGCAGCAGTTACCAATTGACAGACTCTGTTTACTTTTGATGTTGCTTTGGATTATTGGATAATCATTCAGCTTCATTCTCTTGTTGTCAGCTTGGATATAGATTAATTGGTCTCTCACCAAAAATTGTAAGTACTATTTTCTTATTATTGTTATACTTTGTCAGTTAAATTTAGTTCATTCTCATGAAGACATAAATGTGATGGTATGTTAAGACACAGTTGTTAAACCATCACAAAGTACTTGCTACGAAATATGTTTTAGGTGGATAAATATATATTGAAACACAAGTTACACATGTGTCACCATTGATTGTGAAAAGAACACTGAGTTGAATTGCAGTGAAATTTTAGACAACTAAAAAAGAAACAGAGTGGTATACATGTAGTCAAGATAAAGTATCTCACATGTCACCACTGCTCAAAGTATGGCACTTCAAGACATTTAGTGCAGAACAAGCTTAAAAGTTGTTTTTTTAATCACTTGAGAAGAGTTGTGTGATAATTAATGATGTCCTCTATTTTTTGGACCAGTGATTTTCCTTTATATGCTTTTCCATAGTGCTCTGGTTATTCTGATTTTTAATGGAATGAGAAAATATGATATGATAGTTTATTTTGCTTTAAATCCATTGATTAACTTATACTCCTAATACTTCCCTTCTTCCATTGCTGCCCAATTCCATCCATTGCTCTTAGCCGTCCCTCTTCTTTGTACCCTTATTTGCTTCGATCCTTGTTCTTTCCTTTCTTGCTTCATTCCTTATTGTTTAGTTTCTCCTTTGCTTCCTTCAATTATCTTCTTCTTGTTTCATTCCTTTTCTTGTCACTTTCTTGTCACTTCCGACTCCCCTGTTTCCCAATCTTTTCCTTAAATTCCTTTTGCAGTTTCCTAAAAAAAGTTTTCTGTTTCATTCATAATTTTTCTCACCTGCGTTATTCCTTGCCTCCTTACTTTACCTTGTCTTCCTGCTTTATTCAGTTCTTTCTGACTCCCGAAAGTTCCTTTCGCGTGGCATGCCTGCTTCTTTGTTTGTCTCATTTTCGCTATCCTTTCTTGATTCCTCTCTTGCTTCCTTTCTCCTTTCTTGCTTGAAATTGCTTCCTTCTTGCTTCCTTCTTCCCGTATATCTTCCTTACTTCCATTCTTTCGAACATTCTTGCTTTCCGTCTTTCTTTCTAGCTTGCTTCCTTAATTGCTTCCTTGCTCACTTTCTTGCTTACATTCTTAATTCTTGCTTTCTTGCTTCCTTCTTTGCTCCCTTTCTTGCTCCCTTACTTCCTTTCTTGTTTACTTGCTTCCTTTCTTGCCTCCTTTCTTGCTTCTTTGTTTACTGTTTCCTTCCTTGCTTCCTTTCTAGTATTCTTTCCTTCCTCTGCTCTTGCTTCATTTTCTATTTCCTAGCTTGCTTCTTCGCTTGTTTCCTTCCTAGTTTACTTTCTTGCTTCTTTGTTGCTTTCTTTGCTTTTTTTCTCTCTTCATTTCTTGATCTCTTTTGTGTTACTTTTCCTGTTTCGATTCCTGTCTTTATATATCATGACTACAACGTATATTGCCATCAGGCTGCAAGCCTCAGACACAGACAACCCCTTTTCTAACATTGTTTTGTCTGTAATGTGATATATATACACTGTGAGTGATGGCTTGTAGAAGGCAACATCAGACAGTTTAACGCCTATAAAACAACACTCTTACCTATCTGGCGCTGCAGTTGAGGAGTAGCACATTTGTTAGTGTTTTCGGGTTTGCTTTGATAGTTTGCATACTCCCACATGTTAGCATGCAATGTTCAGTATATGGAATCACAAGTAGCAATTTTTTGAAAAATTGACTATAGAAGTCTATATCCGTGGAGCCGTCAATTCTTGACATTTTTCAATGCAAATGGATGACTTGTGTTTTACAACTCATATATGTGCACATAAAGGCAATTTGATTATTTATAACTGATATTAGACTAAAAATCAGATGTATAATTGTTTCGTTTGCCTGTCACAACAAGTGGGGTCATTCTCCTTAAATCAAATTAACATTTAAAGTATTGCTAAAATCATCAGTATGATGGCTCACGCAGTCCAATGTTCAATGTACAACTGTCCACCAACACTGGAGAATGGTATGGCACTATCACAGAAATCTTGGGCAATGTTCCCCTTGTCTCTGCCCATGGACGCTGTGCTATGGCTGCCCTGAGCTGTATCATTGTGGAAGGCTCACCACGAATTTCATGCCTGCATTGCAGTGCATGACCAAGAGTATACAATACTACAAAACAATACTCTTTATGTATATCAATTAAAAGCATTGATCAGCATTGATCAGCACAACTGCATGAAAGCTTCTATAGTTTCAGAGAGAGGGGTAGCAATATGATTCTGCTGGCTGAGGGGCGAAAGGGTTTTCGGGTTCACCTGGTTAGTAAGTGACTGACTGCATTCAGGTGTGTTTCAATTAACCCTGAACCCTTGTGGGCCACTGATGAGCAATGGGTTGCAGTGGGGCTGATTGGGGTTACTGGCCAGCACTTAGTGAGAACTCAGCTACTGGATGTTTGAATGGGATGGATCAAGAGCCTCCCGAAACTGATGTGTATGACTGAAATGGGATCTTGTATGGGTCAATGTAATACAAGAAATGCTCATCAGGCCAGCAAAAAAAAAGGGAGATGAAATATCAATGGCAAAATGGATTTCTATTTTCCAGTGACCAAAAAATGATTCATTTTACTGACCGCATCCTTTGCAGACCAATTTTTTAATCTCCAAGACGTTTTTTTTAAAAAGTTATTGATCATTAACACCTGTTCTTGCAAAAGGGTTTTCTCTGACAGCAAAACAAAGTTAGAATTTTTTTAAGTAATTTATTTTTCGGAATATTTGGGTTCATACAGTGACTATCATCCATATGAAATGAAGTATTTTAACAGAGGGACCATCTCACTCATGCATAAGAACTGACTCAGTGCATCACATTTTACAACACCTGAACTTATATTTCTGTCATGTGTCAGTCCTAAGTGAAATCAAAACAGGTTTTAAAAGTGATTGATCGTAAAAAGGCCATTATTTCCTCTTTCTTGTGAATGACATCAATCGTGTCCATCTGCCACTAGTTTAACCATAGTGATTTATATACGATTTTTTGTATGTCATTTTTTGAGGGACCATCTGGACTTTACATACATGTGCACATTTAATGTTTAACTTTCAAATCTCAGTTAAATGGATAAATTAAAAAGAAAATTCATTTGTAATGTAGTTTTATCTGTAAAAAGTCACTGTTTCTTTAGTAAAGCCACACACACTTTATTTGACCCCCTTCTTTTACATTGTATTACAAGTATAGTGAGTCTCATATGAACTACAAGAAGAGACCGTTTGGGATACTGCTTTGCACCAAAATGGTGCTTTATGTTGAACGAAAGCCGAATCGGGGAGGGGAGGGGGAAGCACCTGACGATTTTATTTTAAAAAGGGTTTACTGCACCTGAATATCGACTTAGCACTATGTTCCAGTCCCAAATGAAAAATAATTGTATGTTCAAACTTTTCTGGATCTGCCTCATCGCAGTTGAGTATGCCCCTTGTTGTCCTATTATAGTCTTTAATACCACTCTCCGTGCTCACAAATTATTAAACTGAGCAATATCTAGTCAATGCTATTCTTTTATGGTTTATCATCATGATCAGAATCACAATGTTACTGCTTCACTAAACAAAGCAATTATACGCTCAATTGCTCATATCCATTGGTCTATCTGCAGCTAAATATACCTCTATTGACTGCGCAATAAGTCATTGTTGTGTACGTGCAGCATTTACTCAGTGGTCACTGCCGTAGAACAACATCAATGCTAGGCAAATAGAGTAGGGCCTAATGTTGCGAAGTCAGATTAATGGTATTGTATGGTATGGTCAGTGTCATTCTGAGAACATTTCCCTAAGGGTTTTATCAATCATGTTATGTTCATCGGTTGTGTGCTGACTTCATCTCTGGTACTGTGTATCAAGAATACGCTGCAGTGAAAAATTTTTTTCTTCTGAAAAAATATGGATCCACTCTCGAACAGTGTGAAGATAAGCTGGCAAGTAATGTAAAGCAAAAAAATTTATCTATTGTAATTGTGGATTAAGCTTCATTTTTGTTTTCAAGTTGTTACAGCGGTTCCAGACTTTACTGTGTCTGTGTCATTCGTATTAGACGATGAAGATCCTTGCCCTGGTATCAGTGTCTGTGATTAGGAAATAAAATTGATTATAACACAGGGTAAATACGTTTATATGCAACACGTTGAGTTCTTTTTTCCTGTGAATCCTGTCTCACCAACCAATAAATCTTGAGGAGAGGTCTCACTCCTGTCTCTGTGAAAGGCTACACCATGTCCTGAATGTATGGATTCATTGGTAAGCTTGTATCTCCAATTCAGGTAATATATGGATTGTTTCTTGTCTTTGGCAAGTAAATATGCATTTCCACAAGAGGAAGATTCATTTATCGCAATAACTTATAAATGAATCTGTCTCTGTCTTGTGTATGAGCAATATTCATGTGTTTATGCATTATGGTCATTCATGGTTATTGGATTATGTAAATCAAAATGGATATTTGGCAAGAAGTGGGTTGTAGTGTATTGGACGATGGGTGACACCGTTAGCGCTTAGGTTAGCCTGATCGAAGATGTGGTGAACTAGTCCACGAATCTGGCTGATTCAGCGCAGCAATGATGGAGCTGAAAGGTACTGATTAGGACTGTGGAATAGCAGGGTGATATGATGATATGGACAATCATCTTTTTTATCAATGGAGGCTAATTACAGCTGGTCCCAAGCAAAAATTTATTGTGACCCAATCGAGGAGAATTTTTAATGAAATATTCTCTTCAAAATTTAATTGGCTTTCATGACTTGTAAAAATTACAAGTCTTCATCTATCTATATATATACACACTATACAGCTTCTTCAGTTTTTACAATGGAACTAAATTGAATGATCTTACAAGTAAGATTACCCTTTTTTAAAACCATGTCACTGATAAGCAGTAGTACTAGATGTGTCAGATTTATGAACAATTGTACCAAACCACACGACAGAAAATTGTCAAACTACCTGCTGGCAATTTCGATGTCTCAGGGGCTTAGCTGTGCCGACCTCATTCCAGTTGACATCAAGACAATAATCCAGGAAGTCCCTATTGTGTTGTGGTCTGTCCAAGATGGTGCTTAAACCAATTATTTACTACACGTTTTTATGACAAAATTAGATGCATAACTTATGTTCTACTTATGAGTTAGTCTGAATGTATAACTTATGTTCTGGTTATGAGTTGGCCTAAATTGATATATCCTACAGAGCTGGTATTCAGGCATTTAACTCAGCAGTGACCAAAGAACTCATTTTGGCAAAATCGCTTTGATTGGCATTTGTTGCTACATTCCCATAACATCTGCATGGGGTTCACTGTTGAACTCTTTCATGCGAGTTTGGATTCGATCCTACTGCCTTTGTGCCAGCAGGCAAGCAAATATAGTGAGCTCTTCAATCATTGTCATATCAGCAGGCAGGGGTTTAGATATGAATGTGTGGGCTATATAATAGCAGCTGTAATTGCCAGTAATCTGATTTTAACCATGAATTCTGCATTACTTTCATCATCCAATTCCCTTTTGTCTGTTTCCATCTCGTGCTCAGCTGGCAAAACTCAATGACTTGACAAAGATGCGCCCTCTCTTTATTTGCTTTTAACTTTTCAACTTTCACAAACTTTTAAAATCTGTTGTAGGTACTAGGATTAGGAGGGACACCCCATTCTCCCCTAATCTCACTCCTCCCACTCAAATGCAAAAGTATTGGACCAATCAAACAAATGCGATAAAAAAGCTGTGTGGCCATCCATTTGGTGTTTAGCGAAGCACTAAAGCTGTTGCTTTATGTGAAATATATTGCAGGTTTCCATCTTCGTCTGGTATGGTAGTTGCATAATAATAAGAAATATGGGGCTTCCCTAATATATGGATGTAGATTTTTCTATATGTATTGTATTATGCATAAATGTGTATAGAATTCAGAGTAATGCCAATGTTCAACAATTTACATAGACAAGTATATCCAAAAAGGGGGGTTTCAGTTGTTCTAAAAGATTAGTTGGGCAGACCACTCGATTTACAGTACAATGTAGCTGAATTAATATTCACGAAAATAATTTCGTGTATTTTTCCATCTTTTTTGAAAATATTGTTCATGTTGAAAGCATTTAAATTACATTTCTGTAGCTATGGATATAATTTTTCAGGTCGAATGCTGCGCCAGTACAGCCATTTTTCTTAAGGCCAAACCCAACAGTTAGTTATGTAAAAATTACAGACAGGTGATAGAGTAACCTCAAATAGAAAGATGTGCCAAGCAAATTGGTCAGAACTTTTTGAGCATCCTTTGTATTTAGTTACATGACTTCATTAAACCAAAAGTGCAGCATGGGAAAATCCTATAAAATGTCATAAAACAATTATGGAAATGTCATGTTATGCATTTTGTGCACATTTGATTACACCTCACAATAGCATATTGCATGTATACATGTATATGCAAGCCTTGAATTTGCTTGCGATTGTCCGCTCTAAAACTTCAAAGAGTGTTTTATTTTGTATACACTTGAGTCATTATTTAGGGCATGTGAACATGGACTTTCTGACTAAAGAGGGTCTAATAAGGATTACCTGAAATTAGATAACTTGATTGGTTGGTTGTATTATTTTAAAAGAGTTAATTCAAGTCAAGACTATAAAAAAAAACAGACGTGATTCACTTACAAATAAAGGTGGTTTAGACGAAGCAACTGCACATTTTATAAAAAAGTGTTTGCTGAAAAAATAAGATGAATGACATGCGAATGACATGCGAATGACATGCGAATGACATACGAAAGGATGCATCATCATGTATATTCAGCAGGCCACTTTGCTTCTTTACTGTCTCTTACTTTTTGTGTAAAAGACACAAATTTTCTTGAGGAGGGGCTTCACTTCTGTGAAAGGCTTCACCATGTCCTGAAGGTATGGATTCATCAGTTGACCTTTATCTCCATTACGCATAATAGATATATTGTCTGCATGTGGCAAATATGAGGTTCCTATTATTCCTCAAACCTCATCGGAACATTTAAGATCCTATACCTTCATTATCATTGCACTGGAACAGCCAGATGCATGGACTAATTCTTCATATCTCATAATAACCACAGTGCTCAGGGTGTCATCCATTGACCAATTCACTACAACCCTCTTATTGCCAAATATTATGATTTACATAATCCAATGGCCAGAATGACCATAACACATCAACACATGGATATTGCTCATACACAATGACAAAGACAAATTCATAAGTTATTATGATACATAAATCTTTCTCTTTTGGAACCTCATATTTGCCACACGCAGATAATATCTATTGATGCCGGCTGATACAAGATATGAGCCGGCATCTTTTTTATCCACTTGTGCATGGTGACAAACGGTTGGCTCAAGAAAATAATATCCATTTTAAGACCCACGCAGAGGTCTGTTCACTGTACCAACCAACATGACCAATCTTCTAACAGAAATTGTGAAACTACCCACTGGCAATTTTGATGTCTCAGGGGCTTAGTTGTACCAACCTCATTCTAGTTGACACCAAGCCAATAACCCAGGAAGTCCCAAATGTACTGTGGTCTGTCAGAGTTGGCGCTGTTGTTGGTGCTTAAACCAATTGTTTAATAAACATTCAGATTGCATTTTTGTGAAAATATTTTGGTATTTACAGATAGATAGATAGATATAGATAGTAGGGTGCATCGTCTGCCCCCTAAAAATGAAAAAATTTACATTTTCATTTGCACTTTTGCCATATTGTTCCTTTGCCCGTAGAAACATATTCTGCAAAATTTCAATAAGATCGAATGTGGCCTTAGGGTGGCACTTTTGTGTTAAAGTTGAGTCCAAAATTTTCAAAAAATGATGCTTTTAAAAGTCGCGGTTAGAAATATCTATCTTATGGTTGGTTGTATGATTTCAATTCATATGCCATTGTTCTAAGAAGAAAATTATCTTTAATTTGAATGGTAGAAAGCTATATTGCTGAATATTTCTCATGCTTTAGTTTTTTGGAAAGCTGGGAGTTTTGGCCTATTATGACAAATGTTTGGAAAAATAAACTTGAAAAGGTCAACTTCTGCCTAACTTTCACATAATCATTAGAATAAAACATAAGGAACACTTCACTGAAGAAAGTAGAAATGTCATATTTTTTCTGGATGGTTATTCATCAAATTGGAATGTGCAAATTTGCATTAATTACATGTGAATATGAGAAATACAACAGTTCATTGAGACACCATTCTGCCTCTCTTTTTCTTCTGACTACACCATAGTGCCATCAAGGTTTTATCAGATGATGTAGTTCACAATATCCTCACTTTGTAGATTTCTTTGAGTTTCCAAAGTCATATTAACATCCTTTTTTTGATTTATCACATTTTACCCATAAAAAAAGAAAATATCTCAGCACTATTGCGACTTCTACTCAATGGACACCATTGATGTTGGTATTCAAATTAAAGCTCTCTTTCTAAGGAATCTAACTGTGCCAACCAGAAATCATTTCAATTAAAATTGACAATATAATTTATAACCGCGAATCGCTAATATATGACCTAACATTGAAATTTCAAGGCTGTTGTGCCACCCTTTGGCATTGGAATACTTTCCTAAAATTTTGCAGGGCTTCTTTTGTGATATAAGGGAACAACCATAAACAAGTGCATGATGTTTTGAAGATATAGGGGCAGATGATGCACCCTAATAGATAGATCGATTTCTTTCCCCTCATTTTTCGCATTTCAGCAATGTCAGACATGTATATAGACAGTAAAGTATAATTTGTATGTATCTATAGATTATCTTCTAGTCTTGAATCAATCAAGGATTTCAACTCCTGAACTACAAGTAAATTGATCTTGCATACAGATGCAGGTGTTCCACTATTTAAACACAGCAGTGACCCAAGAGCTCATGTTTGCCATATCATTGTGATTGGTATTTGTTGCCCAATGCCAAGTTTCCATTATGTCTGGGTGAGTTGAAGGAGTGAACTGTCAGACCTCTTTCCTGCTGAGTTGGGATGTCTGCAGGTGGATTCAGTTGAATTCCATACTCTCCTCACCCAATTGGTTTGTGTCTGTTTACATCTTGTGCTTAACTGGTCAACCCAATGACCTGAAAGGATGCACCCACTCTTTCTTTGCTTTAACTTTTCAACTTTCACTAACTTTTTTTAGAACTGTTCAAGGAAAAGGATTGAAGGAACACACCATTCTCTCCTAATCACACCCACCCCGCGCAAATACTGAAGTATTCAGCCAATCATACAAAAGCAATGAAAGCTATGCTTCCACCCATTTAGTGTTTGACGAAGCACTAAAGCTGTTGCTTTATGTGAAATATGTTGCAGTTTTCCATCTTTGTCTGGTATAGTAGTTGCATGATAACTAGAAATACAGGGCTCCCCTAATGTCTGGAGGAAGAGTTTAATTACTGTAATATAGATGCAGAAATGTACACAGAATTTAGAGTAATGGCAATATATTCAACAATTCACATATAGAAAAGTAATTCCCTAAGGATTTTAAATTTCATTGTTTGTACGTTTTTCAAATAAAATTGCAGTCTTATAAGGTGTCAAGTACCCGCAACATAATTATTTGTCATTTTGTTTATTCAAATTGCTATTCTTATAAGCAGTAAAATGTAATTTGTCAAACAAATTGGTCAGAACTTTCGGAATAGCATTTGCATTATCTGAAGACATCAAATCCAAAGCATGGCTTGGAAAATCCTATAAAAAGTCATAAAACAATAATGGAACGGTCATGTTTTTCTCTAAACAATTGATTAGATATCGTAATATGCTCATTGCATGTATACCTGATATTTGGGGACCTTTTCATTTGTTTGCCATCTTTCTCTGTAAAACTTCAATTGGTGTTTTGTTTTGGATTAGATTATTTTTTCTGCATAAATAATAGACTTGCTGGATAAAGATGGTGTATTGAGGGTTACCTCAACAGAAATAACATGATTAGTTGGTGAATCCTTTTCGAATAACTAATCCAAGTCAAAGCTTGTTGACTGAACTGACAATTAAGTGACACATTGACAAATAATGGTTATCTCGATGAGATGCAGTGACTGCGGATTTTATGTAAAAGGTTTTTGCTGTTAGATTTATATTAGTATGTAGTCATTTGTGTCTGGATCCGCCTCAGTCCAATTGTGTATGCCCCTTTGATGTCGTATTATATTCTTGATTATCAGTGACATAACTGAGCGGCCATTCAGGCCACTCTTCTCTTTATTGGTTACCATCATGATCAGAATTACAATGCTACCTTTTCACCAAACAGCAATTGCATATCTGTTGGTTCTGTCCGCAGCTCTCTCGATCAATCAAATGCACAATAAGTCATTGTCATGTATCTGCAGCATTTACTCAGTCGACAGTAGTCACTGGTCACTGCTGCAGAACAATATCAATGCTGACCAAATAAATAGAGTCGCTCCTAATGTTGTGAAGTTAGATAACCAAATGGTATAGTATGGTATGATGAATGTCATTTCCAAAACATTTCTCGAAGGGTTTCAATCAATCACATTACATTGCTTGTGTACTGACTTCATCTTTAGTACTGTAACGCTCTGTAGACCTAAAATATTCTTTCAAAATATATTATGGTGAATAAGATTTATTTAAGAGAAAGTTTCACTCAAAATGCAAGTTTGCGAAAATGTGGTGGAACAAATATTTGACATCATTCGGACGAGATATTCAGTTTCTAGACCCCTTACAGTGTTTGCTCAACATGTACGATATCCTCTGATAAGGTAGATAAGGTGAATAGACCTACTTTGTATGCAACATGTTGAGGTCTCTCTCTCCTTGATCTCACTAATCATCACAATAAATTCTTCTGAGCAAGCTTAAATATTGAATTCAATGTTACATGAACGACATGTGAAAAAACACATGTATCTTTATAATTATATATAGCTGGCCACTTTTCCTGATGGATTCCCTGGTGGACTCTTGACTCCAAAACACACAATATATGTACAGTGTACGCATTGCCACAAGAGGAAGATTCAGAAGATACAACTTATGAATCCCTCTCTCTTGTGTATGAGCAATTTCCATGTGTTTATGCATTATGTTCATTCGTGGTTATTGGATTATGTAAATAGGACAGTGGTTGACACCCTGAGCACCTAGGATATGGGATATGGTGATTTAGACCCTGCATCTGGCGGTTTTGGTGCACTAATGATGGAGACACAGGAGCTCAAAGGTTCTGATGAGGCCTGTCGACCAGGAGTGTGATATGGATGTAGAACAGTTGGTCTGAGAAAATAGTATCCCTTTCAACACGCTGGTCCACCCATATAGTGTTCTGTTCAATGTGCCAACCAACAAGACCAATCTTCTGTCAGAGAAGTTGTGAAAATAGCCATTGGCAATCTCGATGTCTCATGGGCTCCGCTGTTCCAACCTCATTCTAGTTGACATCAAGCCAATAATCCAGGAAGTCCCAAATGTATTGTGGTCTCTGTGAGATTACACTGTGGTTACATAAAGCATGGACAGGGCATAAAGCAATTATTCATAATCATTGTGATTATATTTTCATGAAAATTGAAACTTGTTGTGTGGCCTTTGTTCTACTTCTGAGTTAGTTACATTCTCACAAATTGATCTTGCTCAATCTGCTCTTATTCCTCCATTCAACTTAGCAGTGACCTGAGAATTGATGTTTGCATTATCGTTTTGAGTAGCATTCATTGTCCAATGCCAATTTCGTATTATGTCTGGGTGGATTGAAGCAGTGAAAGCTGAAAGGTCGATCTCATTGAACTGTTAGAAGTCTTTCCTGATGTGTAGGGATTTCAAAGTTGCTGCCTCTATGTCTGCAGGTGAACACATTTAAAAAACAACTGCCTTCATTTTCTTATCAGCCGGCAATGATTTATGTATAAAAATATTCGCTATATTTACTGATGTAACTTGTAAGATTATGGCTTCATCATGAATACCATATTCTTCTCATTCAATCGCCTCATGTCTGTTTCCATCTTATACCTGACTGGTCAAACTTAATGACTTGAAATGAATGCACCCTCACTTTCTTAGCTTTAACTTTGCAACTTTCATTAAATTTTTTCTAGAACTGTCGAAGCGACAAAGATTGAAGGAACACCCCATTCTCCCATAATCACAAATACAGAAGTATTGGACCAATCACACAAATGCAACAAAAGTCATGTGTCCAACCATATAATGTTTTGCGAAGCACTAAAGTTGTTGCTTTATGTGAAATATGTTGCAGGCTTCCATCTTCACCTGGTATGGTAGTTGCATTATAACAATAAAAATGGGGCTTCCCTAATGTCTGGATGTTTTCTCAATTGTATTATTTTGTTGCAGGAATGTGTACCAAATTTAGAGTTATGAAAAATGTTGTTTAACAATTCACATGGACAAGTAAATCACAAAGGATTGTAATTTCTCTTGTTTGTTTTTTGCAATAAAATTACAGTCCTATATGGTGTTGTGCACATGCAACACAATTGTATCATATTGTTTATACGAATTGCTATTGTTATGTAGAATAATCAGTACACTGCAATTTGCCCTCTGGAACATGATAATATATGACGGGCTAGTTATGTCGTTTCAGTATTGCCTTGGGTACAATAATCATAACGTCATGACAGTGGTGTACTGTACAGGATAATCCTGTAAAAAGTCATTACAGGCGATTTCATTACCATGCGATTCTTGTCATTCACACTTGGCTGTGAGGAATCAATGCTAAACAGGCACTTGCTTCGTTTGATATATCAACTGTGTGACATTCTGTTGGGTCTGAACCAATCAGATCATCCAAAAATGCTATGTATTTTGAGGGCCAAGAACCTTAGAATCGTGTACTAATGAAATCACCTGTAAACAATTTTTGAAATGTCATGTTTTTTGCTCTAAACAGTTGATTAAATATCCTAATATGTACATTACATGTAGGCTGGTACGTGCAATTTGAAATCTCAATGGTATAATACAGTCATTAGTTCAATCATGTATGTATTATCATTTATGTTGCGGCCAGTACGGTGAGACAACTTTATCATTGTCTTCAATGGTAAATCTCTATGGGTTCACTACTTTTCAAGCACAACTGTATATAATAGCTGCTGTAATTGTCAGTAATCTGATTTTCACCATGAATTCCGCTTTACTTTCATCATCCAATTCCCTTTCGTCTGTTTCCATCTCATGCTCAGCTGGCAAAACTCAATGACTTGAAAAAGATGCATGGATCCACTCTTTCATTGCTTTTAACTTTAAAACTTTCACAAACCTTTTAAAAACTGTTAAAGGTACAAAGATTGGCGGGACACCGCATTCTCCCCTAATCTCAGTCCTCCCACTCAAATGCGAAAGTATTTGACCAATCAAACAAATGCGATAAAAAAGCTGTGTGGCCATCCATTTGGTGCTTAGCGAAGCACTAAAGCTGATGCTTTATGTGAAATATATTGCAGGTTTCCATCTTCGTCTGGTATGGTAGTTGCATAATAATAAGAAATATGGGGCTTCCCTAATATCTGGATGTAGATTTTTCTATATGTATTGTATTATGCATAAATGTGTATTGAATTCAGAGTAACGCCAATGTTCAACAATTTACATAGACAAGTATATCCAAAAAGGGTGGTTTCAGTTGTTCTAAAAGATTTGTTGGGCAGACCACTCGATTTACAGTACAATGTAGCTGAATTAATATTCACCAAAATAATTTCGTGTATTTTTCCATCTTTTTTGAAAATATTGTTCATGTTGAAAGCATTTAAATTACATTTCTGTAGCTATGGATATAATTTTTCAGGTCGAAGTAAAAATTACAGACAGGTGATAGAGTAACCTCAAATAGAAAGATGTGCCAAGCAAATTGGTCAGAACTTTTTGAGCATCCTTTGTATTTAGTTACATGACTTCATTAAACCAAAAGTGCAGCATGGGAAAATCCTATAAAATGTCATAAAACAATTATGGAAATGTCATGTTATTCATTTTGTGCACAGTTGATTACACCTGACAATAGCACATTGCATGTATACATGTATATGCAAGCCTTGAATTTGCTTGCTATTGTCCGCTCTAAAACTTCAAAGAGTGTTTTATTTTGTATACACTTGAGTCATTATTTAGGGCATGTGAACATGGACTTTCTGACTAATAAGGGTCTAATAAGGATTACCTAAAATTAGATAACTTGATTGGTTTGTTGTATTATTTTAAAAGAGTTAATTCAAGTCAAGACTATTAAAAAAAACAGACGTGATTCACTTACAAATAAAGGTGGTTGAGACGAACCAACCGCATATTTTATAAAAATTGTTTGCTGATAAAATAGGATGAATGACATGCGAATCACATGCGAAAGGACGCATCATCACGTATATTCAGCTTTGCTTCTCTACTGTCTCTTACTTTTTGTGTATAAGACACAAATTTTTTTGAGGAGGGGCTTCACTTCTGTGAAAGGCTTCACCATGTCCTGAAGGTATGGATTCATCAGTTGACCTTTATCTCCATTACGCATAATAGATTTATTGTCTGCATGTGGCAAATATGAAGTTCCTATTATTCCTCAACCTCATCGGAACATTTAAGATCCTATACCTCCATTATCATTGCACTGGAACAGCCAGATGCATGGACTAATTCTTCATATCTCATAATAACCACAGTGCTGAGGGTGTCATCCACTGACCAATTCTCTACAACCCTCTTATTGCCAAATATCTATTATGATTTACATAATCCAATGGCCAGAATGACCATAACACATCAACACATGGATATTGCTCATATAATACACAATGACAAAGATAAATTCATAAGTTATTATGATAAATAAATCTTCCTCTTTTGGAACCTCATATTTGCAACACGCAGATAATATATATTGATGCCGGCTGATACAAGATATGAGCCGGCATCTTTTTTATCCACTCGTGGTGACAAACGGTTAGCTCAAGAAAATAATATCCATTTTAAGACCCACGCAGAGGTCTGTTCACTGTACCAACCTACATGACCAATCTTTCACAGAAATCGTGAAACTACCCACTGGCAATTTCGATGTCTCAGGGGCTTAGTTGTTCCAACCTCATTCTAGTTGACCAGTGATGGGCACAATTCAGCTATGTGCAATTCAATTCAATTCAATTCAATTGGGGATCAGTGCAAATTCAATTCAATTCAATTCACTTGCTTTTGGGAATGAGCTCAATTCAATTCAATTCAATTCATAGGGGTAGTCAATTTTTTGTGTAACTTGTCTAAGTGATAAATTTTGTAAAGTATAAAACTGTAGGCCTACGCTTCAGAGACGGGATTGAGTTATGCTATCATTATATTGGTCACACATCATAGACTAATAGATATATCAATAAATCTATCAGTCAAACTCGCAATGAACCAATCTGTCAATCATCAATTAGTTACTTCTAAGTCAATCAATCAATCAATCGTTCAATTTAAAATCTGTAGATCTATCTATCTATCTATCTATCTATCGATCTATCTATCTATCTATCTATCAATAATTGTATCTATCAATTCAATCTTGAATAACAATTAACAAACCAGTTTTTAAATCAATATATCCAGTATGGTCACCTTTTCCGTAATTACAGCCAAAATAAATTTGGATATATACAGTCAAGTCAAAATTTCAAATAATTAATACACTAAAATGGAGATGTGACGTGTACATGATTTAGCTAAAACAAAAAGAGTATATCTATATATTGAGAAGTGAGGATGATGCTATCTGTAAGTTTATCTTATTTCAATATATGTTTCTTAATGCCAAGAATTCGTTAAAACACATATCAAAGCTTGGCCTGGCAGATTTAGGAAACAATTCAACACAATATAAATTGATTGCAAATATAGAGATGGTTATTTCGTTCAGCTGAGAACATTTTTCGTTAGACAAAATTGTAACATACTATTATAATTAAAATCACACTTTTTAGAATTAAGATAAGGATGGGTGAGCATTTTGACTAAATTTAATATTCCAATTTCCGTAAAAGCGTCGATT
Source organism: Platynereis dumerilii (assembly GCA_026936325.1). Lineage (NCBI taxonomy): Eukaryota > Metazoa > Annelida > Polychaeta > Phyllodocida > Nereididae > Platynereis > Platynereis dumerilii. The sequence goes on from JAPTHN010000003.1 coordinate 56,355,374, forward strand.
TAACCAAAAAATGGTTAAAACGAAAACGGCTCTAGTTATGGTTAAAATTGAGCTAGAAACCTAATTTAAAAAGGTATATATATACTTTAGAAGTAGCTGAATACAATGGATAAAGTTAAAATACTGTATCTTTGATAATAAGGCCAATACTAGCCTGTAAGTTACGATGTTTTGATTTGCGCCAAAAGGTGTGAAAAAAGCAAATGGCGGTTATGTGGTGTTCAAATCAAAATCAAAATGGTGTATCCTTAAAGTAAAGTAAAGTTTTATTTAAAGTCGGTGATGTAAGAATAAAACAAGCAGCACAAGCTACAAAGCTTTTAAAATTCTTGAAGTGCTTCAATATTCATCAACCAAGATATTTTTCAAAATGACATTGGATACTTTTAACCAAACAATGCCTATAATCCTTCAAAGGTTCAGACTCTTATTAATTATAAATTTCTCACTTTTGGATATTTTTTTTTTAATGAGAAATGACCAATATTGTATATGTATACATTTATATAATCCAGTTGAATTGAAAATGAATTGAATTAAAACCTCAATTCACAGCCTATCTCAATTCAATTCAATTCATCGCATTTTTCCAACATGGTCAATTCAATTCAATTCAATTCATAGACTTTTGAAATTTTGAATTAATTCGAATTAATTCAATTCATGAATTGAATTGTGCCCATCACTGGTTGACATCAAGCCAATAACCCAGGAAGTCCCAAATGTACTGTGGTCTGTCCGAGTGTGCACCGTTGTTGGTGCTTAAACCATGTTTAATAAGCATTCACATTGCATTTTCATGAAAATATTTTGATATTTATATGTGTCTGTAGATTCTCTTTTAGTTTTGAGTCAGTCAGATATTTCGAATCTTGAACTTAAAAATTGAATTTTTAAAAAAACGCAATCGTTGTAATTGGCATTTTGTTGCCCAATGCCAAGTTTCCATTATGTCTAGGTGAGTTGAAGCAGTGAACTGTAATAACATGGCGAACTGTTAGAACTCTTTCCTGCAGAGTTGGGATGTCTGCAGGTGAATTCAGTCGAATTCCATACTTTCCTCACCCAATTGGTTTGTGTCTGTTTACATCTTCTGCTTATTACAGATTTCGTATAAGTGTGCCATGTTCTTTTCAACTGCCACAATGCTCTTGTGATGTCAGTATCAGCATAATGATTTCACAGTTGGTATGTTCACAGTTTCAGCTGTGTCACTTGGAACCCATACTGATCACACCATTACAAATCCACAATAAGCCATTAGATTGTTGCTCAACATCGATTATTCAGTTTGATGTTTTGAATAAATCCAAAAGTTACAATGTCCAGCTATATATAATGCATGGATTTTGTGTATAACTGCTATCAGTTTTAGCACTTTTACAACCAAACCAATTCATTCACTCTCACATTCATTTGTTGGTCTGTCTTGGCAAAAATAATATACTCAGGAACCATTCAGAATTTAAGACCTAAGGGGGGGGGAGTTTTGCTTGGGGGCATCCTTATCACTGATTTCCAATAATGTTTATTTGATGATCGAATTCTTAGCCTCCTTGGCTGGCCTTTTCCCAAATTTTTGGGGAACAACTACAACCCCCCCCCCCCCTTGTCCTCTGGTATGCCGAGGCAACACCGCCACGTTCACTTCCAAAAAATCTCCCCATCATCCCCATTCCAGTTATCAATTCTGAACAGTTTCTTTTGCCCAGATCTCACCTAAAAGGCTGAAAAGCCACAAGGTGCTGCCCTCAAGGAGAAATTTCACAACAGGACACCATGAGTGACCATGATGGATCAAGCAAGTGGCTCAAACATATCAGATTCACGTGCTCCAACTGAATCAAACAACCATACCAATGAATGCAGATTAATCATTTGTTATTAACACTTAAGACAGCCCACAAGCCTGACTTGCTGGTAGCAGTTGGAATCAACACTCAAGCCGGGAGTGCCAATAGTGATGTCAGTATGGCAATACTGACATCATCTGTGCATATATTCACATGGAACATGACACACTTATACGAGATCTGTAATATAACTGGTCAACCCAGTGACCTGAAAGGATGCACCCACTCTTTCTTTGCTTTAACTTTTCAACTTTCACTAAATTTTTTTAGAACTGTTCAAGGAAAGGGATTGAAGGAACACACCATTCTCTCCTAATCGCACCCACCCCACGCAAATACTAAGGTAATCAGCCAATCATACAAAAGCAATGAAAGCTGTGCTTCTACCCATTTAGTGTTTGACGAAGCACTAAAGCTGTTGCTTTAGATGAAATATGTTGCAGTTTTCCATCTTTGTCTGGTATAGTAGTTGCATAATAACTACCGTATGGTGCCCTATTTTCGTCAGTGTCCTATTATCGTCACTTTCAATCAATGCTTGCTATCAGGTCTTTATTTTGAAAGGTTGGGTAAAAAAAGTCACAATTCATAAATTAAAATATTTCTTTCATGCATTGCTGCATTTCAAGCATCAATGGCACTCTCGAGGACTATGCAATAGCACCCAAAACCGGAGTGTGCAAAAAACACACATTCTTTACAATTTTGAGACAAATTAACAAAAAGAAAGCCCAGCTTTAACTGGTTTTCAGACCTATCTTTGTGCACCTGGTGCGGTTGATAGAAATGTGAACATAGCACTAGCTATAATAGAAGAGGGAAAATATGATAAACAAGATTAATTTTTGAAAAAAAAAACGTTTGAATGTGATACCATTAAGGAGTAGTATGGCTTTCAAAACTGACGGTATTAGGACACCCTACATGACGAAAATAGGTCCCTGGGGTCCTAAAATCGTCATAATGACTTTGCTGTACATTAATGCTCATAATGCATTATACATTGGGGTGGCAATTCTCATCTCTTACAAATTTTTTGCAAAACAATATTTTTGTTCATCTGAACTAAATACACAAATTGCAACAGTGTTAGTATGGCTATGGGACCTATTTAAAATGAATACCTGACGAAAATAGGGCACCATACGGTAGAAATACGGGGCTCCCCTAATGTCTGGAGGAAGAGTTTAATTACTGTGATATAGATGCAGAAATGTACACAGAATTTAGAGTAATGGCAATATATTCAACAATTCACATAGAAAAGTAATTCCCTAAGGATTTTAAATTTCATTGTTTGTACGTTTTTCAAATAAAATTGCAGTCTTATAAGGTGTCAAGTACCCGCAACATAATTATTTGTCATTTTGTTTATTCAAATTGTTATTCTTATAAGCAGTAAAATGTAATTTGTCAAACAAATTGGTCAGGACTTTCGAAATAGCATTTGTATTATCTGATGACATCAAATCCAAAGCATGGCTTGAAAATCCTATAAAAAGTCATAAAACAATAATGGAACGGTCATGTTATTCTCTAAACAATTGATTAAATATCGTAATATGCCCATTGCATGTATACCTGATATTTGGGGACCTTTTCATTTGTTTGCCATCATTCTTTGTAAAACTTCAATTGTTGTTTTGTTTTGGATTTGATTATTTTTTTCTGCATAAATAATAGACTTGCTGGATAAAGATGGTGTATTGAGGTTACCTCAACTGAAATAACATGATTAGTTGGTGAATCCTTTTCAAAGAACTAATCCAAGTCAAAGCTTGTTGACAGAACTGACAATTAAGTGACACATTTACAAATAATGGTAATCTCGATGAGATGCAGTGACTGCGGATTTTATGTAAAAGGTTTTTGCTGTTAGATTTAGTATGTAGTCATTTGTATCCGGATCCGCCTCAGTCCAATTGTTTATGCCCCTTTGATGTCGTATTATATTCTTGATTATCAGTGACATAACTGAGCGGCCATTCAGGCCACTCTTCTCTTTATTGGTTACCATCATGATCAGAATTACTATGCTACCTATTCACCAAACAGCAATTGCATATCTGTTGGTTCTGTCCGCAGCTCTCTGGATCAATCAAATGTGCAATAAGTCATTGTCATGTATCTGCAGCATTTACTCAGTCGACAGTAGTCACTGGTCACTGCTGCAGAACAATATCAATGCTGACCAAATAAATAGAGTCGATCCTAATGTTGTGAAGTTAGATAACCAAATGGTATAGTATGGTATGATGAATGTCATTTCCAAAACATTTCTCGAAGGGTTTCAATCAATCACATTACATTGCTTGTGTACTGACTTCATCTGTAGTACTGTAACGCTCTACCTAAAATATTCTTTCAAAATATATTATGGTGAATAAGATTTATTTAAGGTGGCTCGCTACTCATGTGAATGCGTCATTTACGCACATTCCCGCGCTGCCAGGCAGGCCCTATCTATAGTAACGTCACCACAGCAGCTGAGCTCTGCTGACACTGTTCATCATCTTTTTACAATTCTGACAATTCCATGCGACGGCCGCTTCGTTTTCCATTTGCGCCATCGTTTGGAGCATCAGATGCGCTATGAAGAGGACTACATACAACCAGAATTTCAGCTTGATATTCATAATAGAATTTTTTTACAGTTGATTTTCGGAAAGCAAGTCTAATTTCTCGAAAATGACTTTGTGACATAAATAAATTTGTATATCAATTTCAAGTGTGGTAGGAAGGCTTGCCTATATCATCATGTTGTTCCCTACTATTTTTAGAAGTAAATGACAGAGAAATACAAAATCCTATCTCGTCAATTTTTTTTAGCACTATGTTTTATAAAAAAATTTAAATTTTCAAAATCTAAACTTTTATTCCGAGCCCCTTGGAAATCCCTTTAAATTAAATATATCTTTCTGAAACTGTCATTATCTTTTCCATGAAACTATCCTGTTTAATTCCATGCTTCATTTACTAACATAGCATGAATGGCCAATGAATGGCATGGAAAACTTCACATTAAAAAATTCACGAAAAAAATTGAGTTTTTTAGGTGTGCGTGGACTGACTTTCTTTTACATAACCTGAAATATTTTGAAAGAAAGGCTGGTAGCGACCACTTTCGTTTACATATCCTAGCTATAAACTATATTTTGGATCATTTTAAACTATTTTTAAGAAATCCTATCTTGGAAAGTTCATGAGTATCGAGCCACCTTAAGAGAAAGTTGCACTCAATATGCAAGTTTGTGAAAATGAGGTGGAACAAATATTTGGCATCATTCGGACGAGATACTCAGTTTCTAGACCCCTTACAGTGTGTGCTCACCATGTACGATATCCTCTGATAGGGTAGATAAGGTAAATAGACCTACTTTGTATGCAACATGTTGAGGTCTCTCTCTCCTTGATCTCACTAATCATCACAATAAATTCTTCATGAACGACACGTGAAAAAACACATGTACATCTTTATAATTATATTGCTGGCCACTTTTCCTGATGGATTCACTGGTGGACTCTTGACTCCAAGACACATAATATATGTACAGTGTCAAATTGCCACAAGAGGAAGATTTAGATGATACAACGTATGAATCTCTCTCTCTTGTGTATGAGCAATTTCCATGTGTTTATGCATTATGTTCATTCGTGGTTATTGGATTATGTAAATAGGACAGTGGCTGACACCCTGAGCACCTAGGATATGGGATATGGTGATTTAGACCCTGCATCTGGCGGTTTTGGTGCACTAATGATGGAGACACAGGAGCTCAAAGGTTCTGAAGAGGCTTGGGGACCAGGAGTGTGATATGGGTGTATAACAGTTGGTCTGAGAAAATAATATCCCTTTCAAGACCCTGGTCCACCCATATAGTGTTCTGTTCAATGTGCCAACCAACAAGACCAATCTTCTGTCAGAGAAGTTGTGAAAATAGCCATTGGCAATCTCGATATCTCATGGGCTTCGCTGTTCCAACCTCATTCTAGTTGACATCAAGCCAATAATCCAGGAAGTCCCAAATGTATTGTGGTCTCTGTGAGATTACACTCTGGTTACATAAAGCATGGACAGGGCATAAAGCAATTATTCATAATCATTGTGATTATATTTTCATGAAAATTGAAACTTGTTGTGTGGCCTTTCTTCTACTTCTGAGTTAGTTACATTCTCACAAATTGATCTTGCTCAATCTGCCCTTATTCCTCCATTTATCTTAGCAGTGACCTGAGAATTGATGTTTGCATGATCGTTTTGATTAGCATTCATTGTCCAATGCCAATTTCTTATTATGTCTGGGTGGATTGAAGCAGTGAAAGCTTAAAGGTCATAACACAGTGAACTGTTAGAAGTCTTCCCTGATGTGCAGGGGCGGACTGGCCTATGTGGCAAAGTGGCAGCTGCCACGGGCCCATCCACTCAGGGGGGCCCATGCAAGCTGCCAAAAAATAAAAATTTCAAGAAAGAGAGAAGTGTTGCTCTAAGGTTCGTGATTGTGTGCTACAACCATTCTGACTTGAAATTACAGCACTCTCTCATGTGGGGGCCCTCTCCCATATTCTAACATTTTGCAAAATTTATGTAATAGTCCTGTTGTATTTTGATTTTCTATTTTTAAATATCGCCAATGGTAGGGACTTAGGGGCCCATTGCCTTATTTTGTCACGGGACCGAAATGCCGCCAGTCCGCCCCTGCTGATGTGTAGGGATTTCAAAGTTGCTGCCTCTATGTCTGCAGGTGAACACATTTAAAAAACAACTGCCTTCATTTTCTTATCAGCTAGCAATGATTTATGTATAAAGATATTCGCTGTATTTAGTGATGTATTTTGTAATATTATGGCTTCATCATGAATACCATATTCTTCTCATTCAATTGCCTCATGTCTGTTTCGATCTTATACCTGATTGGTCAAACTTAATGACTTGAAATGAATGCACCCTAACTTTCTTAGCTTTTACTTTGCAACTTTCATTAAATTTTTTCTAGAACTGTTGATGCGACAAATATTGAAGGAACACCCCATTCTCCCATAATCACAAATACAGAAGTATTGGACCAATCACACAAATGCAACAAAAGTCATGTGTCCAACCATATAATGTTTTGCGAAGCACTAAAGTTGTTGCTTTATGTGAAATATGTTGCAGGCTTCCATCTTCACCTGGTAGTTGCATAATAACAATAAAAATGGTGCTTCCCTAATGTCTGGATGTTCTCTCAATTGTATTATTTTGTTGCAGGAATGTGTACCAAATTTAGAGTTATGAAAATGCTGTTTAACAATTCACATGGACAAGTAAATCACAAGGGATTTAATTTCTCTTGTTTGTTTTTTGCAATAAAATTACAGTCCTATATGGTGTTGTGCACATGCAACACAATTATATCATATTGTTTATACGAATTGCTATTGTTATGTAGAATAATCAGTAAACTGCAATTTGCCCTCTGGAACATGATAATATATGATGAGCTTGTTATGTCGTTACAGTATTGCCTTAGGTACACTAATCATAACATGATGACAGTGGTGTACAGGATAATCCTGTAAAAAGTCATTAAACAATTTTTGAAATGTCATGTTTTTTGCTCTAAACAGTTGATTAAATATCCTAATATGTAGGGGCCTACATTACATGTAGGCCTGATATATATAATAGTCTGATGAATTTCTTTGCTCTCATTCTCTGTAAAACTTCCAAAGAGTGTCTGATTTTGTACACTTCGCACAGGAAATCATTGAGCAAGAGGTTTTTATTTTTTCGCCAGTTAGGGCAGTTTCAGTGGAATATAAATCACCAAATGTAAGAGACAATTGACAAGAGGGGAATTTGTTACAGAAGTTTAATTAAAAAACACAGTTAACAAGAACTCAAACCCTAACCCTATCCATAAACCTAACTCTATTTGTAACCCTAATTTTAAACCGAACCTTGGGTCTGTTTTCACATATGATGTATTGACCCTATTTTTCGTCATTAAATTACTGTAAAAAACATCCTTACATACTCATTATATTTGGCTGTTCATACACATCTCGCTGACACAGCTGTAACTGGGAATGACAATGATTGCCCCTTTGCTCTCTCAAATAATATTAGCATGGTATATAATTATGTCATGATTTAGTGCATGTGTAAATAGACTTGCTGGATAAAGAGGATCTAATAAGGGTTACATCAACTAAAATCATATCGGTAGGTAAGGTGGCACTATTGTTGCCCTTCCTGTTTAATCATAACAATGTCTTGAGAAAAGCACATGTCTCAAAAAAAGCCAAATTACTATAAATCTAATTGTTGTCAGCAACATAACAACATGCAGACCTGTCTATGTAGTCATTGTTGGCTATATCTATGCAAAAGTACACCTTCAGATTTCTTTGATACTGAATTAAAGGGTTTCAAAATTGCCAGGTGAATTGGCAAAGTTTTCTGTGTTGACATGGTTTTGGGAGAATTTCAATCTCTTACCTTGCATTTTATCATCTACAGGGCAATATGGTTAATTTGCCCTCTCCAGGTATATCCCTTGCAATGAAGGTTTGGTAAGTAGACAGTCCCATGTCGATAAATAGATGTTAAAATGTCCAATTAAGATATTCTTTGGCAAAAAGTGCATATCTCTGACACATATTCTTATGCTCTGATAATGTTTCAAGAGGCCCTGTTAAAAAATAGTAGGCTGGATTATAATGTTTAGCATTGTTTGGCATTGACTGTTTGTTATATTCACCTGTTTGGCACCTCAGGTCAACAGAGTCCACACTTGAAATGTGATTGCCACAGCAATAGGTTGTGTGACCATGTAAAATCACTTGATTGGTTGGTGTATTTTTTTTCAAAGTTAATTCAAATTTAAATCAAGGCTGTTCAAAAGAACTGAGAAGTGACTCATTTACTCATTTACAGTGACGGTATTCTCGTTGAGATGCAATGACTGCAGATTTACGAAAAGTATTTGCTGAAAAAATTTAGAACATTTTCCTTTAAGAACCTGTTGCCTCTGTTCAACATTTTCTGGATCAATCTTGGACAGTTGGGCATGCCGCTTTGTTGTCCTATCATATTCTTTACTGCCACTCACATAACTGCTCGCCATTGTTGCCACTCCTCTCTTTTATGGGTTGCAATCATGATCAGAATCACAATGTGTATCGCTTCACTGAGCAAAGCAATTGCAAATATCCATATCTATTGGTCTATCTGCAGCTGCATTGTACCCCTATTGAATGCACAATAAGTCATTGCTGTATATCTGCATCATTTACTCAGTGGTCACTGCCGTGGAACAATATCAATGCTGACCAAATAGCTATAGCAGGGTCTAATGTTGCGAAGTCAGACGAATGACGAAATGGGATGTTATCATTGGTTTGGTATGGTATGGTATGGTCAATGTCATTTCCATAACATTTCCTAAAAGGTTTTAATAAATCATAGTTTATTGGTTGTGTACTAATTTTCTCTCTGGTACACTAGATAATATAAGTATTGTGTTGAAGTATCTTGTTATAGATAATGCTATCTTTAAAAAAGGTTGGACAAAATATGCCAGTGTGGGAAAATAGGGTGGAACAAACGCTCGAAACAAAGTAATTCTGTTAAGGTGTATGCTTCATATTGATCCAGGGGGCGACCATTTAATGATAAGGAGGGCTTATCACTGTTTTATTCATGGTACCGGCAGCCATAATTATTTATTTCCTGCACCTTAAATGTTCGTTCCCCAAATCCAGCCTTATTGAGAAATACCCCCTCCAGAAATAACTTATTTCAAGACTGCCCGAAAAGAGTTTGTTTATTTTACCGAACCCAGCAATAAATGATTTATTTTAAGAAAAATCCAAGCCTCCCCCTTAAAGATTAAATGGTGGCCCCCTTAAAGTAGTGTAAGCAGTTCCAGGCATTTGTGGCCTCAATTTCTTGTGGATGAGTCGTTGAGGCCACGGGCCCTTGTATCGATGTGTGTGTCAGCTGGTCAAATATCCCCCACACAGGGTAAATTGGCCTTCTTTTATATGCAACATTCTGAAGTCTCTGTCTTTGAATCCTACCTCACGAATCATTGAAATCAATTGTTCTGAGAAGTCGAAACTATTGAATTTAATGTTACAAGAAAGACACTTGAAAGGACACGTTTCCATAAAATCATATAGTGGGCCAATTGCCTTCTTTCCTATCTCTTAGTCTTACTTTTTATGCACAGACCACTTTATTGAGGAGAGGTTACACTCCTGCAAAAGGCTACTCCATGTCCTGAAGGTATGGATTCATTGGTTGGCCTTTATCTCCAATTCTGGTAATATATGGATTGTGTCTTGTCTTTGGCAAATAATTATGCAGTTCCACAAGAGTAAGATTTATTTATCACAACAACTTATGAATCTGTCTCTGTCTTGTGTATGAGCAATATCCGTGTGTTTATGCCTTATGTTCTTTCGTGGTTATTGGATTATGTAAGTCAAAATAGATATTTGACAATAAGAGGTTGTAGGGAATTGGACTGTGGGTGACACCCTGATGCTAAGATTGTGCAATGAGATATTTATAGGTTATCCCATGGCTGGGCCAGTATTTCCCTGATATTTTCACCAGAGACCAAGTATTTTCCCGAGACCCGAAGGGTCGAGGGAAAATACAGGTCGAGGGTGAAAATATCAGGGAAATACTGGCCCAGCCATGGAATAACCTATTTATCCCATGTTTTTTCCTTGCTTGAGAAAAAAAAAGGGGAAATAGTAATACAATTTCAGCTCCAGAGCCAAATTAAAGGACAGTCTTTTGATAGATTTAAGTTAAATTTAATTTTACATGCTATAACTCAGAACTTGAAAAGAACTTTTCACTATTTGGTATGCAATAGACAAATATTATTTATTCACACAAAAAAATCGTTTTTAATGCTGACATGACAGAAACCATCGTTTTTGTATAAAGAGCTTTGTATGACCCCCCTTATTTAACAGTACTTAATAAATCGATTAACCTCCCTTAACAAAGAAAATCACGCACACTTGTTGATTGGGAGTGTATACTATACCTGTAACTTATATCATTTTATGGACTTTGACTGCAAGTTAAATTTTACATAGGCCTATTATTTATTTAACCTTCAATTAAATAAGTACTTTAAAAAGCCAATAACTCTGCTATTATGTGCAAATTGCCATTTAGGTATGATTGGCTTAATTGCATTTCAGTTGTCAAACAAACTTGTACAACGCAAATGAATCCAACTTGAACTGAACAAAGCAGCAATTGAAGCCAAGTGAGGGTGTTCTGATTGCAATGAAAGATTATTGATTTTTTTTTCTGCTTGGCCATACGACGATCCTCTGGCGTCGGCGGCGCCCATGTGACACATCTCTGTTCTGTGATAGGTTTGTTTTAAGGCAATGAATATTAATGAGGTCGTATTTCCCTCTAAATTCCGTATCTCCCGCAAAATGTCGTATCCTCCCGCATTTTGTCCATATCCTCCCCCATATCTTTCAGGCTTTTAGAATATTAACCAGGGAAATTATACAGTATCAGGGAAGAAATGTACCTAGACATGGGATAAGGTGACTTAGTCCATGCATCTGGCTGTTTCAGTGCAGTGATAATCGAGACACAGAAGCTAAAAGGTTCTGATGAGGCCTGGGACCAGGAGGGTGATATGTGTGTAAAACAGTTGGTCTGAGAATATAATATCCCTCTTAAGACCCTGGTCCACCCATATAGTGTTCTATTCAATGTACCGACCAACATGACCTATCTTCTGACAGATAAGTTGTGAAACTACCAGCTGGCAATATTAGTGTCTCATGGGCTTAGTTGTTCCAACCTCATTCTAGTTGACATCAAGCCAATAATCCAGGAAGTCCCAAACGTATTAAGGTCTGTGTGAGATTGAACTGTTGGTACATTAAACAATTATTCATAATCATTGTGATTATATTTTCATGCAAATGTTTTGAAACTTGTTGTATAGCCTTTGTTCTACTTCTGAGTTAGTTACAGTCTTACAAATTGATCTTACTAAATCTGCTGGTATTCCATCACTTAACTTAGTAGTTACTCAATGACAGTTACTGATGTTGGCAAGATCGTTTTCATTGGCATAATTATATTGTCGAATGCCAAGTTCCTGTTATGTCTGGGTGGATTGAAACAGTGAAAGGTCAGAACTCAATGAGCTGTTAGAATTCTTTCCTGCTGTGTAGGGATTCAAAGTTGCTGCCTCTATGTCTGCAGGTGAATGCATTTTAAAAGAACTTCCTTCATCGTCTTATCAGCTGGCAAAGACTTATGCATGATCGAAGACATATGCTACACTAATTGATGTAATATTATGGCTTCTCCATCAATACCTTATTTTTCTCATTCAATTGCCTTATGTCTGTTTCCATCTTATACCCGACTGGTCAAACTTAATGACCCGGAAAAGATGCACCCACTCTTTCTTTGCTTGAACTTTTAAACTTTCATTAACTCTTTTTTAGAACTGTTGAAGCGACAAATATTGAAGAAACACCCCATTCTCCCATAATCACACTGCTCCCACACAAATACAAAAGTATTAGGCCAATCACACAAATGCAACATAAGTCTTGTTTCCACCCATATAGTGCTTGGTGAAGCACTAAAGGTGTTGTTTTATGTGAAATATATTGCAGGTTTCCATCTTCGTCTTACATGGTAGTTGCATAATAACAATAAATATGGGGCTTCCCTAATGTTTGGAAGTTTTCTAAATTGTCTGTTTTGTTTGTGTGAATGTGTACCAAAGTTAGAGTTATGAAAAAATTTGTTTAACAATTCACATAGACAAGTAAATCACAAATAAAAGGATTTTAGTTTTTCTTGTTAGTTTTTTACAATAACATTACAGTCCTATATGGTGTTGTGCAAATGAAACATAATTGTGTCATATTGTTTATACAAATTGCTATTGTTATGTAGAGTAAGCAGTAAACTGTAATTTGCCCTCTGGAACATCATAATGTATGATGAGCTTGTTAAGTCATTGCAGTATTACCATGAGCACTATAATCCTAACATGTTGACATCAAACCAACAGCATGGTACATGTATAGAAGTGTCGTCCGGGGATATCCTATTTATAAAAAGTTATAAAACAAATGTATATTGCATGTAGGCAATTTATATACCCTACAGGCTTTTGTATTTCGTTGCCATCATTCTGTGTAAAATTTCAAAAGAGTGTTTGATTTTGTATACAATTATGTCATGATTTAGTGTTCTACTTTCTAGATAAGGAAGGTCTAATAAGGGTTACATCAACTAAAATAACTTGAATGGTTGGTGCATCATTCTTCCAGAGTCAATTCAAATTAAAATCATAAATGTTCAAAAGAACTGAGAAGTGACTCATTTACTCATTTATAATGACGGTATTTGCGTTGAGATGCGGTGACTGCAGATTTTATGAAAAGTATTTGCTGAAAAAATTTAGAACTTTGTCCTTTAAGAAATTGATTTTCTAGATCAATCTCGGGACAGTTGGGCATGCCGCTTTGTTGTCCTGTCATATTCTATACTACCACTCAAATAACTGAACACCATTGTTGCCACTCTCTCTTTTATGGGTTGCCATCATGATCAGAATCACAATGTGTGCCGCTTCACTGAGCAAAGCAATTGCAAACACTCATATCTATTGGTCTATCTGCAGCTGTATTGTACCCCTGCTTGAATGCACAATAAGTCATTGCTGCTTATCTGCAGCATTTACTCAGTGGTCACTGCCATACAGAACAATATCAATTCTGGCCAACTAGCTAGAACACAGTACGGTCTAATGTTGTGAAGTCAAACGAAATGGGATGATATTATTGGTATGGTATGGTATGGTCAATGTCATTTCCAGAACATCTCCTAACAGGTTTTTATTAATCATATTTCATTGGCTGTGTACTGATTTTATCTCTGGTTAGTCTGGTACATTTGATACTATAAGCATTGTGTTAAAGTATCTTAATGTAGATAATGTTAAGTCAAAATTATTGAATTTATTGCTTCTTTGCTATCTCTTACTTTTTGTGCACGGAAAACTTTCTTTAGGAGAGGTCAAACTCCTGTGAAAGGCATCATCACGTCCTGAAGATATGTACACCGGGTGCTACATCACAATGTTGTTACCTATTGTTTTAGAAATAGGTCATGTTTACGTCAACACATTGTGCTGCACAACTTGACACAGTTTGCTGTTTTCTTGAAGAGTGAAGGTGAGTTTACTTATTTTAACATCATGCCTTTCATTGAAGACATTGTACAACATGACTAATGACTAGTAATATAGCAATACAATACACCTGCAATGTGTTTTATCTTGTAAAAATTCTGTACTTGGAGAAGATAGCATTATAAGTGGTGACCTCAATTCAACCTGACATGTGTGTATGGTTAAATGCTTTAAAATATGATCTACAATCATAATTAAACAGCAATGGTCACTCAGATGCCTTCTTGGTAACACAATAACAATGCTCCTAACATGTTACATGCACAAATGTAAAAGTAATTTTTCCAGAGTTCAAAACAGTATCTGTAGCAACATTGTGAGAACTGTAGCAACATTGTGTCACAGTCTGAGCTGATTGACAATAAATAAGATTTACCCACTTAAGCAAAATAATATGTGTTAGTCATGTTTTTGTTTTGTAGTTATGCCATAAAATATTGTATCCTGTTGCAGATGTCCTCCCTGGCCAAAAAGATGCTTCCCTGTAGGAGAGGGTGTGAAAGGGTATTTAAGAGCGCCTGTGTTGCTAATAAGAAATGATTTGCTTAATTGTCAGTTGTTGTTAACCTTTTACACAAGTTTTTAATACATTATTTTTACAATTTGTTTGTTATTTGTTCTTTTTCTTTACTATCATATTTTCACAACGTCCTATCACTTCCATCATGTAGTAGCTCATCAACTTTCTATCATTTTGTTTGATATTAATTATTATTGTTATTATTATCTATTTATTAATTATTTTTTTCTTATACTATTATAATCATTTTTTCTTTATTTATTTATTTTATTTTTTTTACTTTAAATAATTTTTTTTTTTTTTTTTTTTTTTTTTCCTGGTTATGATATAAATCTATTCTATTGTTTGTACTCCCATTGATTTTTCATATACTTATGATAGAGTGAGTATCCAATTTTTTAGATAATGAATTGATTGTTTCTTAATAATAGCAGCCATTTATAAAATTTAATAAATTTACAGAAATTTAGATTTAAAATTCAGGTGGCATGCACGCCAGCGGCCAATACCAAAGTGCATGTCTCCTTGACCGTACTTGAAATAATTGTAAAATGTTTTGTACTAATATGTAATTAATTTGGTCTAATAAAATAATTCTGTCTGTCTGTCTGTATCAGTATGATACTCATTTTGTTGTTATTTAATGCCAGTATTTTGTTGGAATATTTAATTTCCTCTTTACTAGCATTATTCTTCTCTTGGTTATCACGTTCAGACTTAAGTGATTCGTATCCATGTAGCTGTGATGAAAAATGTTGATTTATTTGTAAGATCTTTTCCCACCATTAGCAGAAAGAAAGACGCACGTAGGTACTAGGTTGCTACTAGTCACTTTATTGTTGAAATTAACAGTCATTGTGAGATTTCATAAATTAAATGTTGATCATATGATTACATTTTTTACAGTTATCTTGTTAATAAAAATATTGAGTTACAGAAAACATGGTTATTGACTATTTCATATCTTTGTCAGCTGACTTTCGGAAATGGCATGCCTTGAGGTAGGGAGCATTTTTGACGAGTCTGCCTTGTAATTCCCTGAATCTCTAACCCAACGCTGTCCTTTAAATGCTGTGGATTCTTGTAACAGATCATATAGTTTTACGTTTACTCAGACGGTCAAAAGAGTTATCCCTGAAAAACAATAAATCAATGATAATTATTTGAATCTTATAAAAGCAGTATACTAGGAATGAGACGCAATATTTTGTAAATAATGAATATGACATACCCAGGTAAAAGGAGAGAAGGGACCACTGATGGCTTCCAATGAGACAGAGTCACAACAGGCTGTTCTCCATGTATCTGTGGTGCACCCTCTTGTGGTTGATAGACAGCTTTCTCGCTGTATGGCATTGAAAAAGTCCTGTTCAAAATGTGAAATTTATATGAGTGGTTGTAGCCTGGGAAATGCAAGTGATAACCAATATTTTATAAGTTATGGTGCGTACCTACACTTAACCTGTTAAGTGTACGTATGCACCATAACTGTCCTTAGTGGTAAATTTACTAATTTGGACATAAAATATACTGGCTTCAGTCTCTTCACCATCACTGTATGCTAGGGTGTGAACATATTTAGAGGTTAGCCCCAATGAATTTCAGAATTTCACTTTCTTTGGGACACCCTACTGTATGCTTCAGTTGAAGTTTCATCAGACAGTTGAACCTCCATCATGCAGGGGCTCAATCCGCCGAGCCTTCTTAATCAAGTGGCCATTCTTAACTCTCGTAAAGGAGGATCCAACTTTCCACTTTGGCATTTTTTACCTAAAAATTTTTTAATAAAAAACTGAGTATGAGGTATCGCACAATGTGTTGACATGTAGCACAATGTTGCTACAAAAACTTGTTACGCATGTTGAGAGCTTATTACATTATCAAATACTCTTTTATGTGTCAAGATGTCTTTTTATTAGTCTATAGTCTGTAAATAATAAATGGTTTGCATTGAAATTTACTTCAAGGAGATTTAACAGCATTTAAAAGGATCCTCATAGAAAATCTTGAGGCCTTTCTCAACTTATAGAGCTATCTCCTCCAAAGATGTTAGTCCAATAATTATAAATGAAGTATAATTCATAACTTGAGACTTTGTTTCAGTCATTGTCAACCTTTTGGTACAAATACATTAGATTAAATTGTCATAAAACAAGATTTTCTTACCTGTACTACCATTTCTGGGTCAAATCCATAGTCACAATGTGTTGACGTAAACATAACCTATTTCTAAAACGATAGGTAACAACATTGTGATGTAGCACCCGGTGTGTATTCAATCGTTGAGCTTTTCTCCAATACTCGTAATAATAATATTATATAGAATCTATCTCTGTCTTGTGCATGCGCAATTTGTTTACGTTCATTCATGGATATTGGATTATGTAAATCGACATAGATGTCTGGCGATAAATGGGTTGCAGTGAATTGGGCTGTGGTTGACCCTTATAGTGCTATGGATGTAAGATAATGGTGATTTAGTCCATGCATTTGGCTCTTTCAGTGCAATGATTATGGAGATATTTAACCTTATATGTTCTGATGAGGCTTAAGGAATAATAGCAGGGTGATGCGAGATTTGAGCAGTTATCTTTTTGATCTATTTTTGTAAAAAATGGTTTCCCGCAAAGAAAGTATCCTTTTGAGACCGAGGCCAGTATCTGTTCAATGTATCAACCAACATGACCATCACTAATCTTCAGACAGGGAAATTGTGAAACTCTCCGACAGCAATCTAGTTGCCTCATGGGCTTAGCTGTGCAAACCTCATTCCAGTTGACATCAAGCCAATAACCCATGAAATCCCAAATTAATTGTTGTCTTTGAGCGATGGCACTGATGTTAGTGCTTATACGAATTATTGAATAAACGTTCATTTATATTTTCATAAAAATATTTTCTAAACTCTATTTATTACTCATGTTCTGGTTTTGGTTCAGTCAGAGATTTGAACCTGGACATGAATTTATCAGGGCCTCTTCTGTTCGGATTCCACTGTGTTATAACTGATCAGTAACCCCAGAACTTGTGTTAGCAAAATCATTTTGATTGGCATTTGTTGAATGTTGCTAAGTTCCATAAGTAACGGATGGCGTTGCAGCGGGAACTATTTTCGTGCTGGGTTGTGTTTCAAACCTACTGCCTCTGGGCCAGCAGCAAACACATTTATCAACAACTTCCATCACTGTCATATCACATAGCAGGGGTTAAAATATGAGCTGTAGGCCATAATGGCTGCCATAACTTGAGACTATCTCGCTACTCTATGAAAACACTGTTTGTTTCTCATACAAATGGCTTTCCAGTGGGCATCGGACTTCATATGACGTCGCCTGATGTCAAGATAATGTCTGTGACATCACACTAACATCCCCTGATGCCAAAATAGGTCCAATCGCCAAGAGGATTGTGTCGATCTTCTTCCATCTTCTGCTAAACTGGTCCAGCTCATTGCCTTGAAAAGGATGCACCCACACTTTTTTAAGTTTCTTTGCTTTAAAACTTTTCGACTTTTCGCAAACTTTTTTTAGAACTGTTAAAGGGACAAAGATTGGAGGGACACCCACTTCTCTCCTAATCACACCCCTCCCGCACAAATACAAAAGTATTTGACCAATCAAACATAGAGTTATAAAAGTCGTGCTTCTGCCCATTTAGTGTTTGATGAAGCATTAAAGCTGTTGCTTTATGTGAAATACATTGCACATTGCAGTCTGCAGGTTTCCATCTTCGTCTGGTATAGTACGTATTTGCATGACAAAATGAATGGTGGGGTTTTCGTATTGTCTGGTGCTTTAGGATAATGACAACACCAATTCGTGTTGACATGCACATTGCCTTTAAAATTAATCACATATCATTTTTTCTTCTAATTCTAGGACTTGTTGTATGTACATGTGCGATAGTGAATACATCTGTAGAGCAATTATTTTAATATCATTTTATTAATTCCCTGTACAGTTGCATAAACATCATAATATGCATATTGTATGTTGGCTGTGTCTATGAGGCTTTAAAATTTGTTTGACATAATTTTCTGTAAAACTTCAAAGAGTGTTGAATTTTGTAAGGGCATGTTTCTGTCATGATTAATTTTAGTGCAAGTATATATATCAAACAATTAATTTTTTTGTTGACTTGCATTATGCATGGCTGTCAACTATGAAACGTCAACAACTTCAATCATTGTGAGGGTGACTGGCCTTATGCATATTATAATTACAGCAATTACTTTGGTTTACGTTTCTATGTTATGTTGTTGGCCAAACTCATTGATGCAAAAAATATACACTCAGGCTCTGCTTGTTTTACATGCACCTAATTATTGACTCTCAGAAAGTTCTTCGCCCAATAAAAGGGACCATTATTCGAAGCGGCTCCAATTTTCCAATTACTCCTTCAATACAAACGCAAAACAAAGTGTGGCACCAATCAGACAAGCGTCCCCAGGTCAATCCATAGCTAAATGCTAAAACGATATGGGATTTACACTATTAATAAAAAGGTCTTTAGAGTATCAAAGTCAATTTTAGTGAAATCATATAGAATATATTTTATGACTGACTCAGTCACTCAGGAACATTAGTGATACTTTTATAGAAAGGTTTTGTCAAGTTGTTGGTTTACACTCTAGATACAAACAGAGTCATCTCTCACAGACTGAATGATGCATTTGGGAATGCTTGAGGGAATTGGTAGGATGTCAACTGGAATAGTTGGAACAACATAGCCCAGGAGACTTGGGAATTGTCAGTGAATAATTTTACGATTTGTCTGCCAGTCTGAACATTTGCCATTTTATTCAGTACATCCCCAAAGTGCATCAATCTGTAACATGGGTTGAGAAAAAATTGTACATTTTGTTGTGATTTATAAATGCTGGAAAGACGCAATCATATTTGATTATTTATTTATATTAACAACAGGAGATATGGAATACATGTCCGAAATTTCTGGAATCCTTAGCTCAAAAGATTATGTGATGATAATAATTAGACATAAATATTTAAAACCGATTAAATTCAAAGCCTAAGGTATTCAATCTGTATCATGATGCAAAAGTAGAATGAAGTGTTATGAAGCTGTAGTTATTTAAGCGATCACAGCGCACGGATCGAGAGGGGAGGATAGGTCTTCCTTTAAACTATAGAATTACGCATCAGTACGACCTAATTTTTTTTTTCAAGCAGATGCTCACAATTTCACACCCCAGCACTTCCATACACTCTCATGCACTTCCATGCATTTCCATGCACTTTCATGCACTTCCATGCACTTCCATGCACTTTAATGCACTTCCATGCACTTCCATGCACTGCCATGCACTTCCATGCACTTCAATGCACTTCCTTGCACTTTCATGCACTTTCATGTCTTTGCACTCCCAACCTTTCCTTCCATTCAGTTTCACTAAAAAAGTAACAGCTAATCTCTATGGATGAATTGAAAAATTGTATTCAAAATTGTTTATCATGAACTTAACAATGACCTTTCAATACTGAAGGAAGGTTTTGGATTAGGTTTCCGTATTCCATACTTTATAACTAATTTAAAGTGATATACTTTTACAGTGAGCTGAGAAGTGAGGGCAGAGGGGGAGGGGGGGGGGGGGGCAGGGTAATAACTGAAGAGTTTGGAAGGGTGGGTATCTTCCTGGGGGCAGGAGATTTAGGAGAGTATTTTGGGTTGTGAAGTATTAAATGGCTCTCAAGCACAATGGTAAACACACAGCAATCTGTGCCTACATATATAGTACAATTCAAAATAAAGTAAGAAAATGTTCTGTCAAATCTGAAGTGGTCTTTTCATCTATTTTGCCCTTCACCCGAAATCACCTTACAACAACCTTTGACTCACACCGCAACGTTATCTCATATTAAGAACTCTATTAATTAACACAGATGGCAAGGTAATGGAATTAGCAAGGTGTACAATATCAAAGAAATCAAACAAAATTGGGGTAATATAATTTGAATTGGTATTGGCTTAATGTAAATTTAAAGCAATTTTAAAATGTAGTTTAGAGTAAGTAAAGGTGGGAAGTGATTTTGGGGGAGCCAAAAGGCATGAAAGGGTAAAGTAGCAGCTGATTCTTCCTTCCTGCTGGGGTAGTCATACTTTATTTTGGTTGTACCGTATCCTCAGGCCTCAACAGAACCATTGCTTTGAGCTCTATCACCACTACACTGAAACAGTCAGAGGCTGGGAATAATGCATTCTATCTCATAATAACCTTAGTGCTCAGGCTATCAATGCCAATGCAATTCACCACAGCCATTTAGTTGCAATATAGCTGTCTCCCTTTGCATAATCCGATAACCAGGATTAACTTAATGCATAAACACAGGAATATTGCTCATACACAAGACAAAAACAAATTCATAAGTATTGTGATACATAATTTTTCTTATTAGAACTGCTTAATTGCCCAAGATGAACACTTGGTTCAAATTCAGACTATTTAAGGTGGCTCGATACTCATGAACTTTCCAAGATAGGATTTCTTAAAAATAGTTTAGAATGGTCCAAAATATAGTTTATAGCAAGGATATGTAAAAAAAGGGGTTGCAACCAGCCTTTTTTTTCAAAATATTTGAGGCTATGTACAAGAAAGTCAGTTCACGCAAACCTTAAAAACTCAATTTTTTTCTGAACTTTTTTACTGTGAATTTTACCCTGTCATTCAGTGGTCATTATTCAATGAGGCATGGAATTAAAGAAGACACTTTAAAGGAAAAGATGATTACAATTTCAAAGCAATATAATTAGTTTAAAGGGCTTTCCAAGGGGCTCGGAATCAAAATATTAATTTTGACCATTTTAACTTTTTTTATAAACCATGGCACTAAAAAAAATTGGCGAGATAGGATTTCTCATTTCTTTGTCATTTATTTCCAAATATTGTGAGGAACAATAAAATGCATAAGAGAAGGTTTCCTACCATGGTGGATTTTGATATAAAAATTTATTTATGTCTCAAAGTCATTTTTGAGAAATTAGACCTGCTTGCCGAAAATTGCCTGTAAACATTTTCTATTATGAGTATCAAGCTGAAACTCAGGCTGTTCGTAGTCCTCATCATACCGCATCTAATGCTCCAAACGAGAAGTCTCTAACCCCAGTAGAAGTGACGCAAATCGCAAACGAAGCGGCCGACTCAGAATAAAAAAAAAATCTGAAAGAGTGTCAGCTGTGCTCTGGTGCTGTGGTGACGTTACGATAGATAGGGCCTGCCTGGCTGCGCTTAGATGTGCTCAGATTACGTCATTACACGAGTAGCGAGCCACCTTAAGGTAAGGTGGGAGAAACCTGTTCCTGGGGCAAATCCGGCCTGAAAGATTTGTAACAGCAACTAGCAGATTAAAAACAATAGCAAACAAACAAAAGATTTTAAAGTTCATGGTGTTGGATTATTTCAACGAACAATCAAATAATTTAACCTTGTTTTTCTTTTTTGCTGGTAAAGTTTAATCCTCAAGTTATGTTCATCACAGTAAGTTAAATTACTTGAGCGATAAAGGGGCCGGAATTGCGCCAAGAGTGAAAGGTGGCCGGATTGAACCCACCTTACCCTACAAGTATTTGTAGCTCATAGACAATATACATTTTGTCATGCATTATTTACAATTCTACAACGCAGAATCATAAATATACATGTTTCATCTGGGGAAGGCTCTACCCTCCTCCATGGATCCGTCACTGATAATTCACATGTACACCTCATCTTGGTCTCCATCAGTTATCATCTTGGTCTCCATGTTGGTCTCCATCAGTTATCTTGGTCTCCATCAGTTATCAAAGAATCATTGCAGGTGGTTATCATTCCTACACCTGTGAAGTATCTTGTCATTTATCATATTCAAGGTTAACAAGCAAGGTGGTCAGCAGCTGAGGTCAGACAACTGTGGGTATAGCTGCCAAAACGATTGGCATGGGCTTCATGTACACATTTATAATTGCAAATGATGTGCACATTTACACCTGTTTGAATGATTAGTGTGTTGTACAGCTGTCAAAATATTGGCAAGCATTTCTAAATGTTTCAATAATATGGATTTGCATGATACATCAAATTCATCAATAGTTATTGTAGCCAGTTGAAGGATAAGATCAGGAGAAAAAGAAGTCACCCTCGAGTTTCCACTGTTATTGTTGTGCTTGGTTGTATTTATACGCTTGATTCTAGCTACAATTTTCACGATTGCCTCTGGTGGATGTCAAGATCTTTTCAAAAATTATGTACCCAATCAAATTTAGCTCAATTGGTGTGTACGGGTATTTCTTAATAAAGTGTTGCTTGATTTAGGAATGATTATTTGGGGACTTTGTGCACTTGAAATAGATAATTTCCCGACGAGGAAAAACTCAAAACTCCTATAGGCCACCATTGAAATTAAACGGTCGCCGCCAAAAACATGAGATTCTGCCTAATATGATGATGCCAAAGAGCATAGCGAGACCACACGACATTTAGATATTTATTTGAAATGTTTTGGACATTTCTTTGTGGTGTTTTAGATATACCTTAGATAGAAAGATAGATATTGATACAGAAAAAAATAGTTAAAATTATCTCCAAGACTTTATAAATTTCACATACTACATTGTATGTGTTTTTTTTTTTTCATCTGATCCAGTTTTGTGACCTATTGCAGAGGCTTAAATAATATAAGTTTACCCGCTCTGTTTGATACCCCTTACTACGAATTAGACAAATATTTTGAAAATTTCCAATCATATTTTTGTTTTCTTCAGTAAAATGATAAATTTATGATCTAAATTTGATGAAATTTTGGATTTGAATAGCCTGTATATTTTACTGATGACGGCACTACTTTTGAAAGCATTTTCACAATTATTGGCATGGAAAAAATTAATGTTAATTAATCAATCAAAAGAGGCTATTTTCATAATGTATAAAAATCACTTTTCAGGTTCAGAGGAAGACTGAATGTGTAAATACAAGTATTCCAGTGATTATTTTTAAAAAAGTGAAATAACGTGCCTTCAGCAGCAAGAAAAGGTATACATTTTTAGAATGTGTCAATAAATTAGTATAATATTAAACACATGGATAAAGGGCGATGAAGTAATTCTCCTAAACTGTGTCCTTCAAATCTAAATATTTTCCAAATGGAGGATTCTTGACCCCTGTCCTACAGGGGTCCATGGCTAAGCCACGAGTGACAATACCTGCAGACTGCAGTGTGTTATACATACACATTAATTGCCCTGCTGCTGTGGTGACGTTATAGATTCAAGCACTTGTCCCTAGATATAACGTCACAATGAGGCTGGGTCTGTTCATGACGCCACCTGCAAGGCAGTTGCCATGACTGCAGGATCAGGGCAATTATTAATGACGTCACAAAAACGCCCACACTTTTTTTGTTTGGCGCATGCAAAAAAGTTTCTTAGTATATCCCTGTGTGGGTAGCTCTGTCTTCTACCATTTGAAGACCTCTGGTCACTGCGCTTCGCGCAGTGACCTGGCGGTCTCCATTATTGATAACATAGTGGTCAGAACTTATCACATTAGCTCAGTTGATACAAAACAGAGAAAACATAACAGTTGATTTTGGAGGTTTAATTAATTGTACAATCTGTTTTCTGTTTGGTGTCATGGATACTGGGTTTATTGAATAAAGGATGGAAGAATTGTTATTGTGTTCAATCAAAATACATGATGTTGGACATCTACATCATAATACAATATGTGTTTTTAATGCAATTTTGAGTGTAGGGGAATTGACACTGGTTGTTTATGTTTCACCGTAAGACATAACATGTGCTTCAGTTCATTTTGGATCATTCTGCAAGCTATCAAATAGTCAGTGATGCAAACTAAATAGTCAGTGTTGCAAACTTAGATATTGATAGATAGATAGATAGATAGATAGATAGATAGACAGATAGATAGATAGATAGATAGACAGATAGATAGATAGACAGATAGATAGATAGATAGATAGACAGATAGATAGATAGATAGATAGATAGATAGATAGATAGATAGATAGATAGACAGATAGATAGATAGATAGACAGATAGATAGATAGATAGATAGATAGATAGATAGATAGATAGATAGACAGATAGATAGATAGATAGACAGATAGATAGATAGATAGATAGATAGATAGATAGATAGATAGATAGTGGTAAGTGCAATACAAGAGGCTCATAAGGGTTGCTTGGTGAGATGACATGCAGGGAGATTGGGGAGTAATCATCAAAAAATGTCATATAACATGTTAAACATACACCACACGTACATGTGAGAGATATTTCACTTGTCTTGCTCAGAAAGTGATTCAAAGAACACTATGTCTTCTTCACATCTTGTACAAGCGAGATTGTGTCCGCCAAATTGTGTTGACTAAGTGACTACTTGTGGCCTTTATATTTCTGGAGGGACCTCCTAAGCTCCCTTTGGACACCTGCATCATAAGTGCTCTTGAGAGGATTATGTGACATCGATTAGATTTTCTGCTGACCTCCGCTCCTCGTGTTAGTTCTACTGCAAACATCCCGAAAGAATATTGCTTGTAGACAAAGTCTGAAAAAAAAAAGAATGAATGTGTAGGAAAGTGAACCTACGTTTGACCACCTATTAACTTCCTTGCTGTATTTCTAACACACAATTTTACTAAAGAGATTACTTATTGGACCAATACACAGGCAGATCAAGGTCTCAGTGTGTGTACATAATTATTGAAGCTACTACATTAGCTAAATTTTATGTAAATACAAATAACAATATTTTGTACTAGTGCCTTAACTTGGATCAGCGGACATTATAATCGACCACCTGTTTCAATATCTGCATTACTGGTCCAATATTGAAGATAAAGACATATATATACAACCTTATGGTAAGTGCAGCAATCTAAGCCTAGTTCTCAGCACTCATGGCCGTATGATGGAATCAGGTTGTCCAATAAGGGAACCAGGTGGTCCAATATAGGTCCACATATCAAAAGTCCTTTAATATATAGCAAATTGAAGATGCTCTGTTCCACTCTGATTTGTTTTCGACTGCTTTCGACTGGGATTGGTATCAGACGTTTCAGTAACTAAGACGGTTCTGCATGTCTTCATTCTTGAGCATCTACATATTATGTATATTGGCTGCACATAATCCAGAAACTACTTTATGCTGTCATGTTTTAGTGTGTGATTGGGACACAGTATACTGCTCATTTTTGGATAATTTGCTGGTGTGATTATTATATACTATCTGGGAAAGAGGGCTCCTTGGCAAGTTTCCTGAGCAAGTTGTGTGTACTAAATTGTGTTGACTAAGTGACTACTTGTGGCCTTTACATTTCTGGAGGGACCTCCTAAGCTCCCTTTGGACACCTGCATCATAAGTGCTCTTGAGAGGATTATGTGACATCGAGTGGATTTTCTGCTGCCCTCCGCTCCTTGTGTTAGTTCTGCTGCAAACATACAGGCTAAGTCTTACGCCTGGACAAAACCTTAGATAAAGTGTGTTAAAGTGCACTACTGTTGCATTACAGGGTGACCCAAAAAAAAGTTCACACTTTTGCAAATGAATGCACACTGCAGCTAAAAAGTACACAATCTTCATGAAATTACACACAGTGATGTACCTACATATTGACAAAACACTGCTAAAGTTATTTTATCCTAGTTACAAAATTGACCTCACAGTGACCTTTTATGTGACCTATATCCTTGAAATTGATGTATTTTGAAGTTTTCATCTGTTTCTTGCTTAAATTTTTTTCTAAAAGTCAGCTGATAGGTAAAATGTCTTAAAGGTAATGCCATCTATATATGCCATTGATATCTAGTCAAAATTGCGGGTCGTCAAGGCTTGGTGATCTCAAGAACAGATTACTTCTGATGGAAATTTACCAAAATTTTGACCTGCCGCTTTTGAGATCCTGTACATGGGTTTAAACTGGTCAGAATGTATATTTATGTTCAGAACATAGTTTGTTCACCTTTAGCTGTGATTTGATGTATCATTCATCCAGGTTGACTATATATTTTATCTGCTCCTTTTTTAACAATGGAATATATGGCTGTCCATCAACTACCAGGGTAGTAATTGCCTAAAGTCCATTAGTACAATGTATTTGGTCCTAAAACAAAAATGTTTGGTTTTTGTAGTATGTCAAATACATTTTCTGTCAATATCAGGACGAAACTTGGATTAAAGCATGCTCAGTGATTATCTGTACAAGGAGAGATTGGTGACACACAATGATCAGTCAAGTCCTCACATCTCCATTTCATGTGCCACAATTTTCAGAGTTAGACATAAAGCCATTCTTTCTTAAGGAACAAGGCATTTGTTAGGCATCCATACTTTATTATAAGACACTTTTTGACTTTACTTTTCAAATATTTCCTGCTAAATAGAAATAATCTCTCCTAGACCTGGTATATTATGCTTTGTGTGACCATTTGACTTTATTCTAAGGGGTTCTGATGTTTGCAGGACCACCTTTTCCTGTGTCAAGCTTCTTTACATGCCTGTCAACAAATTTCAATCAGTTTTTTATATCTCAGACTGGTCATATTGACATTTTCAACACCCTTATTCATGAAACCTCTTCAAACCGGCACAGCAAAAATCAGGGACAACTCATGCTTTGTTATAGAAGTAAGGCTATGCGTGTATGTGTCTTGTTTTTGCCTTTCAAATGCAATGTGTTGATGATTACCCACAAAATGAGCCATAAATCAAAGTCCTGTGGCAAAAATTGATGATCTTATGACCATTCAAAGAAGTGTGAACTTTTTTTTGAGTCACCCTGTATAATGAAATTGATATTAAAATACTTGGGGAATTCACACGTATTTAATAAGGCAAAATGATTTATATTAATGCAATCAAAAATTGCCATTTGTGCCACCTTTTACAACAGTTTAAATCAGTGGCATATTATATAATGGCCCCCCCTCAGGCCATTTCTAGATTCACTCCCGGTTTCACTTTTTTTACCATTTGCCACATATATCACTTAGTCTTCATTTTAATCTAATTAGTTAACAAAGCAATCAGAACCAATGAAACACTACATTGAAGGCAAGAAAAATAACATAGAGTAGGTCGGGGCAAGAAGCCCAGATTAGGTGAGAGGCCCCCCCAGGGTTATATCCAAACTAACATTTTTGGTACGTTTATCTATTGATAGGATTAAAGCTAGAGGCGTTTTAGGTGACGTCACACATTTTCAGGGCAAACAGCACCAAACCATAGTACTTAGAAATTAAAGAAACAAAAAAATGTTTATGGTTTTTGTAACTTTGATCTATTCTTTGAAAGGGGTTGTCAGAAATAACTTTGGAAATATTTAAAAGTATAATGGATATCTGCATTGCTTCAATTTATGACCATCACATGAATATGATTTGGATCATGTTTTTTGTATTTTAGTTTAAAATATAGAGGTTAAATTAAAATATGTGGGTTTGGGGCGAGAGGCCCCACATGATATGGGGCATGAGGCCCCCTTCACTGGGGGGTAGAAGCTGCTTCAGCAACCATTTAATAATGTGTACTTTACCTTAAATCTTGATAGAATAGCTAATTAAGATAGAAAAAATTTGGCCCGAAATTGAAACAGTGCAAAAAATATTTAAAAACTAGACATGTCGAATCGCATAGCGATGAGTGATGCACTGCGCTTCAGAGTGAATCACAAGAGTACCTTTCTGACTCATGATATTTAGACATGCATTCATCTGATTAAAGGAAGTATATTGGAGCAACCAAACTGCAGTGGTGCATCAGACACGTGCTTACAGCAGCCTACAGGGCAGTACAGGCCCATCTCAAAGAAGCATGCAGAGCAAATGTTAGTTGACGAATCTGGAAGCCTACGAAAACAAGGGCACTGCTAGCCACCTGGCGGTGGCGCAGTGCAATAAAAGAATGAACAGAAAAATTCTGAAATTCAGAAAAAGTGAATAGAATGCCTTAAAAATGATAGAAGAACCCTACGAAATAACTTTTAGGCTGAATGTTCTCGCAAAAAAAATTGCCATAGGATTATAATAGGGGGGCTTCTTGCCCGATGGGTGGGGTAAGAAGGCCATTTTAATTTTTTTACAAAAATGGCCGTAACTCCTTTATTAAAATTAGTAGACATTTGTTTTACTAGTTATTAGTAGAGTCAAGTGATCCCTTCCTGACAGCATAAGCATTCAAATAGACGTCCATAAAAAGTAGGTCAAATCGCACCTAGAAGTTAAGGGGGGCCGCATGCCCCGACCTACCCTACTACTGAAAAGGCCCAAAGACCAAGGGTGTCGGAACAGGGAGGGGGGCAGGGGAGGTAATAGCCCCTCATGCCCTTGGCCAGGAGGGACGGGGGGGGGGCAAGATTGCCCTTTTGATCTCAAAGAAAAAACGTTATAAGGCCTTAGTTTACAGTGAATTTATGCAAAAATTTATAAGTAAAAATTCAAAATTGGTATTGCCGCTACATTAAATTTTTGTCGCGCAAATTAGATTTGTCCTTTCCGACCGACTGCCCCTGCCGCCCTCGTTTTCTTCCGGCACCCTTGCCAAAGACTCTCCGAGGCTAACTATATTTGAAAGTTTTCAGCAATAGCCTAATTAGTGATTCTGACCAAGATGCCAAAATATTCATCTTTCTTTGCTATACATGGTATTGATTCTGTAAACAAGAAATAATGGTCGGTTTCAGAAGTTACTTTAACCTCCAATAACTTTTCTTCTACAATTTAACTGTTGCTTCAGCTGCTCTCAGTAATATGATTGGTAAATCAGTTCTGTGCCTTCTATAATGAAAGTCAATTTCCTGCAAGACAAAAAATTGAAAGTAAGAATTTATTCTCATTGCCTCGTGAAAGAAGCTCATGTGGCACCACACCGCATATTTTCTTTTTCTAAACATTGGTCTGCAGGCAAGGCTTTGTTATTCGGAGTTATCAAAAACACAGTTATTGAGCCTGCGCTTACATATAGCCTTACAGTAACAAAAAATGCCTTTTAGTCTTAAAACATCTTCGACTGAGCATCTTGATATCTGTTGGAAAAAACTTCATGCAGCATTTGCTCTCTAGATCTCAATTATTGAGTAATGACCAAACTGTGAGGTACATGTACCCTGAAATACACATGTTGTACACCTGTAGCAGAGAGAGATTTTTAAATAAAACTTTCGTACGTTATGTAGGAGGAGACGCAGCGTAATGTTAGGCCATTTTTTATTTTTCTTGTTATTCATCATGCACATATTTTCCCGTTGGGTGTTTTTTGTTTTCATTGTTTGGAGAAAAAACTGCTTCCTTCCTCCCCTTTCCTATTGGCCCCAATGCCACCTACACTATGTTGTTGAGACAGCAAAGTAGTGTGTAGCATAAGCAAGCTGTTTAAAATAAAGGTCGATCTTATTTGTTAAATTGAACCTTAATCTGTATGCCTGTACTTTAACCACAAAGGTGAATGGATTTGTTTATTCCAACTTTTCTAGATTCGCTAAGTTGGAAAACTCTACAATTGCATCAATGAATTTAGTATTTCAATGAGAAATTTCTTGGATATTTGGAATAACTTGAATAATGCAATTGATTATTTATATGCTCTTTAAACATTTTTGTACTCTAATATGTATATTACCCTTGTTTAATGTTAATATTAATTATGAACTAATTATTATTCTACCAATATTTGAAATTATGTTGTCTCGTTGTAATAATGGTGCCAGCCCGATGAGCATTTTGCTTTTTTGGTATCATATAATAGACAAACAAGCAAAAAACAAACTAATGAGTGCTCATGTCAGTTTAATTGTGAACTGCCAGACCTTGTGTTGTGTTTGAGGTAATAACCTAGTAAACCTGCTGAGCCAAATGGAGGATCCCCCTGGAGAGTAGCCCCAGGATACTAAGCCTGTTGAACTTGGGTACATGAGTTGCATCAAATCTATTAATAGATATCAAACCAGGGCTACGACCTGCAATAAAACTCCACAAATTAATATTTTGAATATGACTGAAATCTGTCCTTACTAGAATTTTTTTTTGCGGAATTTAATGCAGGAAATACATTCAATTGGTCTATATTATTTGAAATGCCTAGTACAAAAAAGTATACATTTCAAACAAGAAAGAAAATAATGAATAATTTCATCTCCTTATTCTACTTATAAATATTTAATATATTATCACAAGAAATTTTAATCACCTCCATTCTGCTCTGTCCTGCCCTGGCATATTACACCAATGAACAGGTTTTTAGGTATAAATGCAGTCTGGTGAAAATGAGAACTGCATGCTGCTGCCACCTGGCACAAAAGTTGATTTTGTGTGCTACATCATTATTGTCCCAGGAAATAGTTCCAATTTCATTGCACATTCACAAAATTTCTATTCAACATTGATGTATACCAGAGTCAGACTCGACACTCACATTCTCTAAGGAAGTAGACAAGGCCATCAGCACACTCCGAAACAGCCCTGGTGTCTTCCAGACAAAATTGTGTGTTCCTCTGATCGAAATGATGTGGACGCTTGCAGGAGCTCGCGGAATAGCACACTAATCACTAGATGGCAACACAAGACAGCATATGTTCTGATCTGTGGCCATGCAAGAGCAGTCCACTTGTAGACAGGTATAAATGACTTCTGTTATGGGAACATTGCAGTTTTAGCCTGGTTGGCTTTGCTTTGTTTCGTTCAGCAAAACTTTTGGCCACCAGGTAATCGCTGGCATTGTCAGGAAATATGGAAGCACAATGATAAGTTATTCAACATGTGTTAGTTCGTTGATAACTGGAGTTGCATAAAAACAGCTAAAGTGAAATCCTGGGAGAAACCTTTTTTTCTTCTATTTTGCCTTTTGCTTTTGTTTTACTATAATGTGAGTATGTATATCCAATGTATAGTAGAGTCATTTAAAATAAATCAATGATATTTCACCGTTCAATTGGTCTAATTTTTTTTAGAAACACCTTTCGCAGAAAGTATACATTTCAAAACAAGGAAAAAAAGAAAAATAATAATCTACTCTTCTTATACTCAACTATATGTCCATTCCTGGTGTATTAAATTTCAGTTACATCCAAGGAAGCGCAAGTGACTAAACATGACATCACTCTGCATTTTGGAAGCCCCACCCAGTGGGCACACGACGTAAACCCCGATGTTGCTAATTGGTGGAGGGCTGGTCTGTTAGTCACGTATATATGTATGGTAGAGCTTATGTCGCCTCAAGGTGAACACGACGTTGGGGTTTTTTTACAACATTGCCAAGGTCACAAGCTAACGTCGAACTCCTGTCTGACTGCCCTCTGGTGTATGTGAGTGGCAAATTGGTTCTTTACTTTCCATGATGAAAGCAAATTTCCTGGAAGATAGGAAATTGAAAGAAAGCATTTGTTCTCATTGCCTCTTAAAAGATGCTGACTTTATGAACAGGGCATTTTTCTTTAAATTTTTTTAAAGCATTTGTGTGCCGCCAAGCCTTTGTTGGATCCCTTAAAAATCTCAGATATTGAGCATAATATTATACTTTTTACATATGCGTCGTTTTAGTCCTACAGAAATGAAAGTGCCTGGTCACATATTACAAAATATTCTATATAGCAATTTGACATCCCTCTGCAACAGTAGCATTTAAAATGTTTAGGACAAACTTCATTTGAAGTGGAGGAGGTGATGTAATTACGTTAATTTTTTTTTCACAGTTCTTTTTTTTCTCAACTTTTCTGATTTGTTCGATTTTTGGAAAAATCTGGGCCTAAAAAAAAAAGGTTGGAGGTGGAAGGAATTCCTGTCTCCTTCCACATTAGAGTAAATGCAACCCACAGTTTTGCAGTATATATAAATCCCCTGAATTTAATTGTCCTTTAATTCTGTCAACTGTTCTTCAACAGAAGTTGCAAGCACTGTTCATAACCCACTAATAAGTGCTCATGTCAGCTTAAATGTCAGGCCTGATGTTGTGATTCCCTTCTAAGCCAGCTTAGCCAAGGGCATGATCCCCCTAGAGGGCAGCCTCAGGATTGGAAGTTTGTAGTTTTGGGGACATGAGTTGCATCAAATCTATTTATAGACATCAAACAAGGACTTGCGATGTCAATGTCCTCATTAGCCTGACCAAGATCAGGGTTTACTTCCTGGTAGGTGCTACTTATCCCTGCAAAAGGAAGTTGCTATTCCTGTCCTGCTGCACTTGCTAACTTCAATTCAGATGATTTATTTTGTAAGTGTAGTTGGTTACATCAGATATTTTTTTCAGGAATGTAGGTATCATGTTCTTGAATAAATTACTGCATGCAATGTCTGGCAGACCGGCTGGTCAACATAATACAATGACATGGTGTCCGAAGCTTACAGCTGTAGTTAATTGCCATACTTTGGTTTTCAAGCAACATTATGATATATATGAACACATGGCAGCAGAGGGCAGCAGGGGGTGCAGGTAACTCCAGGCAAATCCTGAAACTCATAATTCCGACAACCAGCACAACTCCTGGTAACTCCTGTCAACTTCCATTACAATATATACTGAAAACTCCTGATAACTCCTGTAATTCCCGCACTCCCTGAAGCCCCCAATGAAGCCTCTACTTGGAACTTACATGCTTAAATGGGGCCTTTTTGGTAAAGTTTTCTTCCTTCTTATGCCTTAAAGTGCAATATAGTGAAAGACTCTCTCTCCCTGGTGATGACTCATATTTTGCTGGCAGCCAAGCAAACCAAACCTATCACAAGTTATGGCCAACAAGTCTTCTGAGTCTATTTTTACCACCATCTAACTGCCCTCTGGTATATATGAGTGGCAAATTGCTTCTGTAAGTTTTATAATGAAAGCAAATTCCCTGGAAGATAGGAAAATTGAAAGTAAGCATTTGTTCTCATTGCCTCTTAAAAGATGCTGACATAGCACAATAGAGCATTTCTCTTTTAATTTTGTAAAGCGTATGGCTGCAGCCAAGCCTTTGTTATTTGGAATCCTTCAAAATCTCAGATATTGAGCCTATACGTCTTGCATACACCATAGTCCTACACAAATGAAAGTGCTTTGTCATCCTAGAAAATATTCGATATTATATTTTGAAATTCTCCAGAAACAGCAGCATGTAAAATGTTTAGGACAAACTTCATTTTGCCTTTGTTGAGTACGCTTACATTGTTGTAAAACAAACTTTTCAAGTCATTATTGTGAAAAATAAAATGTTGGGGTGGATACTATTTCATTATTTTATTGAAAATTCTTATCTTTCTCTACTCTTCTGATTATATTTTTTGATAAAGCAATGTCTGCAAAAAAGAGAGGTGGGAGGGAGAAGAAAGAGAATTCCTGTGTCGCCTTCCCCGTCCGAATGAATGCAACCCACAGTTTTGCAGTATCATACCAATGCTTTCTTCAATATCCCCTGAATTTAATTGTCCTTTATTTCTGTAAACTGCTTTTCAACTGAAGTTACAGGCACTGTTCATAACCCACTAATAAGTGCTCTTGTCATCTTAAATGCCAGGCCTGATGTTGTAATTCCCTTCCGAGCTTGCCTAGCCACAGGCATGATCCCTTCAGAGGGCAGTCTCAGGATTGAAAGTCAGTTGCTTTGGGGACATGGGTTGCATCAAATCTATTTATAGACATCAAACAAGGACTTGCGATGTCAATGTCCTCATTACCCTGACCAAGATCAGGGTTTACTTCCTGGTAGGTGCTCCTCATTCCTGCTCAAGGAAGTCGCTATTCCTGTCCTGTTGCAATTGCTAACCTAAATTCAGATACATGTATGTATGAGAATATACATCAGATATATTCTCAGTATGAAAAGTATCATATTCTGGAATAAATTACTGGATGCAATGTCTGGCAGACCGGCTGTTCAACATAGTACAATGACACGGGGTCCTAAGCTAAGGGCTGTAGTTAATTGCCTATATAATGGTTGCCAAGCAACCTAGTGATACATATGCACAACTGGCAGCAGAGGACAGTGGAGGTTGCAGGTAATAGGGTTAGTAAGGAGAAAGTCATGAAGTCACCGGAATCAGATATTTTGCATCATTTTTTTTGGGATCAAACTATATTCATCTGCAAAGATGGTTATGCTTGTGGTCTAGTAAAAATTAAAATTGGGTTCTTCTTTCTCTTTTTTACCTCTTGATAATTTCAAAACTTTGATATCAATATGATTTACCTTATTTTGATGTTGCAATATTTTGTGCTTGACATCATTACTTCTACATATTATTTGTTGGTAGAAAGCAGGTTTCTGCGTGTTTATTTTATCTTTATTTTTTAATTTCAGTGCTGCAAGTTATGAATATATTTTAATTGAGATGCATGGTCAATTTGTCATTTCAGACATTGGGTAATTTCACTTATATGTGTGTCATAATACTCCTTTACTGACTGAAATGGACACTGGACAGTTTTTTAACTTTTAGTTAAATCTGTGGCCATTACAGTTACAACCTAGCTGGCTTTACTTAGAATAGTCCAGCAAAACTTATGCCGACAAGGTAATATCTGACATTGTCAGGGAAAATGGAAGTGTAATGGTAAGATAAACAACATGTTCTAGTTCAACTGAGGCAGGATAACAACTGCTGAAGTGAATTCCCACAAGAGACAACTATTTTTCTCCTTTTTTTATTTTTTGCTTTGTGTTATTATTATGTTCACCCAGCTGTGTTGTAACAGGAAACAAATGTTCTATGATATTTTTCCAGCCAGCGAACAGGAATGTTGAAATTAAGCATTTGTTCTCATTGCCTTTAATAAGAGGCTGACATTTCATACTATCCTTTTGTATAATCATTCATACACTCACTCACTGTGTGCTTGTGCTTCTGCATACGTTGTAGTCAAACAGAAAAGAAAATGCATCTTTAAAAAAAAATTCATTTTTACATCTTGATATCCCTAAGAAAACTAGCTAGACAAATTTCTGGAAGAACTACATTTCTCCTGTGTTGAGTAAATACATGGATTTGAGTTGAAAGTTATTGATAATTAGAAACACAGTGCAAGACATAATTTTAAAAGACCAGAATTGAGGAGAGGATACAGTGCCTTCTTTTGTCAATTTCTTTCTTTCTCCAACATACCTTGGCAAACTTTCTGGTAGGTTTCTTTTTCCAAATAATTGCCTGCAGAAAAAAAGATCGAAAGAGAGGGATGCGGGGGCGGACTCCCATCAGACCTAATGCCAGCCACAGTTTTTTGTAACACAAACTTTCTTCAAGATGTCCTGTGTTTAGAAGTCCCTAACTATTGGCATCTGCTATACTTCAACTCGGGTTTAAGGAGCTTGTTCCTTCCTTAATAAGATGTAATTATGTCAGCAGAAATGTAAACTTCCAGCTTTGATGTTGTTTTTGAGCTAATACCCTTCTAATCCAGCTTAGCCAAAGGGAGAATTCCCCTGGAGAGCAGCCACAGGACAGGAAGCCAGTTGCACTAGGGACTTGAGTTTCACCAAATCTATTTATAGACATCCAATTCAAATCTATTTATAGACATCAAACAAGGTCTTGCGATGTATTGTCCTCATTACCCTGATCAAGATCAGGGTTTAGTATGTAGCAGCTGTTACATATCCTGCTGAAGGATGTTGGTATTCCTGTCTAGTGCAGTGGAATTACCAGTCTGTAATTTTGATATGCTCTGCCCTAATTGTATTGAGATTATATTCTTTCTATACTGCTTATGTAAGCATCATCATAGCTGTGTTTTGTCAACAAATGGTCCATTTATTTCTGAGAGACATGTTTGTAGTTATCCGATGAAATGCCTGAGGGTTGAAAGTTAAATAACACCTTAAGAGTGCTCATGCTTCTTTTACATACTTGGTATGAATATTAAATACCCTTGAAGGGGGTGGTCCGGTATTTACACAAATGATCTAGTCCTGGTCTAATCCAGGGTGAGGCAGTCCGATTTTGTTACTGGACAGATCTAGCTCCGGTATTGTAGGGGTCTAGTCTGCGTCACTAGTCTCTTCCAAGAACATTGTAGAACTTGGCACAAAGCACAGATGATACAAGTTTATTAGATTGCTTTATTTGGTCATGCCATCAGCTTTCTACTTGGTGTCTGGTCTTATTGAGTGAATAGATCAGATGTGGTATGGATCTGTGGTGTTGTTTATGGATACAGTCCCTACTGAGTCCCCTACGACTTGCTATGGCAACTTTTATTGGCATCTGTGCTAGGAAAGTAATAGATCTCATCTCCCCTCCCCATCTTAACTTGTCACCAGCTTTAGATATTAAGCATCTTTCTTTTCTACTGCAAGTTATTCAAGTTGTTAACATTGATGCAAACACAGTCACAGATGTTCAAGTAAATATGATTACGTTCGGTTTTTATCAAGAATGTCAGCAAAATGTGTAACAGGTTATGAATATCTTTTAGTTAAAATGAGTGGACAGTTTGTAACAAGACATTACGATAAAGCACAAGAAATGGGACTTCTTTATTGAAAATGTGCTTGAGATATGGTGAGTTGAAGTGGAAAGGGATAGTTTGGGTTAATTGTTTATAAGCTTTCTCGAAGTTCTGATGACAACTGAACTTTAACTTGTAGATCT
The DNA here is from genome assembly GCA_026936325.1 of Platynereis dumerilii. Lineage (NCBI taxonomy): Eukaryota > Metazoa > Annelida > Polychaeta > Phyllodocida > Nereididae > Platynereis > Platynereis dumerilii. Next base: position 56,392,568 of record JAPTHN010000003.1, read on the forward strand.
TTAGTGTTGTTTGTGGATAGAGTCTCTTCCAAGAACTTTGCAGAACTTGGCACAATGCACAGATGATACGAGTTTATTAGACTGCTCTATTTGATCAAGCCATCTGCTTTCTATTTGGTGCCTGGTCTTATTGAATTAATCGATCAGACATTTTGTTGTTTGTGGGTACAGTCGCTGAGTCCCTTACAACTTCCAATATCCATGGTGAGTTTTATTTGTGCCTGTGCTGAATATTTTGGGACAGTGCTTGGAAAGTAATAATTCCCCCTTGGTCATACTATTGCATCTTAGCTTGGGTACCCCTGTTGGAAGGTTAGTTATAGGAGTTGTAACTAGATTAGGAAAATCCATTTAAGCGTAGATACTGTCAGGTATGTTTACGTATGCCCCTAATTCATTGTTAAGTTTGTTCCTCAACCCGGATCATAAAGATCTATTATGCTGCGTCTATGTACTAATGACATGAAAATCAAGCATCATGAGCTGCTGGGATTCATGAAGCACACATTTGATGCAAATTCATGGAACTGGTGTAGGCCTACATGTATGTGGGACTGGGCAGTTTTGCTGTTGCTGTGTTTTTCTTTTCATACACTTCTCATCTTGGGGTTTGGTTTATTTTGGTTCAGCTTTGTTCCCTCTTTTGGCTTAAGTGTGATGTGGTGAACAACTCTGTCTCCCTGGCTGTGAGGTGAACCAACCTATCACAAGTTACGACCAACAAGAATTCTGACTGTATTCAACCACCATCTCACTGCCCTCTGGTACACATGAGTGGCAAATTGGTTCTGTACTTTCTATAATGAAAGCAAATTTCCTAAAGATAGGAAAATTGAAAGTAAGCATTTGTTCTCATTGCCTCTTAAAAGATGCTGACATAGCACAATGGAGCATTTTTCTTTTAATTTTGTAAAGCATATGGCTGCAGGGAAGCCTTTGTTATTGGGAATCCTTCAAAATCTCAGATATTGAGCCTGTACCTCTGCATACACCATAGTCCTACAAAAATGAAAGTGCCTTGTCATCTTCAAAACTATTCGATATAACATTCTGACATCCCTGAGAAACAGCAGCATGTAAATTGTTTAGGGCAAACTTCATTTTTCCTTTGTTGAGTATGCTTACATTGTTACAAAAAAAACTTTTTCAAGACATATAAGTGTGAAAAATAAAATGTTTGGGTGGATACAATATCAGTTAATTTTTTTCACAATTCTTATCTTTCTCAACTTTCTGATTTAATATTTTGAAAAAGCATTGTCTGCAAAAAAGAGAGGAGGGAGAAAAGAGTTCCTCTGTCTCCTTCCCCATCAGAATAAATGCAACCCACAGTTTTGCAGTATTTTTCATACAGAAGCTTTCTTCAATATCCCCTGAATTAAATTGTCCTTTAAAATTGTCCTTTAATTCTTTCACCAGTTCTTCAACTGAAGTTGCGGGCACCTGTTCATACCCTAATAATAAGTGCTCATGTCAGTTTAAATGCCAGGCCTGATGTTGTATTCCCTTCTAGTCCAGCTTAGCAAAAGACATTGTCCTCCTAGAGGGCAGCCTCAGGATTGAAAGTCAGTTGCTTTGGCGTGATGAGTTGCATTAAATCTATTTATAGACATCAAACAAGGACTTGCGATGTCAATGTCCTCATTACCCTGACCAAGATCAGGGTTTACTTTCTGGTATGTGCTACTTATTCCTGCTAAAGGATGTTGCTATTCCTGTCCTGTTGCAATTGTTAACTTCAATTCAGATGTATGGTTGGTTACATCAGATATATTCTTAGGATGAAAAGTATCATGTTATGGAATAAATTACTGCACGCAACGTCAGGCTGGTCAACATAATACAATGACATGGGGGTCCTAAGCAAAGAGCTGCAGTTAATTGTTCATATAATGGTTGCCAAGCAACCTTGTGATATATATGCACACCTGGCCACAGAGGGCAGCAGGGTTGCAGATAATAGGGTTAGTCAGGAGAAAGTCATGAAGTCACCTGAATCAGATATTGGGCGTCATTTTTTGTGGGTGTAAGCTTTTCATCTGCAAAGATGGTTGCTTATGCTTGTGGTCTAGGTATTAGTTAGACACCGATTTGGAGAATTCTAACTGACACAAAATGCCTGTTAGAACCCGACAAAGAGGTATCTAACTGACTTGGACATCATATGCTTCTACTATTATACTTATTACTGGTAATTTTTGCAAAATAAACAATAATCTGATTGTTTGTTTGCTTTTGTAAACAGTTAATCCCTAGCTTGGCGCTAACACGCAAAATTGTCAGTTAGATACCAGCTTTTCCAATGGTATAAGTATCTTGGTGATGTCTAATAAAGATTAAAATTGGCTTCTTCTTTCTCTTTTATACCTCTCGGCAATTTCAAAACATTGATATTAACATGATTTTACCTTATTTTGATGTTGTAATATTTTATGCATGACATTATTACTTCTATATATATTATTTGTTGGTAGAAAGCAATTTTCTGCTTGTGTTTATTTCTATCTTTATTTTTTGATTTCAGTGCTATACTGCAAGTTATAAATATCTATTAATTGAAATGCTTGGACAATAATTATGTAAGTAGAGACATTGGGTAATTTCACTTACATATGTGTAATGAGACTCTTTTAATGACTGACATGGGCAGGGTTTTAGGTTTTACTTAAATTGTTGGCCATTGTAGTTTTAACCTGGCTGGCTTTACTTTGAATAGTTCAGCAAAACTCATGCCAACCAGGTAAAATCTAATGCAGTCGGAGAATATGGAAGTACAGCGATAAGATTATCAACACGTGCCAGTTTGTCGATAACTAAGGTTGCATAAAAAATGCTGAAGTGAAATCCCAGGAGAGACAACAGTTTTTTCCTTTTTTGACTTTTGCTTTTGTCTAATTATTATGTTCACTCAGCTATGTAGTAACAGGAACAAATGTTTTATGATATTTTCTGACCAACAGATAGGAAGTTGAATTTAGCATTTGTTCTAATTGCTCTTAAACAGAGGCTGTCATGGCATCCTATCCTTTCTGTAAAATCATTTATACACTCACTCAGTGTGTGCTTGTGCTTCTGCATATGCTGTAGTCAAACAGAAATGAAAACGCATCTTTAAAAAATTATTGTTTTTAGATCTTGATATCCCTCAGAAAAACTAGCTAGAAACAATTTCTGGAAGACCTATATTTCTCCTGTGTTGAATAAATTTACATGGACTTGTTATGAAAGTTATCGATAACTTAGAAACACAGTGCAAGACATAATTTTAAAAGACCAGAATTGAGGAGAGGATACAGTGCCTTCTTTTATCAATTTCTTTCTTTCTCCAACATACCTTGGCGAACTTTCTGGTAGGTTTCTTTTTCCAAATAATTGCCTGCAAAAAAAAAGATCGAAAGAGAGGGATGCGGGGGAGGACTCCCATCAGACCTAATGCCAGCCACAGTTTTTTGTAACACAAACTTTCTTCAAGATGTCCTGTGTTTGAAAGTCCCTCACTATTGGCATCTGCTACACTTCAACTCGGGTTTAAGGAACTTGTTCCTTCCTTATTAAGATGTAATTATGTCAGCAGAAATGTAAACTTCCAGCTTTGATGTTGTTTTTGGGCTAATACTACCCTTCTAATCCAGCTTAGGCTGCAGGATAGAGGATAGGAGGCCAGTTGCACTGGGGACTTGAGTTTCACCAAATCTATTTATACATGTAGATATCCGATTCAAATCTGTTTACAGACATCAAACAAGGTCTTTCAATGTCAATGTCCTCATTACCCTGATCAAGATCAGGGTTTACTTAGTAGCTGGTCTTACTAATGTGTGCTGAAGGAAGTAGGTCTTCCGGTTTATTGCAGTGGAATTGCCAGTCTGTCATTTTGATATGCTCTGCCCTAATTTTATTGAGATTATATCATTTCTATACTGCCGATGTAAGCATCATCATAGCTGAGTTTTGGGAACAAATGGTCCATTTATTTCTGAGAGACATGTTTGTAGTTATCCCATGACAGTTAAGAGACAACACTTTAAGAGTGCTCATGCTTCTTTTACATACTTGGTATGAATATTAAATACCCTTTAAGGGAGTGGTCCGGTATTTACAAAGATGGCTTAGTCCTGGTCTGGTCCAGGGTGAGGTGGTCCGATTTTGTTACTGGGTCGACCAGATCCGTATTGTAGGGGTCTAGTCTGCGTCACTAGTCTCTTCCAAGAACAGCGTAGAACTTGGCACAAAGCACAGAAGATACAAGTTTATTAGATTGCTTTATTTGGTCATGCCATCTGTTTTCTATTTGGTGGCTGGTCTAAGTATTATTGAATGAATAAATCAGATGTGGTATGGATCTGTACTATTCTGTAGTGTTGTTTGTGGATACAGTCTCTGCTGAGTCCCTTACAACTGGCTAAGGCAAATTTTATTTGCATCTGCGCTGGGAAAGTGACAGATCTACCCTCTCCACAACCGTATTGCATCTTAACTTCTCACCAGCTTCAGATATTAGGATCTTTTGTGCTACTGCTAGTTATTCAACTGCAGACACTGTTGCTTATAATGTTCAAGAAAATATGAATACCTTCGGTTTTTATCAAGAATTTCAGCGCTATATAGCAGGCTATGAATATCTTTCAGTTAAAACGAGTGGTCAGTTTGTAACAAGACATTTTGATATAGCACAAGAAATGGGACTCATTTATTGAAAATATGCTTGAGATGTGGTCAGTGTATGGTGAGTTCAATTGGAAAGGTATTGTTTCTGTTAATTGTTTATCTGCTTTCTTGAAGCTCAAGACTGATGACAACTGCTTTAACTTGTATATCTGTTGTGTTGTTTGTGGATACTGTCTCTTCCAAGAACTTTGCAGAACTTGGCACAAAGCACATATGATACAAGTTTATTGGACTGCTCGATTTGATCAAGCCATCTGCTTTCTATTTGGTGGCTGGTCTTATTGAATTAATCGATCAGATGTGGTATAGAGCTGTTGTGTTGTTTGTGGATACAGTCTCTGCTGAGTCCCTTACAACAATCTATGGTGACTTTTATTATCATCTACGATGGGAAAGTGCTGGGAAAGTGATAGATCCCTGTCTGACCATATGCATCTTAACTAGGGTTGTCCTGATGGAAGGTAAGTTATAGGAGTTGTGACAAGATTAGGATAATTCATTTTTAGTGTTGATGCTGTCAGGTATCACCTCATCTGTCCTAATTCATTGTTCACTTGGTCCCTCAACCCTGATCATAAAGAGCCATTATGCTCTGTCTATATGCTAATGGCATGGAAATGAAGCATCATAAGCTGCTGGGATTCATGAGACACTCATTTTATGCAAATTCATGGAACTGGTGTAGGCCTACATGTATGTGGGATTAGGCAGTTTTGCTGTTGCTGTGTTTTTCTTTTCATAAACTTGTCATCTTGAGGTGTGTGGTTTATCTTGCAAGGTCCTCACTAAGGCTCTTGGACCTAATTCAGTATCATTATCTGTAACAGAAATGCCATGCAGTCTGGAATAATTTGAGATTTTGTTACGTTGTGCCGAACGATAAATATTTTATGAAGCTCTTACAATTCCAGTTTCCAAAGACACAATTTGAGGATCTTGGCAATTGATTGACCACTTGGCCTCATTTACTGGTCCCCGAGTCTGCATCCTGCCAAATTGTCTGGCAAGTGACTATTAGTGACTATTGGAGCCCTTTATATTTCTTCTGAGACCAACTTTAGAAGCTCTTTTTGGACACCTGAACATCGAATTCCACCTGTCCTTGATAGGATTTGTGCCTTTTCCTGTTCCGGGACAGCTAAGTACGCTAGCATCTGCTCACCAACTAATTCTTGCACAACTCTATAAACAAGGTCCTTTCTATACTTGACAACCTGGGACGCAACTTTGTGGTATATGTTGTGCCTCTAGACTTGGGTTAGATCGAAAAATCCCTCAGCCAGAGGCTGTCTTGAGATAAAATACAGTGCATTGGGACTTTCTTGCATTACAATGTTGCAACGGTTGTTGATAGCCCTCTGGTGTATTAATCCCTGCCCCCCCCCATTGGCTGTAGCAGACGATATTCTGCCGTTGCAACACCTTGCAGTGGTTTCATTTTCTACCATTTTCTGTTCTTTCAAAATGTGCCCATCGATACAAAACTTTGCAGCTAATGTATCAAATTCCCGGAAATTACAGGCACCTCAGGTCAGTTCAGATGTTCTTTTTATAGATATTTCTCAGAAATACAGTCCAAAATTTCCCGGAATTTGATCCAGATAGCCCAGTTCAGGTGCGACATGAAAGCTGTCGCAGTCTGTTATCGGACTAGACTTGGGTCAAACACAGTCTGTTCTACCTGTGTTGCACAGAAGTTTCATTCTGTGTAAAAGTTGCACATCATCAATTCATTGGGGTCTATTAACCAGACCTTTGCAGTAGAGCTCTATGATTTCCATTCCAGTTTTCGCAAGTAGCCCTACAATCTTTTTTTCCGAACTATTAATCAAGTTACAAAGTTAATTTGGAAAAATTTACTGAAGCTTGTCAAATAAAAGAAGGAGCCACATATTCCACATTACCTTTGTACAAGGATTGTTCCCCATGCTGCAAGTGGTCGAAATAGCCCTAGTCATTGGGGGGGGGGTGGTCTGTCACTGGTAAGGCCTGGAGGGTCGAAGCCTGTTGTGCCACAGGTGTGCGGGCCTCCGGAGATCCGTGGGCCTCTGGACGCCCCAGAAGCTGAGACGTTTCAGAAAGGGCTACATGTAAAGTATTTGTATTTGTATTTTATTTCATTTATAGTGGCAGGTACATTTACAGAACAAATGATATGGCCTATCTCAAAAATAATGAAGCCAAAGTGTGACCATCAAAATTTTATAATGTGTATTTTTTGTCAAATGAACATGCAGTTTTGTTAAGAACATATCTAAGTTCCAGAAAATACATTTACCATAGAATACCAACCTGTGGAAATAACTGATGATAGCAAAATAATACCAAATATTTAAAAGTTTTTATTTCGATGTCTACAAGAGAAAAGTAAACTAAATGTCAATTTATCATCAAAGTAAATCAAATTTCTTTATAATATTATGATGACATAGGGCAAATATTGTAGAGTCTTCAGGGCAGTTTTCATTCCAATACACCAAATGTATTGTGAGAAACACACTATTTTTGATAATTTTTCAGCAATATTTTTTCAAAAACGTAATTATATTTGCCTAAGAAACATATGTGTTCCTTTAAGATGATTTCAATAGTCCTATATTATGGGTCTGGATGCAGTCTTCAAATTCATACCAAATAGGCCTAAGTGCCACTGAAGTTAGTATTAACTCAGCAAAAGATGAAAGAAGCATAATTTTTGTCCCTTTTTTCAGAAAAAAATCCTGATTTTGAGTAATGATGTCCAATGAAATTGCAAAAAATGTTCTGGTTTTGCTTACAATCGATTTTACATGATATTAATTGTCATAACTGATAGAAAAGTACGACCATTTAGAATGAAACGGGTGTTTTTTTATTAGATATTGCCTTTATAGGCAATTTGGCCCAAATTTTCAAAAAACTTCATATATGCCATTATATTATTGGCTGGGTCATGAAACATGTTCAAAACACTAAAATAGTGTGGCAATTGTCACAACAGGTAATATTAATTTAGTATCATGGCTCCAATATTTACTGGAAAAAAATTTGAATATATGATTAATATTTTTGTGAGCGTTACGCATGCGACAAATTAATTTTTGTATTTTACCACCAGGTATCAGTCACCAACATGTATTAGTTCATAGTGTAATGATGCTTCACTGATTTACTATGTTTCAAGCCAATCCGGAATAAAATCAGAGCTTTCATAGCTTTTTGCCGCATGAAAGTACTCCTTGCGTTACGCATGTGACACATGCACCTTCCCTCATATTCGTTGGAATTTTTTAATGAAATTAATTTTTCATAAGCATGAAAGGTTCGAAAAAAACTAAGTAAATATTATACTAGATCTTAATGGCAAAAAGATTCAACTGAAATGTGTAAAAGGGAAATTACAACATCCCAGATCAGGAAGCTTCAAATTTGACTCAATTTTTCGAAGTCAACCTTTTAACACGAATAATTGAATGATGTCAAAACAAGAACAGGTCTGTAGAGGGGCAACTGGATACTTGTTGCTTCAGAAACTTTCACTAAAGGCTTGCATTTTTATAAGACAAATGAAATTGAAAGTTTTTTAAAAATATGTCATGAACCAGGTTATCTGTCTGGTAGTGTAAAAAGCCAGCATTCATTGATATGCGGGCAAAGATTTATGAGGCCATTGAAAATGGATCAGCGTCTTGAGGAGTCTATCTGGCACTTTCCAATAACTGGAGATTCTTGAATAGACAGCGGGCCTCTCTCAATTCAATATTCTTTGGCGATGACCACTTAGCAGTGACTGTCACTTTGGCCTATTTGTGATAAATGTAATTAGTTAATAGACTAATGTGTGACTGTTTTCCATGGCGGCATTCTGCCCATAATTATGATAAGGTGCTAAAATGATTTTTAATGCCACTTGCGAATATTTTTATAGAAACTATTTTACACCGTGATTATAAAGATTGATTCGATTCTTGCAAACATGAATTTTTAAAAATTTGTTTCAAAGAAATCGTTTTTGAAAACAACAATAACAGTAGGTGTGGGTGTACTGTCTGGATATAACCAGACCAAATTAATTTTTTGGATGAATACAATGTAGAATTGATAGAGCAAGTGTCAAACAGCTTGGTAAAGGGTAAAACAAAATGTAATCAACAGAAAAACTTATCTGAAAAGCAATGCCTAGCAAACATGTTTGTCAAGATTACGTCTGGCAATTCCTTTATTTTCATCATTCATCTTGACTCTTTGTGACTTTAGAATTGAAAAAAAAGGATCCAATCTGCAATGTTTATAATGTCAAACTGGTTTCTCTGTTGAGACGTGGAGACTATCAGACGCTGAGACATACAGGTAAAACAAGAGCAGGTATACTGCCTCCATATCCCCCATGCCCTACACATCTACCTATACCCACCAGAATTCCAATTTTAGTTATGCCAAATATTTCCACCAGGGGCACAATGGTGCAATTGGTGCATACATGTAAGAAGGTGGAGACACCTGGGGATGGAGTTCACTTTTAAAAATAACATGGCTGCTTTTGGCAACTCAACTGAAAAAGTATTTGGGATGTGCAAATGGTTATGATATTTATTGAGTTATGGTAAGATTTGACAAGTTTAGGGGGGTCTTTGAATGTTGGGAAAGGATGAGCATTGTGCATGGTGTGGTGTTTGAGATACTTGGTGGATGCCATGACACGGAGACTAAAAGTACAATCCCCCAAAAGTACAATCCCCCATAGCATAGCATGGGGGATAATTACTTGAGAAATGGAATGTGTTAGATTTACAAGGGAAGACTAACCTCAGGCAAATGTGAATATAATCCTTGCTCTGTTCTTGATATCTGAATAGGAAACAGACTGTACTACATACATTATGGAGCCATCTAGGTTTTGTTCTCCTGGTTAAACACAGGTGTTCCTTTATACATTTTCCCATGGGATAACTGCCATGGAATAACAGCCTGTAAGCTGGTACAGCTACCAGCTTACATGCTCATGAGGAAAAAAAACTAAACCTGAATATTATGATCTGCGTTAGTTGAGTTTGCATTTGCCATTTTATTGGCAATGTTTTGCCGTTAGGGTAACTTTTTGGTGGGAAGGAGAGAGAATTTCTAAGTATGAGCAAACAGAGGATTTCTTACATTATTTCAGGTGGCACTGTAGTAGCACAGGCTAGATAACAGTTTTCTGAAGGATTCCTACAAAAAAGCCTTGCCTCCAGAGAGATGCTTAACATAAGAAATATGCTGTATTGTGCCTTATTTTAAGAGACAATGAGAAAAATGCTTACATATCCTGTCAGAAGAGTTCTTACAGACAAGTTGTTGGTGACCATCAATGACCTCACAACAAGTCCTATGAAATGCATTGGAATAAGCTGTCAATGTGTCATTGAGCAACTTGTGACCTCATTGATATGTACTCAGTTGGTTACTAGTTTTGATAGCATTGCTAGTGTAGGCTATGACCTCATAAATTGTTTATGACTCATGAAGAATGACATGGCATGGATAGGACTATGACCTCACAAGGAACATTTCATTCCAATTCTGTGCGCACTCGTATTTCGCCTACTGTAACGTGAAGGCAATTTGCTTGGGGGTCGACATTTGCATAAAATCTACATAATGCAAATGGGTTTGCAGATAAGCCCTTATGGTCCTTGGGTATCCTGTTTGTACATACCACCTTAATTGACCTAACTTGGCCTAATGGTCGCTGAGTGTCGATGTAGTCATCGGACAAGGACCTGCAGTGTCATTGCCCTCATTAACCTGCTGAGATTAGGGTTTGCTAACTGTGAGTTGCGACTAAAGGAAGGTGGTTTTCCTGTCTTATTGAACTGCAATTTGCAGTCTGCATGTTTGGTGCTCAGCACATATATAGATAGATAGATAGATATGGTAAGTGCAGCCCTCTAAGCCCAGTTCTTGGTGTTCATGGGGGTTGTTTCAAGATGAGATGGGAGAGAGAGTGAGGAAGTCTTCAAAATGAAACAGATTTACCCCATGTGAGGGATCTTTTACTTGCCAAGCATAGACACTGATACATGGGGGTATGGACACTGATACATGGGGGCGCCAATTAAACATCTCATCCGAATGATATCTGGCTGGGATTTTGCTGCTGAAGGTCCACTGACAATTTCGAGTTCCCCACCTTAGTTTGAACTGACGCGAGTTGAGACCTTCAGCTGATCAGGCGAAAACTTTTACCATTTTATGCATTCTGTTTTGATTTTATAACTTTATTCTGTCCTGCTTTTATGAAAGCTGCTTAAGTATCATAAGAGCTAGCTTCGGAAGAGAAATAGTCACGTTTGTCTCTGGGAAACAAGTCCGCAGTAATTGCAAGAAGTGCTTAAATTTTTGGAAATAATTTTTTTTTTAAATGCTCAATACCCTGTCAGCGTGCCTCGGCGGTCCGGCGTCGGTCCGATGTCAGCAGCATTGGACCGGCTTTGGGCCGACGTTGGGCCGCCGAGGCACGCTGAGAGGGTAGTATCTTTTGCCATCTATGACATTATATGTCATGAATTTAAGTAGCCCACTGAAGAAAGAGCTAATGATTCTGAGTAACTGCATATTATTATGCATGTAGACCTACATGTAGATGATATCCTATTTTCCTGGCTTTCCTAGATATATGATATTATACTCAGAACTTTTTTAATACAGAAAACTTTATTTCAGGTCTTATCTTGATTTTCTCTAATTTTGCTCACAGCCAGGCAATTTGATATGCAAAAAGAGTGGACTGTTGCATTGCGAAAATGGCACTTCGTGACTCATGATTGTTGATGAAGTGTCATCTTCTCTACATTCAACAAGGGAAACATGGAGGCTGTTTGATCAGTCATGATCACAAGAAGGCCATTTGATTTGTCATAACTGATTTTAGAGTAAAAATCGTATGCATAATCTTTAGTTTGCATGGCAACAACAAGCGGGATTAGTCTCCTTAAATCAAATTGACATTGAAAGTATTGGGCGTAATCAAGACAAATCATCAGAATGATAACAAAAAAAGTGCCGTCACAGTGCAGCAGTCCACTCTTTTTGCATATATATCAAATTTCCTGACTGTAATGAGGATATTTAAATTATTTAAATTTGGCGCCATTTGTTAGTGAATTTATATTTGGTATTATTATTTTCATGCTTTGTTATTTAGAAGGATATAATTACATGTATAGGATTTAAAAAAAATTTGCATCAGATGTCACTTCTCTATGATTTTTGAGGGTCACAGATACCATACAAATTCGCATGATGTGTCGTTTAATGAACTATGGCCAGCAGCATACTTTTCTTAAAACAACAAGCGATCAAGTTTCTCCATATATTGCAACATTTGATCACTTCTGGACCCACTGGTCAAGATAATACAATGACATACCACTAACCAAGACCTCCAGTTAATTGCCCGCATAATGGTTGCCAAGCAACCAAGTGATATATATGCACACCTGGCAGCAGAGGGCAGCAGGGGTTGCAGATAACAGGGTTAGTAAGGGGAAAGTCATGAAGTCACCAGCTTTAGATATTTTGCTTTTTTGTGAATGTGAGTTGTTCGACTGCAAAGATAGTTGCCTATAGTCTATACTAGTACATACAAGGGATTATATTTGGTTATGATAATATCATTCAACCCTAACCAACTCAGAAAATTTCTTGTGATACATCACATATCTAAGCATATATTAGCCTCAAAGACAGGTGGCACCAGTCTGTTTTTTAAAAGTTCCCATGACATCTCATTATCCTGATATACAGCTGTCAGGCCAAAACAGAGGTGGTATGTCGGAAAGCAAGCAATTTTCATTGTAATAGATAGTTTCTACCAAGAAACAAAACTAGATGAGAAATTTATATTACATGTGTACCAGAATTGTAAAATTGCACTTGAAACTGAAAGCCTTCCAGTGTGCAGGTCGAATTCATCTGTCGTGTCGAATCTAAAAGTTGCCTATGGTACCCTGCAACCCGGGCCCTGCACAAATGCCAGCCTATTTCATTGCAGTTAAAATAGCCCTTGCTTTAGTTCAAGCTTGCCCTGATTAAGCAGGGTCACTGTGCAGAAGGGTGCTGTCCCTGGTCGTTTTTCATGGCCCACCATAATGGTATAGGCCTATTCAGTTTTATTTGTCTTTATACCACAAACACATAGTTTATATAACAGATCAATACAATGGTTTGTTTATTCAGTTCAAGCAATATTTTTTGCCCAAACCTTCAGTGACTGGCAGTTCAAGAACTGTTTGTGCAAACTTTGCGGAGGTTCTCACCGAATCAATAGTTGAAACCAGGCATCGTTGATACAAGTTTATTAGATCACTTTATTTGACTTTGCCATCTGCCTTTTATTTGGTGCCTGAGCTAATTGAATTGGGCCAGGTCTACTGTTGTTGCAGATAAGGTCTCGTCTGAAATCCTTTCATATTATGTATATCATTTGTCTCACACAGTGCATAAAGACCCAGGTGCCTCCTCTGTAACATTACAATTCTTTGTAACTCCATGAAAATGATGTAGTTTTTGCATGGATACAGGTGACTTCATGACTTTCCCTGACTAACCCTATTACCCATGGCCTCTGCTGCCCTCTGGTGCCAGGTGTGCATCTTTATCGTTACTGTTGCTTGGCAAACTTTATGTGACAATTTAGTAATTGTAGCAGTCTTGACCAAAACAGCATTTTGCAATATATATGTGGAAAAGTGTTTTCCTTTTTACATGACACTTCCACGGAGTTCCTGCATATAATTCCACAATCCATAAAAAATGATTCATGGTTTACAAACAAGATTTTTTCAATTTTCAAGTTCCACTAGAAGGAAATTGTTTTCCAAAACAAAAGTCAGAGTAATGAATTTTTTTATATAACCAGACCAGATCATGTTTTTGTTTAAATTCACAGAATTGAAAGGAGAAGTGTCAAACAGCTTCAGAATAGGTAAAAACAAATGTAATCAACTGACAATCTTCTCTGAGAAGCAGCGCCAAGCTGAAGTGTTTGTCAAGATTATGTCTGACAATTTCTAAATCTTTTTACCGTTTATCTTTATTTTTCCTAATTTAAGAATATAAAAGAAATAAATTTGCAATGTTTTATGATGTCAAGCTGGTATATCAGTTATGTTTAGACTAGGCAGTGAAATAACCAGGAGGTCTTGACTGTTGAGCAAGGGGGGATGTGCTGTTGGGGCATGCAACTTACTGGGGCACCCATAATTATAAGCCTAGGCAACAATATTTATATGGAAGACATCTGGGAGGGGTGGTGTACAAGCCTAATAGTGGGAAGGAGAAAGGACATTTACCTTTACACTCTTAAGTATGTCAATAAATTATTCTAACTACATCAGATAATTGTCATTCGTTTTTAGTAGAGACATGGTTGGTTGGTTTTACAGCACAGACATCCGGTCACAGTTGTCGACAGGCAATATTTCAGTTACATTAAGCCTCTTAAAAGATTAGTGTCAGAATGAAATGAAACTTCAAAATGACAATTTTGGCATTGTAAAAGCTCAATAAAAGTGGTTGAGGTGTATTTGTCAATCTCAGAAACAGTTTCAAGTATAAGCCTCCTGGTTGTTTTTTCTTTTCTTCAGAAACTTTGAATAAAACTATATTTTACTTTTACTTTAAATGCTGTACGTCTCTGTAACCAACATAACTATATGGCTCTGCCAGATATACTTCACTTCAATACTTTTTATTTGATTTACTACTTCTGGTTTGCTTCTTCTAGTTCTCAAAGTTAGACTGGAAGTGGATGTAAGTGAACTGAGCTGTTAGGATGAGTGAAGTGCACCCAAAATATCTCTCATAATCCTATCAGGGCAGTTGAACATCTGATGCTCAGGTGTTTAGCTAGAGAGAGCTTAAGAGGTCTCTCCGGAAATATAAAGGCCGCAAGTTGTCACTAAGTGGACAGTGACTGGACACACCTTGGGGAGATCGTATCTTGGCTTGGACAATCTCTGGGAAGTGACCCAGCAGGGCCAGCACTACGTATACTTTACCAGTTGTAAGTTTTATACGAATGATTGGTTTCCTGGTAACATGAATGAGAAGCAGTTAATTGCCTAGTCAGTATTTTTAGAGGGAGTGAAAAAAAAAATCTCTTTAGGTTTTCCTTTTTGCAGTGCAATTATAATCTCATCAACAGTTAATGTCTAGTTCATGTGGAAGCAACCAATTTTCAGAAACCTTTTCAGAGAGATATATGCATTTACAATGGAAGGAAATTGTGCCTGATACTATTCCAGGTAATGTTTTTGGTAAATTTTAAAATAATGAACCTTCATGACTTCTTATCACAAATTCTAAAGTATTTTAGAACTTTGGTACTTGCGCTGTAAAGGTTTGCCAGAATAATATCTCCCTGGCAGTATTGGCAAGAGATGATATTGGTTGAACTCGCAGTCAGTTTTGAATAGTCCAATTAACAACAGCTCTCGCAAAAAAGAACCTGTATGAAATTATTTAGAAAAAAACAAATTATATCTTCTTTGTAAAA
Source organism: Platynereis dumerilii (assembly GCA_026936325.1). Lineage (NCBI taxonomy): Eukaryota > Metazoa > Annelida > Polychaeta > Phyllodocida > Nereididae > Platynereis > Platynereis dumerilii. The sequence goes on from JAPTHN010000003.1 coordinate 56,407,752, forward strand.
TTTGGTTGTGTGTAAATGGCCAAGAAAGGTTTCTTTGTTGCTGTTATTTATTTCCCTAACTCCATTTATCTGTATCAGACAGAAAGGAAAAATCTTCTTTTTTCCCTCTGGAGACTTATTGTCGAGTAGTTCTTGTACACTCAAATTTATCAGCTTGGTAACACATGTTGGTAAGCTTATCATTATAGTCACATGTTTCCTAAACAAATGCCGGACACTTGATATATTGTCAGACTAAATGCGAGTAGCTCATGACATGACCCAACTGAAAGCTTATAGGACTTGTGTGTTGGTTCTGTTACATTTATCTACTGACAACTGTCCAGATGCTGAATTGGGAGACCCATATAACTTTGCAACATTTGAAGAATTTTGGCTTTCTTCCACATTCATCAATTCAATCAAGAAGACCACATATGGTGACAAGAGGCTTTGGTTTTATATAATATATCTGAGTCATGAGGAGAAACATGGAAATTCAGAACGGTTGTCAACAATAAAGATAAATGATATTTGAAATAGGAAAATGAAAATTTTCAAGATTCTGGCCTGTGATTATACAACTTCAAATTTGACAGCATACAGATAAGGTATATATTATAAGGATGATGAGACAGTAGCAGCAGGAATTCAGAATGTCTACTGCATGGTGTTCTACTCTTCGCACCGAAGCAGTATTACCAAAAAGCTCATATGATTTGCTTTTTACTTACTTACAATAACATGAAATTGTTTACTTGGGTCCCCATGCTTCCTTAGGGGACAACCATTTGATATATTCAGGAGGTACTCGGAGCTTTCCTTGATTTGTACTTATTGCATAACAGCAGTTACTGTAATTATTTGTTTTGAGTGTGCCACATCCTCAAATATTCAATTTCTAAATCAAACAACGCCATGTTAAGAAAAACTCCTTCTTATTATTTATTTCAAAATTGCCCAGGATGAAGTTCTTCATCTAGTCATATCAGTTCAGAAGTAATTCATAAAAAAAACAATCAAGATCGCCTGAAGATCCAATGGGTGCCACCTCATCATATCAGTATTCATATTTAATCACCAAGAGCACAGTGGGGCTCTAACTATTCTTAGAGGGGCTTGAGTAATTGTGGAGCAATGAACTGTGTGAGTTTCATTCTTGCTGATGAGCCTGAGAGATTTTACCATGTTCAGAAGAGCTGTCAGGAGTGGCACAAATGAACAGCCTCATCTTCTCCTATTTTTTTCATCTGCTTTGTGGCCAATCTCTCTTTCTAATCAGCCAAACATCTGGAATTTCCAGGTGAAAAAAGAGCGTTGACATTATGTTTGAAGTTTTAAAGGAGCTCGAGGCAGAATTGAAGATAAAGCAGGCTGAATTTAGCAATCTGAAATCATGATTCCAATGGTTATTTCTCCAAGGCAAATTAATCTGCAGTCATTCATTTGGATATTAAAAATCATGTATTATAGTTCTTAGTTTCAAAGGATGTTTTTAGTTGATAAAACATGATGCTTTACGGATGCTATAGTCTGCACACTTGATCGCATCAAGTTTCTCAAAATATAGATATATGATGCATTACTTACCATAATGATGGAAATTGAAAAAAAATTTAAGGCGCTTTAGTAGTAGTATTTACTTTTGCTGGAATTATTAATTGACTCAAATCTTTGGATATTGAAAGGATACAACTTGATTGATAACATTATAAGAATACAGTGACCTACGAGTATCCGTGACATAAAAGCAGGTGCTATCTTTCATGACAACTGGTCACTGAAATAAATGTGAAATCATTGTTGAATACTATGACGACAATTGGTCACTGAAATGAATGTGAGATCACTGTTGAATACTATGACTCATTTACTGCCATGCAACCACAAGAACGTGTACTAAAGGGATATAAGACACCCAATGCCTGTGTAACATGACAATTATCAAGAAATGACATCAGTCGGAGGCATGGAGCACTTACATCATTATATAGGTGTTCAATCTTTTCTCCCTCGCTGCGGGGAAATTGAACTGCAACTTTTCTTTATATTACAGTGTAAGTTGGAGTACTAAAACACCTTTTATTATGACGTATGTTCTTAGCACAATGAGCTGACAACTCAATCTTTGATTTATTGGTCATATATCAGATGTGTGTTATGCCTGGCATGACAGCTTAAATGAGAAAAGCTGATAAAGTTGTGTGTACAGGTAATTAAAGTGCCACTTGAAATGACATATATGGAGCAAAGGAAATTCTGGTGAATTGTAGTTTTCAAAATCCAAAACACAATTCAGTTGGCATATTGGTTTTTAACCTTACAATAACTCGCTGATATTCTACTGTCTGATTGTTTGTCGACCATTTTCTGTACGGATTGTTGGTGACTCTGTGACAGCAACAAGAGGTTTCACTGAAATTTACAGATAACAAACTCATTAAATCAAAACTTACACATGCCTGGTCCTTTTTGAAAGCACAACATGAATAGAAGTGACGATATCTTTTTTTGTGACTTTTCTAGTTCTGACTTGATATTTCTTCAACGGAAGTTTCCAATCAATGATGACTGTTTGGTTGAGAGTGCTGGAATCAGACTGGGCAGACTGAAAATCCACATTTGATCAGTTATCTATGGGTAGATAGCATGCAGAAGGATACAATAAAAGGCCATATTGACGAAATGACATTTAATCCAAAGAAACTTTCTCACTCTTAAAATTTATTATCTTTAGTGAATAATGACATTCCATTTCTTTCTAAAATGTCAGGCTATAGTTGTGTGAATAGGATGTAGGGCTTAATTAAAAGAATAATTTGGATGAGCCCATCTCCCGTATTTGTTGCTTTCATATGCTTTATCTCTCATATTGGTTTAGCTCAGCAAATAATTGCACATTAAATGATGAAATGATGCTGTCATTTATCTCAGGATTCTAGTTCTGCATTGCTGAAATATGATGCTTTGAAATTTTTCGAAGTGGTTCACAAAAGACTACCTAAGAGGGGATTTTCAATTACAAGCACTGACAACTTCTGACTCAATGGAGAGTTGTATATTAAAAGGTGTCAACATTCTTTTACGTCAATGTATCGGTGCCTTTTGTGGAGTCAATGTGGACAAGTAAATTATGTATCTAATGGAGAAAATGTACCATGTCATGGACTCCACACTCTAAGGCTTCTCTATTCATTCAATGCCTATCATTCTCTATCTACCATGAATTTTATCCTTCTAAGCGAGACAACTGCTTTAAGTATCTCTGAGAGGTCATATTTTTTTGAACAAGACGGGGCGGTAAAAATAGTTTGGCATCCTTGATATTAATAATAATAATAATAATAATAACTACTTTATTAATCACAAATATTGTGAAACTTGGCATGTGTACTCATAGGCAGGAAAAGAACAGTCAATCACACAGAGAGGATTCACACAGTCAAAAAAGTCAAGTTATAGAGCGCAGGAACTGACTAAGCCACAAACCCCCTAGCAAAATCTGCTGCATGGTCCTTTCAAGTTGCTCTGCAAGATATCTGAGGACCTAATGGTGACAAGATTAGATGTCAGGCCATTGATATATACCAGGAACCTGTGGGAATAAAGTCTACTTTTGGAATAAGTTTTTTTTTACAGATTTTAGATTTTATACCCAGTCTTTCAAGTCATATTCGGCAGAAGCATTAATCTTGATATATGATTCCTAATACCGGTATTAGTATGAGTAAAGAGTACATCTCTCAGGTTGTAACTCCCACTTTTCGAAGTTGTTGATATATACCAGAATATTGTGTTGTCCGGATATGGTCATCCATCTCCTGGTCAGTATTGGTTTTTCTCCAAGAGATGTCTTCCAGATGCTAAAATTGTAATGACTCACAAATCTTCATACATCTTACCAAACAAATAATGATGTTCTTTCTAATGTTTTAAACACATGAAAATAAGTTATTTGGTGGCAGAAGGAACGCATTATCATTTTTTATTAATTTCACAGCAGTAAAACATCTTGATGTAGCTTTAATCTTCTGGCCATGATTGGCATCCCAAGCTTTTGCATCCTCTAATTTTCAAAACAAAAAACACACCAATGGATCTTACAATATTCTAATACTGCTTTGACGCTACCATTATTAGTGCCTTTGCCGCCCCCTTTGTCATGGATGACTTTTGTTTATAATTATTCAAATCTTTCAGATAATTGAACATGAAGCTCCTGGACAGACATGTCCCTATTTTCAATAACCTATTGCTCTTTGAAGTTGCGATTACGTCACTAATATATACCTTTATCTCTTTGCAGGTTTGGTCAATGGGTACAACTAAATAGGCACTTGACAGGTAAGTTTCTAATCTGTGTTAAATTTCTATACAATTTTGAGTACAAAATAGGAGAATTAAGCCTCAAGTCTTAGGATGATTAATAACACTGATTATCATTGATCTTGGTCTCTGGAAGTTAATTATTTGAATATTGTTCAAACACTAACCAGCTAAATACAATTGATGTGATACACGACATGGCTAAGCTTTAATTAGTCTTAAAGACATGTGGTATTGTTGCACCTGCTTGTTTAAAAAGTTTCCATGACATCTCATTATCCTGAGGCATGGATATCGGGCTAACAAAGCAAGGGTGGGCCATGAATCAATCTACTCAAGTACTGTAGGTTTTATGAAAAAATATAAAATATGTGTATTTCTGTTATAGAAAGAAGTCATTAGTAGTGCTTTCCTTTTTACCTGAAACAACCCTTACTCAAAACATTACCTTCACCTGACTTTAGGGGACAACAGGGCACAGCAGAAAGATATTTTGAATTACAGAATACAGACGTAAACTAGACTGGTGAGAGCTACAATACTATTGTTTGTCGTCCACACAGTCTATTTTCCTAGAACCACTCAACTCATAGTTGCAAATTTCATTGAATGAATGTTTGTTCAAGACAATAAGTTTAAGGGTCATCAAACAACTTCCAACTAAACTACTGCTTTTACCCAAGCCTTCATAGACTGATAGTTCCAGAACTGTTCTTGTAAAACTCAGCAGAATCAATAGTTGGCACAAGGCCACGATGATACAAATTGATGAGATCGCTTTATTAGATCATGCCATCTGTTTTCTGTTTGTTGCTTTGGCTTACTGAATAATGCTTGATTAAATGTGGTTCTGGTCTGTAGTGTTGTTTGTGGATACAGTCTCTTCCTAGTTCCATAAGAATAATTATGACAACTTGTATTATATTCGGGTCTGTCCTGGGAAAGTTAAAAATCCTCCTTCTCCCAACCGGGTTGCATCAATGCTAATTTGCTAAACTTCGGTTATAATTGAATTCGATATTTTGTGCTGGAATATCTCGGATTAGCCAGAGCAGCTCAACCTGCATCTTTGTGGAGGAAGCTGCTCTTTTACTTTGATGACCCCACCGCATGTTGATGAGATGAGAAGACTGGGAGTCCGGAACATGCCCTATTGATTCAGGGATGTCCAGGGTCGTTAAGTTGCCCCAGCATAGAATAATTGATACAACCTGCCTCCATTTATAGTCTCATTGGCTATAGATAGTTCCCAGGTGAGATTTGAACCCACGCATTCCGAGCCAGTGGACAGCACTCTTAACCATTAGGCCATGGTGAATTATATTCATTTTAAGATTATCACAGATTTGAAACCGTATTTGAATAATCCTTTTTAAGTGTTGATGAAATATAATCTTATACAAGTACTCTCAGGTATCATATAGTACGTCCCTCAGTCCCGACTCGTTAAACTGCATCTATAAGCTAATGGAATGGAAATGGCCTCTCGCGAGGTGTCATAATTCATGAAACACAAATTTTCATGCAAATTTATGGATCTGGTGTAAATTGCTTTAGGTTTTGTTTTATTGCCTTGAGCTATGGTCTATTTTGTTCAAACATCCATGTTTTGATTTTTTACATCACCTGCTTTGTTGAATGTCTAAACAATAAATCAAGGTTTGCTTGTTTGTTTGTTTGTTTGTGTTTTACGCCTCTGCAGCACGTTAGTGGCTATATCGAGGCAGGCGATTGCCGTATAATGATGAGATGAAAAGACTGTGAGTCTGGCACATACCCTATTAATTCAGGGATGCCCAGGGTCTTTCAGTTGCCCCAACATAGAATACTGGATACAACCCGCCTCCATTTAATGTCCCATGGGCTCAGACTAAAGTGAGTTCCCGTGGTGAGATTTGAACCCACGTCCTCAAAGCCAGTTGACAAGCGCACTTACCAATTAGGCCACGGGGGAACTCAATAAATCAAGGTACACATGTATTTCCCAGTTTAGCCATGCAGGAATGTATTTTGAACGACCACTTGAACCTAAATCGGAGCATATGTTATAGAAATCCTAATTGTTTGCATTAACATGATAATTTGTCAATGCGCAGGTGACTAAATTTGTGAGGATGTGTCTGATAAAATACTTGAAAAATTCCGCAAAACAACTCAAATGTCTGACAGATTGATTATTCACCACTTGGAGACTTATGTTGGACCTCAAGTCAGCACCCTTCCAAATCAAATTGTGATGGCTAAGTGACCAGTTGTGCCTTTTATATCTCTAAAGGGACCTCTTAAGCTCATTTTGTACACCTGAGCATTGAAATCCAGCTGCCCTTGATAGGATTACTCATGAACAGTATTTTCTGCACTTCCCTCTTCCGCAACAGCTTAGTCCTCTCAAATCCACTCTCAGACTAACTCTTGCAAGATTCTACACAAAAACAAGGTCTTTGCTACGAGGTGGCCTGGGGGTGACTGCTGAGTGCTTGAAAGGTCTGCCATGAAAATTGGTCAGATCTTTCAAAATGCCCTTCCAATATAGAGACTGAGCAGCAAAAAAAATCAAGAACTACATTTGTTGTATTGTCAGTTAATTGCTGATTTTAAAACATGGACAAAAAGTCTAAACATTTATTGATTTCACAATCTGTATGACTAGGAGTTATATTATAAGGCCCGTTGGTCTCCATGTTATATTTGGCTTTGTCATATCAGCCACATGAGGTAGAAACATCCATCTATCAGTCTGTAGTGTATGATTTTCTGGTTGAATGGAAAAGTATGAAACTATGAGCTTCAATACATTCAGCATTGTGAACACTCTATCTATGGTGAGTTATATTAATGTCTACACTGGGAAAGTGCTTGGAAGGTGAAAAACCGCCCCTGACCAAAAAATTGCATCTTAGCTTGGGTACACCTGTTGGAAGGTAAGTTAAAGGAATAGATTAGGATAATCCATTTTTAGTGTATCACCTCATCTGCCCTTATTTCATCGTTAACGTTGTATCTCAACCCTAATCATAAATAGCTATTATATTGCCTCTATATGCTAATGACATGGAAATCAAGCATCATAAGCTGTTGGGATTCATGTGACACACATTGTATGTAAATACATGCAACTGGTGTAGGTAGGTTTAGGCAGTTTTGTTGTTATGGTGTTTTTCTTTTCATAAACTTGTCATTAGGCCACACATAATTGATCTTTAGCTTCTTGGATTCCTCTCAAGGCCCTTTTTCTAGGGTCGGTCGGTAGGACAAAAAAACAAAAAAAAATTATAATGTCAAAAAAAAAAATTTTTTTTTTAATTTTTTTTTTCCATCGGCAGTAAATCTATTGTGTCGGCGGGTCCGCAAAGCTAAGAATCAATTATGTGTGGCCTTATGGTATGGTTTATTTTGCAAAGTCCTCTTGAACCTACCAGTCAGTATAATTATCTGTTACAGAAATTCCGATTAGGAATAATATATATGGTTATTTGTTAAGTTGTGCCAAATGATAAATATTTATTTAACCTATTACAATTCCAAAGACCAAACTTGAGGGTCTTAGTAATTGATTATTGACCACTTGGCCTCATTTGAGGGTCAACAAGTCTGCATCCTGCCAAATTATTTGGCTAAACTATCAGTGCCCTTTATTAGTGTATGACTTTTTCTGGTTGAATGGAAAAGTATTAGCGGGGAGGGAATCCGTCAGAATTGTGCACTTGGTGACAAGTTTTTGCAATTTGGCATGGTGTTTGATATGGCTAAGGCAATTTCAAAAACCACCGCACACAAAGTGGGGGTCCCCCCTGGTGGCCGGTATGCACAAATCCAATATGGCCGCCACGAAAAACAAAAAATGCCATATCTTCGTCACTATTTGTTCTAAATTCAAGTGCAATACCTTATTTCCAATGTTTATGATAATGCCAAATCTGTTTCTGGGGTTGGTTTGGTTGTAAATCGTGATTTAATGGGTCTAAGGTACAGCTCCAGGTTATTTTTTGACAGATTTTCATATTTTTTGCCCTTCAAGGCTTAAACATATTTCTTGTGAGGTATTTGAATTTCAATCAAGTTTGGAGATTATTTTCTCAGAGCTGAAAGCAAAGTCCAAACTATAACCTGTCTTGCTTAAATGGTGCCTTATCTTTTTAAGAACTCAACAATGAGGCAAACTGCTACAACTCTTCTGATGGGGCGTAAAACACAAACTCACTCACTCACTGCTACGACTCTCATTTTGAAGATCATTGCATACTGTGCAACAATGTTAATTGAAATTTAATTCACATAACAGACATTGACTCTCCTGAAATAAATAAGCACTTATTGAACTTATTGACATGGCAACTATTATACCTCACTGAATGTTTCACATCTGAAGTGAACATTCATCTCAGGCCCATATCTACATGTATCTGAACTGTCAGAACTAACATGACGCCTCCAGTTACTTAGAGCTGCAGGTAAATGGTAACTATTGATCAAGGGCTTGGCACAAAATCATAATTGCTGCACAGCAACTTACTTTTCTTTTTGGATGGAAGTCAATAACAAGATAATGTGAAAATAGATTCTTTGTGGTTTTCTGACTTCAGACCACCTCCAGTGCATTAACACTGGGAGGTGCAAGACAGCCAACATGCTATCATAAAACCATCATGCAGTGACAGAGAACTTGCTTGTACCACATCTGACAGGTCAATCCAGTGTGGGACCCACTATTCTGATCTGACAGCATGCCCAGCCCAACCACCAGTACCAGACTGTATCAACGCTAAACAAGGGTTAACCTAAAGTTGTTAAGTCATTTTAGTGACATTGAGTCAATGCTGAACATGAGTTAGGTGACTAATTTTAATTAACTGAAGTCATACTACAACATGACAAAAGTTTTTGCTACAACATGACAAAAGTTTTTGCTAGACCAAACCTTTAGATGTTTCTGGCTAGAAGATAAGTTATAGGAGTTAACCACTTTAGGATAACGCATGTTAGGTGTTCATACAATCCAGTACAGGAGAGGAATGTTGCTGAGTGACTGTTGTCCGATGAATACGGCACAACATAGTGGCCACTTTTGAATGCTAAAGAAAGTGACAGCTTATAAAAGCCTGCCTTCCTGTATCATTCAGGGAGATTCTGTCTCCCTCAGCTGTTCATAAGTACAACTCCATCATGCATGCACCAGCTCTTCATTGTATATGATGAGAATCAAGTTTGAGTCATGCTGATTTATGGATTAATGCTAAAAGTGAAAGATTGACTTCAGGAATACCTCTCCAAATACGCCATGAAGACCAAACATCATCTGAGCACTGTGACTTACTGAGGTCTCAGACTTAAACATCTAAAGGTTTGGTCATGGCTAAACCCAAACAACAATTCAAACTGGCCAAAATTATTGAAAAGATAATTGGCAGTAACAAAAAGATCTGAAGAAGGCTTAGACAATAGCCTTGTTGAGTGATACGATGTAAGTGCAATATAAGGAGTGTCAGCCTCTTCCTGCTAATAGGGTGATATAAATGTAAGACACTAAGTCTGGGTGCTCAGAAAAGAACAAACTTGTCTTCTATTTTTGATAAGAGGTGCAAATCTGGATGTTGTGTTGCTCTTTGCCCATAAACTGCATGAAGCCTTCCTTGTGCCTTGTGGCCGTCTTTCAAGAACTTCAGCCATGATTAAGTTCTTTTGAACTGAGGAACATCTGGTAAGACTTTGACTTTCTGAACTTATCCTCCCTTGCTAATGTCTGGGACTTGAGACGTTGGTTTTTTTGGGTGTCCAACTGAATAACAATGCATCTGCTCAGGCTGTGCTATTTGGTGTTCTGCAGATTAAGGCCCAGAGCTACATTTACCTTGCATTGATTGAGATGGAGTTGTGCATGCCTGAAGAAATCATTAATCAGCAACTTGTCCAAACTCCTCAAATGCTCTAAGGACTTCAGACTTTGAATCATTGTCTTCTTTTTCTGTTGCCCATAGAGATCCCTTGGCTCTCCATCCTCTTTCTAAACTTGACACAATGCTCATCGCTTTAGACAATGGCAATGACAGTTTCAGAGAGAATTTCCTTGCTAGACAATAATCATATCTTTTTTGAAGGCCTGTTATACAGAGGGGTAGATGTTCAGAATTTGGGATGTTTCACACAGAAGGAGAGGCATCTAAAATGCATAGTTTGTGTCTCCAAACATAAATCATGGAAAGAGACCACTGCAAGATTCTAGAAGAGACCAGCTGATTGATTGTTGCCACTGGCTGATGGCTGTTGATGAGAAGGTGATATCACACCAAAGACTAGTAAGAGATTGGTTGGCAAGTGAGTGCAAATTGCTTTTCTCACTTGACTTAATAAAATCAGACATGGACAAGATGTTCATGTGCTCTAGGGATATGGAGCTAAGTAAGTGTTAGTTGGTGTGCATACCTTGTCCTCTTTGTGTTGTTTCTTCAAGAAACCACACAAAGGACAAAGTATACACACCAAAGTTTCTTATGAAACAATCATGTTCTTGAAGCCAGAGCAAACCAACAGCTCACCAAGGTCTGTGGTCTTTAGATACCAATCTCAATATTATTAGGGAAGCCCATTTTCAAACATCTTGACTTTTGTCTCCCTAATGTTGTACTGAAACGTCACTTTATTACTTCCTCTGTGCACACCTTGAGCTGGTTATTTCTATGACTAGAACCCACTTAGCTTTATAAACTGATGGAATTCTTCACTACAAGTTGAGATTGCTTCTGCACTGCAGTGGATAAAGCTTTCTGACTGACTATGAGAAAACAAACCAGAACATGTGGCAGCCACCGCCAGGAACACTGGTTAAGAGCAAGGACTCTAGTGAAAGGGTTTACTATGTAGGAATGTTTCCACAAGGGTTTGCAGTCCATACTGCCTCATTTTACCATATCAACCCACATACCCATAACATAAAATACAACAACCATTTTTTGCTGAAGTTTGATCGTGTCATCTTCATATCAGTGAGTAGGAGAAGAGATGGTTCTTCAACTTCCAGTATTCTAGTAAGGTCTGTGTGCCTATATAGTCATATATATAGGATTCATCCAGAACACTGATATTGATTTGAATTAACAATTCTCAATTATAATTGATGTGATTTATCAGAAGTTCTAATGAGTAATAATATCACATTTGATATCATTGATTCGCCCTTTTTTAAAGATCACATTGAAAAGTTTTAAGATCTCTGTTATTAAACATTAAGCAGAGTAAAGAGAGCTGAGAGTAATGAATGACTTGCATATCAGTCACATGGCAACATATTTATTGAATAAGGGCACATCAGCAATTATTAAGCCTCTGATGTACATAATAGGCTATTAGATATGCATTAAAACATGCATACATATAGCATTTGTGCCCCTTGCGCACCAGACAGAACAGTATCCATTTATTTCATTCTTACATAAATAACACAATTATAGCACCTATTCATCCCCATAACTTTCCATGCCAATAATAAGTCATGACATTGTACAATTAATTCACATTCATTCAAGTCAGGCACAAGTGAAAATTCCAAAAGGGACAAAATACCAAGTGACGTCTTTTTTACATCTTGTTGCCGCAATGAACATTGATTTTGGCATTGAAATTCACATTTGAGCCACAAAATAACAGCAAGAATGCATTTTCCATAATAGAAATAGTGGAAAATGATGTATTACACATCAATATAGCACAAATAATGACCGAGATATGCCAGTTTTTGTGTTTTGCGGCAGCCATATTGGATTTTGTGCATACCGGCCACCAGGGGGCGGTTTCACTTTGTGTGCGGTGGTTTTTGAAACCCCTTTGGTCATATAAACACCCATGCCAAATTGCAAAAACTTGTCACCAAGTGCACAATTCTTAGAGATTTTGACAAATTCCCTCCCCGCTATATGTGGTTCAAAAAACATCAATTTCACCATAGAGGGCAAGACTCCCCCTCATTTTGTTCCATTTGCCAAATAATGCACCCATGCAAAATATTGGACTTCTAAGTTGAATAGAAGTGGATGCTGACGGAGCCTGAAATAGCAAAAAATTGATAATTCGCGAATCTGAAGTTATGCATAACTTTGTCAATTTTAATTGTGCTATGGGTCTATATCCATTACCAGAACTGTAGGATATTACTCTCTTATAAAATGTTTGTCTTTATATAAAAAAACATAATTTGAAAAACAGATCAATAAAATAGTTTGTTCGTTCAGTTAAAGTAGTAATTTAAGTATATCAATCAACTTTAAAATTTTGACTAAATTTGTGTTTTTGCCCAAACATTCACTGACTGGCAAATCAAGAACTGTTTGTGCAAACTTTGCAAAGGTCAATAGTTGGCATCAGGCACTGAAGATACAAGTTTATTCGATCACTTTATTTGACTACGCCATTTTCCTTCTATTTGTTCGCTGAGCTAATTGAATTGGGCTGGACTCAATGTAGTATTGGTCTCTACCATTTTGGTGATACAGTCTCGTCTGAAATCCTTTCATATTATGTGCAGCATTTGTCTGAGACTGTTTGAAAGACTGGCTGTAAAGCCCCAATCATCCATGATCCATCCAACCGAATTGTCCCCTCCATAACATTTCAAGTCTTAGCATGACCATGATAATGGTATTTATAGTTTTTACATGGATTCAGGTGACTTCATGACTTTCCCCTGACTAACCCTATTACCTGTGACCCCTGCTGCCCTCTGGTGCCAGGTGTGCATCTTTATCACCTCTGTTGCTTGGCAACCTTTATATATGACAATTATTCAATGTTGCAGCCTTGACCAAAGCAGCATTCTGCAATATACAATACATATATGCAAATGTGCTTTCCTTTTTACCAGGGCCGTATTAACCTATGGGCAAACGGGGCATTTGCCCCGGGCCCGTGACCTCAGGGGGGCCCATGATGAAGCTGAAAAGAGGACAGTAAAGAAAGTGCGTCGGGTAACTGACGTGACAATGTACTTTTCAGAATTTAGAGCGTTTTTGGGGCGCTAGGGGGGCCTATTAGAAACAGTTTTCCCCGGGCCCAGAAATGGGCAAATATGGCCCTGCTTTTTACCTGACACTTCCACGAAGTTCCTGCATAAATAATTCCATACTCCATAAAAAGTGATTCATTGCTTACCACAAGAATTTTTCAATTTCTATTAGAAGGAAATTGTTTTCTAAAACAAAAGTCAAAGCAATGAATTGGTGTGCTTTTTTATATATAACCAGACCAGACATTTTTTCGTTTAAATTCATAGAATTGATAGGAGAAGTGTCAAACAGCCTGAGAATAGGTAAAAACAAATGTAATCAACAGACAATCTTCTCTGAGTAGCAGCAACAAGCTGAAGTGTTTGTCAAGATTGCGTCTGACAATTCCTAAATCTTTTTATCATTTATCCTGATTCTTTCTAATGTTAGAACATAAAAGAAATGAATTGGCAAAGTTTTATAAAGTCAAGCTGGTACCTCCGCTGATACGTTGAGAGCAAGCAGTGGGGTAACCAAGGACTTGACTCTTGAGCATGGGGGAGGGGATTCTGTTTGAATATGCAACTTTCTAGGGCACCCATAATTATAAGCCTAGGCAGAAATATTTATCTATACACTCTTTTAAGTCTGTCAATAGATTATTCTAACTACCAGAAATAATTGTCATTCGTTTGTAGAAGAGATATAGTTGGCTTTATAGCGCAGGCATCCAGACACAGTTGTCAACAGGCGATATTTCTGCTGCATTAAGCCTCTTAAAAGATTAGTGTCAGAATGAAATGAAACTTCAAAATGAGAATTTTGACATGGTTGAAGCTCAATCAAAGTGGTTAAGGTAATTTTGTCAATCTCATAAGCATTTGTATAAGCGTAAAGGTGGTTAGCCTTCTTCACATAATAATTATTCATCTCATCAGTTTGCCATAAGTATGTTATAGCTGATTTTACCTTGTCAGTCGAAAGCTGTTCTAGCTTGTGCTGCTTGTTTTTTCTTTTCTCCTCAGACTTTAGAAATATTTTTTTACTTTACTCTACTTTTACTTTAAACCCTGCGCATCTCTGAAACCAACATAACTAAATGGTTGTGCCAGATATACTTTGCTTCAATACTTTTTATTTGATTTAGTACTTCCGGTCTGCTTCTTCTATTTCTTGGTTAGACTGAAAGTGGATGTAAGTGAACTAAGCAGTGAGGATGAGTGAAGTGCGCCCAAAATGTCTCTCATAATCCTATCAAGGCAGGTGAACATCTGATGCTCAGGTGTCTGGCTAGAGAGAGCTTAAGAGGTCTCTCCGGAAATATAAAGGCCGCAAGTTGTCACTAAGTGGACAGAGACTGGACACACTTTGATCGATCGTAACTTGGTGAGAACGATCTCTGAGAAGTGACCCAGCAGGGCCAGCGCTACATATACCTCACTAGTTGTGAGGTATTATATGAATATTTGCAGTTGATTGCCTTGTCAGTATATTTTAAAGGTAATGACAAATAATATCTCTTCACATTTTCCTTTTTGCAGTGAAATTGTAATCTCATCATCAGTAACTGTTTTGTTCCTCTGGAAGCAACAAATTCTCAGAAACATTTTCAGAGAGATAAATGCATTTACAATGGACGGAAATTGTGCCAGATACTATCCCAGTAATGTTTTTCGTAAATTTTTTTAAAATAAAGAACCTTCATAACTTCTTATTACATATTCAAAAGTATTCAAAAAGAATTTTGGTATTTGTAGTGTAACAGTTCGCCAGAATAATATCTCCGTCACAGTATGCCTGAGTATGGGCAAGCCCGGCAAGGGATGATTCTGGCTGAACAAGCATTCAATTTTTGATAGTCCAATTAACATCAGATTTGGCAAAAAAGAACTGGTATGATTTTTTTTATTCATTATGTTTTGTTAGTAAAAGTAGGATATAAATTGCCAAGAAAGGTTAATTTTTGTTGGTGTTATTTATTTCTCTAACTCCATTTATCTGTATCAGACAGAAAACGAAAACCCTTTTTTTCCTCTGGAGACTTGTCGAGTAGTTCTTGTACACTGTACACCCTCATTTATCAGCTAGGTAACACATGTCAGTAACCTTATCATTATAGTCCCATGTTTCCCTGACAAAAGCCTGCTACTTGATATATTGTCCGAGTTAATGATTGTATCTCATGACATGACCCAACTGTAAGCCTAGCACTAGTGTGTTGGTCTTGTCACATCAATCTACTGACATTTGTCCAGATGCTAAATTGGGGGGCCTGTATAACTTTGTCAACACGATGCACACAGAATGAAATAACAATTTGAAAACTGGTGGCTTTCTCTTGCATTCATCAATTCAATCAGGAACACTACATATAGTGACAAGATGCTTTGGTTTTATATAATATATATGAGTCATGTGGGGTAACCTGGCGATTCAGAACGGTTGTTAACAATAAGCATACAATAATATATGAATAGGAAAACGAAAGTTTTCAAAATTCTAGCCTATCATTATGCAACTTCAAATGTGACAGCATACATATAAGGTATATTAATATTGAGGACGATGAGACAATTGCTGCAGGAATGCTGGATGTCTACTCCACGGTGTTCTACTCTTCGCATCGGTGCAGAATTACAAAAAGCTCACGTGCTTTGCTCTTCACTTACTTACAAAAACATGAAATTGTTTAATTGGGGCCCATGCTTCCTCAGGGGACAACCATTTGATATATTCAGGAGGTGCTTGGAGTTTTCTTTGATTTGTAATTGTGGAACAACAACAGTATATATTTATTTTGAGTGTGCAACATCCTCAAATATTCCATTTTTTAATTAAACAATACCATGTTAAGAAAAACTTATTATTTATTTCAAGACTAACCAAGAAGAAGATTTCTTTATAGCCAAAATTAGTTAAGAAAATGATTCATTAAAAAAGTTCAAGATCCCCTGAAGATCTGAAGGGTGCTACCTTATAATATAACTTCGGTATTCATATTTAGTCACAAGTGCACAATGGTACTCTTACTATTCTTAGAGGGGCTTGAGTAATTTGTAGAGCAATGAACTGTGTGATTTCCATTCTTGCTGATGGGCCTGAGAGATTTTACTATGTTCAGAAGAGCTGTCAGGAGTGGCACAAATGAACAGCCTCATTTTCTCCTATTTTTGTCACCTGCTTTGTGGCCAATCTCTTTTTGTAATCAGCGGAACATCCACAATTTCCAGGTGAAAATGGGACATCGATATTATGTTTGAAGTTCTAAAGGAGCTCGAGGCAGAATTTAAGATAAGGCTGGCTGAATTTAGCAATCTGAAATCATGATTTCACTGGTTATTTCTCCAAGGCAAATTAATCTGCATTCATTTATTTGCACATTGAAAACCGTAGATTACCATTCTTAGTTTCAAAGGATGTTTTTTGTTGATAAAGTATGATGCTTTATAGATGCTACAGTTTGCACACTTGATCACATCAAGTTTGTCAAAATATAGATATATGTTGCATTACTTACCATAATGATGGAAATTGAAAAAAAAATGAAGGCGCTTTGGTAGTAGTATTTATTTTTGCTGGAATTATTAATTGACTCAAATCTTTGGATATTGAAATGATACAACTTGATTGATTTTGTTATAAGAATACAGTGACATAAAGGCAGGTGGACGATAACTGGTCAGTGGTCACTGAAATTAATGTGAGATCACTGCTGAATATGACTATTGGTCACTGAAATGAATGTGAGATCACTGTTGAATACTATTACTCATGTACTACCATGCAACCACAAGATGTTGATCATATACTACAGGGATAGAACTATAAGACACCCAATGCCTGGGTAACATGACAATTATCAAAGAATGACATCAGTCGGGGCACTTACATCATTATGTAGGTGTTCAATCTTTTCTGCCTGGCTGTTGGGAAATTAAACTGCCAAATTTTCATTCTGGTGTAATGTAATCTGGACCACTAAAACACCTTTTATTATGACATATATCCTTAGCACAATGAGCTGGTGACAACTCAATTTTTGATTTATTGGTCGTATATTATATGTGTGCAATGCCTGTTTGCTGGCATGGCAGCTTCAATGAGAAATGCTTAACTTTTGTGCACAGGAAATTAAAGTTCCACTTAGAATGACATATATATCTATGTGTGGAGCAAAAGAAATGCTGGTGAATAGTTTTTTTTCAGTACTAAAACACCATTCAGTTGGCATATTGGTTTTTAACCTGACATATCGTCTGGCACCATTAACAATAACTCGCTAATATTCTACAGTCAAATGGTTGGTCAACAATTTTCTGTACAGATTGTTGGTGACACTGGAACAGTAACAAGAGGTTTCACTTACTGTAACATGGAATTTACAGATAACAAACACATTTAAGCACAATTTACACATGCCTAACTCAAATATCTATATATACCAAATGTCTTTTTCTTTGGCTTAAAATATGTAGTGTGTTCTACATATGCTTTATCTCTCATACAATATTTACAAATGACAATTATCTCAGGATTTTGGTTCTGCATTGTTGAAATATGATTCGAAAGAATTTTTCTGATAAGGCCAAGCCTCAGCCATTTACATTATAAAAATTATTTTTTTGTATGATCATTTCAATTGGTATGAAAGTCTTCAAAGAGGTTCTCAAAAGACCACCATGCAAAGAGATGATTTTCAACAGGCGAGTTTTGGAAATTTCTGAATGAATGGGGAGTTTTGTATCAAAAGTTGTCTTCATGCTTTTACGTCAATGTATCAGTGTCTTTTATGGGCAGTAAATTTTGTATCTAATGGAGAAAATGTATACCATTTCATGGACACCACACTTTAGTGCTTATCTATTCATTCACACGGCTGTCATTCTAGTCCGGGAGCTGACCTCCAAAAAGTGGCTTAGTTTTCGATTTACCTCATCTCATGAGGTCACCATGATTTCTTGGTACCGTTGGAAAGCCAAGACCTTGGGGTATATAGATCTTTTGGTGAAATGTTTGGAATCAGGCGCATAAGTTTGTAATCAAAGGGTTTCCATGGCAACCACATAAAAAAATTGAAAAATCAATAAATCTTAATTTGTCAATATTTTTCGATCAATTTATTGCCTGGAATCAAACTAATCCTATGATTGCAATCCACTATGGAAGCTTTATCGAAAATATGCAGAGTTATGCAAATTAGGTATTTAGCATATTGCCATATAAGGGAATATGTGTGCTTTTTGTTAGATTTAATCAAACGTGACTTTGATAAGTTCACCTGGAAAAACGAAAAATATCATATGATTTGTATGTTATGTATGAAATGAAAGTCAGGGAAAGAATGTTTCAAAAAATATAATATTTCAATGCACAGTTGCCATGGTAACAGAAATATTAGTAAACAAATTTGAATATGTGTGCATTTATTTTTCCAAGTAGAATGCTGTAGCCCCA
Organism: Platynereis dumerilii; assembly: GCA_026936325.1. Lineage (NCBI taxonomy): Eukaryota > Metazoa > Annelida > Polychaeta > Phyllodocida > Nereididae > Platynereis > Platynereis dumerilii. The sequence goes on from JAPTHN010000003.1 coordinate 56,426,483, forward strand.
AACATCTCCTTCCAATCAAAGGCAACATCCATCTGCCACCACAAATTATTATCAGATGTATATTTCCATGTCTCCAGACCTCACATGAAAAAAATAGACTGTTAACACATTGCCATATAAAGCATATTCACCATTTCGAAGCTAAATAGTCAAACAAAAGAGTAAAAACCTTAGTATTTGTAGCCCATTCTGTGCTGGTCAATCATACTGTCACTCCAAATTTTACCTTTACTGATCTTATTTTATAACTTGGAATAAATATTTTTAATTTTTAGTTGCCATGGTAACCACAAGAATGAGAAATTCTTAATAATGATGGTTCCGAGTATCGTAACCAATTGTCCAAAATCACACTTTGGCAACTGAGTGCTTATATTTCCCTGTTCACAAATAATTTTCCTCTGAAAGCGTCAATTTTGAAATTTCATCCCCTAAAAACTGATGTATATAAAATAGAGTCATTTGAAAACTGCATTTTTTGAAAGTATGCTTCCTTTTTATTGCAAAAAGACTAAATTATGGAAGAAATCTGCAAGAAATAGCCTTTTAAAAATCCTTTTTTTTTTTATTCTGCTGTGTGTGGTAATGTCTATCTTACGGATTGGAAAATATTTTCAGATGTTCAAAAAAAGATATTTGAATAGTAGTCCAGGCAACTGGTGATAATATGGGGGTGAACCCACCACAAATTGCAATAGTTTTGATCTATACATTTTCTGGAAGCTTGGAAACCTGGCTTTGACATACTAAAAGTCTGCTCAGATAGTCCCGTGCGAAGTATATTTTCTGAGGGGTCAATGGAGGGACTGTCAGAACATAAATTTCGACGTCAAAATCCCAATCCAGTCAAATGAAATATAAATCAGGGGTTCAAAAAATATGGCATTATTAATATTTCAATGACTTTTGGTTGGTAAGTGTGTTAGCACTCCAGAAAACAATTTTTAACAATATCTGCATTCTGATAGGGGTCGTAATGTGGCAAAATCCAAAACGGCCGCTATTACGCGCTATCCAAACAAAAAAATGCTTATATCTTGAAAACTAATTGAGATACAGAAGAAATCATAGTGTCTATACCTATGTTTTTGGTACCAAGGAATTCAAATATGATATCAGAACATGCCTTAGTCCAATACTAAGAGATGAAATGCAACATGGCCGCCACCATGAGTCCATGATCCACCGAAACCGTAAAGTGACCATAGCAAAAATCGCCATCAGTTAAAATGAATTGCTTTATTCAATATTTCAATGGATTTAGGTCGGTAAGTATGATATAAGCAATCCAGAAGTTAAAGATTAACTGTATTAGAATTAATCAAACATGACTGCCATCAAGCACTATCAATATCATGAAATTTTCCTATCTTGCAAACTAATCGAGATAAAGGTGTAATTTTTGTGTGGATATATATTTTTTTAATACAAAGAACCATTATTATTTTACTCAATCAGACAGATCACTGAGAAAGGCTGTATAGTTGCTTTAACATAATTATTCAATATGTAAAATTTTTGTTTCGAGTGTTTGTCTCACAAAATTCTTTCGTATACAGTTGCGAGGGCTTAGTGGTGGTTTCTGAGTGTTTTTTTGCATGCAGCTGTTTCAACTGCTGTTTTGCAGCAAGAATGTGCCTTCAAGAATACCAAGATGTTGACAAACTTGAAAGTACTTGCAATGCTTTTATTTAGGCATGTATCATTCAATGTATATACAAACCAACACCCAGGCATTGTGCTTGAACCTCATTTCAGTGTAGCAATCCCATTATCAATATAATTGTTTAACTATTTCATGAGAGTTTGGAGTTTGATTAATTTCAGCACCAACTAAACTTGCATGAGGATCTCATATAACTTGCTGTTTCCCTCATGACTGATTGAAATTGACGACTTCTCTGGATATCAGTCAAGGAAATTACTATCTGCTCATGACAACCAATGTCTTCAGCCCCACATGACACTCCCCCCAGCACAGTCATCTCTCTCCCATGACCTTATCAAAGTGTCATGGCCAAGCCATGACTTAAGCAGTGCTCAAAATCATCTTTGACAGGTGATTTAAAAATAACCGCTGCTACTATCACTTCCAAACTTGGCAATAGAGTTGTATCACAGCATCCATGAATTTTGGCAGGCTTATCCTTTACATAATGAAGAAAAGAACCCGAAGGCTCCAGAGAAATTAGGAAACTGTCATCAGCTGCTGATGACTTTTCGGTACCTCACGAAATGGGATAGAATATGTCCCGCTACTGTGATGCTGCTGTGTGATGAGGATGGGTGCACAGAGATCAGACTTCCTTTTGATACCCAACTGGTCAACCCCACACACTCAATCATCCTGTCAGGGCCAGGACTTAGCAGCAATTGCAGTTGTCATCATGTGATGGTAATTTCCCAGGCTGGATATTATACATGTAGCAGGTAACACACAATATCTGGTCTCAAAATATTTGTCTGTGATAGTGTTTGGAAACTTCCGGAATCCAAATCTGTTGCTGTTTCATATATCTCCCTGATAACTTGTCTCACCTTTGCTTCTTGTTCCTTTGCAAAGTTTACCTGAAACAATCTCCTGCTTTTGGTACTGTCTTCACTTGGTGTCAAATAGAACCTGTTCTCATGGACACTATGTCTCATGCTGTAGCATCCTTCCACCATTAACCAGGCATAACATGCTGATGGTTTGGTGGTTGCTCACTTTTATTGAATGCATCTAGGATCTTCAGCAATTCTCCAAGTTTCAATCTCTGTTCCACACATTTGCTCATCCTGACTGTCACTACTCTCCTTATCATTGCTGTTTTGAAGTCTTCTGGTTTACAAATGTGACATTGGAGTAAGGCGCAGTGACGTAGATTGGCACAAATTTTCCTTTCTAACCTTTCAGTGTGAAAAATCATCTGTGAATAGCAGTCAGTCCATTATTGGAAAAAGATGAAGAGACTCTAAATGTGATTAATTGGAGGAGCTGTGAGATTCAACAGCAAAGCTGCTTCATGGAGGTTACTCGACCTCGTTCCTACAAGAGTGGGGCTGGGTTTGGTCTAAGAAAATTCAGAGTAATTCAGCAAAGCCTGTCAAAAATCAAGAGGAGCCTCCCTCTAATTATGTCACTGATGAAAATTATAAAATCACAGTTGCAATGACAAAAACATCAGTGTTGAGCAGATCAAAGGTGCAAAAATAATCGAGGTAGACCGCCTCTCTGTTTTTGGTTGTGACCACTCTTGGGCCTATTCAGTAAAAGTGGCTATAAGATTCTGAGCACGAGAAAGAAGTAGTAAGTTTAGCTGAGTTATCTCAACAGGTATCTGTGAGGATTTTTGATGTCCCTAGTGGCCCCTCAATAGTAATTCTTTTGTAATTTATTTATTTTAGACCTAGTTGGAACAGAAATATAGATGATATTTATGTAAGTGTGTATTCGTCCCACACATACCCTAAAGTATTTTACTTTACTGCTTATATGTGTATTTCAGGACTTATTTTTTCCATTTTAAACAATTTAAACATGTTAGTGTCACCTTAATCAGAGCGGAAAATGTGCCCGCCCCCTATGGATGTGGTAGCTCATAACAGGTACATTTCTTATCATTAGCAATTTGATACATACATTTCTCATAAAATAACAGGTTACATTTCATTGTTTAGCTGCAACCAACCAATGAACAAGTTTTTGGTGACTTAAACCTCCATCTTCTTCTTGGTACTTGACAACATAACTGTTGGTGGCTCCGTTGAGAGTGCAGGTGCGCCCATTTTATCATTACATTTAAATCAAAAAATTACCAAAGCTAAACCATATATTATGTGATTATTGAATTCCTTGGCATTAAAAAACAGATCAAGACAGATTATACCTATGTGATATATCAATCTCATGACTGTTAGATTGACAGATATAGCCATTTTTATGGTGTGCATATGGATGAGTGATGGTTTTTGGTGGCTATTTGGATTGTGCCATTTTGTTATCTTTATTAGAAGGTAGATTATGGTAAACCTTTATTTTCTGGATAACTAATGTATACTTATCAACCTAAATCCATTGAAATATTAAATAAAGCAATTTATTTTAACTGATGGCGATTTTTGCTATGGTCACTTTACGGTTTCGGTGGATCATGGACTCATGGTGGCAGTGCTGTTGCATTTCATCTCTTAGTATTGGACTAAGACATGTTCTGATATCATATTTGAATTCCTTGGTACCAAAAACATAGGTATAGACACTATGATTTCTTCTGTATCTCAATTAGTTTTCAAGATATAAGCATTTTTTTGTTTGGATAGCGCGTAATGGCGGCCATTTTGGATTTTGCCACTTTACGACCCCTATCAGAAGGCAGATATTGTTAAAAATTGTTTTCTTGAATGCTAACACACCTACCAACCAAAAGTCATTGAAATATTAAATCATGCCATTTTTTTGAACCCCTGATTTACATTTCATTTGACTGGATTGGGATTTTGACGTCGAAAACTATGTTCTGACAGTCCCTCCATTGACCCCTCAGAAAACAGACTTCGCACGGGACTATCTGAGCAGACTTTTAGTATGTCAAAGCCAGGTTTCCAAGCTTTCAGAAAATGTATAGATCAAAACTATTGCAATTTGTGGTGGGTCAAACCATGGATTGCCTGGACTATAGCTTTTAGCCGCAGCAACAGAAGGAGGATCATGGGTGATAGCTTGGTAGTTAGACCTCTCGGCTTCCAAAGCTGAAACCTGGTTTTCAGTTGCAACTCTGATTGGGTTAAGAATTACCAAGACTACATTGTACTTCAAAAAGTGAATTAACATAAGTATATATTTCAAATGAACATCTCCACATCAGACATGCATAATTTCATGGTTACCAAGGGACATAGTCTTGTTTATTTGCATAGCAACCCCTTCAGTTGCTCCGTGTTCCATAAAAGTTTTACCAAAAGTTCACAACTGAAGATTCCTGTTTGGTTGCCAAGTCATTCAAACTTCTGTTTTTCATGCAATGATAAAACATAAATCTCTACCCATTGAAAAGATCTATATGTTGATATCTCCCCATCACCCAGAGAATCTACCCTGGATGAAGCCCTCAATCGCGGCGCATTATCGTAAGATTTGCTTCAGAGCGTCACAGCCAGTCAGCGCGTAGTATTTCTCTTCACTTCAAAACTTTACCGGCAATTTGCGAAGCAACTATTCACTTCTCAGAGATATATGGCATATCATTTTAAAGGTCTCAGAGGGATCTATCTACTTATGTAAGAATATCACCTCTAACCCTTACGGTAACGTGCGGAACAGCGAAATCAGCCTCATTTGTGTTACAGCCGATAGGTCTACATGCCCGATTTGCAAATCGGGCTGCCTTTTGCATGCCAGACACTAAAATAGGTCTTTGTCATAATATCTACTCCCCTCACCATGCTTTGCCAATATCCCTACAAAATATCCAAAAAGTGCAACCAAGCCACATTTTCTCTGAACTTTTCCATAAGTTCTAATGTGCTATGTAGAAACTTTGTCATAATATATTTGACAGCCATCTCTTCTACATCAAATAGTGATCAAATAGTGCCTCATGGTTAGAAACTATTTTGACACTATTTGTAGAAGAGATGGCTGTCAAGCACTGACAAATCTCCTACTACACAAGGGGGCAGCACTCCCGAAGTGCGCAGGCACAGGAGAGACACCTGGTGTCAGGCGGTGAAATGACATCTATTTAGCCAAATTTACTTAAATTAGCCTGTCTCATGAAATTCCTGATCTTTTCTCAAAGGAAGTCAAGTCATCGTCAATCTGAACTGCCAGGGATGGGTTGAGTTCTAGTTCAGTGAAGCAGATATTGATAATTTCTGTCCAGATTCATTAAAAAATTATTTCCCAAATGACTTGAAAAATTTTTTTTAAGGGGTTGTTAATCTTAATATTGAACAGCAAGCAAAAAAAAGGCACTGAAAATACTTGCAAACAAAACAGTCATTGCAAACTAAGTGACGTCAGGCCATGACGTCACTTGATGACGTCACTTGATGACGTCACAGGTTGGCCAGTTCATGAATGCCAAAAAGTTGCAAAACCGAAATATTCTTGGTGCAGAAAATCAATTCCTAAAAATTGCATTTTAATGCAATTGTCATGAAACTGCTACACCATGTAGCCAAGTGATGTCTGCATCTACGCTGGAAAGGGCGTGAAGATACATTGAACAAATTTTATTCGCCAGTCCTCTAAATTTAGATATGTGAAAATTCTGTTTTTCCACAGTCAGAGTGCTGTATAATCAAAACGCTTTACCCGAAATTAATGCCGTGTTCAGCGAAGACGCAAGAAGTACCCAGAAAGGTGCTCTATGAATTTCAAGGGTTTAACTGCAAAATTGAGGGAGCGAGGTCTTTTTTACTGTCATGGAAATAGTTTTTTTCTGTCTTTTTTTCCCCATGTCAAAAGATGCTAATATTTGTGGGATTCCCCCCCGGAATCCGAGTAAAGATTGGGTTAATTGTCCCTCATAACAATAGAAAGACCTTACCCTGTCAGCATGCCTCGGCGGTCCAACGTCGGCCCAGCGTCAGTCCGATGTCAGTAGCATCGGGCAAGCTTCAGGCCGACGTTGGACCGCCAAGGCACGCTGATAGGGTTATAACCAGTTATTTGTTGATACAACACAAGCCAGATTCATCAAAAAATTATTTCCTAAGTATTCCCTCGCTTTCATGATTTTCCTATTGATAGTCTGTGAGTTCCACGGCTCTGAACATGGTAGGCCTATGTTTTGCAACAGAGAAATAAGCTTTTTTGGATCTGAAATTCTAGATGTTTTGTGTTTAAACAAATGAAGTTTTCGGCTGCTATAAAATTCTTAAACAAATTCTGAAAGCCAGGTGACAAAATTCAAGTATTGACTCAAGTATTCCCTTGCTTCCATGATTTTCCTATTGATAGTCTGTGAGTTCCATGGCTATAAATATGGCAGGTTTTGCAACCGAGAAATAAGCTGTTTCGGATCTGAAATTTGCGATCTTTTGTGTTTATAAAAACGACCTTAGACGTTTTTGGCCACAAAATGAATTGTAGAAAATTTCTGAAAACCGGATGATAAATTTCAGATATAGACTGAAATATTTCCCAACTTTCATAATTTTCCTATTTATAGTATTCGAGTCTCAGGTCTCTGAACATTGTATGTTTTGCAAAAAAGTTAGCAGTATGACGCACATGAAAATCGTGATTTTTATGTTTTAAAAAATGGCCTTATTGACTGTTAAAAAAATCGTCGATAAATTCTGAAACCAGGTGATGAAATTCAGGTGTTGACTGAAATATTTCCCAACTTTCATAATTTTCCTTTTCATAGTATTTAAGTTTCAGGTCTCTGAACATTGTATGTTTTGCAAAAGAGGTAGCAGTATGACGCACATGAAAATCGCGATCTGTTATGTTTTCAGAAACGGCCTTATAGACTGCTCAAAAAAATCGTAGATAAATTCTGAAAAGCAGGTGATAAACTTCAGATATTTACTAAAATATTTTTCAACTTTCATAATTTTCCTGTTCATAGTATTTGAGTGTCAGGTCTCTGAACATTGCATGTTTTGCAAAAAAGTTAGCAGCATGACGCACATGAAAATCGCGATCTTTTATGTTTAAAGAAATGGCCCTAATGAATGCTACAAAAATCGTAGATAAAATCTGAAAATCAGGTGATAAAATTCAGGTATTTACTGAAATATTTGCCAACTTTTGTAATTTTCTTATTCATGGTATTTGAGTTTCAGGTCTCTGAACATTGTACGTTTTGCAAAAAAGTTAGCAGCATGACGCAAATGAAAATTGCGATCTTTTATGTTTAAAGAAATGGCCTTATTGACTGCTAAGAAAATCGTAGATAAATTATGAAAATCAGGTAATAAAATTCAGGTATTTACTGAAGTATCCTCAAAGTTTCATAATTTTCCTGCCAGTCATAAGCGAGTGTCAGGGCTGCAAACATCACACATTTTTCCTGAAAAAGAACAGTAACGTCACAATAGGACCCGGAGAATAATTGGCAGCAGCCAAAGTACCATATGGCCAGCCAAAGCTTCAGATGGTAAGGCAAAGCATCTGATGGAATATCATCTGATGAAAAAGGGTCTGATGAGATATCCAAATAGCATCTTGGGGGATATTTGATCTTTTCAAATATCCTCATAGTGCTATTTGGAATATCCAAAGTCTTTTGAAAAGCACTTTTTGCTATTAGACACAATGGCAGTAGAGACATTGTCACAAGCAATTTGCATACCATGCTTGAAGCCCTGTTCATTGGTCAGCTTTGTGGGCGTGTCTGACTCTATCACTGAAGGCTTTGCTGAAGTGCTCCCCATTTGTCTTTTTCTGATTTGATTTTTACGGTAATAAAAAAATGTGTTTTAGGCTTCTTTCTCATGAAATGGTTTAAAATTAAGTTTTAAATAATATTGTTTTGCAATTTTTGTCCTTCAGTTAATTTTATGAAATCTAAATATTAGTCTGCATCATATATTTTGTAAACATCTCAAATGATTTGGATTCAAAGTCACATTTGTACAAAAGTATACAGCCTTAAATATATGGTTAACTGTAACCTGAATGTCATCATGAGATTCATGACCTTAATATGGCGCCAGATCGCATTGAAGAAAATATGGTAAGTGCATATTAGACCAGTTCTAATGTTCATGAGGGTATATTGATGAGATGGAAGAGAAAACAGGACTCAGCATGAGTCCTCAACATGTAACACATTTACACCATGTGAGGGATCTTTTTACTAGCCTAGTGCAGACTGTAATACAGGGGGGCCAATATTTTAATGTTTCATCCGAATGACATCCCAATGGGAACTGCGGAACTGTATTTTCTTGCATTGTCTGATGGCAATCACCATTATATTCACAAAAATTGAAGTTCAATCATGATTAACTTGAGGCAGTATCTACAACAGTTACTATTCATTAACCATTTATTTTTATTTGTGAATAATTTATTTTCATCTGTTTTTGAAAATATGCTGAGTGACGTGATGTTTAACTGATACATACAAACTAAACAGTGGCAGTGACGTTTTAGAAACAGGGAGCATCTTGTCTTTTCCAGCAGCAATTTTTGTGAAACAAATAGCAAAAAGGTCGGTAGTAGACAAAGACTACAGTTTTTGAAGTATTCTTACATGTAGAATAAGTTTTGGCCCTGGCATATGAGGGGTTTTAAGGTCAGCCAGGTGTCGGAAAAAAAAATCTGACTTCGGTGTGGCCATCTCCAACACACACCACTCAGACACCAGCATGTCGGCAGCTGGACTGATTCTACTCCGATTGGCAAAATACCACCAGCCCCTCATGACAGTAACCATATCTCCTATGGAAATACTGGGTTCTTTTCCTTGTAAGGTACAAATACAGATACAGATAATTTATTGGTCATGGAGAAGCCTACTAAATTCACTGAGATATCTGACAAATAATACATCTCCTTAGCCAAGTTAGGCAGTGATAAAGCAACAGGCCTGGTCAGGCTATGGCACCCTCGATAACATAATGGGATGGTTAAAGCAGTACTGAGGCCTGATTGAGAGAAGTCCTCTGCATGGGGCTGAGAACATCAAAGTCTTCAGCATATGGTAAACAGTTAACTCACTGAGTGTTTAAAGATGGGTCAAAGCTCCTGCTTTCTTATAATTTAACGTCAAGAGTTTGTACATTTTCGTCAGCATGAAGGACGCTTTCATGCCCTGTGGCATCAATTTTGATTGCCTTGTACCACTTTGGAGCCAGTTCAATTGTTTTTTTTTTCAAATCTATGACACATAGGGAAGACTGGGGCTAGTTGAAACACGTCATTTGTTGAAACATGCCTTTAACTGCCGAATCGTCTTAATTTTTTTATCAATCTGGAACTTTTGGTAGATTCTCTGCTCACTGATGCATGATATCATAACCTAAATGATATAAAAAGGTCAATTCCACCCATAAGAATGTTTTGGTGCCCGGAGGCTTTAATAAGAATGACTATATTCTTGGAGAAGATCTGAATCCAATGGACTATGCCTATTTGCAATTCCATGTCTAATTTACAAGGAGAACCTTTTATTGATCTTGCCTTTTCTAACACAGAAAAATAAGACGATGTTGTACTCCAGGCATGAAGGAATAACTTCACACATGGTGGATAACATTGAATTTCTTCATGCAATTCAGTGCTAATTGAGTTAAATATATTGCAATTTACAACTTAAATTTAAATCCACTTAAAGGTAAAGATAAATCCCCCGCTAAACATACTTAAATTTCCACTCGTTACAACACATTAGGCCTATATTGAGCTTTTATTGCTATCTTATCAAGGATCATTTCAGTTAGCTTTTTCTGACATTAGATGAAGATGATTAAATCATAAATGAATGGTTGATTAATAGTTGTCTTGGTTACCCCCCCCCCCTATCACTCATAAGTAAACTACTAGTTTGGTGAATATAATGGTAAATTTGTAAGTGCCAATGCAGGAATATATGATGCAGGAAGCTTGTGTAGTCAAAAGTGTGAGCAAGATTAAAGCCAAGTTCTATTCGATCAAAAACAAACGGGCAGGATGGGTCTGGGCTATCGCCCTCTGTTATTCAGTTAACTTATATATGTTTCTGCATAAATTCAAATTTACTTTTTAGAATGTAGAGGCCAGTGTTAGATTAAAGGTAATTAAATTACAAACATTTTGATACCAACTGGAAGATGCTGCTCCATTCCTGAGACGAGCTATGCAGTGTGGCATAATTTCCGCAAATGTTGGTAAAGACAAGATTGTAAAGGTACGCTCTGTTGATCTATCAGAGAGGATATTTGAAAACTTTATACTGCTAAATGATTTAAAGGTTTAAAAACTACAGGCTCAGTAAATTCATTAGGTCTTTAAATGAGTTCAATAGGACAACTACAGGCTGATTAACAGGCATGTCAAGTTGCCAGTTTTTCTTCAATATTTTCTTCAATTCGATAGATCAGATCCCAGTCTATGATCAGATCATGACGTCGTAGACAGGTTTATTTCATAGTGTCATAAAAGAATTTGGTCAAAACACAATAACAATGTGAATGAATTATATGAGAAATAAAAAAATATGCACATGACGACCAGGGGGACAATCGCTTAGACAAAAAGAGTAAATTGTCATTCATAGCTTGGTTTTAAACCATTTTCTTGAATTGGACAGCTTCAGAATGAATGTTTGATGACTTTTAAATTCAAATAAGAAAGATACTTTTAGGGGAATTGTTGATAAATGCACATTGTAGAGTATTCGTTATGGCATGAAAGATGGTAATTAGTCTGCAGCGACAAAATAAAAAGGGATATTAAATTTTGAACTTTTGAGTGAATTTTTAGACAATGCAGAGCACTTCAAAGAGTTGCTATGCAAATAAACAAAACTATGACCCTTGGTAACCATATCATAATCCGTATCTAAGGTGAAGACCTTTATCTGGACCTATGTACTTTTTGTTATTTCTCTCCTGAAGAAAGGTCTAGTACTACATTTCTCAATCTTAACTGAAAATTCGAAATTTTGTTTATTTCCATTGTTTCCATGGCAACCAGTCGAGTTACAAAAACTATTAGTAACACAAATACATTTATGATGAGATAAACTTCCAAACAGCCATTAATCAAATGTTTTGCAACCCATAAATGGCATAAATAGGGAAAAACACCTATGATAGAATTATGTATATTTTTGACATGCAGTCGCTTAACGACACTTTCCATAAAAAGTATTTAATGAATGTGCCCATATAGCACATTTTTGAAAAGCCCATTTTTTGGGCTTTGACAAAGATGTAACAGAAGTGTCAAATTCTTATCATTGGTTGTTGTGTATGGAAAGATATGCCAACGTTTTAGCAGAATAGTGTAATTTTGTTATGATATTTGGTCTCCATGGCAACCAAGTTGATAGGTTGCATTGGCTATTTTACTTTGAGGTCACCAATTTCCTTCATCAAGTTTCTGTGAAGTTTCATACGAGATATTACTGAAATTGTTAATTTAGGAAGGCATTTGTTATATATCTCAGCTATACCACTTCAAATTGACTTGTTGCCATGGAAACTGATTTAGCAAAATTCTGCACCTGATTTGAGGGATTTCACCTATGTAGTCAAAAACTACAGAATTTTTCCTTTAAAACGGTACCAAATTTAGGCGGTGACCTCATGAGATGAGGTCAACCAGATTTTTCAGAGGCCAGCTCCCGGACTATTCTCTATCTATCATGAATTTTATCCTTCAAAGTGAAACAGTATCACTGTGAGGTCCTATCAGTTTTGGAACAGGGGGGACAGTTAAAATAGTTTTACATCTTTGGTATTAAAAAGTTAAGTTATAACGAGCAGGAGCTGACTGTGCTACAAACCCCCTGGCAAAATTTGCACGATGGTCCTATCTAGTTACTCTGCCAGATATCTGAAGACCTAATGGTGACAAGATTAAATGTCAGGCCATTGATATATACCAGGCACCTAAGGGAGTAAAGTCTAATTTTGAATAAGCTTTTTTAAATTTTAGATTTTACAACCAGTCTTCCAAGTCATATTTGGCAGAAGCATTGATCTTGATATATGATTCCTAATAGTATGAGTAAAGTGTACATCTCTCAGGGTGTAACTCCCACTTTTCTAATTTGTTGATATATACCAGAATATTATGCAGTCCGGAAATGTTCATCCATTCTCCTGGTTAACGGAGGTTTTTTCCCAGAGATGTCTTCCAAATGCTAACATCGTAATGACTCACAAATCTTCACGCATCTTGCCAAACAAATAATGATGTTCTTTCTAAAGTTTTACACAAATGAAAATAAGTTATTTGTTGGCAGAAGGAACTCATTATCATTTTACATTTATTTCACAGCAGTAAAACAACTTGAAGTAGTTTTAATCTTCCGGCCATAATTGGCATCCCAAGCTTTTGCTTCCTCTAATTTTCAGAACAAAAAATACACCAATGGGTCTTACAATATTCTAATACGGCTTTGACACTACCATTATTAGTGCCTTTGCCGCCCGCTTTGTCATTTATGACTTTTTTTAAATAATTATTCAAATCTTTCAGATAATTGATCATGAAACTCCTGGATAGACATGTCCCTATTTTCAATAACCTATTGCTCTTTTAAGTTGTGATTAAGTTACTTATCTATACCCTTTATCTCTTTACAGATTTGAACAATGGGTACAACTAAAATAGGTACTTGACAGGTAAGTTTCTAATCTGTCTTAAATAATAGAACTAAGCCTAAGCCTCAAGTCTTCAGATGACCAATTTGGTTTTGGTCTCAGAAACAGAATTATTTTACTATTATTCAATCATTAACCAGCTAAATACAATTGATGTGACACATGACATGGCTAAGCTTTAATTAGTCTCAAGGATATGTGGAATTGGGGCAGCTGTCTGTTTATTCCCATGATATCTCATTATGCTGAGATGCAGATGTTGGCTGAAAAAGCAGGGGTAGGTCAAGAAGGAAGCTTTTTTAATGATGATTTAATTAAGTGGTATTTATGAAGAAAAATAATGAGATGTGTATTTCTGTTATAGAAAGTCACTACACCCTGACCCAAATCTTTACCTTTTAAACCTGATCGAGTTAGGAAAACAACAGGTCTCTTGGCAAGCAAAAAGGAGGCTATGATATTTACACAATCTACTTTCCTAAAATTATTCTACACACATTTGCAATTTCTGTGAATAAATTTTTGTTCAATAAAATAAGTTTAAGGAGCAACAAACAACTTCCAACTAAATTAGTGTTCTTACCCAAGCCTTCACAGACTGACAGTTCCAGAACTGTTCTTGTAAAACTTAGCTGAATCAATAGTTGGCACAAGGTGACGATGATACAAATTGATGAGATGGCTTTATTAGATCATGCCATTTGTTTTCTGTTTGTGGCCTTGGCTTATTGAATAATGTTTGATTAAAGGTTGTTCTGGTCTGTAGTGTTGTTTGTGCATACAGTCTCTTCTGAGCTCCATATAATATATTATGATTAATTATGACAACTTGTATTATATTAGGGTCCTTGTCCTCCCAACCGGGTTGAATCAAGGCTAAACTTCAGTTATAATTGAATTTGATATTTTATGCTGGTATCTCCCGGATTAGCTGGGGCAGCTGCGTTTATATTTTTGATGATTGAAGCATGACGATGAGATGAGCAGACTTGGAGTCTGGAACATGCCCTGTTTGCCTGTTTATTCAGGCTTGTGCAGGATCTTCCAGTTGCTCCAGCATAGAATAATTGATACAACCTGCCTCCATTTAATGTCTCTTGGGCTCGGATTAAAGAGAGTTCCAGGGGTGAGATTTGAACACACACCGTCAGAGCCCTTGGACAAGCACTCTTAACCATTAGGCCATGAGGAACTAAACATTTTAAGAATATTACAGAGTTGAAACCAGATTTGGATAATCAGTTTATGTTGATGAAATCTCGTACTGTCAGGTATCATATCATTCATCCCTCAATCCCAAATCGTTGGACTGCATCCATAAGGTAATGACATGGAAATGGCCTTTTAAGTGTTGTCATAATTCGTGAATCACAAATTTCATGCAAATTCGTGGTGTAAATGGCTATAGGTTTTCTTTTTTGCCTTAAGCAGGCTCTATTTCAATCATGCTAACCAATCAGTTAAGTTACAGATGTATTTCCCAGTTCAGATACTCAATACGCATGCATGTATTATAAAAGATCACCTGAACCCAAATCAGAATATATGTTATCGGAATGCTAATTTTAGGATTGATATGACTTTTTGTCAATGCATAGTTGGCTAAATTTTTGAAATTGTTTCAGATAAAAGTACCTACCGTAATATGGGGTGAATAGGGACAAGGGGGTGAATAGGGACAGAACCAGAAATCTTTTTTTTCTTCAAAAACGGACAACTTCCACTTGACTCAGAAACATGATTTTTGGCAAAGTTTTAGTATGTATACTACTGAATCCTCTGATGGGTTTTCGTCACTTCAGCCTGCAGGCAGGTAGGAACTGCAGCACCTTGAACCTATGCCTGCAGAATTTAGATTTTCGCAAAGTGGTCAAAACTTTTGTTCTGGCACAAAAAGTATAAGAGCTACAAACACTAAACTCACAGGGCACCTTTATTTTATAGTTATGGGCGTCTCTGCCGAATTTGACTGATATAGTTAAATTAGCACAAATGTTATTCAAATAAAACCAAGCCGAAGGCAATTTTAGGCTAATTTTGAGGGTGTCAAGTAACAGCAGTAATAATATAATAATTGCACCAGAAACTAAACCAGAGATGGGGTATTATCAAAAACATCTTGGAGATGGAAGTTAGATGGTTTTACATTTGCTGAAACTGACATAAATTCATAAATATAGGTTAAATGCCTTAAAATTTGCGGTAAACCTGCATTTCCCAGAAATCGTGTGAATTCTCAAAGAGATGAACATAAAAAGAAAAGCAATTTTGACACGGACTGGTTTCAAATAGTTTGAAGTGACAAGAACGGTTGACAGTATTTGAGATTCTGCCTCCACGGTCATGAGTTCAGATCCAAACCCTCTGCAGAGTTCCAAAAATAGCAAGAAAAAACCATCTATTTTTAATTTAAACTCATTTTCATGTTTTTTTAGGTTAAAATTTTCGAAAATGGTTTCATCTGCAGTAGATTTAGTCCAGAATCAGTTATCATCAGTAAAATTTTCAAAAAACTACATATTTATATTTTTCTGTAATTTATCAGATTTTTTTAATAATGCCTATTTTACAGGAAATAGAATTTCAGATTTATTAAATATAAAGTTTTTTCATATTAAACACGTTTTCTGATATTTATTCACAAGTGTCAACCATCTAGACAAGATAGGAAGTAGTGATTGTGGAAATAAGAGTCTGTCCCTATTCACCCCAAAGTGAGGGGTGAATAGGGACAATGTTCAGTTTTCTGGGCCTACATAATTGAAAATGTGAGATATCTTCAAGAGCTCCTGGGGATATTTAGACCTGAGGCCAGGACATATTTTGACACTATGTTTAGAATTCTGAGATGATTTGTACCCATGCTATGACAGAAAAAGTCCCAATTCTGTCCCTATTCACCCCATATTACGGTACTTGAAAAATTCCCCAAAACAACTCGACTGTCTGACAAATTGATAATTCACCATTTGGAGGCTTATGTTGGACCTCACCCTTCCAAGTCAAATTGTGTTGGCCAAGTGACCAGTTCAGTTGTGCCTTTTATATCTCTGAAGGGACCTCTTAAGCTCATTTTGTACACCTGAACATCGAATTCCACCTGCCCTTGATAGGATTACTCGTGAACAGTATTTTCTGCACTTCCCCCTTCCGCAACAGCTCAGTCCCCTCATATCCACGCTCAGACTAACTCTTGCCAGATTCTATAAATAAAACGAGGTCTTTACTTCTACAATTTATGTGGCCTGGGGTCTGGCTCTGTTAGTGCTGAGTGCTTACTGCAGATTCATTTAGTATGAGTTTTCATGGATAGTTTTCTCACTATCTACGTAGCATGTTGAGCTTCTCTGATTGGCCAATGAGCAATAAAACGTCCCCCAAACATGTATGTTGAACGTAGGAAGCTGTGAAATACGTAGCAATTCTGCTTCAGTGAGCAGCTAAGCTTGGTTAGTAAATAAGATTAGTAGGCAAACATTAGCACTCAAGGCCATCGCCAAATACGTCTACTGGACTTGATACACGTTTTCTGGTATTCAAGTTAGCGTTATACCATGTAATTCAGTGCCTTAGCCAATCACATGAACTGTATTGCCACGTTTCACTGTCATTTTACAGAAACTCATACTTCTTGAAATTGCAGTAAAAGATCTGCCCTGAAAATTGTTCAGAGCTTTCAAAATTCCCTTCCAATATAGAGACTGAGTGGCGAATTTGTGAAGAGACAAACACTGTTTAAAATGATAATGAATTCTATATCAGAAAAATCAAGAAATGTATATGTTGTATTGTCAGTTAATTGCTGATTAACATGGACAAAAAGTCTCAACATAATACTGATATCACCATCTGTTTGATAAAGGAGTTATGATGTAATTGTTGGCAGACTGCAGCTGAAACTGGTTTCCGCTATCTGCAGACCCAAGTCTCCATATTATATTTGGCTTTGTCATATCAGCCACATGAAGCAGAAACTTCATCTATCTGTCAGTAATGTATGATTTTGAATGGAAAAGTATGAACCTAAGAGCTCCAATAAGTTCAGTATGGCAAACACTCTCTGTTGTTAACCAGCCTTTTTTATAGGCCAACAAGATCGCAAGGACATAAACCTTTACTGATTTTAGGTCTAAAAACCGATTTTTTAAACAACAGGATATTGCCTTCATTTCTTTTGTAAAAAGAAACTTTTGTTTGTATTGATTATTGTTGCTGAAGTATTACAAATGGTTTTTTTGATGCAGGCTTCCAGACATAAATCAAAATCAGTTGTCGACAGGAAATATTCCAGTCACACTAAGCCTCTTAAAGGATTATTTTCAAAATATAATAAAAAGAAACTTCAATATATTAGAATTTTTCTGTTATATTTTATAAATATGCCTCTATTTTATGAGAATTCCATCATCATTTCAGATGGCAAATTGGCAGCCTCATTTCGCAAGAGGCCTAGTTCAAAAATAATGAAGCCAAAGTGTGACATGACCATCAAAATTTTAAAATGTTTATATGTATCAAATGACCACATAATATTGTGACAAACATGTCTAAGTTCTAGAAACTGTATTTACCATTTTGCTGTGGTTTGTGGAAATAACTGATAAAAGCGGAATATTACCGAATTTTATTTATTTTTATTTCCATGGCAGTAAAAGTAAAGTAGACTAAATGGTAAATAATCTTCAAATTAAATCTAATTTTTTTGGTTGATGACAAAACTAATGTACTCTTAAGTCTCCACGGCGCTTTTCATCCAAATTCACTAAATATTTTATAAGGAAAACATTATTTTTCGAATTTTGTTGAAATATTAAAAAAAAAACTTATATATTTTCTCCTCAGACATACAAATTTTCCTCTAAAATGATTTCACCTGTCCTGTGTTATGCGTCTGTATGTGTGCTTCGAATTGGTACCAAATAAGTGCCACCAAAGTGAATACGAACAGAGCAAATGATGATAGAAGCGTGTGTTTTAGCCTATTTTTCCAGGTAAAAAGCCAATTTTGGGAAATGCTGTGACACAAAAGTAAAAAAAGTGTCCTGGTTTTGACCAAAATCAATTTTATATGCATTATCAATAATAACTGGATGAAGCATAAGAGTAATTACAAAATTAAAGTGAAATTGGTGTTAGTTATTGCCTTTTTCAACAAGTTGGCCCCAAATTTTGAGGAAAGCTTCACAATGAGCAACATTTTGATAATGAAACATTTAAACACACTCCAACTGCTGAAATATTGTGTTGATTATCACTACAAGTAATACTAGAATGATTGCGTTACTCCTTGCAAGAAAACCATGAAAATATGACCAATATTTTCCATAGCGTTACGCTTGCGACAAAGCCCCTTTTAAGAAATCTTTGTATTTTACCACCAGAAACCAGCTGCAGACCTGGATTACTTGATTGTTTCTCAAAACTACACAGATTTTGCAACATTACAAGACAAACCACATTTAAAACGGAGCCTTTATTGCTCTGTGGCACTGCAAAGTATTCTGAGCGTTACGCTTGCGACGAATTCACCTACCTTGCTATTCATTGGAATTTTTTAGTGAACTAAATTTTCCACAACCATAAGAAGCTCCAAAATGGATAAGCAGATATAAGACTAGGTCTCAAGGGCCAAAAGATTCAACTAACACATGTCAAAGGGACACTAGAGCATCCCAGATCAGTAAGTGTCAAATTTGACTAAATTTTTGGAAGTCAACCTTTGAATCCAAATAGCTCAATAACGTCAACACAGGCAAATATAAATACTTGATTTGATTGATTTATGAAGCCTGAGGATATAGAGATTCCAAAAGGTGTTGAAAAATTGCCTTAGAATATGTACAAATTTGTAAAACTGAAAGAATTCAAGTGGTCAAAAATGTTATGTCACGTTTTATTTGTGAAAAAATGCTAGTTTTTCAATGTAATTCAACTCTTTCTCAATAACTATGATACAGAATGTCATGAAATTTTCAGGAAAGTTGCACAAGAATGTAATTAAAGGAATGGTGTATCATGAAGTTGTCACATACAACCATTCTCATATTTTGAGACCCCTACAGAAAATATGCTGCGTGGCTTCATTATTTTTGAACTAGGCCAAGATACTGTTAGAGCTGCTTACTTTTCAAATGTGAATAATATCCAAACTCTGTCCATCTCTCAAATGTATGGTTAAGTCAAATACTTATACTTTGTTTACTACTTTTAAAAAAATTACTATATGTACTTTTGGTTTGTTTCTTTTTACGGAGTTTGACCGAAAGTCGATGTAAGTGTACTAAGTTGTTGGCATGAGTGAAGCAAGCCAAAAAATCTTTCGTAATCCTATCAGGGCAAGTGAACATCTGATGCTCAGGTGTCCCGAAGGAGCTTAAGAGGTCCCTCCAGAAATATAAAGGCCGCAAGTAGTCACTAAGTGGACAATTTGGGTGGACAGTAGCTTGGTATTGACAATCTCCGAGAAAGTTACGCAGCACTGCAGAGACTCTTCTCGTTGTAAGGTCTTATATAAATAATTTGTTTCCTGGTACCAGCATTACATTGCTCTTTTAGATTTTCCTTTTTGTAGGCAATTTTCTTCTCATGAACAGTTTTGTTTGTATAAAACAATCATCTTTCAGAGACGTGCATTTACAATGGCAGGTTGGTATGAATGGTTTTGTAAGCTGGCTGGAGGGTTGCTTGGGAATAGTGGATAACTGGCTCATACAGTCATACACAACAATCTATGAATTTATTTTTACGTAAATACATGTGGCAAAAATGTAATATGTTATTGACTAAAACTGGTAACATCAATTTAGTGTCTGATATAAAAGCACTTAAATGATAGTCCAATTAATATCAAATTTAGCAGAGGAGCACCATTATGGAGTTATAGAAAACAGTTAAACTACAGGTACTCAATTTCTGAGGCAATTAGAAGTAGCTTTTTTTTTTAGCAAATACAACGTTTTCCTGTTCTGTCCCGATTCACCCCAGTGTCCCGATTCACCCCATATTACGGTACTCAATTTTTGTTTGTAAAACAAGTGTTTGTGTAACGGCCAAGATAGGTTTTTTGTTTGGCATCATAAATTTCACTGAGTCCATTTATCTGTGTTGGACAGAAAGGAAAAAATCTTTTTATATGCCCCTCTGGAGACTTTTTGTCCAGTAGTTCTTGTAACCCTCTTTTATCAGCTTGGTAGCACATGTTGGTAACCTTATCATTATAGTCCCATGTTTCCCTAACAAAAGCCAGTTACTTGATATATTGTCAGACTGACTGTTAGTATCTCATGACATGACCCAGCTGAGAGGGAAGGACTTGTGTGTACTGCTGACATTTGTCCGGATGCTAAATTGGCAGCCCTTATAACTTCATCCCTTGGTTTTTGGGTTTATAAGACAATCTAAGCTAAAGTAAACCTGGTGATTAGGGATGCAAGTCGAAGCCTGAGATCTCTATGCAGTAGAAATTCTGCAGTTAGTGTTGCATTGTATTGTATTTACTCCTGTTATGCCCAGCAATGAGTAAAAAGTATATTGTGAACCTTCCACGATGATACAGGTAAAGTCAGCTATAAAACAGTGCCCATTGTCTGAGACAAGGGGAACACTCATTTCTAAATTAATGCCATGTTAAGAATTTATCCTTCCAGAAATTATTCATTTCAAGACTCGCAAGAAGAAATGCATTTATTTCACATAAACTAGGCAGGAATTTGCATCATTTTTGTTTTTTTAAATCTCAAGCAATATATAACAGTTTATTATTTCTTTATCACCAAGGCCCCCTCCCCTCCCTGGAGATCAAATGATTTCCCCCGTATCATGTACAATCAGTATTCATCACCAAATACTAGGAGCACTTCATGCACTTCGTTCACTATTTTAAGGGAGCTTGAGTAATTTGCAGAACACTCAACTGTGTGAATTTCATTCTGTCTACTGAGCTGAGAGATTTTACCGTATTCAGAAGAGCTGTCAGGAGTGTCTCAAATGAAGAGCCTGATTTTCCCCTATTTTGTCACCTGCTTTGTGACCAATCTCTCTTTCTAATCAGCAGACAATTTCAAAATTCTCAGGTGCAAATATAGAACAAGTTTTGGCATTATGTTTGAAGTTTGAAAGGAGCTCGAGGCAGAATTGAAGATGAAGCAAGCTGAATTTAGAAATCTGGAAATTACGAAATGGTTATTTCTGTCATATCAAGCAAGTTCATCAACGATCATTCCTTTTGAATGAGATAGTTTTAAATAAAAAACCAAATATTATGGTTTTGAATTCATATGATGTTTATATCTGATTAATCATGCTACTTTATAGATATTACATAATGATAAAATAATTGTACTAAAATGTATTCTAATCCAGACATATGCTTTAAGTATCTTTGATCTATTTTGGAACATGTAGTTCAAATAGTTTACCATCCTCGGATTTGGTCTAAAAAGTCAATTTATTGAACTCATGAGGTGACTGAACCAACGAGCCCTCCGGCAAGTCTGCCATTTTGTCCTATCAAGTTACTGTCCTAGATATCTGAAGACCTAATGGTGACAAGATTAAATGGCATGCTTTCAATATACCAGGAACCCAAGACAGCAAAGTCTGCTTTTGGAATAACTTTTCTAGATTTTTTCTCAATCTTCAGAGTCATATTCGCAAGAGGCATTTATCCCGATTTGTGATTCTTGATATTATCATAAGTAGACTGCACATCTCCCAGGCTGTTACTCCCTTGTTTCGTAGTTGTTGATGAATATTGTTAAAATATATATGTTGTCCAGATATGATGATCAGTCTCCTGGCCAGTATTAGTTCAGTTTTTTCTCCATGAGAAGTTGGAAGTCATGAAATGCTAGACATCGTAATGTAGGCTTATATTTTAAAAATAGATGACCCTCTGTTACAGATCTTCATCTATCCTACCAACTAATAATGATGTCCTACAGGTTACAGCCGGGTGATATATTTTACACACTCATACATATTATATATTTGTGGCAGAAGACTCTCATTTTTAAAGAAATATCAACTTCATATAGCTTTTATTGGCATTGCTCTCTGTTTTATAGCATAAAATGCAGAAGAAATTTGGTCAGGAGTGAGAAGTTTATTGTCGCTGAAGTAGTAAAATGCTGCCAAATTATAGTTTTAAAAAGTTTAAAACTATTCAGATTGCAAATGCCAGATGGCTTTTAATCTGAAAGTGTTTCTGTCATCATTATCAAAATTTTTCGGATATCTGCTCTTAAACTGGTTGACGATTTTCAATCTGTAAGGACAGGCGCTACTCTGACAGTAACAAGAGACTTCACTTCCTGCAACATAGAATTTGAAAGCACAACATGAATAGAAGTGACTTTATTAGCAACTTTGTTTAATTCCAGTCGATATTTCTATGGCAGAATTTCCAACCAATGATGACCGTTCGTTGAAAGTACTGGAATCAGGCGAGGCAGACGGAAAAATCAAGGATTTAACAGTCATCCTTTGTTACAAAATAGTCAGAAGGTTACAGTAAAAGGCCATACTGACAGAAATATAGTATTTTCAATTGATGATGATGCAGTGGGTGTAACCTGTTCGCAATTGGCAGCACAATTTTCTGGGACAAAAATTATATTTTTATAATTACATTAGCCTTAACCACAATTTTCAAGTGTTAGACATCTGGGTAAAAGGCTTATATTATTTAACACGTATTTTGTTTAGCTAATGTTATCAAAAAGCCGCAAAAAAGGCTGCAAAAGCATTTACCTTTACCTTCTTTGAAGTCTATTGATAGATTCTTTAGAGTTTAAACTGCAAGAAATTGTCATTTCTTTTAATGTAAAATAACAGTTTAAAAGAGATACGTAGACACGTAAACACCCAGACCAGACAGAATGGAAATTGGTCGTCGACAATATTTCAGTTACACTGTCACTATAAGCCTCTTACAGGATCATTGTCAGAATTAAAGGAAACATCAGAATGTGGATTTTGGCATGGTGTTGTTACATGTAAGCGTTTTTATTTCTGTCAATCCTAACAGTGTTTTCCAATATCTAACTCTGAGCAATTTTTATTACAGTGACTCATTTTTTACCATTTTCTATGGATGGAAGCCAAATAAATTTGCAGGGTAGTGAAAGTTTAAAGGTGGTTTGCTTGTAATGCTTTCCTGTTGCTTTTATTACAAAACATTTATTGGTAAATCATGAGAAGTGATGAAGAATGTGTACACTGTCATTTGGCTGCTTAATTTCAACATCAATTTTCAAACACTGTATTTTTCTGCTACCTACAAAACTGAATGGTTACACCTACTATACTTTACTTCACTACTTTTTATTTGGTTCACTACTTGCAGTCTGATTTTGCTTTTCTCAGACTTAGTAGGGAAGTAGATGTAAGTGTACAAAGAAGTTAGGATGAGTAAAGCACACCAAAATATATCCAGTAATCCTATCAGGGCAGGTGAACATCTGATGCTCAGGTGTCAAGATAGAGCTTAAGAGGTCCCTCCAGACATATAAAGACCACAAGTAGTCACTAAGTGGATACAATTTGGCTGGACAGTAGCTTGATGTTGACAATCTTTGAAAAGTGACCCTGCACTGCATATACTCTAGTAATTGTAATGCATATTATGCGTTACAAGTGGTTTCATGGTGGCATTATCCCAGATGTTACTCTTATTTTGTGCACAAAACTGATTGCTATAGAAAAAAGCAATAAATTGCCTTGCCAGTATTTTCTAGAGATTGTTAAAAAAACATTCTTGACATGCTCCTGTGAAAACAAAAAATTTCATTCCGATATTCATATATAATTTCCAATGGGAGGTGGATTAAACGGTTCTTGTACACTGATCGATGTGTACTTCTGGACCGAAGAAGTACTGGCATAACCATGCGGTTTTAGACTGTAAGTTTAGATGGAAAACACAACGTAAAATGGCAGTTGAACTCATGGTTGGTTTATATGAAAATATGTTATTTTATATTTCCAAGCTTTCTTGAAATAAATCATTTCTGGTGGCGGATATTCTCAACATGATGTTGTTTGATTTATAATCTGTATTTCAGGCCACCACATCTTCAAACTAGACAATAACAACATTTGCTGTTTCCGTGTAATAAGTATTTTTTCCATCGAGGAAAACTCCAAACTCCCGAGGAGATCTAATGATTTCCCCCTAATCAAATGACGTCAGTATTTATACTTAATCATCAGAAGCCGCTACTCTTAACTCTTTTCACAGGAGCTTGAGTAAGGCCACACATAATTGATCTTTAGCTTCTCGGATCCCCTCAAGGCACTTTTTCTAGGGTCGGTCGGTAGGACAAAGAAAAAATTTTATAATGTCAAAAACTTTTTTTTTTTTCTTTTTTCTATTTTTTTTTCCATCGGCGGTAAATTTATTGTGTCGGCGGATGCGATTTTCATTGTGTCTTCTGAGCTGAGAGATTTTACTATATTCAGAAGAGCTGTCAGGAGTGGCACAGATGAACAGCTTTATTTTCCCCTTTTTTGTCATCTGCTTTGTGGCCAATCTCAATTTCTAATCAGCAGACAAATTTAAATAATTCTCATGCGCAAATATAGAACTTTGGCATTATGTTTGAAGTTAAAAAGGAGCTCGGGGACAGAATTGCAGATAAAGCAAGTTGAATTTAGAAATCTGGTATTTAAGAAATGGTTATTTCTGCAGGGCAAATTCAACAACATTTATTGATTTTGAGATTAAAAAGCAGTGATTATGGTTTTGAATTCATATGATATTTATAGTTGATTCATTGTGCTACTTTATAGACACTACATAATGATAAAATACCGTAGAACGGGGTAAAGTTGGCAATCCAGGGTAAAGTTGGCACGCTATTTAGACCCACTTAATAGAAGAAATGCCAATTTTCCTCACTGACGCAAGTAGGGCTATCTTTGGCAAAGTTGCCATACATGTCAGTGAGGAAAAGTTGGCATTTCTGTCATTAATCAAGTGGGTCAAAATACTTGCCAAATTTACCGTTTCACGGTAATGATCATATTATTTTTTCTCAATAAATGTTTAGTTTGTCAGAAAATATTAGATTGTATATAATTGAAAATGTATTTGATAGTAGATGGTTATTGGTTATTCACTTATGTTTGAACATTAAATTTAATTTTTTACCTAGTCAAATCGATATTGAAAAATATTCAACATGTATTGATCTTAGTATTATTATATGGGGAAATTCAAATATTATGATTTAGATTAGCGGATCCTATCTTTGCACTGAAATCCAATGCCTGTGCATTGTGTGCAACATGCGATCTTCTGTCTGGCTGTGGGTACAGTAGGTTGGGGCAAGAAGCCCGGGTTAGGTGAGAGGCCCCCCCAGATTTATATCTAAACTTATATTTTTGGTGCGTTTCCTTACTGCTAGGATTAAAGCTAGAGGCTTTTTAGGTGACGTCACAAATTTTCAAGACGAACAGCACCAAACCACAGTTGAAATTAAACAAACAAAAAAATGTGCTGGTTTTTGTAACTTTGACTTATTCTTTGAAAGCGGTTGTCAGCAGTAACCTTGGAAATTTTTAAAAGTAAAATGGATATCTGCATTGCTTCACTTTAAGACCATCATATAAATATGATTTGGATCATGTTTTTGCATTTTACTTTGAAATATAGAGGTCAAATTAAAAAATGTTGGTTTGGGGCGAGAGGCCCCATATGGCATGGGGCATGAGGCCCCCTATACTGGGGCCTCAAAGCTGCTTCAGGGACCATTTAATAATGTGTACTTAAACTTAAATCTTAATAGAATAGCTAATTAAAATAGAAAAAAAAATTGCCGAAATTGAAACAGGGAAAAAAATATTAAAAAATAAATGCATGAACAGAAAAATTCTGAAAATTCAGAAAAGGGGAAAGAATACCTTAAAAATGATAGAAGAACAGCAAGAGCTAACCAAGGTGAATGCACTCGCAAAAAAAAATTCCATAGGATGATTATAGGGGGGCTCCTTGCCCGATGGGTGGGGTAAGAAGGCCATTTTCAATTTTTTATAAAAATGGCCGTAACTCCTTCTTTAAAATTGGTAGACATCTGTTTTGCTAGATATAAATAGAGTCAAGTGATCCCTTCCTGACAGCATAAGCATTCAAAGAATCGACGATAAAAAGTAGGTCAAATCGCACCTCGAAGTTAAGGGGGGCTGCTTGCCCCGACCTACTCTAAATTTTAAAATATGCCAAATGTGCAGACTTGTAGACAGTGAAACTGTGCTAATCCAACACATTATATTATCAAATATTCCTCAGCACAATGAGCTGGTGACAATTAAATTTTTGATTTTATTGGTCATATATCAGTTGTATTTGATGTGGGCTTTGCTGACATGACAGCTTCGATGAGAAATGCTGATAAAGTTTTCTGCACAGGAAATTAAAGTGCCACTTGAGACAACATATGATATGGACCAAAGGAGAATACCACAGAACTGCAGTTTTCAGAAGTCTAAAACACAATTCAGTTGACATATTGCTCTGAACTTGATAGTTTGTCTGGCACCATTATCAATAACCCACTAAAATGCTGCATTCAGATTGTTGGTCCATCATATTCAGTATGTGAGGACCAGCACCACTATTTTGGCAATTTTCCTAATTCCAGTATATATTTCTTTACAGTAGAAATTCAAGCAGATGATGATTGTACTGCTCTCTGATATTTGGTTGGCATAATTGATTTGATCTGTTATTAACTAAAATTTGTTGAATAACTTTAGGTGCCCAACTGCATTGCCCTACATCAATAGGCAAATGCTATTGCAAGTTGTAGATAATGCCTCAGATTGACAAGTTACACAGGTTATTCAAATTTCCAATATTCTTGAAATATAAATCTTCATGGAGCCGTGCTGGCTTACAACAAAATTTAATGTACATGTATGTTGTAGATTCTTTTGACATCAAAAATTGACCCTACTTTTGCAAATTCTATCAACAAATGTAGGTTGGTCTATATAGATCCAAGATAAGCTGCAGGCCCGTAGGCTGCCATGTGGTCGGGGGGTGATGACAGATGCTAAAGCGGACCAAACTCACGGCCGGGGGTATTGGGGCCGCTCTAGGCCCCGAGAAGCCAACGATTTTCAGATCATCTGAGACAAATTCTGAGCAGTTTTGATCGTAAAAAATGTTGCCTCACAGAAGGAAATTGTAACAACAATTTATTGTTATGTTGGACTTTCACATGGATATCGATCATGATCAATGATGATGTGGTGTATCAATTATTCGATACTTTTATTTACTAACAGCGAGTATTACAAAACAATAAATATCACTAGCCAATAGGGCCCGATAGTGGAACTCTCCTTTGTGCTGCTCTCCGACATCCGCGCGCACATTAAAACTTTTTCCAGAAACAAGCAGCCATTTTGTACCATTGCAGGCATTGTTGAGTCGATGGAGCTGTTATTCTAGGGTCCATAACACACTTTTATCAGCCTGACAACACTGAATTAGCCCAAATGAGTTAACTTCTGGACCTAATCCATGGATCCCGCTAGCTTTATGATACATAGCTGTGGATTTAGAAGTGTTCTGGAGCTTGGAAAACCTGACCCCATTGACAATTGACAACGGCCGATATTTTCAGATTTTTTTTTTATGTGCAGGGACACTAAAGAGCTGTAAAAAGGAGTTCCACTGTCACTGAGAATTCATGCCCATGGCAGCAACCAACATAATTTGGTCAAGGATTTAAGATCAAGATAGCAGAAGGCAGCATCACTGAAATTCACTGACCAGTGATTTGATCAAGACATGGACACCAGGCCACAAGTTGGACCTGTACATGTACGCCTCAGCAAGCTCAGTCTTTTCATGTTTGGCAATTTTGGTCCACTTTAGTCTGAAAATTTGGCAACTGTCAGATGTCATCACAGTCTACAACAATGATGCCTGAAAAAAATTATCATTAGTGAATTTATATAATTTAACTTATTTATTTGAATACTTGGGCCAGACTTCAAATACCGGGCCGAGACTTGGTTTCTTAATTTTTATTTTTTAGCTTGGGTGGAACTCCTTGGCCAGTGGGGGGTGACCCATCACCCCCTTACCCCCCCAAGCCTACGGGCCTGAGCTGCCCATCTGCCAAATCAATGAGTCATGTCTCAGTTTATTATCTTAAAAGGTATTGGCATTCCATTTCTTTCAAAAATATCATTCTATATAAAATGTAGTTATGTAAACAAAATGTGAGACTTCATTGAAAGAACGCTATGGTTGGCAAAACTCAAATGTTTATCTACACAAAATGTCTTTTTTTCAGTACTAACATTTTTAATGATTTGGAATTTGTCTTGTTTTCTCTATAATTATGCTGTATCTCTCATGTTGGTTTAGCTCAGCAAATATTTGCAGATGAAAACGAGGAAAAGATGCTGCCTTTTATCTCATGATTCTGCCTCTGTCTTGCTGAAATATGATTTGAAAGACAATTTTAATGAGGCCAAGCCTCATATCAACCATTTACATTATGAAAATGTATTTTTAAATTTCATATTAGCATTTTAAACACTTTGAAAGTTTTTCGAAGCAGTTCACAAACGACTTTGAAAAGAATTTGCTAGTTCTGAACAATTCTGAATCAATGGAGAGTTTGGTATCAAAGTGTGCCAACATGCTTTTATGTATTTGTTTCGTTCATAGGCAAGTAAATGATATATCACATGGAGAAGATTAATACCAAGCCAAGGACTCCACACTCTGAGGCCTGTATCTCATCATTCACATGGCTGTTGTTCTTTAATCTGTAATTCTGTATCCACCATGTCTTCTATCCTTCAATCCAGACATCTGCTTTAAGTATCTCTCTCTGATCTATTTTGGAACAGACAGTTCAAATAGTTTTACATCCCTGGATTTGGTCAAGTTATTGAGCGCAGGAGGTGACCGAACCAACGAGCCCTCTGGCAAATTTGCCATTTTGTCCTATCAAGTTACTTTCCTATATCTGAAGATATAAATGGTGACAAGATTAGATGTCATGCTATGAATATATCAGGAACCCTAGAGAGCAAAGTCTGCTTTTGGAATAACCTTTTTTAGATTTTTTGCTCAATCTTCTGAGTCATATTTGCAAGAGGCATTTATCCCGATTTGTGATTCTTAATATTATCATAAGTAGACTGCACATCTCCCAGGCTGTTACTCCCTTGTTTCGTAGTTGTTGATGAATATTGTTACATTATATATGTTGTCCAGATATGATGATCAGTCTCCTGGCCAGTACATCAGTTCAGTTTTTTCTCCATAAGAAGTTGGAAGTCATGAAATGCTATATATCGTAATGTAGGCTTATATTTATAAAATAGATGACCCACTGTTACAGATCTTCATATATCCTACCAAACTAATAATGATGTCCTACAGGCTACAGTTGGGTGAAATCTGTACACACACATAAAACTTGTACATTTGTGGCAGAAGACACTCATTTATACAGAATTATCAACTTGATGTAGTTTGTATTGACATTGCGTTTTGTTTTATAGTATAAAATGCAGAAGAACTTTGTCAGGAGAGAGAATTGTGAGGCTCATGTCTGTAAAGCAGTATTCTGCCATCTATGCAACGGTCATTTAATAGCAAGATGAAGTTTTTTGAAGCAGAAGTAGTAAAATGCTGCCAAATTATAGCTTTAAAAAGTTTAAAACAATTCAGATTGCAAATGGCTTTTAACCTGGAAGTGTTTCTGTCATCATTATCAAAACTTTTCTGAAATCTGCTGTTGAACTTTCTGTCTGTAAGGACTGGCGCCACTCTGAGAGTAACAAGAGACTTCACTTCCTGCAACATAGAATTTGAAAGCACAACATGAATAGAAGTGACTTTATTAGCAACTTTGTTTAATTCCAGCCGATATTTCTATGGCAAAATTTCCAACCAATGATGACCGTTCGTTTGAAAGTAGATACTTTAATCACACGAGGCTGACTGAAAAATCAACAATGGAACAGTTATCCTTTGTTGCTGGCTGCACAATTTCTTGGGACAATGATTATATCTTGTATAATTACATTAGCCTGAGCCACAATTGTTAGACATCTGGGTAAAAGGCTTATATTATTTAACACGTATTTTGTTTAGCTAATGTTATCAAAAGGCCGCAAAAAAGGCCGCAAAAAAGGCGGCAAATAACAATGACAATGACAATGAAAAATACTTTATTAAGGAGACCCTCTGATGACCACTTGGTCGCTGGTTAAATTTACCTTTACCTTCTTTGAAGTCTATTGATAGATTCTTTAGAGTTTAAAATGCAAGAAGTTTTCATTTCTTTTAATGTAAAATAATAGTTTAAAAGAGACATGTAGACACGTAAATATCCAGACCAGACAGAAATGGAAATTGGTTCTCAACAGACAATATTTCAGTTACACTGTCACTATAAGCCTCTGAAAGGATCATTGTCAGGATAAAGGAAACGTCAAAACTTGGATTTTGGCTTGCTGTTGTAAAGCGTTTAAAATATTTCTGTCAATCTTAACAATGTTTTTCAGTATCTAACTCTGAGTAATCTTAATTAATAATTTACCATTTTATACGGATGGAAACCAAATAATTTTGCAGGGTAGTGAAAATTTATTGGTGGTTTGCTTGTGATGCTTTCCTGTTACTTTTATAAGGAAGCATTTATTGGTAAATCATGAGAAGTCATGAAAAATGTGTAGTCTTCTTTGGCAATGCACTGTCAGTTGGCTGCTTGATTTCAACATCAATTTTCAAACACCGTAATTTTCTGCTACCTACAAAACTGAATGGTTACACCTACTATACTTTACTTTACTACTTTTTATTTGGTTCACTGCTTCCAGTCTGCTTTTGCCTTTCTCAGACTTAGCAGGAAAGTAGATGTAAGTGTACAAAGCTGTTAGGATGAGTGAAGCACACCAAAATATCTTCCGTAATCCTATCAGGGCAGGTGAACATCTGATGCTCAGGTGCCCAGAGAGAGCTTAAGAGGTCCCTCCAGAAATATAACGGCCAGAAGTAGTCACTAAGTGGACACAATTTGGGTGGACGGTAGCTTGATATTGACAATCTCTGAGAAGTGACCCAGCACTACCTTATACTCTACTAATTGTAGAGAAGTATCACAAGCAAACCACCTTTAAATTTTCACACTTTGTTGATTTTTCAGGATGGTCCATCAGGATTTGATGACAAGGAGACCAATCACTAACACTATAGCCTCTGCAGGAAGATCAAGTCATCTGACTGACTGTCTTGTTAGTCTAATCTAAATTTACAATATATTTTGAATACATTTCTATCAAATCTCATTTCAAGCTTTAACAGTTGAAGGGAGATGTGGTATAATCATGTGACGTGACGTCACTGTTGTTAGGCATAGTGCCATTGCTATGCGACGTCTCAAAGTGAGGCACAATAACATATACAGTTCTATACTTCTGCTCTATCATACAAGACGTCTCCTTCTTTTGCTAATACTGCACATATTACGCATGAGTGGTTTCCTGGTAGCACCATCCCAGATGTCATTGTACATGCACAAAAATTATGAGCAAAAAGGCAATAAATTGTATTTCTTAGGGATACTGAGAAGAAAAAACCTTTCTAGATTTTCCGTTTACACTTTTGCAGGTTTTATTTTTTTTCATCTCAAAAAGTTGGCTCCGGTGAAAACAAAAAATGTTCATATGAATATTCACATAATTTACAATTCAAGCCGGATTGAATGGTTCTTGTGCACTGATCAATGTGTACCTCTGCACCAAAGTATTACTGGCATAACCATGCGGTTTTAGACTGGATAAGTTGAGATGGAAAACACAAGATAAAATGGCAGTTGAACTCAGGGTCAGATTCAGCAGATAAGAACCATTATGTAATTATAAAACACAGATTTGTTTGTTTGTAAAATACGAGTTAGTTTAATGTCAAAGTGGCCTTATTTATTTCTCCCTCTGACTCCATTTATTCGTGTCAAACAGAAAAGAAAACCTTTTTCCCCCTGAAGGTTTATTATCAAGCAGTTCTTGTACAACCTATTTAATCAGCTTGGTAACACATGTTGCTAATCTCATCATAAGAGTCACATATCCCTAACAAATACCCGCTACTTGATATTTGATTGTCTGAGTTAATGTTAGTATCTTATGACATGACCCAGCTGCAAGCCCGAAACTTGTATGTTTCTTTTATTACACTTTATTTACCATGGATCTATAAGTTATTATCGTTTTCATAGCTCCGTAATATGGGGTGAATCGGGACAGAATTGGCTGTTTTTCTGTCATAGCATGGACAAAAATCAATCTAGAAATCCAAATTTGATGTCAAATTGTGTCTGGGCACGAGGTCTAAGTACCCCTTGGAGCTTGAAATGATATCTCAAATTTCCAATGCCCAAGGTCCATAAAACCACTGTCCCAATTCACCCCATACTTTGGGGTGAATCGGGACACTCCATTATTTCCACAATCAATACTTCCTACCAACTTTGAGTGATTGCTACTAGTGAATAAACATTAGAAAACATGTTCAATATGCCAAAAAACAAATTTGAGGCAAATCCGTCATCAATTTCATTGATAATATGCAGATTTTTAAAAAAGTTATAAATGACAGAAAACTGTTAAATACTGTCGTTTTCTTCTAATTTTTCTAGTAATTGATAATTCTGGACTAACTTCACTGCAAATGATGCTGAGTTCAATACTATTCATCAAAAAACCATGCCAGTACACTCAAATGAAAATTAGTATGGTTATTTCGGTTAATCCTGAAAATTTGCCATTGACCTGGATTTGCACACAGGACCAAACATACACAATCCTATATCCAGTCCTTAATCATGATTCTCCTATAACCATATTAGACTGATTTTAAAGTTTGTTGCAATTTCGGTGACTCTTATATTTATACCTTATATTGCATAAGCAAAGTTTTGACCAGCTCGTGAAAGGCCATTTCTGCCGCACAAAGTTTAAGGTCCTGCAGCTACTCACTGCCTGCAGTTAGCAATGCGAAATTCTGTCACAATATGCGCCAATATGTGTTCTTTCACTATGCAAAATATCAGTTTCCTCAGGCAAGGAGAAATTGGTATTTTTTAGCAAATACAATGTTTCCCTGTTCTGTCCCGATTCACCCCAGTGTCCCTATTCACCCCATATTACGGTACATGTTTTTCAAGTTTGCAGTTTGCTTCATTCCAAAACTGTGATGTCAGAGATTAGTTGAATAATTTTGTTTATTACAAGCACAGACTTCAGAAAACTGACGAAGTGCATTGACACATGGATGATGTATGTTTCACCTGTTCAGCTTGCCCTGGCTGAAAGATGCTTCAATGAACTGCAACTGAACCAAACAGACTACTTAGCCTTAAAGGAGAGTTGCAATTACTGACAACAAAAGTTGTTTGAAATCTTGATGACTGACACATTTTGTTTTGAAACAATGAAACTCTTTTGGTGAGGTGCAACACTCAGCTTAGACATGTGTTGTTTGTTGTGGTTGTACACATATAGTAACATTGCCTGGCAGTTTTAAATTCCTTTGTCATAAACTGTGATCTCAAACTCTGAACTGATATGTCACAGATTGAAGATTAGACCAATCACATTGACAGATACCCGATGATGTGACGGTTTAACTGCAAAACGAAGTTTTCAAAAAAACACATAGCTATGAAAACGATAATAACCCCTTATAGCTCTATGTGTCTACTGACATTTTATGCCAAATTTGTGCATGGCCCCTGTAACTCTGTCACCTGTAAAAGATCTCATGCATGCAGATAGTTTTACTTCTTTCCTCTGAAGCTTTGCTTTCTCTTGCACTCTTCAATCAACTCAAGGAAACTGTATATTGATGGAATAAAGAGTTGTCTTTGGTTTTATGAAAATAATTTTTTTTTCAGGCTGTCTTGAAATGAATAATTTCTGGTGGCAGGAATTCTTAATAACATGATGTTTGTTGATTTATACATTGTATTTCAGGTCATCACATCCTCAAACTAGATGTTATTACATTCTGTGTTTCCGTGTAATAAGTTTTTTTCCCATCGAGGACAGCTCCAAGTCCCGTTGGAGATCCAATGGTTTCCCACTAATCAAATGAAGGCAGTATTCATACCTAATCACCAGAAGCCGCAGCTGCCGCTGCTCTTACTCTTTTCATAGGAGCTTGAGTAATTTGTGAAACAATAAATTGTGTGATTTTCATCCTGTCTGCTGAGCTGAGAGATTTTACCATATTCAGAAGGGCTGTCAGGAGTGGCACAAATGAATAGCCTCATATCCCCCTATTTTGTCTCCTGCTTCCTGGCCAATCTCTCTTTCTAATCAGCCGACAATTTTAAATTCTGCAGGTGCAAATATAGAACTTTGGCATTATGTTTGAAGTTTAACAGGAGCTCGAGGCAGAATTGAAGATGAATGAAGCTGAATTTAGAAATCTAGAAATTAAGAAACGGTTATTTCTGTCATATCAAGGAAATTCATCAATGTTCATTCTTTTTGAATTAGATGATTTGAAATTAAAAACCGATGGTTGTGGGTTAGAATTCATATGATGTTTATAGTTGATTCATTGTGCTACTTTATATAGATAGGTAGTACATAATGATAAAATAATTATCATATTATTTTTCTCAACAAATGTTTAGTTTGTCTGAAATGTTTATCTTGCATTGCATTTTAGTGTGTAAATCGAAAATTAATTTGATAGGAGATGGTTATTGGTTATTCATTTATGCCTGAAATATAAATTTGATTGCCTACCTGAGTCAAATTAATATTGAAAAATATTCAACTAGTATTTATATTAGTTTAACAAATGGGGAAATACTAATTGCAATGATGACGATTAGCACTCCTATCTTTTGCACTGGAATCAAATGCCTGTGTAACATGACAATTATAGGGAGATGACTGCAGTTGGAGCATTTACGTCATTATATAGGTCATTCGATCTTCTGCCTGCCTGCGGGGAAATAAATATGGCAAATTTTCAGACTTGTAGACAGCGAAACTGTGCTAATAAAACATATTTCATTATCAAATATTTCTCAGCACAATGACCTGGTGACAACTCCTTTTTTTTTTTATTGGTCGTATATCAGTTGTACTTGATGCCTGCTTTGCTGACATGACAGCTTCAATGAGAAATGCGGATAACAATTTTGTACAGGAAATTAAAGTGCCACTTCAGATGACATATGATATGGAGCGAAGTAAAATACCGTAGAACTGAACTTGTCGGAGTCTAAAGCACAATTCAGTTGCTTTTAACCTGATACGTGTCTGCCGCCATTATGTATCAATAACCCACTGAAATTCTGCATTCAGATTGTTGGTCAATCATATTCAGTATGTAAGGACCCACGCACAAGAGAAATGGAAGAGACCATGTAATTTTTAGCAATTTTTCTTATTCCAGCATATATTACAGTAGAAATTCAAGCTAATGATGTTTGATCGAAAGTACTGCTCTCAGACATTGGGTTGGCATAATTTGTTTGATCTCTTATTAGCCAAAATTTATTGAATAACTTTAAATGCCGTACTGCATTGCCCTAGACGGCTAGACCTATAGGGAAACACTATTGCAAGTGGTTAATAATGTCTCAGATTGAGAAGTGAAGACGGTCATTTCAATATTCTTGAAAAGTAAACCTTCTTGGAGCAGTGCAGGCTTACAGCAGCCTATCAAAGACTAGCTGTCCTTCTCTCCAATCAATGAGTTGCATCTCAGTTTATCTTAATTATTGTTATTCCATTTCTTTCTGAAATATTATGTTATATAGTTATGCAAACAGAATGTGACACTTCATTCAAAAGAAAATTTCGATTAGCCTAAGTCAAATATTTATCTATACAAAATGTCTTTTTTCAGTTTAAAAATTTTTAATGATTTGGAATTATTTGTGTTTTCTATATATGCTATATCTCTCATGTTGGTTTAGCTCAGCTAATATTTACAAAAGAAAATGTGGAAATGATGCTGTCTTTAATCTCAGGGTTATATTTCAGTCTTGCTGAAATATGATTTGAAGGAAACGTTTGATGAGGCCAAGCCTCATATCAACCATTTACATTATGAAAATTCCTTTTTCTACATTAGCATTTTAAATGCTTTGAAAGTTTTCGAAGCGGTTCACAAAAGACCTCCAAAGAAAGGATTTTCAATTTGTGAGTTCTGACAATTTCTGACTCAATTGAGAGTTTGGTATCAAATGATGTCAACATGCTTTTACGTCGATGTATCAGTGTCTTTTATTGGCAAGTTCACATTCCATTGAATGGATAAACTGTACACTATGTCACAGTGATGGAAACGGAAAATTTTCGTCGGGGGAGCTCTCGGCTCGTGCGACAGCGCTCGCTATTCCAAATTTTTAAGAGGGAAAGATTTCTTCCAGGTACCAGAGCATACTAATCATGGCTAAAAATTGCATAAGGACTGAAAAAGTAACACAATAATTATAATTTCACCACTGGTCTTTGGGGGAGCTGTAGCAGGTTACAGCTCCCCCTGTTTTTTGGTCAAGGGAGCTCAGCTCCCTTGAGCTCCCCCCCATTTCCATCACTGCATAGTATGTCATGAACTTCACATTCTAAGGCTTATCTCATCTTTCACGTAGCTTTCATTCTCTATCTGCCATGAATTTATCCATCAAAGGGAGACATCTGCTTTAAGTATATCTGAGAGTTTGTATCTATTTCTGAAAAATTCTGATAGTTGTATATCCTTGGTCCAAAAAGGTCAAGTTATTGAGCTCATTAGGTTACTGAGCCAACTGGCGCCCTAGCAAAATCTGTCATTTGGTCGTATAAAGTTACTCCGCAAGATATCTGAAGACCTAATAGTGATGAGATAAGATGTCACGCTACTGATATACAAGGAACCCAAGGGACTTAAGCCTACTCTTGGAAATAAGTTTATGATTTTTTACTCTCTCTTCTGAGTCATATTCGGCAGAGGCATTAATTTTGATATACAATTCTTAATATCATATATATAAGTAAAATGTACATCTCTCCAGCTGTTATTCTCCTTTTTCCAAGTTGTTGACATATATCTTCTTTATATTATGTTGTCCAGCTATGGTGATTCATCTCCTGGCAAGTAAAGCCTGGGTTTTTCTCTCTGAGAAGTCTCCAAATGCTATTCATCGTAATGCAGCCTTATATTGGAGACGACCAAAAATCTTCATAAATCCTAGCAGAAGAGTAATAATCTCCTAGTTTTAATATATTTATGAATAATTTATGAATAATTATATCCCTTCTGTCATTTTGTAGGTTTGATCAAAGTGTGTATCCACATGAAGTTTCAAAAAGGTAATTTTTTCTCACATGGTGTGGGTGCACTCCACATAGAACAATGAGGGGGGAATTTCAATGCTAACTTAGTTCCATTTGCTTGGCCACTTTTGGGAATGTCTATGGCTCCCTGTCAGTACCTAAATTTAGTTTTCAAGTATTGCCATGCTGTAGAATCGAACCCTGTACCTCAAAATTACAAGACCAGCATGCAAAGCACTCAGCCACCGAGGTACATGGCCTTGCAGTGTGAAAAAAAAAATCATCACAGCAATGGGGATCACAACATTATGGAATCTTTAATCAAGATTTAAGAGCCGGCCAGGGAATGGACACATATAGAGTAACTTAATTATGCAAATTTGACAACAGCCGAAGAAGGTGGGATTTTCTCTTTAGGTGTCCGTTTCGTGCCCTGCCTGATATCAGTCATTTAACAAAGTGGCCAATCAGAGACTTTGCAAGGTTACAAGTAAAATGTGGGTTCCCAGATGCTGGCCAGCATAGAAATCCCACCGAACGCCGTCCTGCTACCCAAATTCGTTTTTTTTTATCCAGAAGGCGGGGCACAAGGCTAGCTCAAAAAATTCTTTTTTTGCTACATTGCAGTTATGTATGTGTGCTCCTTGCTCTTTTCTCACAACCGCAAATCTACTCCAGTAAGAAAAGCTTGTTGAGGGCACACAGGATACTATTGTTAACCCTGCAGCTGCCATAGAGCCATGTTCAAGGACCCTTAGCCTTTTTTTCACTCTGCAGCTTTTATACAGGCTGTTTGAGGACCTGTTTCCATGGTTTCTCTGTTCCACTGGAATGGCAATGTTTGTGAAAAACTCTGACCTGAGTTTTCAACATCAAAGCTTAAACAAGTTAGTTGGCACCAACTCAAGTGAATTGTGTGGCCTATTGCTTTTCTAAGAGCTTTCACATGGGGTGTGTGACCCTAGCCGAGTGGCTATACCTCAATGTGATAAACTCAGAGACAGATCTGCATACAAGGGACATATATCATTCATTTTTATGAAACTAGATTCTTTGATACCCAATTACACTCACGCATGTCCACAAAAGTAGAGCCCTAGAAATAGGTTTGCAATTTTGATTTGGCTCAGTTTATATCTCTGAACTTGCGCTAAAGGAAAAAAAAACTACACATTGTCGTATTTTTGGGCATGCACATAAGCCTCTGGCAGAGTAATTTCCAAAAGAAAGTGTGGTAGTAACATTTTTGTTTATATTCAACTTGCTCTAATGCCAGGGGGTTTACACTACAGTCCAATGATCTCCAATAAAAACTGCCTATGTGAAATTGAATCATCCTCAGATATTGACTAGCAGTGTTAGATATTTCAATTAGCTGAGATTTTGTTGTTCATAATACGAGTAATCCAAATATCAATTGAGAATTGGAAAATGTTGGATGATTTTGAATCTAAATTGAGACATAGCTAATGCCACATCAATGTTCTTAAAATATGCTTTCTGTCGAGCTGTGTATATAGGCCCACCTACTTCATTTATTAAATTGTATTTCTTTGATATCCAAATGCTCCCTAACATTTCCATTGCATCTGAAGACATTATAATATCCAGATACATAATATATAGCATTTTATCCAGATATATATAACATTTTGCATAATAAGACTCCACTGATAGTGTACTGTATCTGCATTTCTCTTGGATGTTTCAATTTGCATGTGTTTCATTGAAATTGAGATACTTTTTCTATAACAGAAACATGGGTCTAATTAGAATTGAACATTGTGGATAACCCAAGTTCTATATATAAATATCAGATTAAGCAATAGTTGAAGTCACGTCCATGTTTGTAAAGTCAGCTGTAACAGTCTGCTTTTTTTTCATCATTTACAGTATAACATTATCCAGATCTTCCCTTCCATTTCTATTGCATCTATGAAGTAAAGTAATAAGTCCAGACATATCTGCTGCAGCACTGCTGCTGCATGTACAGCCCTAAAGAGAAATTCAATCGTCTGATTTATAAACAAGTGGCATTTGTTATGTCTCAAAAACAATTCCATTTCTTTAGCCACATGGTGGTTCATTTGAAAAGAGAACTGATGAAACCAAGCTCTATGTATATTCCCATAGAAATGTCAATTTACATTAAATGCTTTTAAAATTTTTACATTTGTCTCATGTTGATTTTGCTCAGCAAATATTTATAGGAAATTACGAATTGATGAAACATTGTTTTATAAGGCTTTTTTTCTATTTCAAAGAACCATCTTCATACGTTGTAAACATCTGCCTTTAATCAAATGGTATAATATTATGACAAGTTGAAAAGTTCCATAATTACAGTAAACAGATAGCATGTACTACAGATGTTATCTTTAAAAAAAAAAGATGAAATATATAGGTCTCATCAACAGTTAAGTTTGTTGCATGCATGCTTCATTGGATGATTTATTGACCATTTTGACATTGTTGAATAATGCTGCACTTTCTCTAAATTGCCAATCCTTCAATCATCTGATGTGCGTTGCACATGAGTGGCAATTCAATGTTGCAACACAAAACGGTTAATTTAATTGCAGTAAATAGTGAAAGAGATAGTGATCTTGAATATTCCTTTACAGCAATGCATGGACCAGTGGTCCATTGAACACATTTGGATTATCATTAGTATGCTGATTGAGCAAACTGAATAAAAGCAAGGAACAAATAATTCCATTCCAATCAAATCTTTCACAAAATTTTGCAATAAACATCTTGCCTGGCAATGAAAGTGTCATGCATGGTGTACAAATCAAGCATGTCAAATTCTATGGTGTGACCGATAGCATAGGCGTACGGGACGCGCGATTTTTGGGGGGGGGGAGCGACATTTGCTTG
This sequence comes from Platynereis dumerilii, assembly GCA_026936325.1. NCBI lineage: Eukaryota > Metazoa > Annelida > Polychaeta > Phyllodocida > Nereididae > Platynereis > Platynereis dumerilii. The sequence goes on from JAPTHN010000003.1 coordinate 56,466,935, forward strand.
AATTTCAAGAGCCAGATTTAATGCCATTTCAAATGAAATTGCCTCGAAATCATTAATTTTAATTATATTTTTTTTAATCATCTGCCCAAATTTTTTAGCATTTTTGCCCCAATCTTACTGTTTCCCAAACTTTGGGGGGGGGGGGGGCGACCGCCCCCCGGCCCCCCCCTCCCATACGCCTTTGACTGACAGGATCAAGAATGTGATAAACCAATTTTATGGATCCTGCAATATTATTTGTTGAGTCAAATTGCATCAAGAAGTATGCAAAAAATCACACTTTAACGTGAACTACTTAGCAATTTTTATGATGTCATTTTTGGGCAGTGCGTCACATGATAATCACTGACAGGTGCAAGTTGTAAAAGTAATGCTCACAGTTTATGACAATTCAATGTTTGATAACAACAATTACAGGTAATAATATCCATTTGGTGGAAAATAAATTAAGGTCTTAACTGGAGCTTTAATCATTCGAAATGGTAAGTTAATGTACCAGTTAAAGGTTTTAAAGCTCTGAAAGTTGTCAAACACATGGCAGGTGTTAATACAACCTAATTGAATTGACCAATAAAAGCGGATGTAAATGTCGATTCTCATGTCAATTGAGATAGACAGAGCTGATAAAAGCAATATCTCAACGTTATATTTGCCAACTAACTGAACTGTAAAATACAACAAAAATACTTTGATTAGCTATTACGAATCCATTATAGCATCACTTTCCAGGGATTTATTCCTTTATGGCTTTTTTTTCAAATTTGACAGAACATTACAACCACAACTAAACATTTTATATGCAACAGCTTTAATGTATCAGTGTTCAATTCTTTGTCATTATGGTTATATTCCTCTTACTTGTTGTCATTTATGTTTCATTTCCTTTTTAGCTTGCAAATAAGTCTGTATGAATATCTCTGTGATGAGAGAACTTCAGAGCCAGCTATTTAAGTTTCCATCAGGCGCTAAAAAGCAAGTCTGAGCTCTGGGTTGGGCTTCAACTATGTGGAACTATTGACTGCTGCCTTCAAATTGATATGAAGATTGTGGCATCGATGGTTCCAAATATACTGACCAACAGTGAATGACAACTATGAGCGATCAACTGTGATTGGCCAAGAGTGAGTGTCAAACATTGAATGATCAGTTTACCAACAGTGAGTGAACATTTAGTGACCAACAGCTAGTGACCAACTAAACAAAGTCAGTGACCAACTGACAAACAGTTACTGACCAACTGTTAGTGACAACAGCTAGTTACCAGTAGTTAGTGACCAACAGTTAGTGATAACCTGACCAACAGTTAGGGGCCAACAATTAGTGGCCAGCAGTTAGTGACTGACTGTAACAATTAGTGAGTTGCCAACAGACCAACAGTCAAAGACCAACTGTAAATGACCCACTCACCAGCAGTAAGTGACCAACAGTAGTAATATATTCAATGGAAACCCGATTTGACCTTTGAATGGCAACAATATTGTTCTCATTTCAAAATAGCTAAGGTAATCAATTGTGAATATGAACAAAAATAATATTCCACTTCTTTTGTTTCAGATGTTTTACAAACTGGAATGGCCATCAAGTGTTATTTTGCACACCTCCATCTTATCTCTTCCGGGTAACAGTCAAAAGAACATTGAACGGAAAACTGAATTCCCGAGGTCACAGATTCATTAGCATGCAACAGTTTTCGCGTATGAGGCTGTGGAACTAATACCTTGTTGGTCTAAGGTAATGCGCCAAGACATTTCATGAATATTTGAAGATTTCAGCCAAGTACCAGTGACTCACAGATTGTGCCATTGTGGGATTTGTTTCACCATGTGGATGTATTGGATATGAAGTTGGGATTTACACACAAGATGCTCAAATGACCACCCAGCCTACAATAGATGACAATCTGCATAATCAGTTTTGGATACATTCACATGGATATTGCTTGATTAACAGAAAAGATGTTGTTAGTTGTTTGCCAGGAAAGGAAAAACACTACATGTCGATGTGTTTAATGTAGATAAAGTGTAATTGACTGTCTCTTTAACACGAGATATGATTACATTTTACCGCGACAAACAGTAAGTTTTTCATATATGGATACAAAATACCTGTTGGTTTTTTTTTATAGACCAGTTGAATAATCTTCTTTGCAATGCAAAAGGAGAGTTCTTTATGATTTGCCTGGGATACTATAACATTGTGTCTCTGTTAGACAAACTAAAAAGCGCTTGATTAAATTGGAAATTCATTTATCACCCAAGACAGCTGTTTGTATATGGTTCACAATTCAATATCAAAGTTTGCTAAAGCCACAATTTGTTGGGGCAGCCAATGAAAGAAGCGCAAAGGTCTGTCAACCTGCAACACAAGTGGATATTACAAAATAAGATATTTTTCCTTGGATTATATTCCTGTGGTACGAATTAGTTTTATTACAATGTATGACAATGATGCTGAATTTGTATACGCTTGACATTTCTGCTACCAATGACATTTATTTAGCTTTATAAAGGATGTGTATCACCTGTCACTTTCTGTGATTATTTTCTGAGGTTTCATCATGGCTACAGAAACCATGTTGTCATATAATGCCAGTGATGTCAATTTGACATCAAATGAAGACGTCTCAAGCTCGAAAGAGGACCAGTATGATGACCTACGTTTGGTGATGACATTGATTGTCAGTCCAACCCTATGTGTGTTTGGCATATCAGGGAATATTCTTAATGTCCTTGTTCTAAGCAGACGTCAGATGAAAGCAAGTAGTGATAATAAAGTCGAGAGCACAGCATGTCTGGGATTGATCATCCTTGCAATATCGGATATGTTGTATTGCATATGCACATTACCTGATGCATTTGTGGTTAGTAAAGTCCTCTATGAATACAAATCTTTCTTCATGTATTACAATGTCTACAGCTCATATTTGAGGAATAGCTTGTCTTACACAAGTACTTGGCTTACAGTTCTGATGGCTGTCAGTCGATACATGGCTATCTGTCATCCCCTCCATGCTCGGATCTTTGTCATTCCTGGAGGAATAAAACTGTCTGTAGTGGTTATCACAGTTGTCTGGTTTTGCTTAACTTTGCCTGAGGCATTTGAACTTGCAGTACGAACAATGGTGATAGATGCCAATCAAACTTATTACGTAATTGAGGAAGGTTACTTCAGCACCAACCAGGTCTTTCGAGATACCTTCACCTACCTTTGGTCCATTCTTGGATTTATCATACCGGTGTCAATATTAGCATTTTGCAATGTGAGACTCATCCAAGCGCTACGGGAGTCACAGAGAATGAGGCGTGAGTACAGAGTTCATCAACGTACCCAACAACCAGGTTCCAAGATCACCTCAACATTAATCGCAATCGTCATGATGTTCCTGATCCTTGTTTGTCCGTCGGAGATCTTGAACATCATCCAGAAATTCACAACCTATAGTCCGCCTGGGGTAGCAATAGCCCGAGATATTGCCAACGTGATGCACACCCTCAACTTCTCTGTCAACTTTGTGCTCTATTGCATTGTCAATGTTCACTTCCGCAGCACCTTGAGGGACATGTTCTGTCATTTCTGCATAAAGAAGAGCAAGGAGAAGCGCTTCTTTCAGGCAAGTTCCACAACCCTATACACCCATGTACCAACACGCTCGTCAGTGAACCACCACAATGAGACAAAGCTGTAGAGTCATCATTCAGTGGTGCAATTGTAGAACCTGCAAATGTGTGATTGTGGGGCCTGCCGCTTAAGTGTGCTCTTATTACCAGCATGTTTTTATTGTATTGCATTTCATTGTTAATAATTAAATTACCATTACTCCATGTGCCATTCATTAAAGTGTGGCATGCATTTCCTCATTTATATGTTTTAATTGTTTGATTTGAAGATCTGATGTAATTATATCTGCACCTTAGACTAAACTAACTTGGATCATTGTAATGCAACTCAGCATTCCTTTATTTGTAAGTTATTCAACGCAGTTTTTTAACTGAAAAATCAAACTAATTTATTGCTTGTTTTGAAGATCTGATGTAATTATATCAGCACCTTAGACCAAACTAACTTGGATCATTGTAACGCAACTCAGCATTCCTTTATTTGTAAGTTATTCGAAGCCGTTTTGTAACTTAATAATCACACTAACGACAGGCAATGTTGTTGAATAAGAAACTTTCAATGCCGACAAGCTATAATTACTTTTTGAGTACAATTTGGTTGTAAAAATCTCTTTACTTAAATCAAAGGATGATTAAGACAAACCTTTAAGTAATTTCAAATTGACTTTGTTTTTGCTCTCTGGTTTTGCTTTGATATTATGTTTATTCTAAGAATTCAATTGTCGTCCTGCGAATGTGTTATATTCAACCTATCCTTTGAGAAAAATACATAATTTGATCATATCAAAATAGAATCTGTATTGAGTAGCTTAATCAGTTACTTTAAGCATGACTGTGTCACTGTGTTTCACACTAAAGCACGAATAGTGATGCAAAGATGATTTTATTTTGTACAATTTAAGTTTGAAATTACTGATTGTGCTTTTAAAAAGCTAAATGTTTCATTTGGCAAAGCTTTACCTCTGGATTTCTTTTCAGCATGTTGATAAGGCAATATTTGAATTTTTTGAAGTTATGTATCCAATCACCATATTTTTCATTCATTTCTTGACATGACTCATTTGAGTGACAGTTTTATTTACACATATTTTATCACTGATGCATGATATCATAGGCTTCTTGTACAAGAAAATTATTTGATCTGTTTTCTTCCAGAATGGTTATAAGCGTTGAAAGCTTGTGTTCAACCCCAGGGTTCAACTGTCAAGTGTAGCCAACTATGCTGCAAATACGAGTCTGAGATCTTAGAGTATTAAAAGGAAAGACATTGTTATTAAAACACATCAATTCAAGAGAAGTTACTCCAAAATCATCTTTTCTGTGACCTTTATATATGAGCAATGAATGTATACAATATGGGATCTACATTCATGGACCAATGAAATACTACTCTGGTGTGTTACGATGTATTGTATGTATGTCTAGAAACTGTTATCTGGGTATTATAAAATCGGAATCAAGTGCATAAGTTGAAATTAGGAAGTTGACATTTGATCATACTCTAGTCATGCCACCCAATAGATATGTTATGGCAAGTCTGCACAAGGTTTTGTCTTTCTGTGAGAAATATAATTTGCATTGCTGGTTTGATGTGTTTATATGACACAATGTAATTATCGTTGTATATGGGCTAAATGTTAGAGATCTGTAACTAACATGAAATTGCTCTGTCTGTCAATAATGATGTCAATTTGTTATTTTAAAAGCATGCAAATGTAAAAAATGATTGAAAATACTCATAAAATGGAATATCTGGTGTAATAACCTTGTGTTTTACCACGAATAATTATTCTTGTGTACAGAATGTCAATTATAGTGTTATGACGTTAACAGGATTCTCCTGAAGATGACAGTTGCATTTTAAGTGAGTCAAACATCTAACATTCGAGTGTTAAAAAACTATTTTCATAACGTTGCTAAAAACCACAATTTCTTTTCAAAACTGTTAAAATGCTGTGCCGATAATTCATGGATATGTAATATCATATATTTCTTTATTGAGTTATCATTAAAAAATACTTGAAAATACTCATGTCTGTCTTTTTTTTATCTGAAACATGTCGTGTCTTATTTGCCAATAGTAAATTTTAAATTTGTCTCAATTCAAAAATAATGTGCAAGCACTTTAAGCAGCGTCAAAGGTTCATGACTAGTGAGGCTCTGGATGGGGTTTTTTGTGCCCCTATCCCTTGGCCATATTATATATATATCGTTCTTCGTACATAAAAAATTATACGAAGCATGCAGTAAGAATTTAAAATGTAAAATAATTAAAAACAAACAAATAAACCATTTCTAACTCCCTGTCCCTCTGCTCTGGATGGGGTTTGATGTCCCCCATGTCTCTTGGCCATTACACTTTTGAATTGTGTCATTACAGGAATTTGCGTTGAAGTAGATCTTCTGGATTTCAGTACCTATCAGTTTGACTGAACATGGCGTATGGTAGAAAGATACTCATGTGTGACCAATCTCCATTCAATTTTGTGTAAACAGAGCAACTGTAAGGTTTAAATATTTTTCGTCAGTTTGACTGTTTATTTCAGTACACAGTGTCCTTGAACGAAGTTTAGGGTTAAAAAAAATTTACAAAGAATCCGTCAACACGGCGTTGTAGTATGCGGTCTCAGCTTCGATTTGATGTAAAGATCTAAAAAATCTGTTGGGAAAATTTTGAGAAAATTGAAATTTAAAATATTTAGTTTTTCACACCCTTGTCACATGCAAAATATCAGTTTTAGATCTATAAAATAGCATTGCAGTGTTATCGAAACATCACAGCTTATCTAGTTATACATTAGGTTACTGAATCAGGTGAGAAATAATAATAAAAAGCATTTTATTTCTAATTTTTACATCATTTCAACATTTAGGGGTGTTGCAAACTCGCTGAATCATATAATGTGTCAAATCAGATATAAACATGCCCATTTCATCTTTATTATTTCTTTAACTAAAGAAAAGTGGCAAATGAACCACCAGGGTGTGAGAAAATGCCTTGTTAAATTCATTAGTGATATAAATTGAGATTTTTAGTATTTCAACAGTTAATGTTTTGCAAGTGGGATTCACAAAAACATCTGAAAGTTATCGGACAACAAATAGTGAACAAATGTCAGAATACCTACTGTCAGCATTTCACAAGTGTGCATCTTCACCACAGCTTTGCATGTAACTTGTATTTGACATCCAAGTAAATAATATAATTTGATAGATATATTTTTTGAAATCGTAAAAAAAAAAAATCTATGCAAGTGGTCTAATGGCTTAGATGATCAATTCCAACTTTTATTAGAATGTTTCTGTCCATATCGAAATGTAGGTAGCAATTTTAATGGTCTTCTGTAGAATTCTATGGGCTTTTCTTACCTGTTTTTGCCAATTTTTAAGATTATTTCATGAAATCTAATGGTTGTTTACTTCCAAAATTCAGTTGTTCAGTTATAGCATGCACAGATAAACAATATTAATTGTGTGACAGTGGAAGAGAATCTGTTGCTATTAATTCAAAACTGTTGATTGCACAAGGACACGTTATAACTGAACAAATGAATTTTGGAAGTATGTAACCACTAGATTCCATGCAATAATCTTAACAATTAGCAAAAACAGATAAACGAATCACTTAAAATTCATGCATTTCTGCTATCTATGGTGAAGCCTCTGTAGTCAAGGCAGCGCTTAGTTTGATTTGAAAGCATTATGTGAATAGAGGTGACAATATCATTTTTGGCAATTTTCATAATTCCAGCATATATTCCAGCATATAGATATTTCTTGACAGTAGAAATTCAAGCGAATAATGATCGTATGGCTGAAAGTATTGCTCTCGGATGTTGGGTTGACATAATTCATTTGATCTTTTATTTGGAAAACATTATTGAATAAATTGTAATGCCCTATTCCCTTGATCTTCACCAACCCTACCTATTGCAAGTTGTTAATAATGTCTCGTATTGAGAAGTGACACAGGTCATTTCAATATTCTTCAAGGTTGATCTTCTTGCAGGTTTACAATACAAATGTATATTGCAGATTCTTCTGACAGCAAAATTGCCCCTACTTATTCAACTTATATCACCAAATGTAGGTTAGTCTATTCAAGATTAGCTGCCTGTCTGCCCAATCAATGAGTTGCATCTCATTTTATTATCTTAAGTATTGTCATTCAATTTCTTTCAGAAATGTCATGATATATTTAAATAGTTATGTAAACAGACACTTTATTGAACTAAAAATTTCGATTAGCCCTGCTCCAATATTTTTCTATACAAATGTCTTTTTCAATATTAGCATTTTAAATAATTTAGAATAAGTGTTGTTTTCGACATATGCTTTATCTCCCATGTTGATTAGGCTCAGCAAATATTTACAAATGAAAATAGGGAAATGATGCTGCCTTTTGTCTGAGGATTCTAGTTCTGTCTTGCTAAAATATTATGAATAGAAAATTTTGATGAGGCTGAGCCTTGAATCAACCATTTACATTATAAAAATTGGCATTTTAGATGCTTTGAAAGTTTTTCAAAGGGGTTTATGAGAGACCCTAAAGAGGGGATATTCAATTTGCAAGTTCTAACAATTTCTGACTCAATGGAGAGTTTGGTATCAAGGATGCCAACATGCTTTCACGTCAATGTATCAGTATCTTTTATGTGCAAGTAAATGATCCGTTGAAAGTATAAAATGTAAATTATGTCATGGACTCCACACTCTAAGGCTTATCTCATCATTCACATGGCTGTAACTTTCTATCCACTGTCTATTTTCTATGGTTTTTTATTTCTGTTCTGCAAATTGCATCACATGCACCTTCTCCTCCTGTCACATCATGAACCTGCAAGTTACAGTCCTTGTCATACTTACATGGAATCTCTGACATCACAGTTCAACAGCATAGAATATAAACTTGAGATTCAACGTAAGTATGACAAGGACTGTAACATATTTTGACAGCCTTGATTTTTAAATATTAATTATTACTAGTTGTCTCCTTTGGTAGATTTTCTGTTGTTTTTTGTTGTTTTTGTTTTTTTGTGAATACAGAGTAATTGATGATATAATTCTAGTGACTTATTAGTTTTAAATATTTGTTTACTCAATAATAAAGGTGGCCCCTTGTTAGCGGCTCTTTAAGCCTTTAAAGGGTCTTTACTCCTGACTCTATGTAATATTTTCTGCCGAGTCAAATAATAAATACATTCTTAGTCTGAGTCTGAAAGTTTGAATCTGAGTCTCCTTTTGTATCCTTCAAAGCGAGACAGAATGATGCTTAAAGTTTCTCTGAGAGTTTGTATCTATTTTGGAAAACAGTTATTGAGCTCATAAGGTAACTGAGTCAACTGGCCCACTGGCAAAACCTGCCATTTATTCATATAAAGTTACTCTGTAAGATATCTGAAGACCTAATAGTGACAAGATAAAATATCACGCAACTGATATACAAGGAACCCAAGGGAGTTACGTCTACTCTTGGAAATAAGTTTAAGATTTTTTACTCTCTCTTCTGAGTCATATTCGACAGAGGCTTTAATTTTGATATATATAATTTTTAATATCATGTAAATAAGTAAGATGTACATCTCCACGACTGTTTTTCTCTTTTTCCAAGTTGTTGATATATATCTTCCTTATATTATCTTGTCCAGATATGGTGATCCATCTCCCTGAGAAGTAATTTAGCCTCATATCATATTGGAGACGACCAAAAATCTTCATAAATACTGACAAAATAGTAATTATATCCTATTTTTAATATATTTATGCTGACAACATGCTTTCTGTCACTTTGTAGGTTTGATCAGAGTGTGTATCCACAAGAGGTTCAAAATGGTAGATTTTATTTCTCACAAGCGAGGGACCCGGGTTCAATCCCAAGGCTGGCCATCATGTCATTCCATTGCATTGTCGTTTGCATTAGACATTAATCTGAGGTTCCACGGGCCCAGCTGTAAATAAGTCTCTGACTTAGTCTGGTTACCCACGTTAAATAACATCTACCTTCACCTTTACCCACCTTTACCTCTTCATTCTTTAATTTGTTATTAAAAATAACCGAATGAAGTCGCGAACATCAGATGCTAATTTCTGCAAAAGAGGCTTAAATGTTTTGTGGAGTTAATTTAATTTACAATGTACCTGTGATTCTGGCTTTCATTACTTTTATCCATGCTGTGACACATTGTTGTGTTGTGATGTATTTCATTCATTGATAATTCTGTGTCCCGGTTTTGATTCTATCTCAAGCTAGGTCTTCCGGACCAATGTTGGACGTCAGCTTCACCTTGCCTTTGCCTCATTATTTTTGTCCTGCTCCTTACCAATATGGGACCCACCAAAATGCATAAATATAGATCTATGTAAAGACCCAGTCATCTATCCATCCTTTAGGACAAAAACTATTGGATGTATGCTTTGTCATCCAAACTTGCATCAGTGTCTGTGCCAGGCAAGAAAAAAGATTACATGAGGCAAATTTATGTGTGAATTAGCCATCACATGTTGATAGATTTTCCAAATAAGAAATATTTCTTTAGCTCTGCACAGAAAGATTCACTCAAAATGAATGGAAAGATTCACTCAAAATGAATGGAAAGATTCACTCAAAATGGATTTAATTTCAACATGTAGCATTGAATTTCTCGGTCTGTCAAAAAAGACCTCATATAAACAGTGTAGCACTGCAAAGGTAAACATAGGCTGCGCAGTGGAAAACCTTCAGCGAATAACACCTTTGAAGGTTATAATTACACCAAACAATTCATGTGTTTACTAAATAGCATATGGGTATGCAATAGTGGTCGAGTCGAAATTCGCCGAAAGTAAAAATCAAAAGGGTGTGTGCTCTCCTTGCACTTTTCTCAAAACCACAGATCTAACACAGTAAGAAAAGCATGATAAGATACATGTTGTTGACCCTGCACAGGTCTGCTGTATATACCTAGTGCCAAGTTATTAGGCAGCGATGATTTTTTGCCATAGTAAGTATTTAGAATATTTTTACTTCCTTCACTCAAAAGAGTGGGTTAGGATAGAAGATCAATCTGAGCAAATTTTGTCCCGTTCGGTTTGTGCATTCAGAAGTTATGGCATATATTAAAGGTTTCGGGTGTGCCAAGTCATTAGGTACATTTGCATGTTGTATTAAAACATACACAAAAACTATGAAAATATCAATTGAAAATAACCTTCATATATTCCTTACATTAATTTCCAAAAAGTTATGCCATATTCGGAAGCTTTCATGCCTTTAGTTGGAAGCGATGCAGTTTATTCTGCGTCATTGGAATAGCATTGAATTTACCTGAATTTTGACAAACAAAGCCTCTCTGGGACTAAAAATAAGTCATATAAGTAAATAAATTGTTTGGTAGGTTACTTTATGGTATTAACTTTATGCTGTGGGAATTTCAGCCAGATTGTATCTCTTCATACAAGTCAACAGCAAATCATAAAATGTATGATTTATCACATCCTATTTGCGATGTTATTCCAATGGGAGTTCAGAATGAGACATTTGACAAGTTTCTGAATTGCTATTCAAGTACAAAGGCCAGAATTGGCTGAAATTGGTGCAGGACAATGTCAATGGCATCAGATAAGATTAGGAGGAGTGTTTTTACTAAAATGATTTATTTCCAATTCAGGAGAGGCTTTGTTTGTGGAATTTTAGCTAAATCCAATGGTATTCCAATGGCACAGAATAAAGTGTAGGTCGTGTAAAGTCATGCTGATAGACCCTCAGCCTTTTTTTCACTCTGCAGCTTTTGTACAGGCTGTTTGAGGACCTGTTTCCATGGTTGCACTGTTCCACTGGATGTCACTGTGTGTGAAAAACTCTGACCTGAATTTTCAACAAGAAAGTTTTAACAAGTTAGGTGGCACCAACTCAAGTGAATAATGCTGCCTATTGCTTTTCTTTGAGCTGTCACATGAAATCTTTAGATTCGCTCTGTGGGGTGAGTGTTGCCCCAGCCCAGTGGCTATACCTCAATGTGATAACTCAGTCACAGATCTGCAAAAAATGATCACACTTGAGTTATTGCACCCAACTGGGTCCTTTGATACCTGATCACACTTAGGCACACACTCAACTGCATGTCCATATAAAGCATTTCTGCAAAAGTAGAGACCTGGAAACAGTTTTGCACTTTAATTTGGATCAATTCATATCACTGGACTAACGCTGAATTAAAAAGAAATCGACTACACGTTGTTCCTTTTGCCATACTTCGTATTAATACTGGACAGGACATTATTTTTCGATTTGGAAAAAAATATGTTGGCTTTAAAGATATTGTTGCCAACTTTTAGTAGTATTTCTGATCACCGTTTTGGTAGACTGCTGCATTACAGAGTCATGTGAGTAGAGGAGGCATATCCACTGGACACCATTCTCAGTACGCAGGAAATTAAAATGGTGAAAATGTGCGCCTTTCAAAATGGAGCACAAGCCTCTGGCGGAGTAAGTTCTAAAACCAAGTGGGTTAATATATTATTGTATAATCCAATTTTCTCTAATGCCAGGAGGTCTACTTACACTACAGCCCCCCTGAGCCCCAATAAAATATGCCTTTGTGAAATTGACTCATTTAGCTGAGATTCTGTTGTTCATAACACAAATAATCTGAACTATCAATGGAGAACTGGAAGATGTTGAAACTTCTGAATCTAAATTGAGATACTGCTGATGCCACATCAATGTTCTTAAAATATACTGTCTGCTGAGCTGTGATAGGCCTACATCATTTATGAAATTGCATTCCTTTGATATCCAAATGCTCCCTTACATTTCCACTTTCATCTGAAGAGATATAATATCCAGACATATATAATATTTTGCATAATAAGACTCCACTGATATTATATAGATCTGCATTTTGTCTTGAATGTTTCTATTGGCATAATTATATTTCATTCAAATTGACATACGTTTTGTAAACAGATATATTGGTCATCATTAGAAATCGTGATTAAGAAAAACCAATGAAATTTATATAAATATCAGATTAAGCAATAGTTGAAGTCACATCCGCGGAACGTGATCACATTAATGTTCTTAAAGTCTATAGTCCTCAAAGGCTTTTTTACGTCATTTACAATGCAATTAACTCCAGATCTTCCCTACCATTTCCACTTGCATCTATGAAGCAGAGAAATATGGACTTATCTGCTACTGCATACAGTACAAGAAAAAAGTTCAATGGTCTGGTTGATATGCGAGAAGTGTTTGTTTTGTCTCAAAAACAATTCCATTTTTTAGTGACACTATTTATATATCAGAAACAAGGTTCTTCATTTGAAAAGAGAGCTAAAACAAAGCTTTATACGTGTATATATACCCATAGAAATGTCACTTTACATTAAATGCTGTTAACATTTTTCCATTTGTCTCATGTTGACTTTGCTCAGAAAATATTTAAAGAAAATTACAGCTTGATGGGAGATTGTCTTGCAGGGCATTTTTCTATTTTTATGAATCCTCCACTCATGCTAACTGTAGCCATCTGTCTACAATGAAATTAAATGGCTTTCTAGATGGAATATGTAATATAATGACAAGTTGAGAAATTCCAAAAATTAGAGTAGCAGAGATAGTACTGCAGATATTATAAGACATCTTTAAAAAATCGATAAAATCTATAGGTCTCATCAACAGTTAAGTTCTTTGTATGCGTGCTTCATTGGATAATTTATTTACCATTTTGACATTATTGAATAATGAATAATGCTGTACTTACTGTAAATTGCCAATCATTAAATCATCTGTTGCGCTGTGCATGAGTGGCAATTCAATGATGCAACGCAAAGCAGGCAATTTAATTGCAGTAAATAGCGATAGAGATAGTGATCTTGAATTTTCCTTGAAAGCAGTGCATGGATGAATGGTCCCTAGAAACTCATTTAGATGATCATTATAATGCTGATTGAGCAAACTGAATAAAAGCAAGCACAAATAATCTGTAAATTGTACAAATCAAGCATGTCTAATTTCTGTAGTGTGACCAATTGGATGAAGAATGTGATAAATCTATTATATGGATCACACTTTAACATGAACTACTTTGAATTTTGTGATGTCATTTTTGGGCAGTGCTTGATATGATTTCCAATGACAGGTGCAATTTGTAAAAATGCTGAGGAATTCCATGGTCACAGTTAATGACAATTCAATGTTCGATAAATACAATTACGAGGGGCGTTCAGAAAGTTCGAGGGTTTTTTTCATATGGATACTTATTTTCAATCTGGAACTATGAATTTACACAGGATAAAATTCAGCATATTTGGAATGGATTTCCAAAATTTTGGACAATTTGGACATTTTTAAGTCATTCTGTGTTTGCCATGGAAACTGAAAGTTCAGCTTCTTGGGGCAGGTAATACTGAAACCAAGAATGCCAAGAAATTGTGGCTGTGAGAGACTTCTCTCTGTCACTTGTATTAGTGAGATTGACGACATCGGACACAAGAAATATGATATTAGCTTCTAAATATACTTTTAAGCACACCAAATGTGAGTATTCTTACACTGAATCCATGTAGGAAAGCACTCCTGCATGCCAGATTTGGGGAGGGAAATTCAGGAGGCAAAGGTGTGTTTCCCTGACTGCATAAGGACTTGTGAAAGTATGGATTCACTAGTATGAACAAGAGACCAAAATGGACAGCATTATCCATCCTAGCTATTTCTGTGACATGTTGCTTTACATGAGTCCTGGTTTTCCCTTACTTTAGTCCATGGGGGCTATAGTTTCAGGCAGTGGAGGAGAAAAGGCTTTGGATGACCGAAATTCTTTCACAGAATTTTGTTTGGAGGACTTCAAGGAACATTTACTTCAATTGGTCCGGTGTATGAATCAATGCTTTTGGTGAGCTTGGGAGTATTTTTTAAGGATAATACTATATATCTTGTGTCAAATATTGTCAATCTCACTAATGCAAGTAATAGAGAGAGGTCGCTCAAAGCCACAATTCATTGGCTTTAGTGGTTTCAGTATTATCTGCCCCAAGAAGCTGAACTTTCAGTTTCCATGTCAACCACTGAATGACTTAAAAATTTCCAAATTGTCCAAAATTTTGGAAATCCATTCCAAATATGTCGAATTTTATCCTGTGAAAAATTCATAGTTCTAGATTGAAAATAAGTGTCCATATAAAAAGAAAGCCTCAAACTTTCTGAACGCCCCTCGTACAGGTAATAGTATCGATTCTGTGGAAAACAAAATCAAGGTCTTGGAGCTTTAATAATTCGAAATGGTAAGTTAATGTACCAGTCAAAGGTTTAAAAAACCTGAAACTAATCAAACACATGGCAGGTGTAAATACAACCTAATTGAATTGACGAATAAAAGCTGATGTATTTGTCGATTCTCATGGCAATTGAGATAGAAAGAGCTGATAAAAGCAATATCTCAACTATATATGCTAACTGACTGAACAGTAAAATACAAGAAAAGTACTTTGATTAGCCTTTTACAGCATCACTTTCCAGGGATTTATTAATGGCTTTTTTTTTCACATTTGACAGAACATTACAACTAAAAATAAAGATTTCATATGCTACACCTTTAATGTGTTAGTGTTCAATTCCTTGTCATTATGGTTATATTACTCTTGCTTGTTGTCATTTGTGTTTCACTGTCTTTTTTAGCTGGCAAATAAGTTTGTATACAGATTAGTCAATCAGCAACAACTTCATTTCTAAAAAGTGTAGACTTTAGAGAAAATAAGAGTCAATATATCATCCTAGACCATTGATGTTAGTATGCAAAATGAAGGTATTTTTGAGATCTTTCCAATCATGGCAACAAGAATACTGTATGACACATATTGTCAAAGTCATAGAGAAGCGCAGATTGTCAAAAATGGTTTAAAACGAAAAAACATTGAACAAAAACTTAATTGGGAAAGAAGAAGAATTGCCGTATGGCCATTTCAAGAACAGATGACCTGACTTAGATTTGTGAATCTTTGCGACAGGTTTAGTGCAGGAATTCCAGTTGTTCACATTCCATTTCGATGCCATATAATTTTGATGGTATTTCTACCTTAAAAACATAATTTGTAATTTCATTTGATTCTAATTATTCTTTTGGCCTCACCAGACTCGCCAGATTGTAATGGAACGTGATGTGCCTGAAGTTAAACTGAAATATGTAAACAGGCTCGTTTGCTCTATTTGATCAGAAATGTTATTGTAGGACTGGCTATAGTGGAACATTTTTTAACCAGGTTCCGACTTAGCGGATGCCACTTCACAGATCTACTTTCTGCTCAGCTGTGAATATGTCGTTTATGAAATTACATTCCTTTGATATCCTAATGCTCCCTTACATTCCAACTTGCATCTGAAGAGATGTGATATTGAAATATATATAAAATAGTCGATAAGGCGTACTTTATTATGAGTTGTACTGTAATATTTCACAGAAGAACCTACTGAGATGTGTCATTTTTGAGAAACCGGCAAGTATAATGCATTTGGGTCAAAATTTGAAAACCTTGAAATTTCAGCCGAAAAAAATTTGAAAACTTTTCGGTCCAGAAATGCCTATTAAAGTTGGAATTGGGTAGGTCAAACAATCATCTATCACTGCACTTTCATGTCCAAGGGTCCCAAAGCTCTGCTGATCTGTACTGATATGATAAATACAGCTGTAATGTTTTTTTTTGACTCTCTTAAAAATCACACTTGTAACGAAACAATCCTGACCACTTAGGGCTAAATAATCAATTACCAATGATTAGGAAAGTAGTATGCGTGTTTTGGGCCTAGTTTCAGGTCTCTAGCCCAATTATTTTTGGGATACTGCATTTTTGTCAATTAAAATACCAAATATGTGTGTCACTAGCATCACGCCTATAACTTGAAATCTGCACCACTTAGAACTGAAGAATGTATTACCAACGTATGGGAAAGTGGCTATTCTGCACACATTAAACTATATTTCAGGTCTCTCTGACTGATAGTTATTGAGATAGAACATTTTCTTGAACCAGAAATTTATGAACAGAAATAAAAATACTATTTTTTGTTGTTTATAAATAAAAAACCTATTGATGAACAATATCGTAATGTGTTGCACTAAGTCTTTTTATTGACCTGTTGCATACTTTGGTTTGTAAAGCAATAGAAGAGTTCTTTGTTAGTTGCCAGTGAAACTTCTTTTCACCATTGTGTTTCCGTTGGACAAACTAACTCATGGCTGTTTAAATTCGAAATTCATTTATCACACGAGACAGCTGTGTGTATACATATGTATACATATGGTTCACCAGTCAATATCAGAATTTGGCAAAGCAATGTATTATATATATATACATTGTATTTGTTAAGGCAGCCAATGAAAGAAACACAAACATCGATCAGCCAATGACACCAGAGGATATAACCCAAATAAGGCAGACTTTGCAGCAACTGGTCCCGTGGATTGAAGACCATTACCATTTTCCTAGGATTGTCTTCCTGCGGCAGGATTGGTTTTAACAGGGATACACGTATATGACACTCATGCTGCCTTTCCATACTCTGACCTTACTGTTTTCAGCAACATTCATTTAGCTTAATTAAGGATGAGAAGCACCTGCCATTTTCAGTGATTATTATTTGAAGTTTCATCATGGCTACAAAAGCGATTGTCATATAATGTGAGTGATGTTGATTTGACATCAAATGAAGATGTCTCAAGCTCAAAAGAGGACCAGTACGATGACCTTCTTTCAGTGATGACATTGATTCTTAGTTCAACCCACTGTGTGTTAGGAATATGAGGGAATAATCTTAATGTCCTTGTTCTAAGCCAACGTCAAATGAAAGCAAGTGGCGATAACAAAATTGAGAGCACAGCATGTCTCGGATTGATCATCCTGGCAATATCGGATATGATACTCAGTAACTGTACGATGCTTTCATGGCAAGGATTATACTTGATTTCTTTTTTCTGTGGTCTTATTTGAATGCAGCTGAAGAAATGTGTTCAGACCTTGTTCAATGTAAACAAAAAGTGAGATGGAGGGTCTGAAAGACGTAAAAGCACATAGTTTCACAAAAAAATTCCTGATGCTTTGTTCGCTTCTTGTATGTGGATATAGAAAAGTGCTGCAAAAGTCTGCGCCAAGCATTTTCCCTCCCTTTACCATTAACAAAGCAAACAGCAGACTATCAGGACAACAATCTGAGTGAGATTTGTAAATCTTTTCAGATGTTTAGGGGCCGACCCGATGATCTCTGGAGGGGGGCTTTGTTAAAATTCCAATAGAAAAGTTTGTCGGGAGTGTGCATGCAAAAAAATTGTTTGTCGACACGCCCCGAATGAAAAAAAAGTTCGTCCCAGGGATGAAGTTCATAGCCCTCCCCCTCCAGCTATCGTCTGGTCGGGCCCTTATTCCAGTCATGGCATTCAGGAATTCCAGTTGTTCAGGTCATTGCATTTTGTTGGTATTTCTACCTTAAAAAACACCATCTTTATTCTCCAGACAGTTTGTGATGAAATGTGGTGTGCCATAAGTTGCATGTATATATTTTTCATTATTTGGCATGTACACGAATTTGTGGAGGTGTAAAAACGAGCATGAACGAATTTGTGGACATGCAAAAACGAGCATATAACTCGTGTATATGTAGAAACTAACATTCGTGTATGTGCTGCATTTTTCATTTGTGTAACTGCAATTTCTAGCATTCGTGGAAGTGATACCTCGAAGTTTAGTTGTAAAAAGGCCAGTGAATTGTGTGCTCTATTTGAATGATAAAAAATGTCATTTAATTGTAGAACAAGTAATAATGGATGATTTTGAATCTCGGTTAAGACGTATGCGAAGCCACATCTATGTACTTATTTAAAGTCGTCTGTCTGCAAAGCTACACAGGCATCAGTTATGATATACTATTCCTTTGATATCCAAATACTTCTCATAATTTCCAATTGCCGCTATTATGTAATATATATAATATCCAGAGTATTCCAGACATATTCACTCAAGACCATACACTGAGAAACCCCATTTTCTGGCAAATCAGCAAGTAGTGGCTTTGTGTTGCTTTGAGTATTTAAATACACAATCTTTTACTGACATTTTGAACAATTTACAAAAAACCAAGTATTGGTCTTCATTTGAAATGAGAATTTCCTTGAAGCCAAGCTCTGTATCTGATTGTATAAATGCCTTTTACCATGTTAGATGCTTTCAAGATATGGAGCAGCCCCAAAACTAAGGACCAGCTGAGGTCCTCCACAGGATCCGCGATCTCACATTTTGTCCTAGATGCTCGGAGTGTTTTATTCATTCTCTCTGTTTGTTTTAGATTATCAGATGCTCATCATCCATGAATCACATAATTCCAATCAAATTGCTCCTAGGATGTGACAATAATCTTTTTGACTAACAAAAACATGTCAAGCAAAGTATGCAAATCAGGCATGTCAAATTTCCATGGTGTGACTTATTGGACAAGGAATGTGATTATCCTTCTTTATGAACTTTGAAGTTTTGTCGAGTCAAATTTCAAAATGAGCAGATATAAAACATCAACAGCGTAGTAATGAAATTGTGGTATCATTTTAGTGCAGCGCATGATAGCCACTGACAACTGCAAGACATGATCATTGAAAAAAATAATATTAATTCTGGCAGTTTTAGACAATTCGATGTGTGATTATTGGTAATAGTGTCAAGTTGGTGGAAAAAAACGTAAAGGTCTTTGAGCTATTAGCATCACTAGACGTTGTCAATTTATGCACCTTTAAAACGTTTCAGACGTGAAACTTGTAGAAGACATGGCAGGTGTTAATAAAAGCTAAGTGAATTTACAAATAAAAGCTATCGTAAATGTCCTTTTACAAGACCATTGAGTAAACAGAAATGATTACAGCCGATAAATGATGGCCTATCAGTGTATAGAATTGTTTTAAATAAAGAAATTCCCATTTTCAAATGTCCCTGTCTGTAATTCATTTCTTTTATGTTGCAGAAAGTTTTTGATTTTTAAATGCTTTCTTGAACATTCAGATATAAATAAAAAACAACAACAAGGGGCTTCATTTTAAGAGAACCAAAATTTGGTCTTGCTCCATATCTATCTTTATTTGTTGTCTTTCAAATAAGTAAAATTACTTTTTTTTAATTCTTTCTTTCTATTTTCATATGTTGGTTTAGCTCCGTAATTATTTTCCTAAGGAAAAGATGAATTTATCTGGAATATAAGAAGACTCCAGAATTCTTCCCATCAAACGTAATCATACACTTGAATTTACACTTGAGATGTGGTTGACACAGGCTGTGCAAATAACACTTTATTCCAAAAAAAAGATGCAGAAATACCGGTTGCACCAAACATGCGTTACAGTCATGATCATAACTTTACTGATAGTGAATGTGTAATTGATACTATCCTTGTATCATGCCATTGAAGCTTCCTACCATATCTACTAGAATGACAATCGAATATGTATCAGCCTATCTGGAGTCCTTATCCTAGGTTAAAGTAAGGATGTTGCAAAGTCAAGTCCATTTGGCATGGTAGTGGCTTCAATGAGGAAAATGAGTTTGAAATGTAAAAGAGAGTAAAATACATAATTGGAGTATAAATTTAGCAGCATTTAATTTGAACTGGCACCAGCTGTGCCACAAAATTGAAGCCAGTCTCTGAACTTCAATCATTTAGGATACACAATGTAATAAAAAGGACATTCATTTCCATAAATAAATTTGTTTCCATTTCAATTTTGAAAACATTATAAATGATCAAAATGTATGGTTTTTTTCCATTAAGATCAAAGCACACACAATTACACATTGTCCTATATAATGATATACAACAAATTAAGATTAATTGTGCATTAATTTTGTAATAATGTCAAAATGATACAAATAAAGGAAAACAATTTGTTTGTTTTATTGGCTGTGGTTCGACATTTATACCGAATTTGATTGCCTCAACTGTCACTTTTTTAGTAATTAATGTACCAGTGATGCTGATTTATGAAGTAGTTAAACCACATGCATATTATTGAACCTACAATACATACGAAACAACACATTGTTTAATTTCACTCATTTTATCTCAATATGTCAATTTCTATAAA
This sequence comes from Platynereis dumerilii, assembly GCA_026936325.1. Taxonomy (NCBI): domain Eukaryota; kingdom Metazoa; phylum Annelida; class Polychaeta; order Phyllodocida; family Nereididae; genus Platynereis; species Platynereis dumerilii. Next base: position 56,487,639 of record JAPTHN010000003.1, read on the forward strand.
TCCAGTTTTGCAGCTGATCAAAGCTCTCTCAATATGAATGGCAACTAAATGAAAAAGTCATGAAAATTAGCCACTACAAATTTTATGGAACAATCTCCAAATGATTTATTCCTTCATGCCAGTTTTGTCTCATTCGACAGAATTGTCAAAATAGAGACATTTTCCAATCGCCCTGTTTGTGATCTCATTCATTTAATTTGGACAGCTGATAACAATTCAAGACAAATGGAGCAACTGAGATGAATCAAGCCCAATCTAGGTAATACAATCATCTGAGGAGAGTGATCTTCCTGAAGAATGCGGAACCATAAACATCACAGCTGTTACATTTCAACTGTTTCTTCAGTTCTATTGGATTCACGCTGGACAAAATAACAGACCACACTCTACCAATCAGGAGGAAGCGCATTCCCTTTGAGGCAATTATTTATGAGATGGTCTGGAAACTCCAAGAGTGATTCAACCTGTTCACTTTGACTAGATGATACTATGGAGAGAGGGGGGAGATATGTGGATTTTACCTCCATGACAAACTTTTGTCACACACAAGAAGGCAACACCCCTTTTGTTGCCTTTTAAACATTATAGTGCCTATGTGAAGATACAAACAATTACTTTTTCACAAGCTGTACAAATTTGCTTTCAGAGTCATGTGCCAAACAACTTTTTTTTATAGCGCCCTCAAAAGATCATCTGGTAGGCTCCCAAACATAAGTCCAATATATTTTGGCTGTACTGAGCATCAAACCAGGGATCCAGAGATACAAGTACAGAGTTAGGGCTGCTCAGCCGCTGTTGAATTTCAGAGGTGTACAGGTACATGTGGTCTAAAATATACAAGCAATGTCTTCTCAGACAGAGAAGAAATTCTTTGCTTCGAAACCTAAATGAGGGCATTGAATTCATCCATTTACACATGGAGTGTGGAGGTGGGAAACTCAATGCCAAATGGAGACCCATTGGAATAATGCATCAAATTGGAGACAGGACATGTGGGAGTTTCATTGTGACTGAAATTGGGTTTGCAATTACTTGGAAGCGCAGACTGTACTACTAGGAGAGGAGGTGTTGGTTGGATTCAATTTGCCCTGCATCAAAGACACGAAAATACATTTCCTAGGCACACCGACAACACTAGTAACTTATACTTTTTATGACCTTCGGTATTGATGTGAACATGCACCTCTGTATGGCTATAAAAAGGGTTATACATTGATCAGGTAGTGACAGGAACTTCCATACTTTGACAGTTGAAATGGCTTTTTTGCATGATATAATAATTATGAGTATTGCAACTAACAATCAGGGACTTCGATGGAGAATGATATTTATTTTTGTCAGACACATTTTCTGCATTTGATTACGAATAGTGTAATAATGGTAGTTTGAAGTGAAACCAATGAAATTTCCAGAAACTAAAACAACAGTGCAATCTGCATGGTCCTAGCAAAAAAAAACATAATAGATTCATTGCAGATATACCATGGTGCCTTTATTATATCTGCTGGTGTGAATGGGTAAAATGTATTGTTTCATACCATTGTTTGTGTTGGGCATGAATATAATTGACTAGCGTTGTTTATGAGACAAAAACAATACTGGAGTGCGGCCTATGTAAACAGTCAATAACTGTTTTGAGTATTTTCATATAGCCTTTTTGTATCGATGTCTTAACCTATAAAAAAACTTACATGTAAGTTTTCTTAACAGTGCATCGATTCATCAAGGTAAGGGAAATCTACAGGCAATATTTTTTCCGTGTGAAACGTCATCAAAAATTGTGTACAATATCAAGAGGGGGCTCAATGCAAAACTTGGCCTAAAATCCTTAATAAACGTCTGATTTTCAAAATTTAAAAACCTGTAGATCTATATATCAAGTTAGCTCCTCCGAATTCAATGCACTTATCATTTTGCTCTATTTGCAGTATTAAGTTCGCAAAAAGCTTTTTGGCGCATTACGCTGCAATTATGCAAAGTTCCAGTGACCACAGCAAACCAGTTGCAGATTCATGATTTTTTTTTGGGGGGGGGGTGTATATTTCAGGCCTCATATCACACACTCTTAAATAGTACTGAATAACATGTGTACACACTGTGCATGTAGAAATTAACAAACTAATAACCAAACAGGTGGTTTTACATAACAAAGTTATTTTTTACACATCCTTGCATGGCTATGTAATAATATTCTTTTATGAAACAAGGGGAGGGGCTTTGGAATTTGTCTAAAGGTATTTATTTCATAGAAATGCCTACTCTAAGATATTAAAACCTTTTATTGCACGCCACATACCCTCAGGTTCATGGTAAGATCGATACAGTACCCTTTTTTAAGGGTACTTTTCTTGTTACCCTAGGCCATGTGCACATGGCCTAGGTATTGCACATGGCAGTGGCATCCATCTGTTTGTCTGTTTGTCTATCTAGCTGTTATATACTGTTCTTTGAAAATAATTATGTGAAACTCCCCAATTTGCACTTTCAAAAATGTACATGATCAATTTCTTGCTGATGCACTTGAATCCAAATTAGCTGACAGTTTTATCTGCTCAAACATCTTGAACTAAGTAGAGGAACAAAGGCAATTTTCCAATTTCTAATCTCTTTCTTTTTCTCTGCAATATTGGAGCAAAAATAACAATCAAATGATTGAAATGCTAAAATGATTGAAACCATGGGTGTCCATGATATGAATCAAGCCAGCTTCAGCTGCTGTTTGAATTGATTGGAGATCATGATTGTTAGGCTCAAAGTGGCAGCCTAAACATAAACATAACAGCTGTGAGATATCTTGTCTTTTTCTTTTAATTCCCTAGGTGCCAGCTGCACCAAATGTTTCACCTAGCAAACAAATAAAACCTTTATCAAACACTTTATCATGAGGATGCCAGTCAAATTCTGATTACATAAGGCAAAATACAATGTATCAAGTTGGAATCAGCCTCCCAGAATTGTGAGTATCAAACTGCTGTAACACCAACAGTTTATGAGATGGTATAATTGTACAGCATTGATGCATTGCGAAAGTTTACAGAAGGTTTTCTAGCAGATCCCTCCTGGATCTAAAGATCATGAAAAAAGAAAAACAAATGGAAATTAATAGGTACATATCAAGAGTCAGGAAGAGCCAACTACCCTTACTTCATCAAATGATTTTATCTGATATCTTATATCATGAAGGATAAGACCCCGATGTGGGTGTGCCAAGGTCTAATTTGGTTGAAGATTCTTTTGGCAAAATACCTTTACCTTTCTATCTTTGCAAATTGCAATGACAGTCCTCACATATATATGGGAAACTAACTACACTGTAAAATTTGAAAACTGTGTTGAAGCAATGATTTGAGCTGTCTGAGAATGTTAATAATTTTCAAGCTATGATAGCTCAATCCTATAAGTTGTCAAGGTATGATAGCTCAGTGCTGTAAGTTGTCCAAACGAATCATAACATTAAGCTGTGAAAACATGAAAGCTTCAGTTGTTGCAGATAGCTTGACATCTCAGTCATGCCACACATAGCGCCATCTATAACAAGCACTTCTCATAACACTGCATTTAGTTTTAAATAATTATTTACTAACAAGAAAAAAGAACATTTATATTACACTATCCCAGAGAAAAAATGAGTAGCACACCACTTTAGCTGGTCACTTTTTTATTTTTTTCTCTCTTAAATTAATTTGTGGGAGTAATTAGATGCATGCTTTCACACGTCAACCAACATTTCCAAGTCAGAGTGTGTTCAAATATAGGCTTCTAGCACTGTATACCAACTCAAATGAGCCACAGGCCATTGGGATTTATTCACAAGAAATTAATTTTTAAATCTCCTTGTGATGTAATGGTCTGTGTTGAATACATCTTGGGCCTGTCCACGGAAGCATATCCAGACTTGAGCCCTGGAATCCTCTACGCCAGTTAGCGCTCCGACAATTGGCCTTCAAGAAGACAGACTCGGGCAGCTGGTTCTCGATGGCTGCCGAGATAGGAGACCAATATGGTGTGGACATCAGAAGAACAATGGTACATCCTTGGCCGAAACTCGCCTGGAAGAAATACATCGCCACGATGGTCGAAGAACTATGGTGGAGCAGAATTTACAGGAAGAAGATGGAGAAATCAACCCTCAAGTTAATGATCACGAAAGGGGAGAAGCTAGGTAAACCCCATCCGATCTGGAAAACCTGCACGGGAAAGACATTCCAAATCACAGCAGCAACAACAAGAGCGAAGATGTTAATCGGAAGATATACGCTTCAAACAACCAAATCAAAATACTCGAATGGAGTGGAATCAGCTGTCTGCATGCTTTGCCAGAATGGTAATGAGGATATAATGCACTTTCTGGTCACTTGCCAACATCTGGAAAACGCAAGGGCAACTCGCATAACAGACTTCAAAGAATTATTCAAGGAAGAAAGACTTCCCGAACCGAGTACCGTAGAAGAGCTAACAACAGCAATCCTGAATGGAGGAAAATATTTGGTCTCCGGAGGGTCACAACAATTTCAGTATCACAAAAACGTAAATGCAAATGAAAAAAGAAATGCTCAGAGTAACTTGTACGATAATATACCATACAGCACACCGGTATCAGTAGTAGTAAAATTAGTTAAAAATGAAAATAAAGCGCATCAACTAGCAAATCTAATTTGCCAGAAGCTTCACGAGGAGAGGGACTACAGAATCACAACGCTACTCCTTGGAGGAGGTTCTCCGGATTGAGCGGAGGAAACTAAACCGAAGAAGAAGAAGAAGAAGTGAAGCATACTGGATCAGGTGGGTCAAACAATATTTTGGGATTACAGCCCATATTCACAAATAACTTTATCAGACAGGTCACACAAATATAAATCAAAAACAACTAAAAATAAGCCAACACAGCTCAAACTTTTGAGTTGTGTCAGCTTGGATCAATAAGTCAACAAAACTCAATATTTTGAGCTGTAAGTCAACACAGCTCATTGTTTTGAGTTTTCTCAGCTTGAATACCTTAGTCAACATAGCTTAGAATTTTGAGCTATCTCAGCTCAGTATTTTGAGTTATCTCAGCTTAAAACATTAATCTATGTTAGCTCAATCAACTTGTGCAACCATCTCACTCAATCAATTGAGCTTAATCAGTGCCTCCGATTTTACAGTGTATGATCAGTCGGAGACAAATTCGAAAAAAAATCAATCAATGTTTTTTTGTCTATGAAAAACACCATCCAAAGTCAAAGACACAGATAACTTCAAGACTCTTTATAACCTGAACAGCCTACTCGCAGTCCTAGTAGATGGTCACATCGCATGACATAAAATCTTCAGTTCTCTGTGGCCAATTGAAATAAAAAGCAAGTTGGCACCCTTCGAACAGGATGTGGAGCCCCTTAAATGGACATTAATGACCAGTATGCACTGTCCTTTTGGCAAAGCCTTTTGTGGTCTTTCGTGTCAGAAGAGACATTGTTGAGAAAAAATCAGAAAGCTGAACATTAACATGTTAATGTTCACAAGTAGACTAAGTGTCATGCACACATGTAAATGTGAACATTTTCCAGTTGAACTAAACAATGTCTTGTAAACAAAGGGAAACCAAAAGCTTTGCTAGAAAAGGGAAAAAAAGGCATTGCTCTGTAATGGCCATTTATATGGCCGGTGGAGGTGGGCAGTTGAATACAATGCCGAATGGAGACACATTGGAATAATGCATTAAATTGGAGACAGGACATGCGGGAGTTCCTTGGTGACTTAGGCCTAAGTGGGGTCTAAAATTACTTGGATGTGTAAACTGTGTTATAGGGAAGAGTGGGAGTTGCCGGGACTTAATTGGACCTGTATTGAAGGGACAAAACTAAATCTTCTGAAAATGTTGAGGGAATATACAGACCATATCATCATGCCGGCTAAATAAGTTCACTACCAGATTCCATGAAACACCAAAATTGTAAACAATAGTTAACGAAAAGTATTGTCATGCGACCTGACAACTAGAAACTTGATGCTTTATCTAGTTACAATATCACATTTCTAAAATATAAAACTGAAATGATTCCATGGAAAAACGATTATTTAAAAACCAGAATTAATTATTTTCTAAGTTGTATTTAATATATTGGATATTGGACCATCAATTGTTTCTTTCAATACTTAACATAAACTACTAATCACCCATTAAATCAAAGTTAACAAAAACGAGGAAGACTAAGTCTTGATGCACCAGACCTTTTGAGACATGACCACATTGAATAACCTTCATGACGGATTGCGTTAAAACATTTTGCACAATGGGACATTCAGTCTTTCAAGCACACAGTACAATGCTTTCATGACAAGGATTATGCACCATGTCTTTTTTTCTTTGATGCTATTTGAGCACAACTGAAAAAGTTTTCCAGACAAAGTTCCACCTGAGCAATTAATGAGGAAGACAGTCTTGAAGCCTCAGAGGCAGGATGTAAAAGCACAGAGTAGGTAATTTTAGAGAAATACCTGGGCTCTTTGTTCCCATCTTTTATGGGGATGCTTAAAATCACGTTAGTTTGCTCCAAGCATTGTTCCGTCATTTTACCATCAAAAGGTAAACGGCAGACTGACATGACAATTAACTGACAGATTTGAGAATATTTGTAAGCAGTTCAGATCAATAATTTTGATGACATAACACCATTGCATTCTTATTTTATATAAATATCTCGTCCTCCCAGCCAGATTGTAATGAAATGTAGAGCGTCTGAAATCAAGATGAAATAAACTCAAGGTCAAAAATAAGTTTTTGCCTGTTTTGGAGACTAGTTTGAATTATGTATTTTTTCAACTTATCAGATCAAATAAGGTCTGGGGTGATCCATTTCACAACAATGATTAATAAACATAAGGAGGTCGGAAAACAGAGTTCATGGATTTGTCAAAACAGGCCTTTTGCATGGATGTCTGGCTGCCAGGCCAGCTTACAGAGCTTAGAGGGCAATCTCATAACTGTTTTGGCAATCACTCTTGGGTTGTGAGTGCCTGAAATTTCAGCAGCTGTGGATGTGATGGTCTTGAAACGGTCACCCAGATTCAGATTGTTGAGCCTGTCTTGATCATGGGTCATGAATGCAGGTTTGCCTGAGTTTGGAAGGTCTGTATTTCAGCCTGTTTTACCAAACTTGGTCATGAGCTTGTTTTTGCTGGCTGGGAGCAGCCCCCCTGACGTGCAAGCTCATACTGGGACATGCCAGCCACCAGTATCCCAACTGCGGGGCCTCATTACTCTATGGAGAGTCTACCCAATGGCAGCTTGTTGGTGTATCCCAACTCAGGAAAGATCAAGGAACTTTTCTGAGTGATTTTTGTGTTGTTAAGGGCAACTGATCTTAAGGCTTAGTCAATTTACTGCCTTTCATGAACTGTACCAGTGCAGAGGCAATGACCTGTGACAAGAAAATGTAAGCATGACTAATTGGTGATAGTTAATGTCTAAAACATTGATCACACAAAATAATTTAAAGGATTTTTTTCTTTCAATTATTTCAAATTGAAAAGTGATATTACTTATTTTTGTCCTTCAGTATGTTAACAGGCTCTTTTGCGCCATTTGAGTGATCAGAAATGTCATTGTAGAACTAGCAATACTGGATGATTATAAATTTGGGTTAAGACATTGCTGAAGCCATATCTATGTTCATATTTAAAGTCTCTAGTCTGCAAAGCTGTGTCAACATCATTTATGAAATTACATTTCTGTGATATCGAAATGCATCCTATCTTATCCGCCTGCTTCTATAAAGTAATATACACAAAATCCAGACATATCTCTTTCAGTGGCATAACTAAGGGACTCTTCAGCGGGAGGAGATAAGTTATCACAGAATTTTGCAAATTTAAATATAAGGGTTTCATAACAGCCCATGTTCACAAAAAGTTGTTTTCTTTCATAAATCAAGTACATCTATGTCATCAGATCAAAATGATGTCCAAAAGAAAGATCAGAGTTATGTTAAACCTATTCCAACTGCCAAATTCACTCAACTGTCATTGTAAGCTCAATATATCAAGAAAAATTACTTTAAAATGAGAACCAATACTTTTTTATACCATTGAAAACCCTTGTTTTGTTTAAAAATCAAGCATTACAGGTTTTTCCGTAAGTAATTTTAAATGAAATAGTCAATTAGATCTCACCAATATTCTTTTGAGTTGTAAAAAGCTGGTCGATAGTTTTGCATTTTAGCGCCCAGCTGCAAGCAGTGTGCAAGATAAACAGAGATAAACAGTTCTTTGGTATATTAAGCCAGGGGCGGACTGGCCTATGTGGCAAAGTGGCAACTGCCACGGGCCCATCCACTCAGGGGGGCCCACAAGATGTCAAAAAATATAAAAAATTTAGAAAAAAGCAAAATTTTGCTATCGAGTTCATTATTATGTGTTGAAATTATACAAACTAAAAAGGACAGCCTCCTCTCATATGGAGGCCCCCACCAAATATTTTAAAACAATTTGCTAAATTAGACCTGTATAATTTTTTAAAAATTGGGAAATGCCGCCAATGGTAGAGACGTTTGTGCCCGTTGATTTATTTTGCCACGGGCCCGAAATGCCGCCAGTCCGCCCCTGTATTAAGCATATGAGGTCTGAATCAGTCAGATCGGCACCCTATTTTCGCGTTCTAAGACGAAATTTGTGTCATTAATAAATCACAAAATTGGCGTCTATAACACTTTTGCTGAAATAACTAAAAATCTATCAGCTTATAATCTCTAACAGTAACTGCATGTTGAATTTTAAATGGAATAGGATGACTTACTTTAATTACCAAACAACAGTCTGTGGTGATCAGGACTATTATGCATGGTGTGTGGTCAACCGGGCGACAGACAACCAGGCGACGCCATACCACTTCCAACTAGGCTACAGAAAATTTTAGAAATACTTATCACTTCCATCCAGGCGACAGACACTTCCATCCAGGCGACAAAGTACTTCCATCCAGGCGACAAACACTTCTAACCAGGCGACAAGCTTCTGCACCAGGCGACAAGCACTTTTAATGCACTGGGCGACATGGTTTCAGTCAGATTTCAGAGTTCTTTCTGGTCTACAGGATGTTGACAAAGTTTTGTGAGATTCCACATTTATAGCCAGGGGGCGCCTTGGGCCGTTTTGCTTTTCTGCCTTGAAATTTATTGGTTGCACTGATGCACAACTGGATTTTTGAATAAAAATCCTTTATTCCATTGAAATATTGAGATTCAGGACCTTTTAAATTACATTTTGAGTGATAAAGATAATTGAGATCTAAAGAGCTCCAAACTTATCCATAGGTGGCAGGACCGCATGGTTCATGAGCGATAATCTGTCACCTAGTTTTTGGAGGTTTTTGTGGCCTGAAACACCTGGAATTAAAGTTTGTCGCCTAGATTCGGGAAAGCCATTACCAATGCTCTATCATGTTATGCTTCCAACTGATTTGCTTCTTCGGGCAGTTTTGTTTCATTCAACAGAACAGTTGCAAAAGAGCCATTTTCCAATCAGCCTGTTTGTGATCTCCTTCTTTTAATGTGCAAATAGCACAGCTGATAAAGATCCAAAGCAAACAGAGCAACTGAGAAGAATCAAGCTCAATTTAGCTTATTTAATGGTGATTTTTCGGATGAAATTGGAAACATAACCATCACAGCTGTAAGATTTCCAGCAAAATATCTAATGAGAAGGATTCTTTCGATAGGAGGAAACTAAATATGAGAAGGTTTGGAAACTCCCTATCTTATCTTATCTTATCTCATCTATCTACCTATATTTATAGGTTATCCCATGGCTGGGCCAGTATTTCCCTGATATTTTCACCAGAGACCAAGTATTTTCCCGAGACCCGAAGGGTCGAGGGAAAATACAGGTCGAGGGTGAAAATATCAGGGAAATACTGGTCAAGCCATGGAATAACCTATTTATCCCATGTTTTTCTTTTTTATGAGAACTTAAAAAAATTTCTGTTCAATAAAACAGATTTGAGAAATGTAAATTATTACAAACATTAAATATGACTTAAACCAACAAAAAACGAAAGGTATTTGCTACAAAGCACTTTAATGAATCCAGCTACATTGGAAATTCAGGCTAATCAATGCAATTTAGCTTTAGAGTGTAGGCCTTAAGCTGGATGAGCTTGATGATTTGAAGGTCGGCCAATTTTTAAAAAGGCATATTGATAGATTTAATTCATATTTATAACATGCCATATCTCTGTACTGGAAAATTAACTTATCACTATTTGTAATGCAATTAACTATTTAAGAAACATTATATCTATTCCAAAAAATAAAGTATTTTTTTTAATGCTGATATGACAGAAACCGTTTTTTTTATATAAACAAAGCAAGCTTTGTATGACGCTCCTTATTTAAAAGTACTTAATAAAGTCAATTAACCTCCCTTAAGGCTAAATTAGAAATTTGAGATGATGAATTGATACTTAAAATATAGTATACATATATGCTATCACCAAATTTATCAAAGTGCTAATTGCCATTTAAACAAGGTGTGACTGACTTAATTGGACTTCAAGTGTCAAATCAAACCAAACTTGTCAACAATTCACACAAATCAATTATCAATCCAATTGAAAAATCAACAATCGAACCAAGGGTGATTGCAAAAACAGATTAGGCCCTCTGGTCAAATTGCTTCACATCCACAGAGCTCCAGTGCTTTATGGTTATTGATTTTTTCCCCTCTAAATGCCGTATCTCCCGCTAAATGCCGTATCTCCCGCTAAATGCCGTATCTCCCGCTAAATGTCGTATCCTCCCGCATTTTGCCCATATCCTCCCCCATATTTCCCTGGCTTCAACAATATTTCCCTGGGAAATTGAACAGTATCAGGGAAGAAATGTAGTTAGACATGGGATAAATCTATATATCCATCTATCTATCTATTTGTATCTATCTATCTATCTATCTATCTACCTATCTATCTATCCAAATCCTTTAAAAAGATAAATTTCCCTAATAGCATGTATATATAGAAAATAGGAAATAGTTATATGACAACGATATGTGCCGCGCGAATTTCATTACAGTGCCATTAACATATTATAGATATGCATCAAATAGGGTTATACCAAGAAGTTCCATTTTCTCAGTAATCAACAAAAAGTGTATTTGTAATGTTTTAAAGAGAATTTTCTTGAAGCCTAGCTAGCTCCATATATGTATCTTCATTTAATTGTTTTCTTAAAATAGAATACCTAGAGCTTTTTCTATCATTTTTTCCTTTTCTCACATATTTGTTTAGCTCTGCAAATATTTATGATACGAAAATGAGGAATCGATCTGAAAGTTATATAAGGACTTTCCTTATATGAACCACAACCTTACAAGGCTTACATTTGAATTGGTATTTGACAAATGGCTGTACACTTCAGAAATTTTTATAATGACATGCTATAAAACGGAATATAAGTGCCAACACCGACCAAGGAGTGTTCAGCTATTGTTGATTTTCAGAAACTTACCAACAGTATAGGGGAGAGTGGGGCCAGTTGAACCGGCAGGCCAGTTGAACCACCCTTGATTTTTCACCGGATGGAGCAGCATGGGAACATACATACAACCTTGTGTTAGGCCTTATTAGGCTAGTCTTTTCCATGCAGATCTTGTGGCTCTGAGACACATGGTAAAGAAACTATCACACCTTTTTCATTTTTCGCATGTAAATTGTAGTTTGTCATATTGAGATTGCAGCTTTCACAGCATTTAAATTACTTGGTCTGCAGGGATGACATATTATCATAAGATAATGGGTTATGTGTAGATTGAAACGCACCACCTTAAAATGGTGTCTCACAAAAAGGGTACAGCCAGGCTATACATAGATATATGGAGCTCACAGTGGGGCCAGTTGAACCAGAGGAGTTTATGGCAGTTTATATATTTTAATTTTTTTTTAAATCAAATTTTTAACAAAATACAATTGTAGGGCCCATTACAATGGATCAAAATATATTATTAAAGTTTAACCATTGACTGGTTCAACTGGCCGCAGGCTATTCTTTGAACAAAGAGAAATGTCAAACTTAGCCAAAACATGCTATGGTCCTAGCTGAACTTGCTGGCAAAAATAAAGGACTGCAGCGCCACACTGCACCAATCATCCTTCCAATGGTTCAACTGGCCCCAATGGATGGTTCAACTGGCCCCGTGGATTGGGCCATTTGAACTATTCTATTTTTTATTTTTTGGAGGCTCATATGTCGGCCATAGTAAGATATACACAAAAAGTTGGGATGTTTAGACAACTTTTCAAACTACCTTTTCCATCTTTGTTCTACTTGAAAGCTGTAAAGGTATGCACACAGGAGAGCAATTTCTAAAATTTGGTTCAACTGACCCCACTCTCCCCTACATGTACATACATATCCTCGGACTAAAACGAAATTTACCTCAAAATAGATTAGGGCAATGAATTGGTCCATTTACACATGGAGTGAGGAGGTGAGAAATTCAATGGAGACTCATTGGAATAATACATCAAATTGAAGACTGGAAGTGTGGGAGTTTCATTGTTACGGAAATCGGGTTTGGAATAACTTGGAAGCGCAGACTGTACTACCGAGAAAGGAGTGTTGCTTGGACTTGTTTGTGACCTGAATCAAAGAAAAAAATATGTAAAACATTACCTTTCGATATTGAATTGTCCAAGCCGGATGTAAGCAACCGCCTCTGCATGACGATAAAGATGGTAATAAATAATCGGGTGCGTCCATCTATATCTTGTTGTGATAAGATGATAGCATTCACACTTCATAAGACTTACTGATACACATAGGTTATTCACTGCAGAAGAGGGAATATGTTATTTACCACCCGAGGGCTTCAGCCTGAGGTGTGATAAACATGTTTTTCCGATCACATCAATTGTGAATAACCATCTTATACCACTAAAAAAATAAGATAAAACAGTCAACCATGAGAAGATAAGTGAACAACAAATAATATGAGATGTATCGCTGTGAAATATAGACGTCTTATTGGCTGACAGAGGTGCTGAATGGTATAATAATAAATTTACAGTGTAGCATGACAACTGCTCGAACTGTCACTACCCAGTATATGATATCGAAAATGCTTTCAGAAATGCTTACAAAATATGGCATACTGGCAAAAAGTTACTAAAGCATATACCGTTGTTATATGGGGCCTGAACAGATTGGAATGAATTCGTTTATGAACCAAAGATAATTTATGCTGGATTTGGAATATGCAGTCAGTTTGCTTCCCTGGTTTCGAAAACTTTGTTTGAAATGAATAAACAAATAAAAAAAATAAATCAATTAATCAAAGTGAAAAATACTCTTTTTGTTTTCAGATATATTACTTTCGTATTCAAATCTTTCACAGTTCTGTTATTTTCTATTGTTTTGACCTTTGATCATCATCACCTTTAACTAAGTGACTGAATAAAATATACATTGCCAAATGTGGTCAATCCCCTCTTTATGTTATATACTAATTCCTTCCTTAAAAAACTGAAACGAAGAATTGTTTAATTTTGGTTTTTATCAGTTTTTATCGGATGAATTGACATGAAAAAACCTCATTCTACCAATCATTTTCTAGCTCTTTCCTGGTATACTTTTTCAAAAAGAATTATATGGAACTTACTTCAGGGCAAATTAAAGTTTCAATAATATATGGCATAAATTTCTTACTGGTTCACTGGAAGCTGACAGTTTCATCTCATCAAACATCTGGAGCTCAAGGAGCAAAGGCAGATTCCATTTTCCAATCTCTTTCTTTGACTGTGAAAAACTTGAGGTGCAAATAATAAGGAAATGATTTAAATTATTTAAAGAACTTCAAAGCAAGAGATGAACCAAGCCCTCTTCAGCAATTGTAATTGATAAGAGATTGAGATCAATATGGCAGTCGAGACACACACATCTCTGAAAGATATCCGGCCTTATTTTGATTCACAAGTGACCAGTTGGACCCAAAATGTTTTACACCAACAATTAGCAGTAGCTTGAAAGTAATTTTTGAGTTCACACAGAACCTGCACAGGAATGATTTTGACTCAGGCATATGAATCTGTTTAAAAAAACCAACAACAAAACACTGTCAGAAAAAAAATCAAAGCTGTGAAAAGAAATTGTAATTCCATTATTGATCCAAATGTTCAACAGTTACACATGAGGAGTCATCTACCTATTATACATTCTGGGTGTTCATAAACGAATCAGGTGAAGCAAACACATTATAAATGCAGCTTGGAAACATACTCCAGATTTGAATTTTTATCAAACTGCTGTAATGCTAACAGTTTATCAAATGGTATGATTAAACAGCATTGATTTACTGCACTGCTGTCCAGAAGTTATGAGGTTTTCTGGAAGATCCCTCCTGGATCTAAACATCATGAAAAAAAAAAATCTAATGGAAATAAATGTGTGCATATGAGGTGATATGAAAGCCAAGGATCCTCACTTCATCAAATGATTTTATCAGATATCTTATATCATGATTGATAGGACCCTGATGTCAGGGTGCCAAGGTCTGATTGATGGAAGATTATTTTGGCAGAAAAACGTCATCTTGCTCTCTTAGCAATGATGGTCTTCACAGACATCTGGGAAAGTAACTGAGTCCAGCCAGAAGTACATTTGAAATACATTAGTCAACATGTTCATTTATACAGTGTAAGAATAAAGCATTCCAATTGAAAATTTGGGTAAATGCTGGACTCTTTACTACCGGAAAAGCCCACATGGTCACAATCATATCAAATCTTCAGTGTCCTGCTTCCAATTGAAATATAAAGCAGGTTGACACTCCCGTATCATGATATCAGCCCCTTAAATGGACATATCTTTTCCATATTCACTGCTATTTTGGCAAAGCTTACTCCATTGTCATGTCTTTCTCTTTCAGAAGAGACATTGCTATGCAAAAATTGTAAAGCTGAACACAAACAGTTAAAAAGTTTACATGCAGTGTCATGCTCACATGTTCATGTGAATGGTTAACCTTCTATTTGACTCAACAATGAGTTTTATAAGAATCGTACAAAAGCTTTGCCAGAAAAGGAAAAACAAGTATTGCTCTGAAATGGCCATTTATATGGGCTTTGGAGGTGGGCAATTGAATACAATGCCAAATGGAGACCCATTGGAATAATGCATCAAATGGGAGACAGGACATGTGGGAGTTTCATTGTGACTTAAGTGGGGTCTGAAATTACTCGGATGTGTAAACTGTGTTATAGGGAAGAGTGGGAGTTGCTGGGACTTAACTGGACTTGTATGGAAGGGAAAAAGATAAATCTCCTGAAATGTTCCTAGGATTTACACGCAACGTCCCATAGAATAAACTATATACATAGATGGATATATACATACATGCATACATCATCATGAAGGCTACTGCAGGCCAAACTACTGCTTTTCGAAAAGCGCCAAAATTGTAAAATATAGGTTTGGTAAATAATTAGCTATTTCATACCAGCTGTTGGCTACGAAGCTGATGCTTTATCCTTATTTGCATTACCATATTTCCATATTTTCGTTTGGCACTATCGGAATTCATCTCAAGAAAAGTTTCCAGATAGACTATACTTCAGCCTAAAGAAAAAGTGAGATGGAGGATCTAAAAGCATGAACAATAAGACATGAAAGGCTAAAAGCACACAGTATGACAGAGAAATACCTGTATACGCTTTATTCCCGTCTTCTATAGGGATGCTGAAAAGTATATAAGTCTGCTCCAAGCATTGTTCCTTTCACTCAACAGCAAGAAGGCAAACAGCTGACTAACAGGACTATGACCTGACCTAGATATCTGAATCTTTGTTGTAGGCTTAGTGCATTCATGACATTCTGGAATCCTTGTTGTTTATATTGTTCCATATCGATATCACAAAAATGTTGATAGTATTTCTGCCTTTAAAACACCATTATAGATATTAACATAATATATTCTCCCTTCATGATCTGTTGGCCAATCAGAAGTCTGTATCACAGTCCAATATAATGTTATATTGGGCAGTAAAAGCTAAAAGTTAAGTTAAATGCATCAAAACAGAAATGTTTCCCGTCCAAAATGAAGACTTTTTTTTGCCTTAAAACATGAATTAGTGCATTGAATTCGACCATCAACACAAATAATGTGGAGGTGGAAAACTTCAGTGCCAGACGGGGACCCATTTGAATAATGCATCAAATTGGAGACAGGATATGTGGGAGTTTCATTGTGGCTGAAGTTGGGTTTAAAATTACTTGGAAGCATAAACTGTGCCACAGTGAGAGGGTGTTGATTGGACTTGATTGGATCTGCATCAAAGATAGCAAAAAACATTTCCAGAACATGCAGACAACATTAACTTTTTAGATTGAATTGTCCAAGGCAGACATGAACACACATATGTATGGCTACACTCTAAGAAAAAAAGGTGCGAGGGGTGGAGCAAAACACCTGTAAGGTGGATGTAAAAACCTTTGGGGTGCACAAGGTTAATCATCATCATTTGGGTGCATCAAACAAGGGGTGCATGAAAAAAGGGTGGATCACACATTATAGGGTGCATCACATGAGAGGTGCATCACACATTACAAGGTGCATGGGGTGCTTCACCATCCTCCCATGGTTTCTGACACTGGATATGGAAAATTATGAAATAATTGGGTAGCTGGGTTATTGCATAAAAATGCCAGGCAGTGCCTAACTGACAAGCTGGTCTGCTGTGGGGAAGGCGAAGTTGGTGACCCAGCGCATACTTAGAAATGGCCTGGGGGAAAGAAGAGGCATTACATGAGGTGAATGGGCAGCACTCTGGGTTTTTCCTATATCCTATATGTCAGCTTCAGGCCTTATGGGAAGGCCACACACCACTGACTTGCCTCCAGTCGCATATCCTGGTAAGTGTAGCCAGCCAGCTTCAACGGAATGCTGAAGGTGTAATTGTGAGGCAGCTGACAGCAATATTTACACCAGAGCTGTTCTCTTTCACATCTACTTATTAATTGGTGGGCATTTCTATTGAACACAGACGTAATAGGCAGTTGTCCCAGTTTCCAAATTCCAAATTAACCTTATAATTCACCACCTGCAACTGAAGCCAAGCTACTCTCAACTGCCTGTACATCAGACTGACTTGTCAAGAGGGGCAATGCTACATTAATTGAGGAACCGCCTGAAACCAGATGCCACACTGATTTACCAGCAGTTCAGAAAATCATGACCAAGAGTGGCAAATTTACTATTCACCAGCCTCAGTGCAATGGGCAGCCCATGCTAATGTAATCCTGAGAAACTCAGCATCATTAAACAAATCTGAATCAGGAATTTTGACTTGGTTGAGCAAACAGCAATTTCTTTGTCTGACTCGGGAAGTCTTACCTACAGTAAATAAGATTGCAGAATTGGTTAGAATATACTGTTTAGGTTTGTTGCACACCTTTATAGGGATTGTTGAATTAGGTAAGTAAAGTAATTGGGTTAATCTACATCACGATAGGTCTTTGATGAACTGGCTTGTGATATTTTCTTACATTGGACAAGTGGCGTCATCTATAATGCAAAGCTTTTGCAATAAATTCTCAATTGTTATGCATATGGCCCCACCTATAACAGTTGTGAACTCGTAAAATTTGTTTTTGCATAATTTTGATATTAAATCAACAAAATGGATCCTAATGTTTATTTGAATATGTACTACACCCTTGAAAGAACATTTTCAATTACAATGATTGTGGCTTAAAACTCATGTGTAATTGTTTCAGTCCTCTGAAATTCAGACACATTCTCCTTTGCTTACCTCTCACAATGGTCATCAGTTATCTGAGGATGAATGTAATCTTCAGACTGACGACCAACAGGAGGCAATTTGAAAGACGGTGAGGTTGTCTTGCTGTGAACCGTATGGAACAGCCATATAATACATGAGAGTTATAAACAATATACCAAGTGAGGGACCACTTGTAAGCATCCTTATAAGAGGCCCCTTTCCTAAATTTGCTCATGCCATGAACCCCACAAGGTTCTACAAACCACTTACCCTGAAGAACCTTGTAGGGTTCTTGTAAACTCCCCAGGGTTCTTTGACCTAGGGTGCTTCCCAAGCACCCTATGAAAAGGTGCTTCCAGGCACCCCATGGGGAGCTGTATTTGTGACAAGGCGAAGCACCTTATTTGGTTGTTCTAATCCCTTTTCGTTCTTAGAGTGTATAAAGAGGGTTGTATTTGTTTTTGCTAAATGATAAATGTTTACAAAACATGGCTTTTTGAGTGATAAGATATGGCATTGCAACTTCCTGATACGTACTTCAAAAATGCTTCAATATCTCCCCTTCACTCCAGTTACTTTTATAAGGAAGCTTAGAATAAAAATATCAATCTAACAATGACTGGATCCAAAAAAAAGAAAATGTATATTCGGACTGGTAGATTAGGCAATCAGAAGGACACAGACGTCCTAAACGCTTCAACAACATAGTCGACATTAAACAACCTAAACATACACCAGTTGTACTTTAGGCTGATCCACATCACCTTTGTGGATGATTATAGTTATTGTAATGTGTACATGTATTGGGGACATAACATGTACCTGTTATTCTATTTGTTGTCCAGAGAGAATCACTATTGACAGAAACTTGTACCATTATGTACTGTTATTTGTGCTTGGCCCAAACAGAATGGACTGACATCATTGATGAGACAATGGCCAACAACAATACAGGAATGTTACGTATGCAGAGTCTAACTTTGTACACAGGCAATAACTGTGTTTGTATTTTCATACAGGTCTATTTTTGGCATTTGCATGGATAATATTATTTTATGCGGCACACAATGCCAGTGCTATTGATTATGATGATGCTTGTCTGTTTGTATAGTCCTGTTGATGTCATAAATGTCTGATTGTCTGATTGTAAGGATTTCTGAAGCATAGAGCAATTCACAATATTGCAATTTTTCAGCAAAAACGAACATCAGATTGACGCTAAACAACCTAAAAGTGACCCAGAAAACTCATTTGCGTAAGATTGAATCTTCATCTGAGATACATTCACCATATATAGTTGACATGACAATTGTACATTGCCAAAGTCGACAATTCCCATCCTTATCTTACAAAAGTTCCTTCCATTTTTTAAATACCGCCAAGAAGCAAACATCAGACTAACAGGATAATAACTTGGCTCAGATTTTGATAATTCTACAGAGGTTTAGTGCAGTTATGGCATTCAGGAATTTTAGTTGTAACTTTGTATTATATTTCTACTTGAAAAAACGCCATTGCTGACCGCCAAAAATGGCCCAGATATAATGAATGGAGCTCATGTTTATTTGATGTCATCACCAATGCTTAGAAATTAAGTAATGCAGTTATCAATGATGGTTATATATGCATGATTGAGAATTGTGTTGCCGCAGTTGCAACATAGCCCGGGAGACGGAACTGAACAGTAGGGCACCTTTTTACAAATACTATTTCAATTGTAATACATTTTTGGCTGTCAATAGTGACACTATACAATCTTATAGTTCCAGCTCATATTGATGCAGATGATGATACAAAAGCTCCTCCTTAATGTCCCCCACAGGTACTGAACAGTGAGACAGTAGGTTGGGCATGCATATTGAAATGGATATATCTACTACCTACTTCAGAACCTGTTGTGTTTTAATGTCAGTTGGTGCACTATCCATCACATATTATGAAGGCACTTGTTATGTGACAGATAACGCTGTAGAGATGTATTATGTGAATGGAGACACATTACAATAATGCATCAAGTTGCAGATGGGGCATGTGGGAGAAAGTTTCATTGTGGTTGAAGTAGGTTTTGTTATTAGTTTGAGGAATATACTGTACCACAGGGAGTGGGTGATTCTGCAACTTGATTGGAAATTTGTGGAAGACTAGAAAGCAATTTCCAGAAAGTATCAAGGGATTGACTTGAATGACTGGGTATTTCACAGTGAAATAAAAGTACTAAGACGTAGCTGGATTTCTATTTCAACAGACCTTATCACACACAATGTGATGCTTTTAGGCAGGTCTTTTACTTTTTTAATTCTTTCTTCTTTTTGTCTCACATGGTTGTCTGCAGAAAACCTCCATTTGCGAATACTTTCATATTTACGAAATGAAATGTATGTATCTTTGTATAGGGGCGGACTGGCGGCATTTCGGGCCCGTGGCAAAATAAGTCAATGGGCCCCTACGTCCCTACCAATTGTGTTATTCCAACTTGAGAAAAGTAATTGTTGTAGACTATTTATATGAATGAGTTTTTTGTCCTTCAGGGCCCCTTGTCGAAGGATCTTTCCTATTCAGTTATTTTGGTTGCTTGACACAATCACCCGTTATGGCAAAGTTTTACTTTTTTTGCCTTTTCCTGAAATTTAAATTTTTTGGCATCTGCATGGGCCCCCTTCACTGATTGGGCCCGTGGCAGCTGCCACTCTGCCACATACGCCAGTCCGCCCCTGTTAAATAAATCAGACTTTGAACAATGTGAAAGTATAACTTTGCAACGCCAAAAGTATAATAGAAGACTTAGAGTGGTTTGAGAGATCTCCTTCTATTCATATACTTTTATGCACCTTTTGGCACTGAAATTTACTTAACAAAGATAGTAATATTACCAGCAATAAGCTCCTTTTTGCACTGAAACGAGTTGATGTAAAAAGGAGCTTAGTGCATCTCCGCTCCTTTTTGTGCCACCAATAATGCTTTGTTTAATGCAAGAAGGAGCATTGGTCTGATTTCATAAGAAGTAGCCATATTAGCATCATTATTTTCATATTCATTTGTAGAAAATGTCTCTATGAATGCACATACCAAAAATCATTCAAATCGGACCAGTATTGACCGACCAAGAACTTTTTCTCAAAATGCCATTTTTCCTCTAAGCTCCTTTTTGCGCCGAGAGGTCGATAAGATTAATTTCATCCGAAAAAAAGACATTTACTTAGCAAAATCCCGGCTGATGGCGGGGCAGGAATGTAAAAAAATTGTACTTTTATACAATGTCATAGAAGCATGGAACTTGGCACACACTTAAAAAACATCTGTACTAACATATTTAGACAGAGAGCCACCTAAGATTTATAAGCATAGGTGGCTATTGGCAGCCCTTTTCCAATATGATGGTAAATTCTTGTATATAATTGTTCGGTTAAGTGCAAACTGCAGAATATGGGAAAATGCAGAAAAATGGAAAAAAAATTGACCCATGTCACCTTATCAACGGAGGTGTGACAAAATGGTTAGACTAAAAGGAAATGTTTCTTCATTCTTTCCGACCAAGATCTGCCAACCTGTAGCAGCGGCAGGGTCACACACATTAACAGAATTGAGACAAAATGTCTTAAAAGCAACAATGACAGACCTTATCACACACAATGTGATGCTTTTAGGCAGGTATTTTACTTATTTAATTCTTTCTCCTTTATGTCTCACATGGTTGTCTGCAGAAAACCTCCATTTGCGAATACTTTCATATATTACGAAATGAAGTGTATGTATTTTTGTACAATGTGAAAGTATAACTTTGCCACACCAAAAGTAGAAGACTTAGAGTGGTTTGAAAGAAGCTGACCTGAATTGTCTTAAAAACAGCCACCTCACAAAAAGAATATGTATATAAATAGTCAAGTCAATGTAATTTTACAGGTCTAATTTTTTTCTTTGGAAACCTAGTGACTTGGGTCAATGATTGAAGAGGAGGCCACATGGCAGGATACATGCACCCTGGGAGTTACTGGTGTTTTATGATGGGGTAACTGAGGGTAGTTGAGGGAAGCAGAGGGTAGTTGAGGGAAGCTGAATTCTATTGAAAGAATCATAGTTTGGTCAAGGGAAGGAGACTTTAGTTGAGGGAAGCTGAGTTTGGTTGAGGAAAGGTGAGTTTGGTTGAGGGAAGCCTGGGGTAGTTGGGGGAATTACAGGCCAAGAGAGGGCCACTAAGTCTAGTTAAGAATGGTGGAGGTTTTAAAAGGGGTAGTCTGAGGGTAAAAGGGTTCAGTTGAGAGTACCGAGTTTATCAGAGGGTGTGCGAGGGCGCATCCTGCCATGGGGCCTTATGGGCAAGTTCTGGCAATTTATGTGGAGTGTTGTCTTAAAATGAAACAAACTTGTAAGAAATAAGCTTCATGTTTGTGCATACCAAGAGATTCAATCCATGACATCGTGCACCAAAAAATTTAATTGATGGAAAGAGGTCATGTTGTTGCATCCATCCATACGGGACACGTCCCTCCCATCATTGTTAACTCAATTCCTTTGCAGAGTTGCCTTGTTTACATCAAAGAATTTAATTTGTAACCAAGGCGATTAAGAAATTAGGTGAGCTGTCAATGGTTCTTAAGGTATTTTTACATTTCTTAGTAAAGCAAATTGCCACAAATCTGAAGGAATATTTAAAAAAGGAAACTGGAAACAAGTCAGGAAAAAACACCAAAATAAGATTAATTTCATCCATGAAAAGACATTTACTGGATATTATCAAATGAAATTATTATTGTATCATTGTGGCTGAAAAGTTGGACTATTAAACAAACTACCTTACTTTTTTTTATTTGAAATATAACTATTATCCAGTATAGACGTTGGTTGAGGAAATTTAAAAATGTAGGTTAAGGGTCAAATAATGAGCATTCATAGAGATCCACTTTGGAAAATTTAACAAGTTAACTTGATAATTCTACACAAACTGATGCTTCTAATCATTCGAATTATGGATAAGATCAATATGCAAACCAAAATTATAATGGACACAATCCTTTACTTAATTGCAAGATGACATTGCCCCCCCCCCCCTTTCTCCTCTCCTCCAAGTAGGTAAATCTACTGTAAACATGTTCATGCTTTCTTTAATATTAAATACAGTGCCGCCTGTAAGTAAGTGAAACACATGAAATGGTGCCATTGCATCAATGTTAAACATCCTCAGCAAAACTGCTTGTGGAAGCATGAATTTTCATTCGATGAAAGGAAAACATATTGGGTCATAAAGGCCGATATGTGAGGCATTTGGGATGATAATTGCAGCCACTTTTCTTTGCTTTAGTTGGAGTTAGTAGCGAGGCAGGTATGTAAAAAAATAGTGCATTTATACATAGAAGCATGAAACTTGGTGTACACTTAAAGAACATCTTTACGAACAAATCTGGATAGGGAGCCACTTCAGACTTAGCTTAGGTGACTGCTGGCAGCCATTTTCCAAAATGGCGGTCAATTCTTCCATTTTACTGCTTTTTGTGTGGTTCCTACAAATAGAATATATGCAAATAGTGTTTGCTATTCCTTCTCTTGGTATTCAGAACATTAGTATCAAATTTTTTTGCAGCCTGAACAATTTCAATCATGTATGCATCCATTTTGGTACAAATATTGATTCAAACACTGAATTTTCGCGGTTTCGGACGGTTTCGCCAATTCTTAATATATCTCAAAATTTATTACATATCTGAATTCCTTGCAGGAAGAGCTTTCAAATGAGTACCCGCATCTATGGGTTACGACAATTTTATATGAAAAATGGAAAAAAAATTGAAATAAAATGTTTTTTTAAGATTTCCATTCTCAAGTTCAATTGACAAAGCCTTCTCAGAAACTATCAATGCGACCATTCATTTGAAAGCACTTCTTACATGGAATTCAAATATATAGTCTGCTTAAATATAAATTGCGATTACACAAAACTATGGGATACCGCGAAAAATGCTCCATTTGTACAAAATTCCAACAAAATGGACCCTGACTGCCCTGAAATTTCTCTGTTCAAACCAGAAATCAAGTAATTATGTTTTTTAGATCTGTAGAAGGAATAATGTGTACTGTTTTCGCAGGGTCAAACTACAGGCGCTCAACAGAAAGCAGGAAAATGAGAGAATTAGCCGCCATCTTGGAAAATGGCTGCCATGGGTCAACCAGGTCAAATCTGAAGTGGCTCCCTATCTAAATATATTCTCTAAGATGTTTTTAAACGTTGTGCCAAGTTTCATGCTTCTATGTATAAACGCACTATTTTGTGCCTATTCATGACAAATCTGCCCGGCTATAGGTATGGGTCAAAGACTCAAAGTCTTTGATAAGTAAGTGAAACACCGGGCCAATGTTATCTAATAGGGAAGGGTGGTTCACTTACTTATCAAAGACTTTGACCCATACTTAACTCCGACTACAGCAGAGAACATTTCCTGCCATTTTTATCCCATATGCCTCACATATTGGCCTTCATGACCCAATATATTTTCTGCTCATCGTATGAGAATTCATGCCTCCACAAGCAGTTTTATTGAGGAAGTTTAGCATTGATGCAATGGCACAGAATGCGTTTCACTTACTTACATGCGGCACTGTAGTTAATGCAGTGGTGATTAAGAACTGGGTGAGCTGTCATTGATGTTGAATATTTTGTTATAGTTCAAAGTTAAGCAGATTGCGTCTAATTCTGTAAGGAAGAAGAGGGAAGATAAAAAAGTTATTTGATGAATCTGCAACCAAATTCTTGACAACACATGGCCCGTGAATATGGCCATTTGTTGTCGGATTATCTAGGGACATTTTGAATTCAAAGGTAGCCGGGTTCCTTTAATTTATTTATTTTTTTTAAAAACCAAGCGATTTTCAATTCAAAAGGAAAGTTCAACTAGTTTCCATTGTGATATGAAAATGTTTTTCTGAGCAAAATTGTGTTAGTTTTATATAAAATGAATATTGCCATAAAACCCAACTCAAATCTTTTCCTCTCATCTTCATGCCTGACTCTTGCAGCAGATCATTGTAGTTGGAACAGCTTCAGAGCCAATGACGTTGAGAAATAATGGGCAAAAGGTGAGCAGATCATTTTGAAAATACAATTGATCATTTGCTGTTCCATATTGCAGAATAATTAAAACTTTGACCAACAGAAAACGCAAACTGCACAATAGTAATAAAACTGAGATTAAGCTTTACAATAAATATAAAATAGCGACAAGAAAGGCAAAGAAAAAAGGAGCTGACGTAATATTGCCAATGATTTATTCAACTCGCATGTGTTGTAAATCTAAAATAAATACAAAAATAAAGATGGTATGAGGATGTGATACTGAGATGATAATTAAGCAGTGCGAATAAATCTATAATAAAAATGTAACATATATTTATGATGACTACTTCCAAGATCATTGGCATACATGTGGGTATTTGAAGTGATGGAGTAGTGTTAACTTTTAATAACTGCCCATTACATGATGACCTATAAATTAATAAAGACTACTTACTAAAAATACTAATTAGGCTATTTGAATAAATATATAAGAAATTGATAACTAACATAAAATATAAATAAGGCTAACATACCTGAGTTGACTATGAACTGTTGACATGAAAATCTTTTGAATGAATGAAATTATGGCTATTGAAATGTACAGAGGAAATGTGAAGGGAAAACTGTGAATGTGTGAAATATGTTGAACATGGGAACAGCTGATGATATGGTTGAACGATTTACAGAAGGATGAACAGAATGATCATTTATTTAATGAAGGATCAACAGAATGATCATTTATGAACAGAATATAATGTGATTACATGGTAGAATTAACAGTAAGTGTAAAGAAATTAAATTATTAAAAAATATCTTGCATGGAACGCAACACTCCCCCACTGTTGCTAGCAGTATAATGTCAAATGCTGTCTTTTCTATGTTTGATTCACCTGTGTTACGCTCATCCATGTTGAGTCCTGGCGGAGTGATGATCCCGTATCCGAAGAGCATCAAATATGACTGGATTGAAGCGGAGCCTCCAGATCTGCAACCCTTAATCCAAGGTTGGTTCCCCGACCCAAATGAAATCCCAGATCTGCAAATGGTGATGAGACGCTTGGATATGATTGTCATCTTCACGTGTGGCGAAGCTCTTGAGAGTGGTCAGGTGTCTCTTGAAGAATTGAGGTGGCCAGAAGTTTTCACCCTTGAAGATATCCAAGAATTTTTTTATTTGAAGCCGGACTCAAGTTATATGACTGCCGGTCTTTTGCTCTGCTCTCAATGATACCAGTCCCTTGAGCATAGGGGGGAAGCTTGAGCATGATGAAATGCCTCAATGTATCAATCATCCTGTGACCTTTCTATGTGGCTATTGTCTGCTGATGATATGGTTGAACCATTTACAGAAGGATGAACAGAATGATCATTTATTTAATGAAGGATGAACAGAATGATCATTAATGAATAGAATATAATGTGAATACATGGTAGAATTAACAGTAAGTGTAAAGAAATTAAATATTAAAAAATACCTTGCGTGGAATGCAACAATAACAGCATAATATATAATATCAGTTCAGTTACTTCCCAAGTTTCCCTTGGGACCAAAACTCAGCTGAACAAAAGAATCTTTTTAAACCAAATGCAGAGGTAGGTACTTCAAGATGTTGAAACAACAAAAAAGTTAACAAATGGAGCCTCTGGCTAAATCCCCGATTAGTCAAGTGGGCACTTTACAACTTAAGACGTGTAGTGCTCGAAGAAGTTTCTACTTGTCATTGCATAGATATTCTTAAAGTTTTACTCTCCTCACTATACTGTGTTGAAATGTAATGCATAAACTTTCATTGAAATGGTTTTGAAGTTAGACTCATTACTTAGTTTCCCCATTTTGTCACCCAACATTCTGCACTCTGAGAATTCCATGCGTTTTTTAAACAAATGGTATTCGATTAAACAAACTGCCAGAACCAATTTTTCAAGTATAACTTGCGCCACGAAAGCATGGAATACACCAGAACTTGAAGCACAGGGAGTCAAATTTCTATTCACTTGAGTTATCTGGCGGTCTTTTTGTAAAAAGAAAAAAGAAAACAGATAGTCAGGTAATCGTCAGTGGCAATGGGTCATAGAATATCTTTTGATTTTGGTACGAGCACATAGGGTACTATCGCGTTTCTCTTGATGTCCCAGGATGTGTTTTAGGGATGGTGTTTACAGTGCTGCCTCAGTATCTAGGCCAAACAGTTTAGAATACAACATATGAAGCAGAAGTTCTGAAAGTTTGTATCTAGGCCAAACAGTTTAGAATACAACATATGAATCTGAAGTTCTGAAAGTTTTTGCATTAAATAATAAATCAGCCCAACATGAACAATTACACTTTCATGTAGTAGACGAAAAACGAGTGCTTACAGAAAAGCACTTGAATGTTTCTTGTGAGGTCATAGCCCTATCTCTGCCATGTTAAACTCTATCTGAGCAGCCAGTGAGGTCATATCCTATACTTCCATTGTTATTAACCAGAGTCACTGATCAAGACATACCACTCACCAATGAGGTCACACATTACCCAATGATGAGTTGACACTTCATTTCAACTTATTTGTTAGTGCATGTTGTGAGGTCATTGACGGCAACCAAGAGTTTTTATGTAAACTCTCATTTTTCGTCTTCTGTAACAAATTGAACCAGGTAAAATAAGCACTTAAGTGATATGTTGTGATTCTAATATATTTATGGCAGCAGTATACCTCCCCTCCCCCCCCCCCAATCTACATGATCTCACCTGTAATAAGAATGGTGAGCTAATCATGTTCAACATATGCTGTCAGATGCAATATTTCATCTGATCTATCCAATATGTCTGCCACATATTATTTACACATACCTTTACATGATGTCCTGATGAATTACCATGTAGCCATTGTAAATAATAGTAAATGTTAGATGTACACAATGGAATCATCATTGATGCAATAGTCAAATTTTGTGTGCTTTGTGCCATGAACTTCTCACCAGAATAATTGCAATTGTAGCTGCTATTCATTTCAAGGTCACATGTTGCAAAATTTTGTTTTAGATGATAATAGCTTTAGCTGTAATGAAATAACCTGACAATGGCAATGAAGAAAAGCCTTAAAAAGTCGCCTCGGACAGTTGGTTTAAATGCCAAAAACAGTGTCATTTACATGATATTTATGCAATTCAGACCATTTGATATATGCGTTACTGTTGGGGCATTTTAAGGGAAACCAAGGGTAAATGAGGAACACTGAGGGAACTAGATGCTAGGGGAAGGCAAATGAGCTTAGTGGAGGTTGGCGGAGGTTTTAAAAACGGGGTAGTTTGAGGGTATAAGGGGTTTAGTTGAGAATACCTAGTTTATGAGAGGGTTGGCAGGGGGGGGGATGTATCTGATTCCTGCTATTAGGCAAATTTAATGTTAAGTATAGTCTCAACATGAAACAAACTTTTAAAAATCACTTTATATGTGTGTGTACCAAGAAATTCAATCCATGACATCTTGCACCAATAAAATATATAGATGATGGCAAGATTTCATGATGTTTCATCCATCCATCCCTCCCATCATCATTAACTCACTTCCTTCGCAGAGCTGCCTTGTTTACATCAAGAATTTAAATTGTAATCAAGGTGATTAAGAAATTAGGTGAGTTGTCAATGGTTCTAAAGGAATTTTGACATGTCTTAGTAAAGCAGATTGCAACAAATATGATGGAATATTTAAATAGGCAATTGGAAACAAGTCAGGAAAAAACACCAAAATAAGATTAATTTCATCCATAAAAAGACATTTACTAAATATTATCAAATGGAATTATTATTATATCATTTTTCTTTTGGTGCTGAGAAGTTGGACTATTAAAAAACCACCTTGCTAAATTTTATGTAAAATATAATTATTCATCAACACAAAAGTTGGTTGAGGAGTGCGAAACTTAAAAAAGTAAGATTGAGGGATGTCTTAAATATTGTGTAACTATTCACCAGTACAATTAAAAGGTGGTTGAAAAACTTAAAAAATAGCTGAGGGTCAGGAGTGTTTTAAATAGTGTACTCTCATAGAGATCCAATTTGAAAATTCGACAAGTAAGTTCATGTTTTTACACAAATGGCTGCTTCCAATCATGGGAATTATGGACAAGATAAATGTGCATATCAAAATCTTAATGGACACAATCCTTTACTTAATTGTTGGAATTCGTGGCATTGCAGCCCCTTTCTCCTCTGCTCCAAGTTGGTAAATCTCCTATAAACATGGCCATGCTTTCTTAAACGCAGAGGTGATTAGGAAACTTGGTGAGCTGTCATTGATGTTGAATATTTTGTTACAGTTCAAAGTTAAGCAGATTGCATCTAATTCTATAAGGAAGAAGAGAGCAGATAAAAAAGTTATTTGATGATTCGTCAACAGAATTCTTGATAAACACATGGCCCCTGAATATGGCCATTTGTTGTCGGAATATCTAGAGACATGTTCAATTCAAAGGTTGCCGAGTTCCTTAAGAGCTGTTTGCTCATTAGCGGTCCGAACAGTTTCAAAATTAACTTTCAGCTTGGTCGCGTGATGTCACTGGCTTAAAAATGTTTTGTTTGTGTCAGTTATGGTTAATCAGTTAATTCATTGCTTATCATATCTAGCCGCAAAGGTGACAATAAACAAACTGATTATATGACTCCAGGTACTTCATCAGATAAGAAGATTAGGAGACAAACAGAAAACTGTCGATGATCAGCTGTAAGAGTCAGACATAAAGATGGGAGGAAAAAGATGTGAGTTGGCACAAAAGGTACTCAATGTTCCCTGGGTTCTATGACAATATTAATTTATAAAATTAACACAATTTTGCTCAAAACGACCTTATAGATCTTTGCGAATTGGCGGTCCACTGAAAAAGATTATTTTCTTATTTTCAATTTGCAAACTGGCTTTGCAACATCATCGACAGTTTTCTGTTGGTCTCCTAATCTTCTTTGAATAGCTACAGAGCCAATGACGTTGAGAAATAATGGGCAACAGGTGAGCAAGGGGCAGACTGGCCTATGTGGCAAGGCGGCAGCTGCCACGGGCCCATCCACTCAGGGGGCCCCTTACAAGGTGCCAAAAAGTTAAAATTTGAAGAAAAAGCTAATTTAGTGGTAGGGTCAGTGAACTGCACTTTCTCATGTGGGGACCCCCACCCCAATTTTAACAATTTAGTCCTATAGTATTTATCTTCTCTATCATTTCAAATTGCTGGGGCCCATTGAACTATTTTGCAACGGGGCCCGGAATGCTGCCAGTCTGCCCCTGAGCTGAGCAGCTCATTTTGCAAATACAATTAATCATTTGCTGTTTCATATTATTGCAGAATAGTGAAAATTCTGACAGATAGAAAACGCAGACTGCACAATAGTAATAAAACTGTGATTAAGCTTTACAATAACAGCATAATATATAATATCAGTTCAGCTACTCCCCAAATTTCCCTTGAGACCAAAACTCAGCAGCTGTACAAAAGACTCTAATAAAAACCAAATGCTGAAGTAAGTCCTTCAACATGTTGGAACAACAAAAAACTTAACAAATGGATCCTCTATGGCTAAATCCCCGATTAGTCAAGTGGGTACTTATATATACAACTTAAGCCCTGTAGTGTTCAAAGAAGTTGATACTTGTCATTGCATAGATATTCCTAAAGTTTTACCATCTTCACTTTACTGTGTTGAAATGTAATGCATAAACTTTCATTGAAATGGTTTTGAAGTTAGACTCATTACTTAGTCTCCCCGTTTTGTCACTCAACATCCCCCAATCTGAGAAATTCCATGTGTTTTTTAAACAAATAGTATAAGTTTAAACAAACTGAAAGAACCAATTTTTCAAGTATAACTTACGTCATGAAAGCATGGAATAAACCATAACTTGAAGCACAGCGAACCAAACTTCCTATTCATTTGAGTTATCTGGCGTCCTTTTTCTAAAAAGAAATAAGAAAATAGATGGCCAAGCAATCTTACGAGTTGACGGGTACTATCACGTTTCTCTTGATGTCTCAGGATGTGTTTTAGGGATGGTGTTTACAGTGCTGCCTCTGTATCTAACAGTTCGGAATAAGATATATGATGCAGATTGCAAAAGTTCTGAAAGTTAGTTTTTGCATTAAGATAATACATTAGCCCAACCTACACCATCACACTTTCCTGCAGTAAAGAACTGGAATGTTTCTTGTGAGGTCATTGCCCTATCCCTGCCATGTTAAACTGTTTGCAAGCAGCCAGTGAGGTCATGTCCTATACTTTCTATGTTATTAACCAGAGTCTCTGATCAAGCCATACCACTCACCAATGAAATCACAGGTTGCCAATGAAAAGTTGACACTTCATGTAAAATGTATTTGATAGGCCATGTTGTGAGGTCAATGATGGCCACCAACAGCTTTTCTGTAAGCACTCGTTTTTCGTCTTCTGTAATAAACTGAAGGAGTACAAACCTTTAGCACCCTGGTGTAACATCACCACTGATTATGTCAGTTACTTTATTGATAGAATTACATTGTAATTCTTATAAATTTATGGCAACAGTATACCCCTCCCCACCTCTACATGATCTCACCTGTACTAAGAATGGTGAGCTAAGCTAATGTTGCATTGTTGAAATGGTCTATAGTTGTTGTGTAGTAAGAGCACTTGAAGCACCACTGCCAGAATAATGTACGGGTAGGGTTAGGGAGGAAGTTGCGATAGTTTTGGCCATTAATATAATATAGAAATTAATAAAATATGACCCATTCCAGATAAATTTGCTCACCGGCGCTCACCATACAGAACAGCAATCGTGCCAATCATTACAGAGGGGGGTTTGAGCCCGCATCCACTGCGCACAATGAATACGTGCTAACCATTATGCCATGGAGCCACATATTGGTTTGAAAACCTCTCCCCACTCATTTGCAACATTGCTTTTTTGCTTTCCTTTACTCTGTGAAATGAGAGACAAGCATCTTGTTTGAATATGCCTTGTCAGATATACACATAATCAGAAAATTTGCTTGTGACGGTGCATTCACGGTATGTCTGCATGTCCTATGGTTTCGAAATGAGCCAGAAAGGTAGACAGGTCCTATAGAAACCAATTTAGTTCACAATCAAATTAATTTGATAATTTTCTAATTCCACAATTAAAATAACAATCAAATGTCTATTGGCGGAAATGTTTATTACAAGCCACCGGTAGGTTACGAATTTTCATTTGAGAAAGTAAATGATCAAATTGTTTCAAAAATTATTGAAAGTTTAAAACCAAAATCATCTACTGGAATTGATGTCATATCCAACAATGTTCTTAAATTCATCAAAAATGAAATACTTCATCCACTCACACTAACAATCAATCAATCTATTGAAAATGGCATTTTTCCAGATAAGCTAAAAGTTGCTAAAGTTGTCCCAGTATACAAAAAGAATGACAGTACCATGCTTGAAAATTATAGGCCCATCTCTGTCCTGCCCAGCCTGTCAAAGGTGTTTGAGAGAGTTATGCACACACAGTTAACCACATTTTTTTACTAAAAATAATCTTTTCTACAAGAATCAATATAGCTTTAGAGAATCCCATTCAACAGAATTAGCTGCAGTTGAATTAACTGATAGAATTATAAATTCTATGGATAAGAAAGAAACTCCCTTAGCAATTTTTTTGGATCTATCAAAAACATTTGATACTATCAATCATGAAATATTATTGAATAAACTGAATTTCTATGGTGTAAAATGTAATGCCTATAAGTTTCTGGAAAGCTATCTGACAAATCGTAAGCAATGTATTGCCTTGGAAAATACTTTCTCATCTTTACTCCCAATTACAACTGGTGTTCCTCAAGGATCAATTTTAGGCCCTTTGTTGTTAATTATTTATCTCAATGACCTCAATTTTGCTTCTAAAATGTTTCATCCTGTTATATATGCTGATGACACAGCCCTTTCAGCAACGCTAAACACCTTTGACACTGGTGGGCATGACAGGGATACCAACATTATAAAAGAGTTGGGCAATATCACTCTGTGGTTAAAACTGAATAAACTGTCGCTAAATGTGTCAAAAACAAAGGCTATTTTGTTTCACAATGTACGCAAGAATGTTGTGCAACCAAAAATAAGTATAAATGAAACATTAATTGAATTTGTCGAAACTTTTGACTATTTAGGTATTACATTGGACAAA
Source organism: Platynereis dumerilii (assembly GCA_026936325.1). NCBI lineage: Eukaryota > Metazoa > Annelida > Polychaeta > Phyllodocida > Nereididae > Platynereis > Platynereis dumerilii. Next base: position 56,520,597 of record JAPTHN010000003.1, read on the forward strand.
AATGTTAACTGGAGAGCACATATTCAAAAGATTAGGTCAAAATTATCAAAGGTAGCAGGAATTATGTCCAAAATGAAGAATCTCCTGCCTGAAAACATACTGCGTACTCTATATAATAGCCTTTATTTGCCACATTTAAACTATGGTATACTTTGCTGGAAATCAAAAGTAAATGAACTTGTAAAGCTGCAAAAGAAAGCTGTCAGAATTATATCGAAAGAAAAGTATAATGCTAATACAAATCCTCTTTTTAAGAAATTGAACCTACTTAAAATCTCTGACCTGGAAGCTCTTCAGGTGTTAAAATTTTGCTACAAACTAGAACATGATAGACTTCCTGCATACTTCCAATCAAATTTGTTTAAGAGAAATTCTGAATTACGTACTCGCATGACTAGAGCATCAAATGATTTCTACTTGCCAAAAGTTAGAACTGAATTTGCCAAAAATAGCATCCAATATATTATACCACTTGCTTTCAATAACTGTCCTCCTCAGATAAAAGAAAAGATCTACTCCCACAGTCTCCCTGGCTTCTGTAGATACATCAAATCTCATCATATTAATCAATATAATGACATCTGTATTCACAGAAACTGCTTCGTCTGTCAGAGATAAGTGTTTCAATCTCTTATTATCACCTCACATTCATATCAAGTAAACCTGTTTCTTCTTGCCCCTTCTTGCCCCTGATTACCTGTATCTTGTCCTGTCGGTTCCCTCGGGATTCTTCTTTTAATTCTTCTAATTAAGTATCCACCAACTTGGATGCTGGTAGTCACATCCAAGCTGTTTCTCGAGTGAGTGTGCCCAGCAAAGCCACTACCCAGTGTTTGTTATACTGAAAACTTCTTTATTAACAAACAAATTCATCACGAACTGTAGTAAGGTCACAGCAAATACATTGTAAAACGATTAACTGCCCATTATTATAATAGATCTGGTACCAACTCCCTCGAGATACCAAGCGAATAGCCATAGAGGTTGTTTGCAGAACATTTACTACCACAATGACAGCATACATCCTTATTTCATCCTCACGTAGTCTCTTGGGGGAACTGAAAAGAGCCTTTTTTTCAGCCGACCAGAGGTGATCTCAGCATTTGGAAGAGCTGTAGTAGGGTCTGTCATCATTCTGGATTACGGTTTATCTGTAAGACTTCTCTAGGCGAAGTTACATAAGATTAACATCATTGCAGGCTTAAATCATGTAATCTGCACTTCAGCAAAGCCTTCAGTGAATAAATCAGACACACCCCCAAAGATGACAAATGAACAGGCCTTCACACATGTTATGCAAATGAGGCTGATCTTGCAGTTTCGTTCACTTCCGAAAGGGTTACATGTGTGATTCTAACATGGACAGATAGATCTCTCTGAGACCTTTAGAATGATAGGCTGTACGTCTCTAAGAATATAATAGTTGCTTCGTAAATCGCCAGTAAACATTTGAAGTGGAGAGGAATCCTGGGCGCTGATTGGCCATGACGCTCGTGACGTAAATCTATGATAATATGCGGCAGTTGAAGGATTCGTCTAGGGTTGATTATCTGGGTGGTAATCTGTAGAAGGAAATTGATATGCAATTGTCTACGCATGCATAGATGCTTGAGAGACCTGCATTATAATAAGACCAAATGGGTATGGTGGTATTTTGAGATGTACTCCACGAGTTGAAGATGTCCTGAGTCCTCTGTACCCACGAGTGCATCAGCACGAGTGGGTACAGAGGACTCAGGATATCTTCACGAGTGGGAGTACATCTCAAAATACCACCATACAACCATTTGGTCTTATTTATACCCCATATTGTAATTCAGAAGAAAGCTGAACTTCACTCTGATGATCAATACTCAACAGTGGCCTCAGCCAATCAGAGCATAGATAGCAGCTCAATCGGTGATGTCACAATGTTGTGACATCACCATGGACATGACGTCACAATGGCAAACAATGCAATGACATCATCAACAGTGATCAAACCATGTGGTATACAAAAAACCATTGAGTATACAACGCAATACCACATGGGATATATCCACTGCTTTTTCATGCAGTATTGCAAAAGTTATGGGGTATTGCATTATTCTGGCACAGTCTGTTAAACACATGTGGAACCACATGCAGCAATTTCAATAAAGAAGATAGTTTAAAACAGGTCTGCCAGACTTCTCAACTTCTTATACATACAGATCAGGCATGCTAACCAAAATGGATACAAAGTTGTTTTCAAGAAAAACATTCAGCTAACCTAATCACAGTCCAATTTCTCTTTCCCATGTCTGGGATTAGTGGCTGAGTGCATTAGTTAAGCATCTTAATTATTTGAAAAGAGCCTTCAACAGTATTTTTTTTATTGAAGCCAGTCTCTGATTTCTGAAAGTTTTAAGCCATCTTTTCATCGGTCCTGCTCAAAGGCCATCTTCAGACCACTTCTCATTCTCAAAAATATGAAATGTTGATGTGTGTTGGAACTTTACTACAAATCTCATGAGGTTCTGTCTTCACAGGTTTCCATTATCTTGCCAATTTTCCTTAGCAAAATGTAGTATATATGTGGTATATGAAAAAAGCCAAAATAACTTTGTTACATGACCATCTCTGTTCATGATAATACAATAATTCATTGATTGTTTATAGAGAAAGGCCAGATGATAGCAATTTATTAAGCAGACTTTGCGAAAACTGGAAAACATACATGTAGTAGAGTTCAGGCATTGATGTCACTCATATTGCTTTGATTTGATGTATTATGGATACCAGAAAAATACAAGATGAACAATTCTACATGAGTATCATCAAGGTGGTTGGTTTACGAAACAAGATATTCCAGATCCTACCACTTTCTAGTGTTCACCCCATCTGGCCCCTGTTATCTGGATTGTCATTTGTTACTAAGCCACCTTCATAACAATCAACTAATATGAGACCTTGCCAGATATACAGTGCCGCCTGTAAGTAAGTGAAACGCATGATATTGTGCCATTGCATCAATGTTAAACATCGTTGACCAAAATGCTTCTGGAAGGACGAATTCTCATCCGATGAGAGGAAAACATTTTGGGTCATAAAGGCCGATATGTGAGGCATGTGGGATAAAAATAGCAGGCAATTTTCTTTGCTGTAGTCTGAGTTATGTATGGGTCAAAGTCTGTGATAAGTAAGTGAAACGCAGGCCCAATGTTAAAACATAGGGAAGGGTGGTTCACTTACTCATCAAAGACTTTGACCCATACCTAACTCCGACTACAGCAAAGAAAATGGGCTGCTATTTTTTTACCACTTGCCTCACACATCGGCCTTTATGACCCATTTTGTTTCCCTTTCATCCGATGAGAATTCATGCCTCCACAAGCAGTTTGGCTGAGGATGTTTAGCATTGATGCAATGGCACAATGTCACGCGTTTCACTTACTTACAGGCAGCACTGTACAGCTGACATGCATATAATAGGCCCACATAATACGGGAATCTCCAGCAAGGGGGCCAGATAGCAAAAAGCATAGAGGTAGACCAGCATTGATCACTGATCAATGTTATTTTTCCCATCATCTCTGAGAAAAATAAAGAGAGAGAGCCATTAGGAATTTCCATCATTACATACAGTGCTGCCTGTGAGTTAGTGAAATGTGTAATGTTTTGCCTTTGCATCACGTAGAACTACACTATCCTCCACTAAAGTGCTTGTGGAAGCAATGATAATTATTCAAAACAACAAAAACACTTGAGATCATAAAGGACGATACTTGAGACCTGTGGGATACAAACGGTTGCCAATTTTCTTTGCAGTACGAAGAGATATGATATTATGTAAGAACTTTGACAAGTATGTGAAACCTCCCCCCCCCCATTGAAATTGAATTGATGTGTCATCCTTTATGACCCAATATGTGTTCATCTCTAATATACATGTGAATTCATGCTTGGTCAAGCAGTTTGGTTGAAGATGCTTAGCATTGAACAAAAGCATGGCATCACCCATTTCACTATCTACAGGAGGCTATGTGAACTCGCTAATAGCAAAAAGTAGTGATAATTTGCAGCAGACTGATGTCTACATATGTATGTATATGTACATGTATCATATCATCAACTAAAGGTTCGTGGAAGTACTTGTTTATGACTGTAAAACACAAAAACCGATAAAGATGTAGCCAAATGAATAATTGCCAGATGATAAAATTTAGGCCCCACAGTGAGTGTCCTTATACTATCACAACATTAATCAGTGTTATGGTAAATTACAGGGCCCCAGGTAATGCATATAAATCCAATGTATCTCCGAAAATCTGTGGCCTTTATGTCTGGGAATCACACAAGGTTACAGCCTTTTGATTGAATGGGATAAGACGGTTGCCAGGGCATTTTAAGATAAGTGTTAGAGCAATAATCATTGGGTGGAAAAAAGCAATAAAAAACCGTTAATGTCAGAGATTGGTGACGTAGTTCTATCACATAATCATTATGGATGATAAAGCTGGTCATCCATACTTTACAACAACTTGAAGTTTCAACGATATGTTTCCTCTGCCTCATCTTGTGTCTTTCTAGCACAACCAGGTTATCTTATAGGAGCTATAGATTTAATCTCCTTAAGCAAACTCGTATTTCATGTGACCTTGAAATGATTGGCAATTACATTTGCAATTACTCTGATGAGAAGTTTATGGCACAAAACACCCACAATTTGTTTATTACATCAATGATGATTCCACTGTGTAAATGTAATTTGATCATTTCCACAGATCAATGGCCTTGTATGCTAGTAATTCATCAGGACACCATGTGATACAATGCTTAACTAAATGAATGGCTGACATAAATTGGAAAGATTGGATGAAACATTGCATCTGACATCATCTGTGGAATATTAGCTCATCATTCTAATTAAAGGTAAGAGCGTATAGAGGGCACACAGCTGCCATGCAGAAATTCATCAGAATTACAATAAGAAATATTGTATCAATTAAAGTGACTGAAATTACCAGGTGAGACGCTTCAACGGTGTGCTAAAGGTTTTACTTCTTCGTCTGTCAACTGGTGCACTTTCGGAGGAGGATACTAGGCTTCGGGGGAATTTTTTTGCTATGTAAAGTATTTCTTATTGAAGGGGACTCACTGAAGGTGAGTTCATAAAAGTCACTGTAGTTGTCTTTCTCTTTGTACCTTTCATTACATTCACTATTTCGAAGTCGGTCAATTCCTTCAACATTTTTTTAACAACGAAAAGACTGTGATGTGCCTCGGTTTTGTGATTTCCTTCCGTGTTGTTGATTAACTAATGGCAACTAAGAAATCCCATATATTGCACCAAAAATGACTCGCACATATATATGCTGCTCAAATCCATTGTGATAGCATAGTGAAATTATTGCTGGTAACAAAATCAATATGTCTTCATGTCACTGTGTTTTACTGCAGTAATTTCTGAGGTGCTAAAAATAGCCTCATTCAAAACATATTCCCTATCATGATGGTTACATTGGCAATACCTGGAAAGTTTAAGTTGAAAACTTCTTTTTTTTAATGGAATTGCTTTTATTTTAAACCACTCGTTTCATACGGGTGCATGTAAAAATTTAAACCATCTTGTTATGGACCAAAAAATACAATTGAGGGCAGGAAATCATGATGTTGCATCCACGCATCCTTCGTGTCGTAAGCGAATCAGTTCCTTTGCTGAGTTGTCATGTTTACTGTGGCTATCTAATTTTCAAGTAGGGTGATTACAAAATTAGTTGCTCTCATTTTTAAATGAATTTAAGCTGATTGCAACTATTGACAACTTAAGCTGTTGCGAAATGAACATAACAGATATCGGAAAACAACTAATGACAAAAATGTTGTTGGAACCACTGGTCAGTTCCACAAATGAGGCATTACAGAGTATCTGCAAATGCAAATATTTCTTCAGTGACCTAGTTCTCATATTCTATTTGATGTTGCATGTAAGATCTGACTGGCCGAGCAAACCAATCACTTAGCTAAACTTAATAAATTTATATTGAGGGGAGAAGTTATTAGGCCTATTATGTTTAAATGCAGAACCTATTTTAAAATTTTGTTTACAGATGAGTCCAGCCATTGGCATGATCAATCTACATTCCCTTTCCAATCTGTTTCAAGCAGTTGAATGTCTTGTTGACATGGCTATGCTTACTTCAATATTTTATTACGTTGACGCAGAGGTGATTATGAAATTAGGTGAGCTGTCAGTGATGTTGGAAATTTTGTCATGTTTCGAAGTAAAGCTGATTGCTTCTAATTCAAATAAAGAACAATAGGAAAGATAAAAAGGTCATTAGATGATTCTACAAAAGAATGCGTGATAAACGCTTTGCCCCAGAATATGGATATTTGTTGACGGAATCTTAAGAAACATCCTCAAAGGTAGCCTTAGTTCCCTTCAACTGATAAAAACCTAGAAATTTTCATTTCAAAGGCAAAAGTTCCACTCTTTTCTATTGTGATATCAAATGGCTGTTTTGGGGGGAAAATGTGTTAATATCACATGTTACTTGATTACCCCCAGAACCTACAAAATTGATGTTTGGCTCTGTCAATATCCAGTGAAATCCCTTATGTTATGTCACTGAAAAATATTCAACATCCATCAGACGTTGCATTGAAAAGTCTGCAGTTTTGAACTAAATACACCCTTGCGGTCACCGTCTATATCAATGCATGTACTGTTAGGCCTACCTACTTCCCTAGTTTAGCACAAGACCAAAGCAACTGAACAGAAAGCAGCAAAAAACTTAATGCTGAAGTGGGTACTTCAAGATGTTGGAACAACAAAAACGTTATGAAATAGAGCCTCCTTGGCTAAATCAATGATAAGTCAAGGGGCACTTAACAACTTCAGACTGGTACTTTCATATGGCTCCGTGGCACCATGGATAGCCTTGTGCACATGAGGATGTAGTCTGGGATCCAAGGCCCAAAATTTAATTTTGATATGACACCCCTGCTGTAAAATTTTTGACCCTTGGATCATGTTTGTGGGTCTATTGGGCACCTGAAAAGTAATGTTGGACACTTGGTATGGATCGCGCAATTTCTGTAGACTCACTTTTGTGATGCTACATCGTGACAACGGAAAATGAACATTTTTGGGGTAGGGGAAACATAATAAGGTATAACTCCACAACCATTGGCTCTATCTTTACAAACTACCACTCATTTTGTTTGGCACAAGGAAAGCTACAACATGACATATCATATATGTTGATTATATAAGATATAAGGTCACCAGAGGTCAATAGGCATCAGAAAGTCATTCACGGCCGGAATTTTAGGTTTTTTAACAGTTTAATTTATTTCATTATGGGTAATCATGAAACATTTACGAAACAACACTTGAAATCAACTCTCCACATCCCCCTAATGTTTTTGAGAAAGTAACATGTTCATATATTAAGAATTGATGACACCATATTCATTTGTAGGTTGCCCCGTGAAGCGACAAATTATGTGAAACATCGGTATAACAACAAAAATCAGCTATATTTCACTTACTTTGGGTAGTCATCAAATATTTACAAAATAACACTAGAAATCAACCTTCTAGATCCCTTTGATGTTTTTTAGGAATTAATATGCTTATATAACAAGAATTGATGGCCCCACATTCATCTGTAGGTTGCCTGGCGGAGCGACAAAATATGTAAAATTTTGGTACAACGTAAAAATCAGCCATATTTCACTTGCTTCGGGTAGTGATCAAATCTTTACAAACAACACTCTAAATCAACCTTCTTGATCCCCCACATGTTTTTGAGAAATTAATATGTTTATATAACAAGAATTGATGGCACCACATTTATTTGTAGGTTGCCATGCGGAGCAAAAAAATATATGAAATATCGATACAACACAAAAATCAGCTCTCGGTACTCCAAATTCAGCTCTCTTGTTGCTTAAACATCTATATCTATATATACATTCAAACTAAATCCTAATGAGATGCAAATGAGGTCATACCAGGTCACAGGATGGTTGCCAGCTAAAAACTCCCTCCACAGCCATATCCTTCCCCTACACCCTTAACCTACCCTTCTTTCACCCTTTTCTTCTTCTGATTACATCATAAATTGCTGTTTCCGTTACTGTTTAATGCAATTTTGTGTCTACCATCAAAGGTAGTTCCCTCTGTCTCCGCCAGAGCTCCACTTATGCAAATCACCTACTGGGTCAGAAATATTTTGCCCCAAAAACGTTATGCCAGATGGCAGCACTGTAAACGCCAATATTTTTTCTGGCCCTTCACCCACCAAGGATGCTGCCTACAGATTCCAATTTCACTGTTTACTTGTCTCCCAACTTTTCATCAATGAACCATCAAAATGTTCATTCACCTGTTGAATCCCTTATGGCTTTCTGTGCTTTTAATGGGCTTTACTAGTACATTGCAAGTGAACAGTTATAAATAATAAGCTTACAAGCTAGTCATCATCAGAGTCTGTGTCACAAGCCAGTCGTCCACATGGAACAGGGTCCCCATAACAGACGCTTGCAAGTAGCACTAATGCATGTTTTTACGGCTTTGGCACATGGAGAGTTCTTCATACAACGCTTCTTACGCATTCACAGTGATTAAGTTTTGCAGCTGCAGTTTTACTGTCATTTTCTTCATTATTGGTATTAATGTGTTGTCTTTCAAGCATCTGCCAAACTCTTTAGGTTGCAGAAGGGTTGGGTTACTGAGATGTGTCTGTTTGTATCAGCTTATTTGGCAAAGACTCCTGCGCAGTGCGCATGTTAAAAAAATAAAAAGCGTCGTCCATGGGAGGAAGAGAACGGAGATCACTTTTGCTAGAAGCAAACAAGTGGGCACACAGCTTATCCAGTGAAGAATATCCTGGTTTCCCATGCAAATTACAGAAAAACTCATGTGCTTCCTTGAACAACTTATCATCTAAGGACACATTGTCATGTAGGCATTGTACCTATGTGTCCCATAGCTACTTTTGTTGCTTGTTTCTTTCCCTGCCTGAATGGATAGCTCACCGAATCACAGCCAGTCATAACATATTCTGTGAGTAATGTGTTCATCAATTCTACACAGTCCTTCTCCACACGCTTCTTTGCAAGTTCAATAACTAAGTCATGAATTGGAAGGAAAACATCATTCTTTTCCACCCCATCCTCCCCACCCAAACCCTGCTAAAATGGACAGGGTTTTCTGCTATTTCCAAGCTCTTCTGTTATTGGCTGCTTATTTAGGTCATAAGCATTTTGCAGGCAGATTTAGTCTGATTATGGACACTTAGAGGATTACTGGCAACTGAGAAAAACAATGTAAAACAAGCAAACTTTCAAACAGTTTCATTTCAGAACTGTGAAAATACATAATTCAATGGAATTTTCGGAACTGTGATAGCACCTTTCAACAATACCCAATTTCTCCATTTGTAACAGTGTGAAACAGAAGCAACAATTTCAAACTGTGAGCCAAAACTGGGTCAGTTAATTAAGTATTCATGAATTAGCAAAGGTTATGGGCCATTTTGTCATGGTATGACTTGGGATGATGTTCCACCCATAATCTGGTAATGTGTGGCAGACGTAGTAAGTGATACATTGCAAGCATAATGACATCTGTATCAGTAGCATGAATGACAAATATATATACTTCTTTCCTAGCAGTTTGCTATATGTGGAATGACTCTCGTGTCTGCTTCCTCATGATTTTGGGTGCACAAACCCTCAATCACCGTATTATCATCTTTTGTCAGACAGATCCCTTCAGCATTAACACTAACAACCAACGTAAATCCATCAGGCAGCGATGAAGATGAATGTGACCAGCAGGATAAGAGAAATGTGAGAAGGTATGCCTTATTTATTGGATTTGAAAGAAATGCTTTCCATCCAGGTATTTTCGTGTTTTGGCCCCGAATGAACTCCTGTTTCTCGTCTCTGGCGTTCATCACTCTTAAGGCTCATTGGTCCATAGTTATATTGATTTCCAACAAACTTCTGAATACTGGTTTGATGCTGAAAATCTTCTGTTTGTATCGTTCTTGAAGTTGGCCAAAAACGTTTTCCCTGAGCGTTTGATAACGTAGAACAACTGCCATTGCATCAATGACATACACTGGAATCGATTCAGAAGGAGGAAACTCTTTGACTGGTTGCCATGAATCTGTAACTTGCTTTTGAAGTGAGTCAATGAAGTCTGACTTCGTTCCTTACGCATGGTGAATGCTCCACGTCCAGCCTTGTCTGGTTCAAACAGCGATGGCGGGTAGTCATTCCATTCAAAGCTGAATGCCTCTATCCTTGCCTCATCACTCAACTGTTGAATAAAGCGAAGCGCCCTTGTAACAGCGCTTTCGTCAGATAACTGTTTTACATAATTTTGCTTCTTTTGTCTTTGCTTCTGTTATGTGACAAATGTATTTATCTTTGGGGTGATGATCTTTTCAGCATTACTGCCATTACATGCATCTGCAGTTTTCATTGCCTCCAGTCCAAGTCTTTTTGCTTCCACTAAGTCTGTTGACACAAGAGTTTCCCTGTTGCAATGTTTACCAACTTATCTGCTGTAAGGGTGTCAGTAGGCCTAAATGGGTTACTCATTTTTGCTGCTGTAGTTTCTCCGATGTGCAGTACCTTTGCCATGTCATCCTCATTTTGCTTCTTGTGATGGTCCGAATGACCTGGTTCCATATACACCATCTGCTTCACATACTCCGAGATTGCTGTCAAGGATGGCAATGTCTTAATGTACTTTTCACGTGCTTTTACTGTTTGTGTAATGCCCTTGAATAAGCTAGTTGTCAGTCCAGACACCATTGAAATCACCTTCTACCTGGTGAAGGCAAAGTTGCCTGCTTCCAATTCCCTGTAAACATCTGGAGCAGTGTTCGCAAGGTTTGTCATTTCTTTCAGGTAGATGGGGAGACAGGACATGTACTTGAAACATGTTCTGTACTTCCTGCAAGTGTTGATCCTACAGACCAGCTCTCTCACCACTGATGTAATGCTTCAAAATGAGGACCATTTCCATATACATTCCCCACAATCTGGCTGTGACTCCCATTGTGTCCTTGAAGGCTACCCAATGAGACTCAAGTGGTCTTAGGTGTGTCAACACCTCTCTAACAAGTTCAATAGCTCTGTCTTTGTCCATGTTTTCAAATGCTAATCTCAGTCTCTCCAACAGCAATGCTACTTTCAAATTGTTTTATTGTCATTGCATTTTATGTAAACATGCTAATTTAAAACATCAACTTCATATACACTGATTATACATGTTTCAATCATTTTGAGGGGATTTCAAAGTACTTAATTATAGTGATACTTACCTTAAGATTCTATATATTCTAGAGTGTGGTGTCGTCAATACTGGTTATATGAACATATCACTTTCTCAAAAACGTGAGGGGGATCAAGAAGGTTGATTTGTAGTGTTATTTTGTAAATATTTGATGACTACCCAAAGCTGCAAAGTAAGTGGAATAAAACTGATTTTTGCGTTGTACCAAAATTTTACATATTTTGTCGCTCCGCCAGGCAACCTACAGATGAATGTGGGGCCATCAATTCTTGTTATATAAACATATTAATTCCTAAAAAACATCAAGGGGATCTAGAAGGTTGATTTCTAGTGTTATTTTGTAAATATTTGATGACTACCCAAAGTAAGTGAAATATAGCTGATTTTTGTTGTTATACCGACGTTTCACATAATTTGTCGCTTCACGGGGCAACCTACAAATGAATATGGTGTCATCAATTCTTAATAGGGGGGGGTGTTAATCGGCAAATTTTCAGATACCCATAACGTACCCCCTTGAAAAGATGTACCTGGTCGAGAGAAATCCAACGGTACCAAATTTTTGCATCTGGGGTGAACGTAACCCCCCCGTACACCCCCTCTGAAGATTTCGCGTTTTCGGTCCATCTTTTCCATGTAATTTTGGCCTTAAAAAGTCAGGTTTCGCTGCATAATAGTGAATGTCACTGATGAATTTGTCCATTTAAAGGTGTTTCTTCAAGCATCATATCAGGATGGTTCATTTCATTAGTGAATCATATATTTTTGTCCCACTTTGGTGCATTATGGGTATAAATTCAATTAAAATTATGAAATATTGCAGTAATTACAGTTATTTCACTAATTTGCGATTCTGTTGTAATCTTAACTAACTAGGATGTTTAAGCCTGTTCAGAATATAAAGGCTGTTGATTTTGACAACCTCTTGCATAGTTTCATTTGAGGAATTCAAAAGTCATATTCATTTTTGTCTTGGATGATGGGAAATCCTGTCACAAGAGCCATTAACATTTGTTGTAATTTTGCCCGAAATTGCTAATTTTTCTGTGATTTTCTTTGGTATTTCGTCTTATAACTTCATGACATTTAATAATAGGGCCCTGCACATAGTACCAAATGAAAGGCATTTGTTTGTCCCATCTGATATACTTATGATTTGTATTGAAAATATAGTATAGATTAGTATATGAATAGAAATATTTTGTTGATGATCGTATTTTCCTGAAAATTCCTTACTTTTTGATGGTAAACTTGAGAAGACAATATTTTAATATGTTAATAATCTGCTAAGAGAGATGTCTAACTGCTCTTGCAATTCACTAAGGTTATGACATGAACATAATGGATCGTAAATGTTTATCTATAAATGGAAATCTACAGAAATATGAGTGTGTTATATTTTTCTGTGTTATGCCATGCAATGTACTGGCGATTAAAATGTGTTCCCAAGGCACATTAATATTGGACGTAAAATGCTGAGATAGACCATCACTAACCATCACTATAAATCTAGCTTAGATGTCTTACATTTAAAATCTAGATAATAATAATAATATCTGGCTGTGTGCACTTTTTATTCTTCTTTTGATCACTATAGACCATTTTATTTTTTATTAATCATTATAATTAATACTAATGAGACACAGACGTACATGAACCTTGTGTCAAATACAATGAAGTACTATGTCGTTATGGAGCACCTTCCAACAGAAATAAAAACAATTGGTTTTGGATTAATCATTATTTTGTTATATAGTAGGCCTACAAAGCTCCGTATATGTGAGAACTGTGAGATAAGTAAAATAATAAATGACAACTTCAGTTTTGTAGGCAGTAACAATGACAATGTATTGGGCATTTGCACTCTCAAATCTGTCAATTAACTCTCATTTTCCCTTGGACACCAAGAATATATTGGCTGCATAAAAAAAGCATAGGCATGCTGCATGCAAATCTTTTGGGGGTGAGCGACATTTGCCCGAATTTCAAAATCTTGATATAATTACATTTCAAATGAAGTCTGTTGGAAACCATTTATTAATTATCAATAAAAATCTCTAACTGCTTTTGGACTTAACTAAGAGTATAACATGAATATGATGGATTTTAAATGTTATCCCAAAATGGAAACCTACGAAAATACCAAAGCATCAGTCATACTCATGTAGTTTTCTGCACTCTACGGCTGTGAAAATGTGTCAGGCCGTTTGTTATAAAAAAATTTTCATAGACAAGTACTGTTAATCTTATTTATGTAATTTTTCAAACCTAATTAATAATTAAAATATGTTTTGTTACCCTGTATTGTTTATACAACCACATGACATGGCACATGTCATTTTACACGCTGTTTGCAAAATACCAACAAATAAAAATTCATGCTCAAGATTACTTTCTCTCAAAGGTGTAGTGGAGATAGGAGGGAATGGAGGGAGCAGTCCCCCCCTCAAAAAAGGTTTGGGAAACCCTAATAAAAAAAATTTTAAGCATTAACAGAGATGATCAAATAAATGTTGTTGAAAATCTGCATCTCAAACCATAAAAAAAACAAGGAATATTTGCGCCTACTGAAAGATCAAATATATCAAATATAATATTTTCCATATTATCCTGTACTATATTGTCATTAAAAAGTAAATGTGTATCAGATGGGACTAACAAATACCTTTCATTTGGTGCTATATTGTCTTATGCAGGGCCCTATTATTATATGTCATCAACTTATAAGACCAAGTACAACAGAAAATCACAGAAAAATCATCGATTTTGGGAAAAATTACAGCAAATGTTAATGGCTCTTGTGACAGGATTTCCATCATCCAAGACAAAAATGAATATGACTTTTGAATTCCTCAAATGAAACCACGCAAGAGGTTGTCAAAATCAACAGCCTTTATATTCTGAACAGGCTTAAACATCCTAGTTAGTTAAGATTACAACAGAATCGCAAATTAGTGAAATATCTGTAATTACTGCAATATTTCATAATTTTAATTGAATTTATACCCATAATGCACCAAAGTGGGACAAGAATATATGGCTAACTAATGAAATGAACCATCCTGATATGATGCTTGAAGAAACACCTTTAAATGGACAAATTCATCAGTGACATTCACTATTATGCAGCGAAACCTGACTTTTTAAGGCCAAAATTACATGGAAAAGATGGACCGAAAACGCGAAATCTTCAGAGGGGGTGTACGGGGGGGTTACGTTCACCCCAGATACAAAAATTTGGTACCGTTGGATTTCTCTCGACCAGGTACATCTTTTCAGGGGGGTAAACTAAAAACTTTCGGTTAACACCCCCCCCTAAAATTTCTTAATATATGAACATGTTACTTTCTCAAAAACATTAGGGGGATGTGGAGAGTTGATTTCAAGTGTTATTTTGTAAATGTTTCATGACTACCCATAATGAAATAAATTAAACTGTTAAAAAACCTAAAATTTCGGCCGTGAATGACTTTCTAATGCCTATTGACCTCTGGTGACCTTATATCTTATATAATCAACATATATGATATGTCATGTTGTAGCTATCCTTGTGCCAAACAAAATGAGTGGTAGTTTGTAAAGATAGAGCCAATGGTTGTGGAGTTATACCTTATTATGTTTCCCCTACCCCAAAAATGTTCATTTTCCGTCGTCACGACGTAGTATCACAAAAGTGAGTCTACAGAAATTGCGCGATCCATACCAAGTGTCCAACATTACTTTTCAGGTGCCCAATAGACCCACAGACATGATCCAAGGGTCAAAAATTTTACAGCAGGGGTGTCATCTCAAAATATTTTTTTTGCACATTTTGGAGACTTGGATCCCAGACTAATGTGGGATAGAACCCGCTCCGGACATGTCCAGAGGTTATTACTATAATGACTGGTTTGATTGCCGTTCATCATGGTTGGCACGGGTGTGCGAATATAAAATAATACCAGATTATAATTACTTTATATCATTATTGCCATATTATTATATTATTGCTATTCAAACAATATTCTGATTGTAGCTTCTCATAGCATTCTAAACTCAAAATTTTACTGATCTTTTTTTTTCAATAATTAAATGTAACCGAACAACCTTCATGGTAATGGTTTGGAAGTTAGGCTCATTACTTAGTCTACCCATTTTGTCACTCAACATTTCCCACTCTGTGAAGTTCAATGTTTTTTTTAACAAACTATATCAGCATAAACAAACTGCCAGAACAATTTTTTTCCAGTTAAACTAACCTGCAGAAAAAATGAATGAACTAGCACTTGAAGCACTGAGAATCAAATTCCCATTCACTTGAGTTGTCTTAACATGCTTAAAAAAAAGATACGAAAATAGATAGCCAGCTATTCGTATCAGGGGCAAATGGTCATGCCATTTCTTTTGATTTTGGCACACATGGTCCAATGGTGTTTCTCGTCAGTATTTAGGGATGGAAGGATGGATGATTGGGGTTTTACGTCCTGTATTCATGCCCTTGCTAGGTTATTATGACAGGAGGAGGACACAGCAATGAGGAAAAGGATGATTGAAACGGCTGTCCAACATAGGCCCAGGTGACCCGACAAGAGCCGGATTCTAACCTTGACCCAGCGATTGGCAGCCCAGCATGCTACCACTAGACCAACCCTCCCCCCAGTATTTAGAGAGATTATTAATAGTGCTGCCTCAGTATCAAGCAGTTTAGAGTAAGATATATGATGTAGAAGTTCTGAAAATTGTCGCATTGGAATTTAATTTTCTTGCACACAATTTATCCAAACCATCGGAGTATGAGAAACCAGTTCTCTCCTCCATAATATTTACATGTGTGGTCCCTTTTCAATGTATTTGAGATAAAATTATACATCTCATCAGTCAAGATTATCCATGAAGAGTTGGATATGTGATATCTAACCAAAAATACTCTCATATATCATAAGTAACTGTAAACCACTGATGATCCTCAAGAATCTTGAACTGAGCATTCACAAAAAGTTAAGAGCATTTTGCTGCAATTACCAGTTGAAACATTGCACGTGGTTATTTCAGTTACTTAATTAATATGAGCGCAGCTCATGGCTGCCGAAGGCAGCCATGAGCGAAGCTCACTTAGCACAAGGACAGCTCATTCTGTGTGGTGCTCCTGTCTACAGTGACTGCCTGGACAGGAAGTGCCTGTAGTTGCCATAAAAGTGGAGCTAGTAGTTTAGTCACAGTTTAGTTTGGTAAATAATTAAATTACCTTAAATATCTTCCAAAATAGCTTTAAAATTTCAGTCTTGTCCTATAGCAACCTCCAGTGACATATTTCAGGAATTTAAATCAACATGTGCAATAATATTGGAAATAATTATTTCCATACCCCTGATATAAGAAGTGACTGAAAATTAAAAGTCAATACAAAGTTCATGACTAAAATGGCTCACCAAGTAAGAAATCATAACAACACTTAAGGTTACATAATCTTCATTAACTATCAACAAATTATGTAACAGTCTAATAGTAAACAGTCACCTCTGAATAGCAATTGTTTTATTGATCTCAGATAATGTAACATCAACAATATCTATCTATCTATCTATCTATCTATCTATCTATCTATCTATCTATTTATCTATCTATCTATAGATCTATCTATCTATCTATCTATCTATCTATCTATCTAATCTTATCTGTTGATCTGATCTTATCTATCTAATCTTATCTATCTGCCTATTTGCCCAGTCCTTTAAAAAGATAAATTGGCCTTCTGCATGGAAAGTTGAAGATTAAT
The DNA here is from genome assembly GCA_026936325.1 of Platynereis dumerilii. NCBI lineage: Eukaryota > Metazoa > Annelida > Polychaeta > Phyllodocida > Nereididae > Platynereis > Platynereis dumerilii. The sequence goes on from JAPTHN010000003.1 coordinate 56,537,636, forward strand.
GCAGTAGTTCTATGACATTGCTGCGCGAATTTCATGGCAGTGCCATTTACATATTAAATCTATGGCAGCAGTGCACCACCCTCTACATGATCTCACTTATAAATAGAATGACCTAATGTTCAACATATGATGTCAGATGCAATATTTTATGTCAGCCACCCATTAGTTACCCACAACTTCACAAGATGTCCTGATGAATCACCATGCAGCCATTGATCTTTATAAATAATTGTATAACATGACAACAATGGAATCATCATTGATGTAATATTTAAATCGCGTGTGCTTTGTGCCAAATATTTCTCATCAGAGTAATAGAAAATGTGATTGCTATTCATTTCAAGGTCATATGAAGTACAAATTTGAAGATTTTCTAACTACGCAATTAAAATATCAATCAAACAGCTATTGTTTGAGGAAGAAATGCATGACAGGCTAAGCAGTTATTCATTTATAAAACTGCATCCACATGAAAGGTAAGAGTTAATGAACAATTCCACATTATACTTGCAAATAGTTAAAAAAAAACACAACATATTTCTTGATTGATTGAGAATTTGTGTGACACTTTTCTACAGAATCCACAGAAAACCTGAAAATTTTGGAGTTTCTTTATCAGAGAAATTGATATGGAGAACATGACATATTTAAGATTCCATCAACTTGGACATGTCATCTGGAACGCACACAAAGACGTTAGAGATGGATGAAAGCAAGGGAATGAAATTTTCGTCCCATCATTGACCATAGTCCTGCTTTCAGGGTTTCTTTGTCACATAATTCCGGTTGCTGAAGATGCGATATATGTATGTAGCTAAGTTAAAGTAATGACAATGACAAAAATTGTCTTATTTTAATCTGATATGCTCGACAAAGAGACAGAGGATAGTAACATGAAAATGGTTTGAAACTTACATCACAAATTATAGGAAAAAGTCAAGTAACAAATAAGTAGAAATAGAACTATTTAACTACCTGGTATTTGTTAACTGCATCATCAAGCTTATAAAGGTTAGCATGTGGAGACAATGTGTTTTCAGAGATAGTCTTCCAAGAAAAGCCATTATCCATTGTTTATTACAGCAAAAACTTGTTTATTAACAAATAATCTCATAACATACACAAGTATCATAATGGTCATAATAAGCACATCGTGAAACGACACTCTCACATTATCGTAATAGATCTAGTACCAACTTCTCACCACAAGACACCAAGGGAATAGCCAAATAGCTTGTTTGCCGAAACTTTATGACCACAATGACAGCATACATCCTTATTTCATCCTCACATAATCTCTTGGGGAACTGCCAAGAGCTTTTCAGCCAGCCAGAGATGATCTTAGCATCTGGAAGAGATATAGTAGGGTCTGTCATCATTCTGGATTATGGTTCATCTGTAAGACTTTTCAGGTGTGGTTGCAGAAGATTAACATCATTGTAGGCTAAATTCATGTAATCCGTAGACAATAGTTGATGTGCAACTGTCTATGCATAGATGCTTGAGAGACCGGCATTATGTTGTTTAGGCACAGTCTGTTGCAGCAAGTTCAACAAGTATGAGTTTCTTCAAAAGGAATGCAAAACGTAGCAAATGTAGTTCATGTGATTGGTTCAGACACTTAACTACAAAGCATACATCTGATTTAAATGTAAAAATAAACGTGTATTAAAGCAATTGACGTGTCTGGTGGCGCTTGTGATTGTTGGTCTTTCCCTGCTAATCGTATCTTCTTTTCAAAACTAAGCTGCTCACTGAGGCAGAATGTTAATTTTTCAGTGCTTGCTACGTCCAACTAAGGGATTTGGAAGACGTTTTATTGCTTATGGACCAATCATGCAGGCAAGTTGAAAATGCTACTTGGATACTGAGAAAACAAGCCAGAGAAACTCATACTAAATGAATCTGCTGTAAACACCCGTGGAATCACAGCAGTTTCAATTAAAGAAAACAGTTTTAAACAGGTCCGCCAGAGTTCTTTACTTCTTATACATACAGATCAGGCATGCTAACCAAAACACATGTATGCAATGTTGTAGATGCAGACAGTGTTTTCCAGAAAAATAATCAGCTAACTTACAGTACAACTCAAAAGAAAGTAAGACAATTTTCTGTCAGAAGTCATCTGTTTACCTATTTTGCCCTCTTTTCTCCTCTCCATCCCAAATATCCTTACAACTCCCTTTGACTCCTTATAACAATCTTAGCCCAGATTAAGAACCCTATTTCGACAACTACCAATATAACTGCATTTTTCAGAGGTGCAAAATAGGAAGTAAATCAAACACAAATGGGGTGATTGAGTTTGAATTGGTGTTGTTTAAATGTGATTTTAATGTAATTTTAAAAGGTAGTTTCAAGTAGGTAAAAGTAGGAAGTGATTCAGAGGTAGGCAAAAGGTGTGAAAGGGTATAGTAGTGGCTGATTCTTCCTTCCTGCTGAGGTAATCGTACTTTATTTTGGGTTGTACTGTAAACATAGTCTCACTTCTCTTTCCATGTCTGTGATTAGTGGCTGAGAGCATTGTTTAAGCATCTTAATAATTTGAAACGAGCCTTCAACAATATTTTTTTTACTGAAGCCAGCCTCTGATTTCTGTAAGTTTTAAGCCATCTTTTCATCAGTCCTGCTTAAAAACCATCTTCACACCACATTCTCATTCTTAAAATTATGAGATGCTGACGTGTGTTGGAACTTCGCTACAAATCTCATGAGATTCTGTCTTCACAGGCCATTACCTTGCCACTTTCCCTTAGTTAAGGTGGCTCGATACTCGTGAACTTTCCAAGATAGGATTTCTTAAAAATAGTTTAAAATGATCCAAAATATAGTTTATAGCAAGGATATATAAACGAAAGTGGTCTCTACCAGCCTTTCTTTTAAAATATTTGAGGTTATGTAAAAGAAAGTCAGTCCATGCAAACTTGAAAAACTCAATTTTTTTCTTAATATTTTTACTGTGAAGTTTTCCCTGTCATTCAGTGGCCATTCATCCTATGTTATTTACCGAGGCATGGAATCAAAGAGGACAGTTCTATGGAAAAGCTTATTAAAATTCCAGACAGATATATTTAGTTTAAAGAACTTTTTTGGGGTTCGGAAAAAAGTTTCGATTTAAATTTTTTAAATCTTTTTATGAATCATGGCGCTAAAAAAAAAAAGATGAAATAGAATTTTCTATTTCTTTGTCATCTGTTTCCAAATAAAGTGACGAACAATATAATGATATTGACAAGGCTTCCAACGGGCCTGGAAATTGATATAAACATTTATTTATATAACAGAGTCATTTTTGCGAAATTAGACATGCTTGCCGAAAATCGCCTGTAGAAATTTTCTATTCGCAATAGAAAGCTGAAACTACGTTGGATTATAGTAAACTTCACAGCGAATGCTGCAAATGAGAACTTTCTAACCCTAATAGAATCGGCACAAGTGCCAAACAAAGCGGCCGACGCACGAAATTCTGGGAATTGAAAAAGTAGTTGAAAAGTGTCAGCAGAGCTGAGATGCTGTGGTGACGTCACGATTGATAGGGCCTGCCTGGCTGCGCGTGAATGTGCGTTAACAACCATTTTACATGAGTAGCGAGCCACCTTAAATGCAGTATACATAATGAAAATAGCCCAAAGTAATTATGTTCCAGATCCTGTCACTTGTCTTGTGTTCACCCCACCCAATCTGGCCCCCGTCATCTGGAGTGTCACTAGTTACTAAGCCACCTGCATGACAATCAACTGAAGAGACCTTAAAGTGCCAGATATACAGCTGACAAGCATATAGTAGGCTTACATAATACAGAAATCTCCAGCAAGGTGGCCAAGTTGTAAAAAGCATAGAGGTAGACCTGCATTGATTATTGATGTTATTTTTCCCATCAACTCTTGAGAAAAATAAAGAGAGAGAGCCATTAGGAATTTCCATCATTATGCACAGTGCTGCCTGTCAGTAAGTGAAACTTGTAAGGTTTTGCCCTTGCAATTCTGAACCAAAGTGCTCGGAGAGATACAAGTAAAAACTTTGACAAGTTTGTGAACCCCCCCCCCCCCATTGAAATTGAATTGCTGTGTCTTACTAGTCAAATACAGTGCAGCAACGGAAATTGGTAGCCATAATGCCATATGTAACCCACATGCATGAAACCACGTACTTTGTGACGCAATACGTTTTCATCTCCTCAGATGAGAATTCATGCTTTGTCAATCAGCTTGGTTGAAGATGCCTAGCATTGAACCAAAGCATAACATCACCCATTTCACTTACTTACAGGTGGCTATGTGAACTTGCCAATAGCAAAAAGTAGTGATACTTTGTAGCTGACTGATATATGTGTATCTGTACATGTGTCATATCAAATTAATGGCTCATGGAAGTACTTGTTTATGACCGTAAAAAACAACCACTGATGAATATGTTGCCAAATAAATGCTAGGTGATTAAATTTACGCTACACAGTGAGTGTCCTATAAATATCACAACATTAATCAGTGTAATGGTCCATAACAAGGCATGTAAATCTAATGTATCTCCTAAAATCTGTCTTGTTACAAGGTGAGGTGGCCTTTATGTCTGGGAATCACACTAAGGTTACAGCCATTTGATGGAATGGGATAAGATGGTTGCCAGGGAATTTAGGATAAGTGTCAGAGTAATAATTACTGGGCGGAAAAAAGTGATAGTAAACCGATAACGTCATAAAAATGGCAGACAGGGGGGAGGGGGGCTTGCAAATGGAATTGTATATTAAGATCTGCCGGCCCAAGAGGGGGATTGTTGAACCTCCTAAACCCTGTCTCTGTACTTCACGGCGACATCAAGTTTCTACCTATCACAGCTTTTCTTGCCTCTGCCTCATCTCATGTCTCCCTGGTACTATCACAACTTGAAGCGCCATACATGTAGTGTTTTTTTCTCTATCAATTCATGCACTGTACAATAAATGAAATAACAAATGAAAGTAATTTGGACTTTAGAGTTGTAGACTGGAATAACGTCACAAAATTGCAGACAGGACATTCAGGAGTTTCATAAAAGCTGATGTGGGTTTTTGCTATTTGTGGAAGGCGTAAACTCACCAAACTGTTCCATGGAGAGTGGGCGCCACGGACTTGATTGGAAATCCATGGTAGACTGGAAGTTGACTTAGAGAAAGTAACAAGGAATTGAATTTTGGTATTTCACGGTAAGTAAAAGTACCAGAACATAATCGGATTTCTATCCTTTTCGTCATGATGGGGAATCCCCTTGATATTATTTACTAGTGCCATACGAGTTAAAGGTTTTGCTCGGATCTTGCCCTATTACACATTAATTGAACTTTTTACTTACAGTCGTACAATCCTATAATTTCACTTGGCCTAATGGTTAAAGGCGCTTGATTGTGCAACCAGTCTGACTGTGAGGTTGTACTTACCCCTGGAACTCAATTTGGTCAGAGCCCATGGGACATAAAATGGAGGTGGGTTATATCCAGTGTTCTGTGTGGGGCAACTGAAAGAGCCTGGACCTCCCTGAATTAATAGGGTATGTGCCAGACTCACAGTCTTCTCATCATTCATCCTCATACAAAATTTGTAACTCGTACATTCAGTTTTGACACCCCCCCCCCCATTAGAATAATGCATCAAATTGAAAACAGGACATTCGGAAGTATGTGTAGCATTGTGTCTGAACCTAAGTTTAGAATTCCTGGGTTACATGCAAACTGCATGGTAGGGGAAAACGCAGAACAGTGACCTTACAGTGTAGCAAGACCTATCACGGTATCACCCTTGAGCGACAAAGATGTGATAAAAGAGTCAGACAAAAAGCAATGTTTCTTCATTGTTTCAGAGTTGAAAATCACGCAACCTGAAGGTTCCAAACAAATTAATGTGACCTAGACAAAATGTCTTAAAAGCTGCAACAATGAGACTAATTATAGGTGAGTTCATAAAAGTCATAGTAGTCCTCTTTCCCCTTTTACCTTGTGTTACATTCACTATTTCAAAGTCGGTCAATCCCTTTCAATTATTTTTTTTACAAAGAAAATACCGTGATGTGCCTCGGATATTTGATTTCCTTCTGTGTTGTTCATTAACTAATGGCAACTAAGAGATCCCATATATTGTACCAAAAATGATTTACACATATATATATACTGCTCAAATCCATTATGATAGCATAGTGAAACTATTGCTGGTAACAAAATCAATATAATTATCTTCATGTCACTGTATTTTACAGCTGTAATTTCTAAGGTGCTAAAAATATCCTCATTCAAAACATATTCCCAGACCTATCATGATGGTTGCATTGGCAAAACCTGGAAAAATTTATGTTGAAAACTTTTTTTGAGATGGAATTGCTTTTATTTTTAAACCACTCGTTTCATGCGGGTGCATGCAAAGAAATTTAAACCATCATTTTATGGATCAAAAATTTAATTGAGGGCTGAATTTCATGATGTTGCATCCACACCTCCCCGTTGCTGTAAGCAACTCAATTCATTTGATGCTTGTCATGTTTACTTCAAGTATCTTATTTTTAAGCAGGGTGATCAAGAAATTAGCTGCTCTCAATTTTTAAATGAATTTAATCATATTGCAACAATTGCCAACTTATGCAGATTTAAAATACACAAAACTAATACTGGAAAACAAGTTAGGACAAAAAGGTTATTGGCACGACTGGCTGGGTAAAAAAAAAGGCATTAAAGAGTATTTTCAAAAGCAATTATTTTTAAAGTGACCTAAATCTCATTGTTTATTATGATATTGCACGTAAGATTTGACTAGACAAACTAATCAACCACATTGCAAAACTTGAAAAATTTATTTTGATAGGGGGAATTATTATTATGTCTAAATGCAGCACCAATTTCGAAATTTTGTTAAATTAGGTGAGCGCTGTCAGTGATATTATAAATTTGGTCACATTTCTAAAATGAGCAGAGGAAAGGAAATGGATAGCCAGATGGTCGTATCAGGGGCAATTGGTCATACCATTTCTTTTGCTTTGGCACACATGGTACTATCACGTTTCTCTTGGAAGTGTTTCCTGCAGTATGAATTTCAGGGATAGTATTTATAGTGCTGCCTCAGTATCAAGCAGTTTAGAGTAAGATAAATGATGTAAAAGTTCTTAAAGGTTTTGCATTGGAATTTATATTATTGCCAAAGCATGCAGCATCACATGTTTTCTTAGAAAAAAAAATAATCCAAGCCATCAGTGTATAAGTAACCAGTACTGTCCCACATAATATTTACATGTGTGGTCCCTTTTCAATGTATTTGAGATGATGTTATACTTCTCATCTTTCAAGATTATCCAAGAAGTGTATGCACTACATGATCTCTAAGCAAAATATTCTCATAAATCTTAAGTAACTGTAAACCATAACCCTCTAGCATCCTGGACAAAGCATTCACAAAAGGTTTAGAGCATTTTTTTTTTCTGCAATTACCAGTTGGTCTACTTGTAAACTTATAAATATAGGCTTTTTACAATGGACCTGTAACAATATCCCCAGGGTATTCCACGTTTTTTATCTTTACAAGATTATCAATTTACTCTGTGATAGAGAGTGAGCTAAGAATGTGACATCAGTGAGTACACTTGGTGAATAGGCTATACATCACTGATGATCAATTTGACAGCAATACTAGGCTTATGGCTATTCACTTATAGTGGCCTGCCTAAATGGAAACTGATATAAATGTGCTAAAAAATGCCATTGGCTTACTCTTTTTGTGTATCTAGGGCAGAAATTCATGGCCATTCTGAAACTTCTACTTTAATACATACTTTCACTAAAAGCATTCTCAGTGCTGTCAGAGAGCATCAAATTAATAATTTCATTCATTGTCTACTTAAGGCACAGGGTGTATAGTAATTAGAATCCCCTCCAAAAGTGCACTAGTTATCAGATGTAAACGAGCAATACTTGTATTGATATATTGATTACAGCAGCGTGCCCACTCTACATGATCTCACTTATAATTACAATGGGCTAATGTTCCACAGATACAGTCAGATGGGATTTTTATATAATCCACCCAATTTATGTCATCCACCCACTAGTTACCCACAACTGCACATGTTGTCCTGATGAATTATACCATGCAGCCATTGATCATTATAAATAATTGCATAACGTGCATACAATAGAGTCATCATTGATGTATTGTTCATATTATGTGTGCTTTGCGCCAGAAACTTCTCATCAGACTAATTGCAAATGTGATTGCTACTCATTTCAAGGTCACATGAAATACAAGTTTGCTTTAGGTGACCATGGATTTAGCTGCAATAAGATAACCTGAGACCTGACAATGACAATGAGAAAAGCCTGCAAAGTTGCAAAAAGTTTAAAAGCACGTGATATCTATGAAAATTTAATACACTCTATCAAAATTATGGTTCTGGTTCTGATTACTTCACCAGGTTCTTTAATTAGTAAATATGTGTATTTCATAAAGTTTTACTTGAAAAACAGGATTAATAAGCTGCTTTTAATAGTCTATATCCGTTTATTTTGTTAGAACAGTTAGAAAGCAATACCTGAACTCCAGTGCTAGAATAGCCAAATGTCTGGTGGGTTTGGGTAGGCAGTTATAATTGTTTTTGCCAATTATCAAAATCTCTCCCCACTCATTCGCAGACCGTAATGTGATAAAACACCGCCTTTTGAATTCCTTTACTCTGTAAATTGAGAGAAAAGAATCCTGTCTGAATATGCATGTTGTCCCGGATATAAACATACACAGGAAATTGGCTTGTGATGGTTCATTCAGAACATGTCTATCTGATGGTTTCCAATAGAAAAAAAGTGGAGCCTAGTTTCTTCACAGCTGTGAAGGTAGAAAGCAACTTAAGAAATCAGTTGAGCTCGCAATCAAATGCATTAATTTTGAAGATTTCCTAATTCCGAAATTAAAATAATAATCAAATGGTGATTGGTTAAATTATGATTACAAGCGGAAGAAAATTATTGTAAGAGGATTTAATGAACAATTCTACAGTATTCTTGCAGATAGCAAATTAAATTCCGCAATATTCGTTTTGATTGGCTGAGAATTCTACAGAATTGTAGGAAAACCTGGCAAGTTCAGACTTTCACACCAGTAGGTTTGGAGAACGTGACATCTTCACGATTCCATCAATTATCTCTACGGGTGTTTGTGTACTACTCTATTATCAAGCATACAACGGTTGGCATTTGCCGCCAAAATATGGTTTCAGAGAGAGTCTTTCCAGAAAAGCCATTACCCAGTGTTTGTCACACTGAAAACATCTTTATTAACTAATAAACCCACATAAATATGATCATAACAAAAACATTGTAAAATGATACACTACCCATCATTATAATAGATCTAGTACCAACTTCTCATATTAAGACACCAAGGGAATAACCATAGAGCTTGTTTGCAGACCCTTTACGACCACAATGACAGCATATACATCCTCATTTCATCCTCACAGAATTTCTCGGGGAACTGCAAAGTGCGTTTCTTGGGCTGGCAAGAGATGATCATGGCATCTAGGAGAGATATAGTAGCAACTGCTATTTACAACCTTTGGTACTACAGAGTGAACATCAAGTGATCTCATGGACATACATAGGTACAGCAAAGCATATTTTATCTAATTTTTTGTTTCCATAGTTATGATATTGTCAAAATCACAAATGTCAGAAGCAGAAGATGAACAAAAAGTTGTTTTTATCCACACGTGCTTGAAACAGTAAATTCAATGATATTTATAAATTTATATAAATTTGGACATAGTTTTTTTTCTGGGACACATTATTAACCATTGATGAGATCAGGACTGGTGAAGACTGGCAAATGCAGCTGCATATTGGCTTCATCTTTGCCAGGTGTGTACAAAAATAATAATTGCAAATTGGTATTGTTTGACGGTTTGGAATGTGTTTTGAGGATTTGTTCTAACCATTTTCGGTAGGTACTGTAACTTTTCCTCGCATCAACAACCAGCAGAACTGAAATCTCTTGAGACCCAATTCTGAAGTACATGTTAGTCTTCTTCAAGATGTTGAAATCACAAAAACCTAACAAATGGAGCCCCCTTGGCTTAATTCGTGATTAGTCAAGTGGGCACTTATCAAGAATTACTTAACTGGGTGGGCTACAATTTAAAAAAGTAAACACAGTTGGTAACTCTTCAGGGCCTTTTTTATTTTATTGTAGAGACGTCCTTTTGGTTTTTTAAAGTTAATGAATCAGCTTTTCCTGAAACAGTTTTTAAAAAAATAAATTTCATCTTTCAACATTTGTAATTCTCAGAAATCCCATTAGTTTTTTGAGAAAGTTATCTATCAGTTTAAAGAGCTGCCAACCAAGTTTCAATGTATATCTCACTCCAAGAGAAAAATAAAAACTATATATAATAATAGTGCTTGGCACAGCAGGGATAAAATTCCAAAACACATCAGTTTTCTGGTTGTGTCATTCAGTTTTTCTTACATTAAAGATAAAGGATTGTTAATTGTATCACTGAAAATAGGCCATAACTTTTTTTTATATTAGCTCACATGGTGCTATCACGATTTTGTCCACTTGAAACAGTTTCTTGCAGAATATATTTTTGGTGTGTTGTTTTTATGTTTATGCAGTGGTGTTTCAGTAACCATTAAAGTAATGAAGGTTTTCACATTGTTAGATGTAAATTACCACTGCAGCAACAAAATAATTCTTAGGGACGGTTCAGAATTTATGACTGGGGGGGTGGAAGTTTGGTGGAACTTCCCGTCAAAAATTGATACCCCCCCCCCTTGAGTTTCATGGGGATTTTTAATACCCCACCCTTAGGTTTCAAGGGTATTTTTAGTGCCCCCCCTCGCCATATAAAGCAATACACACATATATATACTGTTATACGTTGCCACGCATACAGATCCGTGTCATTTCGTGGACTTTTGCGCATAAAAAAGTCCAAATAAAATGAGTTTATGCGTCTTTTTTAACATTTTTTCTCGATTAAAACTTCTTACCCCCCCTTGGAAGTGTTGTCAAAAGTTAATACCCTCCTTGAAACACGTGTGAAAAGTTAGTACCCCCTCGGCCAAAACTCCCACCCCCCCCAGTCGTAAATTCTGAACGGTCCCTTACCGTATATATGTACATTTATACCATTCGACACCTCTGTCAGCCAATCACATTACAGTATTTCAGAGGGATTTTTTTTTTTTTTTTTTTTTTTCAAAAATATTTAGGCTGGGTAACAGGATCCCAACAGATTGGGTTTTTCACCTGGCCCAGTAAAACAATAAAAACAGGTTAAAACAAAGATTAAAAATGTATCACATTTGATAACAACAAAAACGATCAATTTTACTTATAAAGGGTCCTTGCCTGTGATTTGAACGTCTCAATAGTCAAACAGTTCTTAGCATGATTAGGCATAGCATTCCATGTAATAGCACCTCTGTACAAAAACGACTTTTTCATAATATCAGTTCGACAAAAGGGAACTTCAACATTCATTGTATTACAACTACGAGTATTTATATCATTTGTATCACAGGCCATAACAATAGAATTTACCAAATAATCAGGAGCATTTCCATGAATACAGTTAAACATTTGTATAGAGGTAAAATAATTTATACGTTCAGATACTGTTTGCCATTTAAGCCTTTTAACAAGATCAACACCTCTTACATTAATAAAGTCAAAATGTGAACAGACAATATGCGCAGCCCTATTTTGTAATCTCTGAATCAGATTGATGTTTACATGAGAACAACCCCAAACGGTACATGCATTGTCAAAAATGGGTTGAATATAAGTCTTATAAGTTAAAATAAGTACTGACTTCGGGACAATATGTCTTAATCGTGAAAACCATGCTAACTTAGCTGACAGCCTTTTTGTAAGTTTATTAATATGAGTGTCAAATTTTACTTGTTCGTCAATATAAACTCCTAAGTATTTAGCAGTGTTGGAGTCGAGGCCAGGACATCCAAGACCAAGACCGAGACCGAGGCATGAGCATCCGAGACCGAGACCGAGACCGAGGCATGACCCTCCGAGACTAAGACCGAGACCGAGGCATAAGCATCCGAGACCGAGACCGAGACCGAGGCCGGCTGGACAAAATTTATGATTCACTGCCGAACTATTTTAGCTTGGTTTATTATCGGCATTTAGCCATCGCTTATGATAAGGCTATAACAGTACAATTAATGATTCACTGAATGACTCAAGTAAAACTCTGAAATGAAGACAATAAGGGGAGCACCATTACATTTTTAAAGAACAGTGCATGGAACTCATCTCACTGGGATTTTTTTTACCAGAAACAGTGACAGTCACTGACAGATAAGATTTGTTTTGAGTGTCTTAACAACCTCAATTATGTTTAATTATTTACTTCTAAATCAAACATTGCAGACTGAGATACAGTAGCCCATCCACCAGAAATTCATTTCAAGACTGAGCACTGGGAAGGAATTAATTAATCTTTTTCACCATGACTGGAAAATAATTGGTTAGCTTTTAAAAAAATTCTGAGGCAGCTTATCACTTTCATTATGGGCTTTATTATAACTGCTTTAAAAAATTCACTTTCTAGATACATGCAGATAGATACTCTGAATTTCTGGGTTCGAATTTATCAGGCAGTCGCAAAGTTGTGTTATATCAAAGTTATTTGGAATATTTTTTGAGGCATGGATGAGATTCAGTCAAAAACTTTGTCCTGTTCCATTTTGTTGGGTTGTGTTTTAAGTCAGACACTCTGGTGTATGAAGTTGATGATCAGGTACTAGCGCATCTTGCATAACATGTAAACAAAAACTTCCAAACTTCAAATTGTTATAGTCGAAATTTACATGAAATAATGTTCAACTCAATTAGTAAAGGAAAATAAAAATTCAAATACTGTCAGTCGATTTATAATTTCATATCACAAAAAAATGACACCGCTTATAACTTGGCACTAAGCCTAAAATAGGCCTAGATATAGACAGTCTAAAAAGAAAAGCAGAAAATTATTCTATCAGATTATAATAGTGTATAGGATAATAGGATCCTTATATTAAATAAACTGACAAATAATTATACTTAGCTGACAGGGACATTTTGTTCGACTGTTCCAGCAAAATTGAACTTTATTAATTTCGCTGGCCTTGGACGTGCCTCGGACAAATATCCGAGGCCAGAGGGTCCGAGACCAAGGCCAAGGCCAAGGATTGGTCATCCGAGACCGAGACCGAGGCCATCAAAAGTGGCTCCGAGGCCGGCCTCGAGGACGAGGCCGGCCTCGAGGACTCCAACACTGGTATTTAGTATGTTGTACAATTTCAAGTTGTGAATCATATAAAGATACAGAAAAAAAATTCTTTTCTCAAAGTTTCATCACCTGATCTAGTAACTAGACTAGCATTTGATTTATCAATATTCAATACCAGTTTATTTGCATTGTACCATTCTCTAACATTAACTAGTATTTCATTCATAGTATTATTTACATTATTAATATTGTCATCGCTTACATAAATCACTGTATCATCTGCATACATCGTACATCTTCCATTTCTTACATGCATAGGGAGGTCATTTACAAAAACCATAAATAGCAGCGGCCCAAGAGTAGACCCTTGAGGCACGCCTATATTAACATCAACCGAACTAGACAATGCATTTTTGAAGAAAACACTCTGAGTTCTATTAAATAAATATGATTTGAACCACAGTTGTTCCACATCATGAACACCATATTTCTTTAACTTTTGTAACAATATATCATGATTTATGGAGTAAAAGCATTTAGCTATGTCCAGGAAACAGACGCCAGTTAACAGTTTATCATCAATATTCTGAAGCCATTCATCTATAGTTGTATGTAAACAGTTCGTGGTAGAGTGAAATTTACGATATGCATATTGATCAAGTGTTATAAATTGATAACTAATCATAAAAGACATAAATTGACATTGAACAATTTTTTCAATAAGCTTAGAAATATGGCTCAATACAGAAATTGGCCTGAAATTAACAGCATCATCTTTGTCACCTTTACCTTTATATATAGGAGTGATTCAGCAGGAGACGGAAGCAGCCATCTTTCAATAGGTGCTAAAGGTTAATATGTAACAGTTCATTCGCATCTGTGACAGTACCTTTCAGCATTGTCCTGTGGTTTTCGGCAGATAGAAAATTAAGCCATGCATCATAGTGCTCAGCTAAGAATTCTGGCAAGGAGCTTAAGCAATCAGTTGAGCTCCAAATCAAATTCATTTGAAGATTTTATAATCCACAATCAAAATAATAATCAAATGCCTATTGGGGAAATCCTGACCTCAGATGATGTGAAAGTTGTCATTAAAGGAGGATATGCATCTTGGGCTTGGCTTGACTTCACTCCTGAAAGTCTGAATTATAAAGCTGCATCCGTGTCAAATTTATGAAGGAGTTAATATTTGATAATAAATTCTACAGTACATCACATAATTAAAAAATAATATATTTTCTAAAAATGTCTCTAAATATTGGTTGGCCACTTAAAAATATACATTGTCAATCGCAACATAAGCTTATCATTTAAAACCAATGAAAATTCATGTTGGAAATCTTTCATTATCTGTGATATAAATAACCTTAGTGGCAATGTTTGATGTTTTTTTCTGAAGAATTGACCGGACAACCTTGCAAGTGTGGAGGTTTTTATCTCAGTAGTAGGTTTACAGGACGTGACATCTTCAAAATTCCATCAACTTGATTATAAGGCACATATTATCCGAGACATGCAGTATACAAAGATGTCAGGGATACATAGCAGCACTAGGGCAGAAGCTTCACAGTTCGACCACAGCCTTGCTTTTCAGGTTTCTCTCATCACATACTACATCCGGCTGCCTATGATCAATACAAAAAGACGCCAGAAGAAAGATTGGTGTTAAAGTAATGGCAATGGAAATACTATTTTATTTTTATTTTGAGATCCACGAAAAGCTGTTTTGGTACAACTTAGCTCAAAAGCATACATGCGCCTACATCATTTAGAAATTTATGGTAAAAAGATATGTTGCCACAATGTGAATACAATGTTGAGAACTGTTTTTACCAGCTGTCACAACATTACCACAATGTTAGATGTTGACGTCATATCTGGATCGACATTACTTCAAAACGTTATGAAAACGTCACTTACCAAACAATTCTATGTAATTTTCACCTATTTTGAGACGTCAGATGTGCCAATCAGGAATTCATCTACTGCAATCAATGTCGATCATGTTATTTACGCTCATGCCACAATAATCATCCTCAATATCACACAGCTATCAATCATTCTTGTTTGGTCATTAACTTGGATTGGGTTAATGTACTGGCCAATGGTCCATGCGGCTGTAAGTCAATCTATTAACCAATATGTTAGTCATCTGTCACAGCATATTAGTAACAGTAGTTTGGTGAATCAAGCAAGAGCTGGTCTCAATTCCTACATCTCTTATATTAAAATGATAACGTACGGGATTTATCTCAAGTTATACTCAATGTCTGGTCTTCTAATTTTCACCATGCCTTCCTGTGCCCTTCAAGGCAGAACTCTCCCCTTTTCAAGGTCATTGCACTTTTTTAAATGCCCTAATTAATTATGATTAGCTTTTACCTGTTTCCTACATTATACACAAGAGGGCAGCACCTGCAACCTCTCTCCCACTATCTTCTAATTTGCGATCTGTGTCTCTAAACCTACACAGGGACAACTCTACTCTTTTCAAGTCCATCCCAGTATCCTGTTCCCTTCAATCTACGGGCAACTTCCTAGTATTATTTAAAAGGCAAGAGATATTGAGTGGTTACCACCAATGCCGATTCATTGCCTAGTGAATTTCTGTGCCACTTATAACACCCTGAGTCAGCCAAGTATAGTATTCTTACAAGGTCAGAGTACTACACAATCAATAAACTGGGGTCTCAAGGAGTATACCAGGGATGTATACTGCACCTATACTCACGATGTCACCTCAAAGTATACTCCTTTTAAGATTGATATCTATACACAGTGTATAGAACATGTAAGCTTAGGCTAAGTAAAATTTGTTCACTTATCAAATAACTGAGATGATTATTGAAATTTTTGAAAGATACCTTTGTTAACTCTCTTGCTTTTGTAAATACCGATAATAAAATTCACTGTGCAGTGGACAACAAGGCTTTGTTTCTGGACGAAATATTCGCCTTGTTTCTCATTTGTTAGTTTTCTTGACATATTTACTTCAGATTGCATCCGGAATATAATGTGAGAAAACTGCAGGTGATAAGACCATTAAGGCAATTTGTAAGTTCTTCTACAAGGTTGGTGTTACAAATTGACCAAGTGGTAGAGATACAACATCCAAGGTTAGAATAAGACACCGTTATAGTAACTGTTAAGGTCTAAGAAATAAACTGAAGGACAAAAATAAGTTATCACTTTTTAATAAGGACCTTCTAAAAAGGCAGATCTGCAGTGACAACCCTTGATCAAGACAGACACAACATCCTTCAGAATCTTGGTGACTATTTCAGGACCGTTTCAAGACTGCCACATCCACAGCTGCTTAAATTCCAGGCACTCACAAAACCCGAGAGTGAGTTCCAAAACCATTATGAGATGGGTCGCTAAGCAATGTAATGAGGCCTGGTAGCCAGACATTCATTCAAAAGGCCTGCTTTAACAGATCGGTGAACTCTGTTTTCTGACCTTCTGATGTTTATTGATTATTGCAGTGAAAGGGGTCAGCCCAAACCTTGTTTGATCTGATTTGTTGAACAAATATAGAATTTCAAACTGTTTTCATGGGCCATCCTGGTATTTTTCCTCCAGGACTTCATACCATAGTATCCTAAAAAGGTGATAACTTATTTTTGTCCGTCCGTTTATATATATCGTCTTTCACCATAAATTTTTAAAAGACCCAAACCATTACACAATTATATATCTTCATGAAGGACAATGTCACCTGAAAAGAAATGATGATTTGTGGTGTGATGAAAAGTTATAAAGACTCTTGAAAATGATATTCAGAACTCTAAACAAATAAAGCTCACACGAACCTTTTTAAAATTGGTTCTAGGGCTTGTCCTTCGAATCATTCAAAGTACGGGTTTTCTAAATACTTACAGCTGATATGTTATGAAGGCAGCAGGTTTTGGGAAAACCATATATACATGTATATATATATTATTTCAAATTTTTGTTATTTCCAAAAACCAATTTTGTCCAAAATTTTGAGGGGTGAAGTATGAACCTTATATATTTCTTGTATGTATGGTGAACTATTATGATTACTAAATAAAGGGCAAAACCAGGAAAAATTACAACTTCCCCTCCCCCTTCTCTTTTGACTTTTTGAAGGATTTCAACTAAATTAAACACTAAAATTTCATTTCTCTTGACGGCCACATTTTCATGGTAAAAAAATCTAAATATGATATTATTTGATACATACTTGCCAATTGTATATATTGGAATCACACCAATCCCATGAAAAATATAAGTTTTAAACAGATCTATCTGGGTCCTTAAAAACTCATATAGATCAGGCTTGCTAGCTAAAGCAACTACAAAGTTATGGATGCTGATTATATTTTCTGCCAAAAATATATTCAGCCAACTTACTGATAGTCTCACTCGCAGGATTCCTCCTCGCTTTTTATGTCAGAATTAGTTGCTGACAGAATTATTTAAACATTTTAATCATTGGCAAAGAGCTTTCAACAAAATATTTTTTTAACAGGAAACACCTGATTTCTGTGGTTTTTAAGCCATCTTCTTTATCAGTCATACTCAAAAACCATCTTCACAGACCACTTTACCTGCCCAGGCTTACCTAAAAATTTAGGTGTTGAAGTGGCTTGGAACTGTGAGGCTGTAAGGACTACACATTTTAGGAGGTTCTTCCTTCAAAAGTTTCTATAACCTTGCACCTTTCCCAAAGTTCTGTGTGTGTGTATGATATCGGACGCAGCCTAAATTGTATGTACATTTACGTGTCTAATTTTTGTTCAGGGTATTACATTTCACGAATTGTTCAGATAGGAAAAAAAGGTAATGGTGGTTTTTTTTATCAGACAATGAAGAATGTTAAAATCAAGCAGGGTTCGGACTCCTAGATAAAATACTAGTTATTCCAGAGCCTATCACTTGTCTGCAATGTCACCTCCATCTGGCCCCTGTCAACTGAAGTGCCACTGGTTACTCAGCTACCTTGCAAGTCAACCAACAAAAGAGATTTTGAAATGCCAGATAATACAGACATCATAATAGATATGCAAAGAGCAAAGTTGTATAAAAGTATTGACCATTAATATCATTGATATTTCCCGTCACCTTAAGGAAGAGCTGCAGATTGCCTTACATTTTGGTGCATAATATTGACATAATGGTTGTATATAATGGTTGTATACAATGCTCTACTTATGTTCAAAATTGTTCATAGTTTTCTCTCCATGCATTACTTCCCGGAGGACTTCATTAATGTACTTGTTATTATTTCAGCAACATATATGTCTTTATGGTATAGTTTTCAGGATCAACAAGATCACTAATTCACCGTTAGTCTATAATACTGAAGCTAAATAGGAGCTTGTGTCATTTTATAACCATGCATTAGCCTACCCTCTGCTAGTTTGTAAGTACATGTATTGTATATAGAATGATGAAGCCTTTGCTAAGTGTTCTCGATTCAGCTTTACTCAATGCTGATGCAGTAATTAATGATCAGCAAATTTATATTGCAACTAGACCAGTACAGTGTATTCTGCTCTTTTCCTGGAGAATTCCTCTAAGCTACATATACTGCTTGGCATATATGTATGCTGTATTTCAGCACTTTAAGGTCTCTTTAGTTAATTGTCATGCAGAGAGCTCTGTAACCAGTGAGGTGACAGAGGCCAGATGGGGAGGAAGCCAGACAAGTAGTGAGAACCTATTATGTATCTGGTATTTTTGGTAGCGCCACTTCTTGGGCTGGCTCATCTGTAATGGTAATACGTGTACTGCAAATTACAGCCATATTATATAGATGGTGGAATTGGTGGATGGTGAGGAGACCATATTGAGTTTATTAACTGAAGCAGTAATATTATCCACCAAATATTCTGCACAAAATTTTCAGACTTAAACATATCTTTTTTGTATCGATATCTTAATCTGTAAAAAAACTTACATGTAAGTATACTTCACAGTACATCGATTCATCAAGGTTCGGAAAATTTAGTGCGAAACATTTTCCGTGTGTAACGTCATCAAAAATTGTGTACAATCTCAGGAGGGGACAAAATGCAAAACTTGGCCTAAAATCCTTAATAAACATCCGATTTTCAAAATTTAAAAACCTACATATATCAAATCAACTCCTCCGAATTCAATGTACTTATTCATTTTCCTCTATTTGCAATATTAACTTCGCAAAAAAGCTTTTCGGCGCATTACGCAGCAATGATGCAAAGTTCCAGTGACCAACCAGTGGCAGATTCATGATTTTTTTTTTTTGGTGGGGGGGGAGGTATTTTTCAGGCCTGACATCACACACTATTAAATAGTACTGAAAAATTAACAAACTAATATCCAAACAGGTGATTTTAAACATATATCAGAAGTTTTTTTAATTTTTTATACAAATCCTTGTTTATTTATATATATTTTCACGAAACAAGGGGCGGGGCTCTGGATTTTTCTAAGGGTATTTATTTCATAGAAATGCCTACTTCAAGATATTAAAACCTTTTATTACATGCCACATACCCTCAGGTTCATGGTAAGATCGATACAGTACCCTTTTTTAAGGGTACTTTTCTTGTTATTAAAGTAAATAAGCAAGCTGATTCCAATTGTTCATATGAAATTCACTTGATTTTTCCTGGTATATACGATGGTGACATTCTTAAAATAATAGACCGACATTTCAAGAAGTTAGTTTTCCTCTCACTCCAGGCCTGTCTTTAAATTACACGCAATTAAGTGCATGGTTGCTGCTAAGAGCATAGGGGTACGCCAACATCACTTTCCACTAGCCAATATTAAGGAGTGTACTAGCATTGAGTCATTTAAAAATGCTTTAAAGAGATGGGATGGACCTTAGTGTAGTTGTAGTCTATGTTCTCTATAAAAGATCTGTGATATCAATTTTATTTATGTATTTACGTATGTGGCTGATTGCTTGATTTTAGTCTCTTTAAATTTTATGAGCATGTTTTTCTGATTTTATCATCTACTTATTTGTCATTATTTAGTTGTTTGTTTTATTGTTGTTGTTCTTATTGGTCGAATAATAGCTCATTGAGCTAATTGTTATTGTTTTTTGCTCGACTTAAAATAAAATTTTATTCTATTCTATTCTATTCTATAATAACACTTTTAAGACACCAATATCATTATTTATTGGCATGTCATGTGACTGATCTCTTTAAAATGTTGATGCAGAATATAATATTATATTATAGGCTGAGTTGCATGTTGCACATAACTCACAACTTGATATCCAATAAATCACTTGGTGAAACTAAAACCAACTTGATAGCACTTTCGTGAAATCACCGGCAAGCTGTTGGAACCTTCACCGGCAAACTGTTCGAACCTTCAAATATTCATGAAATGTCTCAGTGTATTACCCATGATCCACGAGGTATTTGTTCCGCTACAGCAGAAGCTGCAACCCTTGCATACAAATAAATCTGTGTCCTTGGGTTTTAGGTTTACCATTCAATGTTATTTTCACTGTTGTCCAAAAAAAATTACATGTAGGAACATGTAATATTTAGCACACTGTCTCTCTCAGGACTCAAGATATCTCCAACTCGATCGTGGAGTACATCTCAAAATTCCACCATACCCATTTGGTTTTATTATAATACTATACACCAGTGGCATTCTGAACATGTGTAAGTTTGCTGATAACTCCAGTTCGTGTGGGACCCTGTGATTAATCAAGGAAACTGAAATTACATAAATACATTTCATAGCCATGCACCATGTTTCCCATCTAAAACACAGAATATCAGCTACGTTTGTTTGACAAGCATAGGATGTTTGTTTAAACATATTACAATTGTCATGAAATGCTGCAATATGGTTATAGAGATGGAACCGGAAATATTAGTTTTGGCCAAAAAAAAAATGCATTCCCCTTCTGTTATGGTAAGTGAAACTGGTGATGCTTTGCGACTGGGTCACTGCCAAACCTTGTGCGTAACCACGCTTTACACAGTGTGCAGGTAAAACCTGTTGTTCTCAGACATTACTGAGTCAATGTTTTTTACTTCGACTGCAAAAGAAAATGTCTCGTCCTTTTATATAACTCAGGAAAAATAAGCTGGGTTGATATGTTAAGATATTTACAGACTCTATATT
The DNA here is from genome assembly GCA_026936325.1 of Platynereis dumerilii. Taxonomy (NCBI): domain Eukaryota; kingdom Metazoa; phylum Annelida; class Polychaeta; order Phyllodocida; family Nereididae; genus Platynereis; species Platynereis dumerilii. The sequence continues at coordinate 56,558,984 of JAPTHN010000003.1, forward strand.
AGTTGGTTCTTGTCCAATATTGGCATCTAAAACGAAGTGGTCTGACTATCTTAAAAGCTATGAAAGAACCAAAATAACTTCTCCAAGGAAGAAATTCAATATCACTTTTTTTTTACTTCTCTGCACCAGTGGCGTAGCCAGGGGGGCAAGGTGAGGCAATTGCCCCCCCCTGTGGCTGCTCTTGCCCCCCCTCTTGCCCCCCCCCCTCTGGCTTTGGAGTAAAATAAAATGAAATTAGTCTGAAATGTCCAGTGCTTGACCTGGTTTTACTATTCTGCTTAGGATGGCCTCTACCAAATAGTATTTCAAACACTGACCTAATTATTTAGCGGGCCAGGCGACTGGTGGAGCCGAAAAATGCAGGGCCTTGAAACACCAACTGAACTCTCACGAATTTCACAAATTTATTCAACCATACAGTGAGGCTCTGTAAAATTGCACTGACAATCCTAGCGTCCAGTGCTTCTGGTGAGCGAAGCTTCTCTGTCATGAACAGGACAAAAACCTTTGTGAAAATTCAATGGCAGATGAGAGGCTCTCAAACCTAAGAGCATCCATATTGAATGACAAAGGTCAAATTCATTTGATTTGGATGAGATATTTCAAACAGGATCATGCTTCTTAACTCATATCAGAGACTCATGTTGCTACATTGAAATTTAGTGTCTCTATTTCAGGCCTCCTAGAACTCCTACTTTTCCTACCTTTTTTAGAAATCATCCTACTTTTCCTTTTTGGCCAATCCTACTTTTTTTAAATTCAGAAATGGTAAATTTAGTGAAGTGGCAAATCTTGTCTCTTCATAGGACAAAGTTCAAGCTTGGAGTCAGAGATGTCACATATTTGACTGAAAAAAATCTTAAGGCTCATTGTACATTCTTTCGACAAGGTTTGGGACTTATCTTGAAGGAAAAAATTGTGTACTTTAAATGAAGGCGTCAAAAATGAAGACAATATCTTGTCCCTTTGTCTTGTTTTTTTTGCAAAATGTGACTAAAACAGGCTCCTACATGACCACAATTGATGATCCAAATTTTTTGGCCAAACTCCTTTTTTTTTTCTGGAGGGCTGTTAGGAGGCCTGCTATTGTTATTACACTGCTCTGTTCTAATTAAGGATCGAGACAGTTTTTTTATTATTCTATATGACACTCATTACATTCCTATAATACATTTATGAATAGTTTATAGGCCTAGTCTGATGAAAAATCATGCAATTTTTCTATTCTAGTGTGATGATATTGCTAAGATGATGATTGCTATGTGATGAGCATTATAACTTACTGTTTCTTGTTCAAGACTGAAAGAATATTTTCATTGATAACAGAATTCTTGTTTTGATAAAAAATGTCACTTTTCTGACGTTTTTCTATGGTGTTTTCTTCATCTATGGATCCAATCATCTAGATTCAATATTTAGTGGCATTCAGAATGGTTTTGCATTGAAATTTGATTTTTCAAACAACCATTTTGAGTCTAAAAAACCAATTTTGTCGTAAATTTTTTAAAGTGCATATGGTTCACGTTTACATTTGAAAGTGAATCAATTATGGCCTTTGGTGTATTACATTTCTCAGACCTTAACTATCAGTGTGGTTTATTTTTCTTTTAGATGTTATATCTCTTCACCTTGGCTTATTTGTGACACCAACCTTCTGGAACATGGACCAAGCTACCATAATGACGTGATCACCTGCAATTTTCTCATATTATGTTCCGGATGCAACCACAACATATATCAACAAATTACCTGAAACTGAAGACAGGCAAGCCGGATATAAACCCAGCCTTGTCGTCCACATGACAAGTAGAATTCTGTATTTGTCTCAAGCAAAAGAAAGGAAACATTTAAGAAGAGTTCCTGTGCAAATGCCGCTAAGAAATTTAAGCCAACTTTTGGACAATGATTCCTTGAATGATTGAGTGATGTGGTTGCACAAGTCCTATCATTTGACATACACTCTTAACAAAAAGGTTTTAGATTGAACCTGTAAGGGTTCTATAAGGTGGTATATATAAGGAAGCCTAAAAGGTTCATTACTCGACTTTAATAAGGTTCCAAACAAAAACAACATTTCGATTATCCAGCTGCACTGAACTCCCACAATTGATCCCCTTACTAAAGTTGGGAGCATAAGGGGGTTCTATCATAGGGCCTTCCCACCAAGTATTGAACCTTTTTATTTCAATGAATCCCTAAACAAATTTAGGACATTTTTTGGCTGTGGATTCGTTATGTATACCATCAAGAACCTTTTGCGATAAGAGTGTAGCTTGTTGTTTAAAGTAATGATAATCTGTCCGTTGTCACAACCTACAAACAACAAGTTTGTTGACTCAAAGGAATTGTGCAACCATGGCCTCTCACTAAATCGTTTTAGCTGATTAAAATTATAATAATGTCGGTCACCACTCAATATCTCTTGCCTCTTTCATGCATGGGCTCTGCGACCACTTCACATCTATTATTTCTCTTGATTCACTTCTTCCAATAACCAATACTCTACTGTTGCTAATAAGCTCGACAAATGACAAACATATTGGTTGATAGATTGACCTAGCTGTATGGACCATTGGTCAGTACTTGAATGCATTGCCTAGTTATTGACTAAACAGGAATGATTGATGGTTGTGCAATATTGAGAATGATTACTGTGGCAAGTGAGTTAATAACAGGATCACAGAAGACGAATTGTTCATGCGCATGTTTATTAAGGCTTGCCATACAATGCCGTAGAAGTGCCCCTCAACGTGTCTCTTCTAATCAATTAACTTTCACCCTTTTCTCAGTTAATTTCAGCATATTCTCTGTTCCTAACAGACCAGCTTCTGCTGTCATGTATTCATTCTTCTATGAGACACTATGTCTTAGTTCAGTAGTTAGGGGACCACCATTTCTTCTTAAGAATTTTTTTAAAAATAAATAATTTCTTGTTCAGTTATGGTGAAATAAATCAATTCTTTCCAGGCAGTCTTGAAATGGCTAATTAATTTCTGGTGGGGGTTTTTCGAAGAAGGCGATGCTTGGTTTAGGTGCACTTGATATAAATTGTCACAGATGCCGTTACCGTGAAATAAATAATATCCCGCTTAGGAAAACTCCAACCCCCCTCTAGATTATTTAATGGTCGACCCTTGATCAGATACAGCTTTAATTTGTATCAATAGCTCAATTTACAGTGTCTAATTTTGTTCATTTTCATTTCATATAATTTATTTTGAATTTGTTTCGGAACACCTGCCTCTTGCTATCAATCTTGTACTTGAAGTCAAAATGAGATCATCATTTTCACTGTGTAACATCTGCTTCTCATGTATTCTTATCTATAGCAGCCGAAAGAAAGTGACATGAGAAACCGGAAGAGCTCAACTGCAGTCGACAGATGAAACTTCTAGATGTATGCTGTCATCTTTGTGTGCTGCATGTCTCAGACAATATGTGGTTTAATCAAGTTGATGGAATGTTAACAATGTCACGTTTGCAGACATACTCCTCTAATGAAAAACCCAAGAACTTATAAGGTTTTTCAGTCAATTCCAAAGAAAAACATCTAAGATTGCCTGTAAGGTTAATTATATCATGAATAAGGAAAGATTTATAGTCTGCATTTTGTCCCCTATTATTCACCGGGATGACACACTCTTTGATGTGGATAATAATACAAGAGAAGGTTATACGATCTACAATAGCCATAAGCGAAATTCTAATTGGAAAATGCAGACCTTGGTGGTTGTTTTAAGTCCCTAGATCACAACTGATGTATTTCCTTTCTAATTTGCGGTGGATTGTAGAATTTTTAATCATTAACTTTTAAGTTCAATGCAGATGAAGTTAATAAGTTTCAGAATAGCTGTGAGGCCAAAGATGCATATTATCCTTTAGTGACAACATATGCGTAGGAGAGACAGCATATGCGTAGGAGAGGTGATCTTTTTGGAGCGCAGGCCATAATTTGGTAAATTTATGGGGCTTTCTGTCCATTTTTTCAGATCTTAGCACAAAATCTTGTAAATTCTTAACTGCTTAAGGTTGTCAGAAATTTAGGTGGGCAGCTATGAATCAGTTTTCCCATTAGCTTGCAATAAGCATTTTCACTCAATAAGCATCAGACAATCATTTAATTTCAGAATTAGAAAATCTTCAAATGAATTTGATTTGTAGCTCAGCTGCCATTCTTAGCTGCTGAGAATCATGGCTCAATTTCCGGTCTTTTTGGAAACCATAAGGCAGGCTGTGAATGCATTGTCATGTGCACAAGCCTATTTACTGAGTCTGTCTGGGAGACATACTAAGATGCTTGGCTGATTTACACAGAGAAAAGGTATGCAAAAAGCGAACTTGTGGGGATATGGTATTTATTTTATAGACTTCTGGCTACTGTCAAGCAGTTTTCTTTCAACAAACTTACCAGAGGAAAGGGCTGAGCAGCCTATGAATGTTTACCAGATTTCAAGCTAATGACAGTACCGGAAATATAGCATGCCAGTAGTGGATAGTTATCTAAAAAATATATCAAAAATAGATTCAAATTCAGTTCAAATTCAGTTTATTGGAGCATATTGTACATGTGTACACAATTGGCTGGCTGACGGAAGGTGGTGTATTTGCCACTTGCAACAATAATCACTAATTTATTGCCACAGAAACAAAACTAGCAACCAATTTGCAAAAAGGCAGTTATATCAGTTTTAGCCAGGCTGTGATTATTCAGCCATATAGCAATCACTGCTGCCAGCTTGACTATCAGTAATTCACAGCCTTTTCATCAATTGTAGTAGTTGTTTTCACATACTTAGCATTTTCCCTATCTCACAAATATTTTGGAATTCTTGGAAAGATTAAAAACCTCAAATATTCAAAGGATATTGTGATATGGTTCACTGTAAAAGCTATAGTATAATAGAACTCTACAAGTAGGCCATCCGGAAATTTCTGTGAAAATACCCTAAACAGTTTGTGATTGCCAGGTTCTGTGATGCTTGAGCTATTTGAGAGTTGCCAAAGAATATATTTTATAAATGTTATGCTCTTCTAACTTCGATTAATGAAATGTCTATTACAAATGCAGTGAAAAATATGAGGAAAAGAGTGCACTGGCCCTAGATTAGATCTTCTAGATCATACAACATTAGAAACTGCTGGATACTGAGGCAACACTGTATACTTTATCCCTGAAATTCAATTTGGAGGAAACTTTATCAACTTTATTTATGATAGTGCCCTGTGGGCCAGAATAAAAAGAAATGGTAACCAACTGCTCCTGATACTCTTATCTACAGTGCCACCCTAATTATCAAAAACCTTGACCCTTACCCAACTCGGACTACAGCGTAGAAATTGGATGCCATTGTTATTCCACATGCCTCACATATCGGCCTTTATGACCCAATATGTTTTCCTCTCATCGGATGAAAATTCATGCTTCCACAAGCAGTTTTTTTGAGGATGTTTGGCATTGATCCAATGGCTCAATATCATGCGTTTCACTTACTTACAGGCAGAACTGTAGTTATTTAAGAGTATTTTGTTTTTTTGAAAGAGAAAAATCAATACGACCAAGTGAATGGATTTTTGCTCCAAGTGGGGTATATAATATAGGCCTACTTCATGTTCTCTTGAAGTGGATTAAGTGGATTCTACATGGAAGATTGTTTCTCTTAGTTGGTTTAAACTACGCAGTTAGTAAAAGAAACACATGGAATTTCGCAGAGTGAGAAATGATGTGACAAAACAGGCTGGCTAAGTAATAATTCTAACTTCAAAAACCATTTTGATGACGAAAGTTTATGCAGTAAAATGAGCTCTGCAAACATTTTTGGTGTTACCAATGCTGCGATCGAGTGGCTAAGTTTTGGTGTTACCAATGCTACGATCGAGTGGCTAAAAGCAGCCTTCGGACTCGTGTTGTATTCTTCCGCGACCTGACATTCATGAGGTTCATTGCTGTGAACCACACTCCAATTAAGTTTTATCATAGAACAAGTAACATTTCAATTCAACCGCAGATATAGCTGATTGATGATTCTGAACATTTTTCAATGCCATACAAAGAACATACAAAGCAAGCTATATAAAGATAATAACCATTGTGGCAACAAGGTACAGTTTTATGAAAAAGAAGGAGGGGAGATTAAGCTTCACAAATTGAAAGGAAGTTTTAACAGAATTTTCATTCAAATTGTCTGCTAGATCGAATAGCAAATGATAAATTTCAATTGTAAAATGAGCTGCTCACATGTTATGCGATCTCTCAAAGCCGCGAGCTCTAAAACTGTTTCAGCTACTATTAGCAGCTACAACAGCCAGACACAATAATAAGAGAAAAAGCTTTACGTTAGCACAAAGGTGCACAGTGCACTATGTTCCATAGGGTGGGGTCTTTTAATTGTCTCAATGTAGGGAACTGAGTACAAGACACCCTCCAGCTTCATGTGACAAGGGTTGAAAAAGTGCTCTCAACCAAAAGGCCATGGGGTACCTCATGTAGTAGGCTCAAGTCCAATATACGGATAAGAAGTTCCTGAGGGACTGTTTACTTCATAAAATCATTGCGTCACAACCGTTGTCATGACGTCACATGGGGGCTGCCGCCCCCACACCCCCGCTGATTGGTTGAAATTGTTGTTGTGATGACGTCATCAGCCAAACAACACACTTATTGTTACACTTGGAACTATTTGGTCCTTATATTGGACTTGAACCATGTAGTATTGGGAAAATATTAAGTTTATTCATTGACCTGTCTCAATCTTTAATATGGAGTGAAAACGGCAAAAAGAGATCCTTCGGGGACATTGCCGATTTGAAAGTTCAGCTTCTAGGTTCTGTGGCTATGCTTTTTTTAAAAATAGAATTAACACAATATCCCTCAAAACAACCTTTTGATATCACAATGGAAAATAGTAGAACTTTTGCGTTTGAAATGAAAATCTGCAGGCTTTTTGTGAATTTTGTCAGTTGAAGGAAACTCGGGCTACCTTTCAAGATGTTTCTAAATATTCTGCCAACAAATGGCCATATTCAGGGGCAAAGTGTTTATCAAGAATTCTGATGCAGAATCATCAAATAACTTTTTTGTCTTTCCTCCTCTTCCTTACAGAATTTGATGCAATCTGCTCAACCTAGAACTATAACAAAATATTCAACATCAATGACAGCTCACCTAATTTCTTAATCGTCTATGCATTAACTATTCAATTTTTAAGAAAGCATTGCCATGGTTGCAAGAAATAGATTCAGCTACTTAGAGCACAGAAGAAAGGGGATGCTATCCAGCAACCAAGTAAATGATTGTGTTCGTTAACATTTGGTTCGCAAATTGATCTTGTGAATAATGTCAATGATTGGAAGCATTTGTTTGTGTCAACATTGAACTAAACTGACATAGCTTGTAGTTTATAAGTCTTCTTGCCATCTCGCCAATTATAAATGCCAGCCACCAAAACATTTTTACCTTCAGCGAACGAAGTTCGAAGAAGGTATTGTAATCACTTGGGTAAAAATGTTGTCCGTCCGCCGGGCGGGCGGGCGGGCGGGCGGGCGGTCGGGCGGCGGGCGGATAGATCGTTTCCGGGCCAGCACTCGGCCTCTATTGAGTGTACATGGATGAAATTTGGTACACATATAGCCTGTATGGTCTTGTTGTGCCTTTTGATGGTCTAATTGATAGATATTCAATACCTTTTGAAATAATTGAGAAAATATAAAAATTATTTTTGTTCGTTTCCGGGCCAAATCTCAGTCACTATTGCATGTGCACTTATGAAATTTGGTACAGATGTGGCCTATATGGTCTAGTTGTGCCTTTTGATGGTCTCATTGATGGATATTTTATACCTTTTGCAAAAATTTGGAAAATAGAAAAATATGTATTTTTTGGTTCTTTGGGCTGAGACTCGGTCACTATTGCATGTAAATGGATAAGGTTTGGTACGCACATGGCCCATAAGGTCTTGTTGTGCTCTTTGAAAGATCTGGTGGAAAATATTAAATGCTATGTGAAATATTTAAAAAAAAAGAGAAAAAATAATTTTTTTGATTCTGGCCCAAGACTTGGTCACTATTGCATGTACATGGATAAAGTTTGGTACACAAATGACTTATGTGGTATAGTTGTGCCTTTTCATGGTCTGACTGATACATATTCTATACTTTTTGTAATATTGAGAAAAAATATTAGAAATACTTATTTTCTTATTGGTGCCAAAACGTGCCCACTATTGCATATACAGCAATGCCATTTCCTACACGTATCACCTATAAAATGTAGCAGTGCTTTTTGACTTGTATTTAACACTTTTTGAATGATTGGAAAAACATTGTACATGCATAAAATCGTACCATAATATAAGTAAATAAGTATAATAAGGCCTTTCCCTGTTTTTGCAAACCCTGGCAAGCACACAGGTAGATCGCAGGGCAGCAGCCAAATAACAGATAATAGAACGCCGTTACTCGACCACTGTTGCATACCTATAATATACGGAATTTGGTAAACACGCCAATTTTATGATGTAATGTAATCTTCTAAATGTGTTATTCGCTGAAGGTTTGCTTCTGCGCAGCCTATGTTTTATTATGCATCTTGCAAATCAGCATTCTCTTATCAATACTCAGTCCTTCACATGTGTTCTTGCATGAAGGATGACGAAACAAGAATTTGCCTTGTTTCTTTTTTCTGAACTCCCGTGCGAGCGTACGTACCAAATTTTATCCCACTTTCATCTCCAGTAACAGATCAGAATACTTCTGCTGATCTTTTGTTTGAATAAGGAAGTTCTGAATTCGGTTTTACTTATGGTGTTGCCTGTACAGTGTACATGTATTTTCTTATTATTCCAAGGATAGGCCCAACAGTGCATATAGCTTACCTTTTAGCAACAGGAAAGTATTGATACATGCATGAACCTTTGCATTTGGCATTAGAGAATACTGATCTCTGCGTAGAAGTCGTGGAAACATTTTCTTTCACAACAAAATCAATGACGAGTCTAATTTGGTCCAGCCAAATCATTAAAAGGGCAAATGATTAAATGCTTGTAATCAGTGTAATCTATTTTGATTACAAGTTGACTTCAATCAGTCTATCTACACGTACTGAACTTTAATGAATAGTGGGCTGGGTGACATGCAAGGAACCTTGTGCTTATATTAAACATTTGACCCACAATGATCAGACCTCCAAACAGCAAATTTAGGAGGCAAATCAGCTTATAAAGGTGTTTACTTCCAGTTTCCAAACACACATCAGACAATTTTGTTGAAATGCAATTTCATTTCTGGAACATAATGTATGTTCTCCAACCAAGTGTTATGTTCCAACTATCTTTGAAGATTTTTATGCAGCAGATTCACACTGTACCACCAGTAGCACTACTCAGAACTACACACTCTTTTGCCCTTTCTCTCAAGTTTGGAGCTTAGGGTTCTATCATAGGGCCTTCCCACCAAGTATTGAACCTTTTCAATTGAATTGAACCCTAAACAAATTTATAACTTTTTTGGCTGTGGGTTCTTCATGTATCCATGCGATTAGAGTATAGCTTGTTGTTTTAAATAATGATAATCGGTCCGTTGTCATAACTTACAAACAACAAGTTTGTTGTCCTGAAGGAATTGTTCAACCCTCTTACTCTTGAAATCATTTCAGCTGACTCAAAATTCAAATTTTACAATGTTGGTTACCAATCAATAATTGCTTGCCTCTTTCATACATGCATATGGGCTCTGTGACCACCTCTCATCTATATTCCTCTTGATTCACTTCTTCCAATAACCAATACTCTACTGTAACTAACAAGCTCTGACAAATGACAAACATATATTGGTTGATAGATTGACTTATATCTCTATGGACCATCGGTCAGTACCTGAATGCATTGCTGACTTATTGACAAAACAGGAAAGATGGATGGTTGTGTGATATTGAGAATGACTACTGTGGCAAGTGCAGTAATAACATGATCACAGCAGATGAATTACTCATGCGTATGTTTATTAAAGTTAACTGTAGAAGAACCTCTCAGCGTTTCACTTCTAATCCATAAACTTTCACCCTTTTAAAAAGTCTCTGTAAATTTCAGTATAATTATTCTCTGTTCCTAACTCCCCCCCCCCCGCCCCGCTTCTGCCATCATGAATTCAATTCATTCTTTTATGAGAGGCCTTGTCTTAGTGCAGTAGTCATCAGCTACAGCTTCAATTTGTTTCAATAGTTCTATTTATAGTATCTAATTTTTTTTAAATTTCATGTTTTATTATCTAGATTGTTATTTTGAACTCTTTTAAGAACACTAGCCTCTGGCTATCAATCTTGTAATTCAAGTCAAAATCATCATGGTCATTGTCATTTCTCTTAATAAGCGTTCTAATATATTTTTATCTCTAGCAGCTGGAAGTAAGTGACAAGAGAAACTCAAAGAGTCGAACTACAGTCTACAGGTCTGTGCAACTTCAACACACAAGCTGTCATACACCTACAACGTCTTTGTGTGCTGCATGTCTCTGATAATATGCGCCTTAATCAAGTTGATGGAATGTTAACGATGTCACGTTTTCCATACCAGCTCCTCTAAGGAAAAACCCAAGACCTTGTAAGGTTTTTTAGTCAATTCCACAGAAAAACATCCAAGATTGCCTGTGAGCTGTGACGTCAATTATATCATGAATAATGAAACATTTCTAGTCTGCGTTTTGTCCCTACTATTCAGTCGGATGACAGACCTTTTGGATAAACATGCAGGAGAAAGTTAAACAACCCACAAGTAAATGCATACCTTGGTGGTTTTTTTAAGTCCCTAGATCTTAACTGATATATTTCCTTTTCTAACTTGCTGTGTATTTTATAATTGTTAATCACTAACACTAAACTTCAATGCAGTTGAAATTTTGTAATTTTCAGAATGTAATAGCTGTGAGGCCAGAGATGCACGTTATCCTTTAATGACAGCATAGAGGTAAGAGAGGTGATCTTCTAGGAGGGCAGGCTATCATTTGGGTAAATGGGGCTTTCTGCCCAAATTTTTCAGTTCTTTGCCCAAAATCATGTAAATTCTTAAGGCTGCCAGATTTTATTTTTTTAGGGGGGGGGGGCAGGCAGCTTTGAATGACAGTTTTACCACTAGCCTGCAATGAGCAGTTTCACTCAATAAGCATCAGACAATCATTTTATGTCAAAATTAGAAAATCTTCGAATGAATTTGATTTGGAGCACAACTGCCATTCTTAGCTGCTGAGAAGCATGGCTCAATTTCCGGTCTATTGGAAAATTGTAAGGCAGGCTGCGAATGCATTGTCATGTGCACAAGCTTTTTTCCTGAGTCTGTCTGGGAGACATATTAAGATGCTTGGCTGATTTACACAGAGGAAAAGTATGCAAAAAGTGAACATGTGGACCATTTGTGGGGATATAATAGTCTTTTCACAGGCAGTTATCATTCACCAAACTTACCTGAGGAACAAGCTGAACAGCCTATGAAGGTTTACCTGATTTCAGACTCAGACTCGTTTATTTTTTGCTCATACAATAAACAAAACAGATATATTACCAGTATACAAAATAAGAATAAAGAGCAAAGGGAACCTTCGATGGCAAAAAAATTGCCGCTGCTGAGGATCCCCAATGTTGAGAAAAGTATCAAGGCATAGCAGATGGCTCTTACTTATCAATCCAATATGACAGGTAAAAAAGAGACAAAAAAAGGAAGAATCATAGATCAAGTATAGAAAATAAAACACAGTTTTAGAGCTGACGGGCTGAGACAAGAGGGTCTGCAACAGTGAAGACTATCTTGTAATAAATTAATTTCTGTTACATATATATAACAATGAGGAATTAAACAATTTGGATCATAATTATCTAATAATTTAATTTTGATGTAGTTTTTGTATCCATTAAAACTATGTGTCTTGAAATTTTCTTGCATGTCATTAAATAATTTGGTAAATTTGTATTTTATGCCATTTCTTGCAAACTCATGTCTCACAGCAGGCAGCAGCAGAAGAGAAGCATGTCTCGTATTATAATCATGTCTAGTCAAGTTTTCACCAGGATTGACAATCTCTTGAAAATATTTAGGCACTGGGCCTTTGATAGACAGATGACATAGTTTGCAGTCATGCATTGCACATATATCTTCCAGTTTTAAAATCTTCAACTGTTTGAACAGGATATTCGTATGAGCATTGAATTTGCTATTGGTAATAATTCTCACTTCCTTTTTCTGTATTTAAATACAGTTTGAGAACACCAGCCCCATAGAGTTATGCCATAATTTAAATACGATGAAATTAAAGCATTATAGATATTAAGCAGAGCATCAGCTGGTAAGGTATGCTTCAAAGGACACAAAATGTAATTTGAAACTAATGACAGCACAGTACAGGGATATTGTATGCTAAAGTGGATAGGCCTGCTTATTTAGATAGAAATTAATAATTTATTGCTACAGAAACAAAACTAGCAAACCCATTTGCAAAACGACAGTTATTCAGCCATAAACCAATCACTGCTATCAACTTAACTATCAGTGATTTACAGCCTGTTCATCAATTTTAGTAGTTGTTCTTACATACTTAGCACTTTCCCTATCTCATAAGTAATTTGGCTATCTTGTGAGATTAAAAACCTGCAATAACCCAAAGATATTGTTTTGTAGTTCACTAGAAAAACTTTTAGAAACCTTCAAGTAGCCCACCTGGAAATTTCTGTGAGAATACTCTCAACAGTTTGTGATTCCCAGGTTCTGTGACGCTTGAGCTACCTTGAGAGTAGAGTTGACAAAGAATTTATTTTATGAATGTTACACTGTAAATTCTGAAATTCTGAGTTAGCTCAAATGATTGAGTGAGACGATTGCACAATTTGTTTGAGCCATGATAGCTTGCTGTTTTGAGTTATGATAATTTTTATGTTGTTATAACTTGCAAACAACAAGCTATCTTTGCTCAAAGGAATTGTGCAACCATCTCACTCAATCAATTAAGCTAACTCAAAATTTACAGTGTATACTCTTCTAACTTCGAAGGATGAAATGTCTATTACAGATTCAGTGAAAAATATGAGAAAAAGAGTACTCTGGCTCCAGATTAGGTCTTCTAGATCATACAACATTCTAAACTGCTGGATTCTGAGGCAACACTGTATAAATTATCCAATTTTTTTTTCTGGAGGAAACTTTATCAAGAGGAACATGATAGGGCTCTGTGGGCCAGAATTAAAAGAAATGGTAAAACCCATTACTCCTGAAACCATTATCTAGTTATCTAAGAGCATTTTGCTTTTTGGAAAAAGAAAATGCAAGATAACCCAGCGAATTGAATATCTGGATATCAGTAATATGCTGCATGTTCTCTTGAAGCCAACATGGAAGATTGCTTCTCTTAGTAGGCTTAAACTACACAGTTTGTTAAGAAAATTCATTTGGAATTTCACAGGGTGTGAAATGATGAGTGAAGAAATAGGCCGGCTAAGTAATAATTCTAACTTCCAAAACATTCTTAAGTCGATAAAGGTTTATTCAGTAAAATGAGGTCAGAAAAAATTGATTGATGTTACCAGTGCTTGGAGTGGTTACAAGCCGAATTCTTTCAATAACTGATACATGTCTGAGGTTGTTAAGCACCCACTTGACTAATCAGGGATTTAGCCAAGGAGGCTCCATTTGTTTTTTTGTTATTTCAACATCTTGCATCACCGATTTTAGCATTTAGTTTTTATAGCCTTCAATTAAGCTGATCCAAGGTCCAAAGGTGAAACTGGGATAAAACTTTGCAGACTGAAAAAAATAAAGCAGCATACATTCAATTCGAAATGCTAATATTTCAATTCAACAGCAGATCTATACGGCTTTTTGATAATTCTTGGCCATGCAAAATACACAGTGCTAAGTTTTAAATGCCCTATTCTTGGACAGTTATACATCCTTCCATTACATAAGTAGTTAGCTCACAAGCTCTATCAAGAGATACATACTAATCATGGTTGCAACATAGGACAGCTTTGCTATTGGGAATGATGTTGTATCAGAGTTTTCATCAATCTGTCCGAAATATCCAACAGCAAATAATCAATTCCAATTTGCAAAATGAGCTGCTCACTTGTTTCCTGCTATAAATGTTACATAACTTTCAATGTTACCGGATCTGGAGCTTTTCCAGCTTTTATTAACAATGAACTCACTTGCTTTATGTAAGAGAATATTTGTCAGACTCAGAGTCAGTGGTTTCAGTAGTGCTCTTTACTATATTCATTGGCATAATGCAAACTTTATAAATATTTTTCTACTAAAAACCACATTTTCATATCACAATGGAATATAGCAGAACTTTCGCGTTTGAAGCTTTTTATCTGTTGAAAATTAGGCTACGTTTGAAGATGTTTCTGAATATTTTTCCAACAAATGGCCATATTAAGGAGCAATGTGTTTATCAAGAGTTCTGCTGCAGAATCATCAAATAACTTCTTTTTTCTTTCAATTACTTCCTTTTTTAATTAGATGCAATCTGCTTAACTTGGAACTGTAAGTCTGTAACAAAATAATCACTTCAATGACAGCTCACCCATTTTCTTAATAATCTCTGCATTAACTATGCTATGCCTGTTACAGTTGTCTACACTTGCATGTACTCACCTCCAACACAGTACTTATTTTTCACCGATTGCTGTTGTATACATGTATTTCTTGTCAAAATCAGAAAGGTGGCTCGTTTATCCAATCAAGTCTCACAACATGGACTCAGAGTCAGACCCAGACAAATTTATTTTGCCAACAATTAAAAAAGGTTCAATTACATTACAAAGTATATACTTTATATTCATTCTTGTGGCATGGGAATGCAAATGAGACCAAGGTTATAAAAAAACAAAAAATCAACTGCATTTGATGATCCTTAGTAATGTAATTTTATAGATACATGTACAAAGAATATCATTTTGGGCCCACAGCCTGTGGTGTCAATAACCTTTATGTCTTTTGTTTCCCAGTATCCTTTGTGTGTATTTTCCAACCTCAGGTTGGTAAAATACTCAATCTCATTGATGTAGAAATTTGTAAGAATAAAATTGACAGCCCACTTTATTTCTTAATCTCCCCACTTACAAATAAAATACTTGAGTTAAGCATATGAACACCACAAAGGGATTGAGTTGCTTACGACAGGAGGAATCCTTTTGACTCTTGTCGTAAACGCTAAGCTGCGTAACTTCCATATCAAACACAGTCAGGTAATTCTCTTGCATACATGTTGTTGCTGAAATACGTGTACTGACGTGGACCGATAGTTTTGTACGAGACAAATCATCTTTCCGTGCAGTAGTACTCTGATGACCACCGAATCTTCTGAATTACTTAATAATTGACATAACATCAGATATATGTCCTCTACTTAGCAAGTAAATCAAGCTGATATATAAATGGATGGCTAATGACAAAGCTATTACATTGGTGAATCCGGAAACCTTTCATCTCAGAAGGGATTCTGAACCAGATTACAGAAACTGAGAATGATGTACTAAATATTTCGCCAAAAGGCTGTATCAATTGTTGCGCTGCACTCCACTTTAGACATTCCAGTAAAATACATGGTACAGCTGAAACTGAAAATGTTTAGTGAAGCGGTAATTGCTTGCAGTCAGATTTGAGACAAAATACATCCATGTATTAGATATATTTCCTAGCTCATATTGAGAGTCTAACAGGATGTCTGCAATCTGCTTATTCTCAGACCATATTTCCTGTTTCATATTTTCATTCAGCTACTTTTAGAATCCTACCAGGAAGAAGGAAATTGCAATATATATGAGATGTTCAAATTCGGAGTTCAATCATCTATTCTCAGCATTGTAATCCTGACAAATTACCTTCATATCATGGGGAAACAAAAGAAGGGAATTGTGGGGGAGTACGCCAAGACTGGAACAAAAAACTATATGAATATTTCCTGTTTTTCTGATTAGAGAAAAACGTCAAATAAAGAAAACTGATAAAATTTTGATATTTCCTCTTCCTTGACAAGATATAAAATCCAGTAAAACATCACAATATAGTAGAGCATTGAGAGGCAGGAAGAGTCTTTTTATTGGTGTTTTATGATAGATAGATATGGTAAGTGCAGCCCTGTAAGGCCAGTTTTTGGTGCTCTCAAGGGTTTAAAAGTATATCACTCGGCAGTCGTGATTCACCTGGCGAGTCTTTCCTGACCAGACTTAGCGGATATTTGTCAGTAAATCTCTAACAGAATTTCAGAAGTCCTTGCAGTTTTGTCAGATCAATTAGAGGATGAAATGAATCATTCATCTTAATGATATATATATCATGAAGCCTATACCAGCACAATAAAATCTCATGGAATCACCATAGAACCTGGAACCTTTTTGCGCTCTCCATGCAGTCATCGTCACAAGTACCAAAAGAGTACTCCATCTTCATAAATGCAGTATTTAAGCCTACAAGCAATGAATTTTCACACTCGCTTTGCTGGACACTGAAGTTTTCTTTGATGGGAACACCACTGGACAGAATGTACAAATCTATTTCAGACTTGCAACATTTTGCGATCTTTGTTTCATAGTTTCAGTATCTATGATACAGAATTGAAAATGAAAAAGGGAAGAGAGTTTTAATATTTAAACATACTGTGAAACGTAGTGACTTAGAAGAGTTTTATAAAAAAATCACTCCTTTGTGAAAAAAAAGGTAGATAAGATAGACAGGTTGCTGATTTTGAATTTTTTTCAACTGAGGTATAATTTCATCCTGCAAGAAGAGGTATGGCTAATTCAATTTTTCTTATCTTTGATAAAATAACGTCACCATACCTTTTTCACTCATTCATTGCATCCATAAATTTCCGTATTCACAGAAGACGAGCTAACTATGACCTCATAAATACCTGTCCATTGGAACAAGTACTCAATACTTCCCAAAGTCACCCTTAGCTTGTTACAAGTTATTGACATAGGCCAACCAGGAATTGTAAAAGTGGATGGTATTGAATTGACACAGACATCGGGGTGAACACTGCATTCATGATTGGCAAAAGAATTGGTGTTGAATTAGAAGAATTTTAAAATGTTCTGTATTATGGCAAGAACTATTATCGTTGTCTCTCAAGGACAGACAAAGAACTGGTTTGCTGACAAATCATTTTCATATTCCATAATATATATGTTTTAAAGTTTTCTGATTTCTGTATAGTAATCTTCCAAAAGCAATTTTGCTACAAACCAACCATACCAAGATGGCACAAGAATCATTTGCATCACAAAATAAAGCATCTCTGAATTGCAGTAAATTCGTCTTCTTCCCTTCCGTTTCTTCTTCTGCACAATTGTTCAGCCAGGAATGAAATAACTTAGATGGCCTCAAAGGTCTAATCTAAGGAAGGCTTTTATGAAAATTATAAAAATGGTAAAAAGGCAAGGTCAGCAAAGTCTATCTAGATATCTCACTCAAGCGTTTTTCAATGATTTTTTTGTTTGCCCTTTATAAGCAGGAGGTTTCAATAGAATTATTCATTTAGAGTCTGCACAAAACTTCTGATACGCTAGACTCTTATTCTTAATCAATCTTGTTCAAGACTCAAGAGCCTTTTGAACGGTCAGAAGAACAGATCAAATTATAAAGGAGGAGATTCATGTAGTCAAGACATTGCATGCAGGTTTGACATATATATATAACAGAGTTATTAGATTAAAGAAATTAATTGGTCTTCTAATTCAATTTCGAAAAACAAATATTGAGATTGATTAAACCTCAATTTTTTAATTGCATTTTCTTTGCTTACCTCAGCTACTAGAAGTGAACATGTTCACCAGGTATCTTGCACAGGCTCAATGAATCATTAGGTCTGCCTATGACTGGTTATTAATAATAATTTCATTCATCATGGATGTCAGTACTGCAGCTGTCCAGCAGCTCTGTCAACAAGGTTGAGGAAAACCGCTTTACGCTTTCTCGTGAAACATTGCCGAATTATTCCAGTCAGCTCAATTAAATTAAGAACTAATTCAATTTGGTGAAGATATGTGAAGTGGTTATGCCACTTTGACTGAATACAGCATGTGAAACAATTTCCCCGAAATGAGGGGAAATCACTTCTGCAGAATTTGACAATATCAAACTTAAAACACATACTTTATCAACACACTGACTTCCACTTTTAACATCATTTTTATGATGGAAAACGTTCATTAGGTTGTAATGAAGCGGGCCTATGCACTCTTAGGAATGCTACCATTGCGAGCTTAGCACCCGCTAAGGTTCGTTGAACTGTGGACGCGCGCTGGGGTTTGCTGCTGCTCGGCCTACCTTTATCGGCCACGTGTATATTTCATGTCGTCTTGACCTTCACTCTTCTGGCTCCTTCTTTCACAGTTTTCATTCCTTCTCACCTTCTCGTCCCATTGTATGTTCGCTTTCCTGGCTCTATTCTTAGACTTTGTTTCCTTCACCTCTCTGCTGTCACAAACTTCGTTTGCACCATATATCTAGCCCTAGGGCCCTTTCTTCTTGTCGCGTCTTTTCCTTTGCACTGCACACACGCACGAGAGGCCAGGCAGCCCAGCACTCATCTGAAGACATCTCATATTGTACATATTCATCTTCCAACGTACTTCTTTCTTCTGAGAGCCTCTCCTTCTCTTCGGACGCGACGACGTCAATGCAGCCAGGCAAGGTTTCTAGACACCTTCACGTTAGCCCCTGCGTTGACTGGCGAGTCATCGGCCTTTGAAGTTGGTCGCTGGCGGACGCCGAGAGTCCCCCCCGAGTCTCCGGGGCCCTCTCCCTCTGTATGCTGCCAAGTGTGGGATCTGATCCAGCCGAGGGAACGTCTCTTCGATACCTGTGGTGCTCCGTCTATGTCTGTGACTGCACCCCCCCTGGACTCCTGAATCTCCACTCGTCTGACAGACGACAAATTAGGTGAGCTCGTTTCCTTCTACCTGAGTCGATTTACTGTGGTGCATCACAAGCCTGGGTGCGTTCCGTTACGTATCCCGGGTCGACCGCTCGTCTCCCCAGCTCACCTAATTGTCTGTCAATTTTGATTAAACCTCTATGGGCATCGTCCCGCTGATTGAACCTGTATACCCACTGTGTCATCCTGATTCCAGAAACATCATCCGAAGAACGTAATTCGCCATCAACCCTGGGCTCAGAAACCACGCCGTCTAGGATCATCGACGCCAGCCTAACATCCTTACATCGTGTCAGAAGACCATCAGTCCAGCTGTTGTCATTTTCGGACGTCCATCGCTTCCAACTCTGCGAATCTCCGGGTGAGCTCGTTTCTGACCACTTTAGCATTAAGATTCTGACTAAACCTACGTTTTAAGCTTCTACTTAAGATCTACCACCTTTTTGTCCGCATTCGTTCCATCTGACACATCTTAAGTTTTAAGTCAGTTTTCGGTGACTACCATACGATTAACTGTTCACCTAACATTGTTACCAACTCACCGCCCTAGCGCGGTGGTCATCTTCTAAGCTAAGTGGTTCGATTCTCACCTGCACCATTCCATTGGCCTAGGCCATATATTCGAATTTGATACTCACACTTTGTTCCCCTTCCAGGAGAGGCTTATGACGAAGCCCAAGTGTCGATCCTGTCACCGCCCCTGCAAACACCATCCAGGACCTACAGGGAAGAGGTGCGCCGTCACGTATCTGGAGAAAATCGAAGAAGCCAACAGGCAGGCTCGCCTGATGCAGGAGGAGGAAGGTGAACGCCACCGCAGTCGTCGCGGCCAGCCCCGTGTGGCGTACGAGGAGACCGATTTCGTCGCCGAGTTTGAGGAGTCCAACTCGCCCCCAGGAGGAGACATCCCCCCGTCTGAGTCAGCCAGCCGAGATACAGCACGCCAACAAGCCTCGGCCATCGGAGGTGCCCTCGACGCACTGGCCAACATGGACTGGTCCGCCAGCAGGAGGAGCCCCCCCTCAGAGGTCGATGACCCCATATCCAGATGGCTCAGTGCCCCCGGGCCAACGCCCCGTCCAACCCCAGCGTGGGGGACGCCCTCTTGTTTGGCCACACGAACAGTCATCCTCCACATGTAGTCACGTCCACAGCCAGTGGCAGTAGTACTGGCCAAGCCGCAGTTGGCTTCGGTGGTCATGGCTTCCCCACGTTCGGAGCCGCCCAGAGCTTCCCGCGCCCAGCAGCCCCTACGAACTTTGGTGTCGAACGTCCCCCCGGGCTCATTTCGTTCCCCCCCCCCCCCAATCAGTAACTCTAATCGTCCCAGTGGTTTCGTATTCTCCTCAGCCAGTGTCCCCATCTTCTCTACAGCGCCCCAGTTGAGCTTCAGTCGCCCGCAGAACCTCGCCCCAAGCTCGACCTACAGCTTCGCCCCCAGTATTCCAACGCCCGTGGTCTACAATCCCCCAGCAAGTATATACACATCAGCCCCCGTGCAGCACCCCTACATCTCCCAGCCGCTGCCCAGCTACTACGAGAGGCCGAGAATCCACGAGTCTGCTGTCCGTGTCGACCAATTCGCCGGAGGTCACTTCGCCCAAGGTCAAGTCGCCGACAGAAGCCTTTACCCTCAAGTCCCCGAGTTGTCAGAGACTGGTATTGAATTTGTGGATGACAGAGCTATTGCTAGCGCTGTTGGGGGTGAGTGTGCTGCCTTGGAGCATTTTCTCAATACAAACATGTTCGATATTGTAGAAGAGATTCGTCCTGTATTAGACGATTGTGGTAATGTTCAGATTAAATCAGTCAGGTCTAAACGTGCCATTAATACGATGTTTAAGTGGTTGGAGGCGTGGGCCATATATGAAATGGTAATGGTTAAATTTTTCGGCATCGCTGTCTACTTTGAGATGGCCAGATACCGCTCATTTTTGTTAAATTTATGTCAGAGATTTAAGACTTCGCATGTGCTTGCTTACGATCTCAGGCACAGGCAGCGGTTAGGCTTGGTTCGGTCACTTCATTTCTCTCGTTTAGATCACGAGCTGTTCATAATCACATTTGATGCTAGCTCCACCAAACCGGTTTCCAGGTGTAACAGGTGCCAGGCCACCGATCACATTTCTACAGATTGTCAGAGGGCGCCCTTTCGAGGCAGCCCCCCCTCCCGAGGGGGCGATTCAGCTAGAGGCTCAAGCCAAGGTAGTACCCCCACTCCCAAAGGTCAGGATGTCAGTGGAGAAATTTGTTTCAAATTCCAGTATAGAAAATGCCCATGGGACGACAAGTGCCGAAGAAAGCACGAGTGCGCAGGTTGCGGAGGTCCTGACCCAAAAATCAGCTGCACTCGTCCAGCCTGCAAGTCTAGCTCTAACCCCAGTTCCTAGTTCTATCCCTACTCCTTCTCCTAATTCTGAATTCACACCTGCTCTCAATGTAGGCTATTGGTCTCGTTTTCTACCTCTTGTGTATCCCGAGCCCGAGGCTTCTCAGATCCTCACTTATCTCTTATCTGGTGTTCCCATTGGCAGGTCGCCCGCCACCTCTCAGATCGTTTCTCCTAATTGGCCCTCGAGTCTCCAGTTTAGGGACCAGGTTTCCTCCATTCTTTCTTCTGACCTTGACTCCGGTCGTCTCCATGGCCCCTTCGAGGCCCCCCCTTACCCCTTTTTCGTCGTCTCCCCACTTGGGGCATTTCTTAAGAAAGATAGCTCGAAGATTAGGCTGATCCACGATCTCAAGCCTTCTGCCATCAACCCAACTGACCCCCCCCCCCCCCATTTTACCTTTCAGGACCTGCTCACCGCCCTCTCTCTCTCATTTACTCACCTTTCTCTTTCCAGGTCTGGATGTACGCGCTGAAGCCCTGGTCCAAGCCGGGTGGGCTCCGAAAAGCAGGTCGGCGTACTCCACTGGTATCAGACGTTTTCTTTCTTTTGCTCGGGCGTACTCCATCCCCCCCCCTCCCTCTCAATGAGACTACTCTATTACGTTTCATTGCCTTTCTTGATTCAGAGCAACTTGCAGTTAACACCATCAGATCTTATCTCTCGGCTCTTCGGGCTTGGGTTATCTCCTTGGGGCTGCCCGAGCCCACTATTTGGTCCCCTCGTGTTACTTTAGCCACCCGGGCCCTAGCCCGGGCCCAGCCTCTCCCTTCTCAGGCTACCCCCATTGATTTCTCTCTTTTGGTAGCCCTGATTGAATCCTTACCTTTCTCCTTAGACTCGCTTGCCTTCGCCTCGGCACTTTCTTTGCAGTTCTTCGGCTGCCTGAGAGCTTCTGAGCTCTGCCCTGACCCTAAGTTCGGGACCTTCCCCCTTAGGTCTTCTTTGGTCTTCGACCCTTCTCATACCCCCCCCCTTGTCCGTTACTCCGCCCCCTCCTCCAAAACCAGCCCACATGGTTTTGTCGTCTCGGTGGGATGTTCTGGGCACCCCGTTTGTGCCCCTTGCCTACTCTACAATTTCATCTCCTGCTTTCCTGCTTCTTCTTCTTCTCCTCTTTTCTCCCTCTCCTCGGGGGAGCCTCTCTCCTACAGCGTCTATAACTCTTGGCTGAAATACTCCATCTCCTCAATCGGTCTCGACTCTTCTACCTTTTCTTCTCACTCTTTGAGAGCTGGCTCAGCCACTCAGGCTGCTAAAGCTGGATTCTCCTCTATCCACATTCAGCGGCTGGGCCGCTGGAAATCCGGTGCTTATACTCTTTATATGAGACCGGATCCTGACTCATATTCTTCTTATGCCAGGCACCTCGCAAATTAAGCTGCCCTGGCCTCTCCTTTTCCACCCTTCCTCACTTCACGTTTTTATCCACTTCTCCTCCTTTCTCCCACACAGGCTGCTTTTGGACTGTGGTTTTTGGCCGGTCCTTGGGCAGTCTGTGTGTCCTCTCATAACTTCATCCATTCCTGTCTTCGTTATTCATCGATGTTTTGTGTTTTGTTTCTTGTCGTGTATTTGTGAGTGTGTATGTGTGTCTCGTCTAAAGTCATTAAACTGGCACAGCGGCCATTCTTACTTTCCTCATTGTTCAGTGTCGTTTGTCCACTAGGGGTTCAATGTGAGCTTAGCACCCGCTAAGGTTCGTTGAACTGTGGACGCGCGCTGGGGTTTGCTGCTGCTCGGCCTACCTTTATCGGCCACGTGTATATTTCATGTCGTCTTGACCTTCACTCTTCTGGCTCCTTCTTTCACAGTTTTCATTCCTTCTCACCTTCTCGTCCCATTGTATGTTCGCTTTCCTGGCTCTATTCTTAGACTTTGTTTCCTTCACCTCTCTGCTGTCACAAACTTCGTTTGCACCATATATCTAGCCCTAGGGCCCTTTCTTCTTGTCGCGTCTTTTCCTTTCCCACCCTCCACTCCCTCTTGTTCCTTTCCTTCTCTCTCCCTGCCTTCTGCCATGTGGAGTCTAAAATCTGTGATTTTCCAAAAGAGGGGCTTCTCCCCTCCCTTCTAAATAACTTACATTTTTCATTTATTCAAATTATTCTTCTAAATTCCCCCTGGGGTGTAATTGGCGCCAGGGGGTACGCCGTCGCCCCCCACTGATTGTACATATCTTTGTTATTATCGTAATCGTTTCTTTCTCACTAGACGCCTTTAAGGTTTGTGTGTTACCTGTATTGAATTTATATATTAAATTATATTTTATGTATAAACTGTATTTGTATGTCTAACAGTATTTCTTCTACTTGTAGTACGGACCTTCGTTAGGCCGGTCCTTGGGCAGTCTGTGTGTCCTCTCATAACTTCATCCATTCCTGTCTTCGTTATTCATCGATGTTTTGTGTTTTGTGTCTTGTCGTGTATTTGTGAGTGTGTATGTGTGTCTCGTCTAAAGTCATTAAACTGGCACAGCGGCCATTCTTACTTTCCTCATTGTTCAGTGTCGTTTGTCCACTAAGGGTTCAACTTGTCCATGTACGTCTTCAGTGCACTAGTGATGGGGCAAAATATTTCATATCATTTCAAGCAATTTTCTCGCAATTATCCCAGACATGGCATGAGAGGAAAGCAATTTCACAAATTTTCTTTCTGTCACTCTATTTCTGAGCACAGAAGACATGTCATATGTCAGGTATGCAATTATACCGTTTGGTTCGTTCTAGTGTCTGCTGAATGTATTATATGGTAATACTCTAGCAGAATGCCAGCATATTCTTCATATCAGGTGTGGCATATGTAAATAGTTTGTTGAAAAAGGAAGATCTGAAAGGGTTTTTTTCTTTTTTTACTAGCCACGGAATGCTTTTGCACGATGTAGCCCTTGGAAGAAAATAATTATTACCTCAAATCTTATTTAGATAAAATGATTCTTTTGTAACACACATATATATCATTGCCTGCAACTAGGATTAGTGATGGAAATAGGAGGGCTGAACTAAGTGTACTTGTTTTTATGCTCAATATCTGTGTGAGGTCTCTCCCAGTCAGTAACTGTTCTTTTTCAGCAAAGCTTGCCATCGATATATTGCTATGTATTGACAGTTTTGCATACCTGTACATGCCTTTTTTCAGAATGTCTTTGAAAGAAGCAGTGCTTGCTTTATCTAGAAGATAACACACTACCAGCAGTTTCAGTTGCATCACCAACAATTCTGCACTTCATCTCAGTAACTGCCGAAGCATTCCCCTCATAACCGACGATATGGCATGGTTTGTAAAATTACCATTTGGTGGTTTTCTAGACTCTCTTCAATAAAATATATAAGATCATCCTATCTTATATTTTTGTTGTTTGCTCAGATTTTCTTTTTGTATACAAATCGCCAATTCTTCATGAATCTGGCCATGCTATACATCATTCTTCATCTTTTCAAAAGCTCTACAGATTTTTATCTTTACAGAACTATCTGTGACTTCTAACACCCCATCCACACATGTATGCTATCCACACAGCTCTATTCACGTGCCTGCCATGGTAGTAGTTGGTTGTTCTCCCTGGGCTCAGAAGGGAGGCATCAAATAAACAATACAAAACAGGTTCTTTGTTACAAATCAGGACACAATAAACCAACTTAACAAAACTACACAATTTCAATCCTTTCTACTTTCCCCTATCGACCGGCTAATTCTATATATCCTGATCCATATTAGAAATTACGCTTTTTCCCTGATTTTTCTTTCTGCATAGGTATCCTCAATTATCCTTGGATCAGGCCATGTCATACATAAATCTTCCTCTTTACTCTTCCTTTACGGATTTTTACCTTCACAGTACTTAACATCTATGAGTTCTTCACCTACAGTAGTTCTTGGAATCCTCCACTGGCCAGACGGCAACACCTTTCCAATCATCTTTTACACTGGAGGCCAACGCATGTCAGCGCCACAATGATAAACCACAATACTGCACACTGCTACTCATTTGTAGGCATATCTCTTTATTCCAAGAAGCATGGGGGTCCTCTAGTCTTCCAACATTTTTCTTGCCGGAATTTCTAGTTTCACCAAGATTTTCTCCCTTTACCCCCCTCCCCCTCCCCACTACTAGCGTACAACATAGTCAGTGTAATAATTATGATATTGCCCAAGCTATGCTGAGAATTTTCTGAAAAGAAAAATAATTCAAGCAAGATTGGAAGATAATAAACAGATATGTTAAACCCAGAGAGAATTATGGAGATGTTGCGAGCCACATCAACACCTAACTGCTTTATGAAAGAAAAGTGGTTGTTCTTCTGTCTGCTTAAACACATCCTCCCCACGCAAGCTCTGCTAAAATGGACAGGGCTTTCTGCTATTTCCAACCTCTTCTGTGATTGGCTGCTTATTTAGGTCATAAGCATTTTGCAGGCAGATTTAGTCCGATTATGGACACTTAGAGGATTACTGGCAACTAAGAAAAACAGTGTAAAACAAGCACACTTTCAAACAGTTTCATTTCAGAACTGTGTAAATACATAATTCAATGGAATTTTCAGAACTGATAGCACCTTTCAACAATACACAATTTCTCCATTTGTAACTGAGTGAAACAGAAGCAACAATTTCAAACTGTGATGTAGCAGTCCCTGATTGTCTGAGCCAAAACTGGGTCAGTTAATTAAGTATTCATGAATTAGCAAAGGTTATGGGCCATTTTGTCATGGTATGACTTGGGATGATGCTTAAACAGGTCTTTAGCAAGATTGACTATGAAGATGAGTTAAATATTTCAGAAATTCTCTGCATGCTTGAAATGAACCAACAGTTCATGATAATTTTTTAATAACTGCTAAAAATGCTAATGGAATCGGTCAGCTGTTAATAAGTATTAAAAACCAAACAAAAAAAAGGATGGAAAAGTGAGAAAGTTAACTAAGCGTGTTTTTGTTTCCTGAAAAGCCAGTTACCATTCATTGTGTAGCAACGCAATGTAATACAAAGAATTTTTTTTAATGTTACAGACTACAGCGATATTTTGAAAACAAATTTCGTGACAAAAACCTGAGATAATGCACTTAAACAACATGCATTTTGTTTCTCATTTTAAAATCATACTTTTATAAAGCTTTGATATTAAATAATCCCTCCTTGACTGTTAGATCATAAAGCATTGAGTAATGATCTAAAGGAAGAAGAGGACAATGAATCATTTTGTCAGGGGAAATTCCTGGAAACGTCATTTTGTGATGCAAATGTTTCTTCTGGCATCTTAGCAAGGTTGGTGGATGAATTGCTTTTGGGAGATTACCATACAGACAGCTGTTGGAAGCAAGAAAACTTTGTATAGGGCTACATGTTTAAGAAATATGAAAAATGACTTGTCAGCAAACAATCATTTGGTATGTTCGTACGAAACAATGCAAATAGCTCCGCATAAAAATATTGGCTAATTATGAAGTTTTGGAGTTATTGCATATAATAATTGATTTTATTATTTTCAAGTATGACTTAAAGGACCCCTTGCAGTCTTTTGCTTATCATATAATTCTCAGTTTTATGTTTTAAGAATATTTAAATCTTCATATTAGCTCATCTTCTCAGTCGGGAGATATTAATTTCCTTGCTTCAGTTTTGCATCATCGATAGGTAACATTTCAAAATACAAATATTCTCATGGGACCTTGTATTAATATTCATTCTTATCTAAATTTTCAGTTTGTGGTTTAAGGTTGCCTTCACTTACATCGCAAAAGTAGTGGCTTAATCCATAAAGACAAAGCTTGTAGCGGCTGCTTGCCTATACCTGAAAAGCCGCTAATATATTTGTAAGAATGTCATTATCTCTTTCACATCTCTAGATTTGGATGGTTCACCTTTACCTTTGAAGATTATTCATTTTTGGCTTTCTTCGTCTCTTTAAAACTTGGATAACTATATTGACTTTGGCATATGCATCTCTTCAGTCTCTTCACCTTGGCTTATTTGTAACACTAACCTCTCAGGATATGTAAAGCTACCATATTGATCATATGATATAACGCTCAGTTTACTCATAAATTGTTACTCACTCAGCTTACTCATAATTTGTTACTCGTAACATACAATAAATAAAGATAGATGGGTTTCTTACTCAGATAATGCCTTATTATTGCATATAATTCAAGGTTAGGTCCTGTACAGGGTGGGGACCCGAAACTTGCACTAATTTGTATAGCAGATATCCATTAAACAGCTCAATGGACTGCAATGAAACTTATAAGTCGATAATCAGCTATGTCTTAAGTGTATTATACTCAAAATATTAATTCAATCTGAGCAAAAATGGCTTCACAGAGAAAGAAAAGACAGAGAGTCTCTGATTTGCTGTGCACAGAAGTTGCTCCCAGGAGAATCTCCGATATTGTTTAACTGCCCTCACAGACAGTATTTAATATTGAGAAGGTAATGAGGCAGCAAAAAGGTGTCCAGGGAAGGCCAGGCAGTGGTAAAGCCAATAAGAAATGATGTCCTGATTTTATTAAGGAAGTGAGGTCAAAATTGCAGTGGACCCCACAAATTCAATGCAGAGGCTGGCTGGAGAGATGAATGTTGATACCAAAACAATGAGAAAAGATGCATGGGTGAACTTAGGCTTGAGTTTGTGTGCCAGGACCAAAAGGCATCTCCTCACAGCAGCCAAGAAACAAAGGAGACTTAAATGCAGAAAAGTTAGGAAATACATAAGATCTCAGCAAAACATTTTTTGTGTATCCCGCAAAAGAAAATCTTCACTGCAGATGTTGTTGCCAATAGGCGAAATGATAACTGCCTGGCTGGATCAACAGCTGAGGTCCAAGAGATGTTCAGGAAAAAATATCGAGCCCAAATTCTGGTACTAGGAGTCATTGCCACTGATGGAAAAAATATGCCAGAAAAACTCAGAATTTCTGTAAGGACAATTTTGCCGCTACCATGTGCAGTGTGTTATTATGATAATGGTTGCCAAATAGGATGAAAACATTGTCTTCTATGTCTACTTTTGGTGTGCCAAGCTACCAGTTGCGAAATCTTACTGTTTCTGAGATATTCTTCAAACAAATCATCATTTGTGCAAGTTTTGGGTCCCACCCTGTATATCTACCTGAAGTAAGATGTTTGGCCTATCTGTCTGAAGTTAGACAATGACAATGAATAATTCAAAATCAATAATGGTTTATGTATGTATATGTAAAACTATCATGACATATCTATTATAGCAAATCAGTTTACTCTAGGAACGGGCCTTTACGTTTCATTTTTATGCATTTTATTGTTCACAAATGCTGTTAAGAGGTGTACTTTTTAATTGCCAATATAATTATGTGGTTATATACAATTTATGACCAACGCAATTTCCACAAACTGCAGTCAAGTGTTTGTAGCAATACATGGGCCTAATCCTTACCGGCCTGACCAGGGATAAGGCCCAAAGAAGCATAGGCGTACGGGACGCGCGATTTTTGGGGGGGCGAGCGACATTTGCCCGAATTTCGAGATCTAAATTTAATACCATTTCAAATGAAATAGCCTGGAAATCACTAATTTAAAATAGTTTTTACCTAATCACCTGCCCAAATTTTTTAGCCTTTTTGCCCAAATCTTACTGTTTCCCAAACTTTTGGGGGGGCGACCGCCCCCCCTGCCCCCCCCTCCCATACGCCTATGCAAAGAAGCATCATAATCCAGAATAACAACAAACCCTGCTTGAACTCTGTCTCCTGAGAACATCTTTTGCAGGCTAAGAAACGTGTAGTAGCTTTCAAGGAGATTTTGTGAGGATACATTAGGATATACACTGTCATAGGGTTGTAAAGAAGTTGTGAATGGGCTCTGAGCCTATTCCCAAGGCACGAAGTTTGTTTGGGTTTATTGTCACATACCATTGTGCTTCATCCTGAAAATGTGTTTACCA
Organism: Platynereis dumerilii; assembly: GCA_026936325.1. Lineage (NCBI taxonomy): Eukaryota > Metazoa > Annelida > Polychaeta > Phyllodocida > Nereididae > Platynereis > Platynereis dumerilii. The sequence goes on from JAPTHN010000003.1 coordinate 56,588,210, forward strand.
TGAGTTTGTTTGTCGCTAAAGATAAATAAACTTGTTTTCAGCTGGCTATAAGCATTGGGTAATAGATTCCCTACAGAAATATACAATATTACCAGATTGATGATGGAAGTAAGAGGGTATAGTTAACTTGCACAAGCCTTAAGGATATCTTTAACTATTTACTGCACTTTTTGCCATCAACATAAAAGTAGGGGGGGGTGTTAATCCAAAATTTTTACGGGGACCATTCTAAAAGTTGTGGGTGGTTAGGAAATGAGGGAAAAACCCAACTTTTGAAAATTTGAAGCATGCTAACCCCCCTGTACATAGGGGTTGAAGTTTAGGCGATTTTAGCAAAAAACGCCGAAATTCGCGTAATTCAGTCATTGTTCCTGAGCTTGTCAGATCATTGTATCAAACTGAATTGAAGGTAAACACGGTGGAGAGACCTCAAATTCATGAAAAATATCTGATTTTGGTGGCAGTTGTGACTTTTAAAGGCTTGTTTGCATACTAAAATCATCCCTATTTTACTAATTTTCGACGAAATTTGGCCACATGCTAGATTACAGGCAGAACAGGCAGAATGTCACAATCTCAAGGCATTCATATAAGAAGTACATAAAATACAGTTACTTTAATCCCTTGGATATATACTGTATTGAAAATAATTATTGAAATATTATTAAAATGAAAAAATTAAGAATAATTGATGTCACTGACATACAATAATGACTCATTATTCACATAATTGTCATCATAAAACTATTGTGTGCCTTTTCTCAAAACAATATTTATAACTATTTTGATGATTTGCTTGACTAGAAGTATCAGTTGATGATGTTATGAACTCTTAATTACTAAACATGCAAAACTATGTTGTATTACTACAACAACAGAACAATTGGGTTTTTTTTTCAGTAAACCTAGGCAAAGGGAATCCGAGTCTCAGTCCAGTCCTAAATATTATACGTTTTAGAAAGCCTCCAGTTCTCTCTCTGACTGAAGGATGTAGACAGGAGCATAATTTACTTCCTTCAGACATTCAAGACAATGTATGAAAGGATTTATAGATCTGTTTGCTGAATTCCAAAGATCCAGCTTGTTTTTTTCATGAAGCCATTTTCCAACTCTTGAGAACAGTTTCAAGAGCATCTTGATGATTTGTAAAAGCAGCAAAAATCAGGTATGGCAACATAGATATATAGCATCTTCACACCTGGATCTGTCAAATAATTCTGAAAGAAGAAATGTGAGAGATGAATGCTACAGATCTGGGAATTTTTTCAAGCTCAACTACAGTAAAGCTTGTGAGTGGCATAAGGTTTGACTATCTTATGGATGTAGTCATTGTCAAAGGCAATTAAGCATAAGTCGTCAACTGGAAGACTAATCAGAGCTTCAGAAATTCAAATTCAAAAAGCATCTGACAACTGAAGCCAGTTGGTTTGTTTTACATTATATACAGAGGTTGTTGATATCATCAAGATGATAGAAAAACACGGTCATGTAACTGTCAGAAAATTGAAAAATGGATCTCACAAACTGACTTTTTCCATCCTTGAGGATATGAGTCTCACAATATATATTTTTTGGCCTTATGAATGATAAGCATGTTTAATCATATAAAAATGTCTAATGCTTGCTCAGTTGCACCAACACTGCCAGCATTTTTTCAACATTTATCTGACAAACTATATAAAATATTATTCAAACCTGACTCTGTTTTAACACTGGTTGGTCATCTCTCAGATGGAGAAGAGACAAGAATGAGCATTCAAAACAGATGGTCTTGAATTCTTAGAATACAGTCAGTTTCCAGTTGTTGTGAGACAATGGATCAGTCTGAAAGTTATTGAAATCGGGACAGTAATAGCTTATTTTAAATAACTCTTGGGGTGATGCACCTCCTCAGTGCCAGTGACTTCAAGTAGCCTACATCCAAAACAACCAGTGTCACATGTGGGAGGTTTCTTTGGCTTCACCACCAATAGTCAGAGCTTGGTAGACTCTCCCAAGTTCCATTAGTGTATTTACCTTGTGCAGAAGAAGACTCCTCTTCCTGGCACATCATTTCAGTTCCACTAACTGTTTGAATACATTTTATTACTATATTTCATTTAGTAAAGAATCATGTTGTGGACATCACAACAAAAGATCACAACTAGTGTTTAGCATAAACCCAGAGGGCTCTAGAACTTCTACATGCCTTATAATAAGACTGCTCATAGCAGTGGTCTCTTTGTGGAGTAGTCTCTCCTCATGGTATTCTTAGTGCTTATAGAATGTGGTCACATTATGTTTCTTAGCCTTACAACAAAAGATCTTTTAACAAAGAAATCTCTGTTTATCAGGTTTGGCCCTTAAAGTATGACTTTCCTGTATTTAATTCAGTATGACGTTATACTTTAAAAGTTCTTAGCTTAACATTTTTGTAAAAAAATACACCAATTTTTAATTAGAAAGATCCTAATTCTGTTAGAAATTGACAACTCTGACCACTTCTTTGGGGCCATAATCCACTTGATGCTCCGGCTCAATGGTCAATGGTAACTGCTACCAATATCACACTAAAATATCATGTTACAACAAAAACCCCAGGTATAGCAAATCTGGGTAAAACAAGGAAATTACAATATCTTTAAAACATATGGGTTCGCTCAGCCAAACTACGTGAATTTAAAAGGCCTATAAAGATAGCAGATGAGACTGTTAGAATTGAGAGAGATGACTGGGCCTTCCTTATGAACTGGAATGCTAACAGCCAAATTTCCAATTACATTCAACCATTTGTGCCACATAGTGTGCTGTATTCATGATCGAGAGTGTATCACAAGCCTGCACTTGCAAAAATTGCTGAAAATTCATTAAAAACGTGATTTACAATGATTATATAAAAAAAACAAAATTTTGAAAATGATCAATTTATGTTGAAATATATTAGATATGGCTAGTCTGAAAATTTTGAGAGGTTTTGCAATATTTCTGATGAACTAGTGGCAAAAAAGTGCCCAAAAACAGTGAAAAAATGCAATTTGCGAGTAGTCGCGAAACACAGAAACTTCAGAGGGTATGTACAGGGGGGTTACACCCTTTCAATTTCGAAAATTTTGGTATCATTCTGTTTGGTATGACTGTCCACAACTTTTGGAATGGTCCCCGGATTGCCAGCTAAACATTTTTGAATTAACACCCCCCCCTAATAAAAGCCCTATTCCATATCTGCTTCTTGTGATCTTTCTTAGTGGCATTGACTGTCAATTGTTCTTTTGGCACTTATTCACCTGCTTTTAAAGGAGTTGTTGGTTTTAAAAGAAGCCGTTCTCTAGTAGAGTATCAAAAAGTACCATCTGTGATTAGTGATGCACCAAACCGCTATGGACCATTCCAGGCTGTGGTCCAGCCCCGGACCGCCAAAATGCCAGATCACCTACAAACACCTGGTCCCGTAACGTTACATTGTATAAACCTTGCTATAATCGGTCCAGTGATTTTTCATGTTATGAAGGGTATCACATGATTTTTGTCGTACATGTATCTAAAAATGAAATTCATATCATAATATATAGCTTGTTTAAACCCTCATGTTGAAGATGGTCCAGTCCACATCCCTGCATCTGTGTCATATTACCAATACAAATTGCTGTTTTGTGGTGGATGTTACTGCACCAAAGGGAAACAATCAATGGCAACTGAGTTTTTAACTGTCAGTTGGAACTTGCAACTCAATTTCTCTTCCGACCAAGGTCTACACTCAACATATGGACGGTGAGTGGCTCGTAATTATGCATGGTAAGTAGCTACTGATCGTTAATTCTACAGCAAGGAAATTGCTTTGGAAGTGGCAGACATCCCAAAAAGCCTCTTTAATAAGAGTCTTTATACCAAGGTTTATCAAATTATAGCAAGGTTCATCAATGTGCTGTTAGTTGGCTTGCTGCATCAAACTATTTAATGTAGTTTCCTGAAAAAACCTGATCGATTAAGAAAATGAAATGGTATTTACATTATCATCAAGAAAACATGGATACTTGCAGACACAGGAGAGAAAAATTGATTGGCACTTTGATGTTATTCCTGCTTTTTGCTGGGCAGGGAAATGAGTAAAGGAGCTTGGTAATCAGTTTCATTGAACACTGCTCATGCTGCTGAGAAACATTGGAGGAACACTATGGCTTGGGTGAGCTCAGTGGACTGCTAACAGACCTGGGGCACTCGATCTTAATACTTCACCAACCCATGGATACTTCAAACATGTTAACAGCATTTCCCTGTTTGTAGAGTAAGGTTTCAAATAGGAATATTTTAAAGTATTTGTTTTATGTATGGTTAACCGTTTGCCCAAATACTCTTCCACACAGACGAGAAAACTTCCTTGACCATCCTAAAGTGCACTTCACTTGAACTGACGTTGGGTAAGAAAAAGCAACATAGGAACACAAAAACCAAACAACCTGAAACCCGAGAGGGCCTTATTCATTTGTATTTAAATCAAAGCTGTGACTGCGTCACAAATCCTGAGGATCAAAGTGGGGATACACCAAGACACTTCATGAATATTTCAACTCCAAGCATCTCAAAACGAGAATGGCTATAGCAGGATTCATTACAGTGTCTGATTCATTCAACCTGAAAAATTACGCAACGAAGGGTGTCATTCAACATCAAGGACATCCAAGATTTGATAAAAGATACAATGCCATCTGCAATGAATAACCTAACTGACTGTTCACCTTTACATCAGTCCTTCAGCATGCATATCTGTGGATATTTGCATAAAAGATGCAGTTGCTTCAACTTGTTGTCTATTTGATCTGTATAATATACAGATCAAATAGACAACAAGTTGAAGCAACTGCATGTCCATGTTCAATATTATACATATTATGTATAATATTGAACATGGACAGGCGTACCGCATGTGAACCTTTTTGGGGGAACGGGGTGGCATTTTCCCAAATTTCAAGGCTTGGATAGCAATTTCTTTGCTTTTCCCTGTCTTTTTTTGAAAGTTGATTTTTCCTAGTTTTGTTCTGATGTACCGTGATATGGGGTGAATCGGGACAGTTTTTCTGCTATAGAATGGCCACAAATCAACCCAGAAATCAAAATATGGTAAGAAATTGTGTCCAAGCAAAAGGTCTAACGATCCCTTAGAGCTTCAATTGATATCTTAAATTTTAAATGATCAGGGCCCAGAAAACCACTGTCCCAATTCACCCCTCACTTTGGGGTGAATCGGGACAGAGACTAATCTAGGTAACTAGTGCTTCCTACCCTGTTTTATTGATTTATACTTATGAATAAACATTAGAAAACATGTTTAGCACCCCAAAAAGTTGCTCTTAGTAAAATTTGAGGTATGTTTTGTGAAGAATATTCAGTTTTTAACAAAATGTAATGAATCACTGTAAATTGACAAACATGTAGTTATCTGCTAATTTTACAAGTGATGAATAAACTTTGACTAAATCCACAATAAATTATGCCAATTTCAACAATTCAAACTCAAAATCCATGAAAATAAGCTGGATTGAAAATTAGTTTGGCTTTTTGGACCAGCTTGGTAACTCTGCCACTCGCTACGATCCGGACACAGGACTAAACAGCCAAAATATCACTTCTCAGCAACTCTTTTGGTCTCTTATTTTGCTGCCATTATTTGATGTTATATCACATCGTTTTTTATCAGGTTCCAAAAGTGCACATTTATCACAATTTTGGCCGAGTTTGACACTCCCATAGCATTTCTACAAGACAGAAATAAAAAAATTATTTCCTGGCTTGTCCCGATTCACCCCAGTGTCCCTATTGACCCCATATTACGGTAAAGTATCATAGACTTCGTATTTGCTCATTTTTGTAGTCAAGTCAAAGAGAATGCAAGATTTATATTTGACAACAAGATATTCTTAAAGAGTCAGTTCAATTCGTTGTACCATCCCAATTTGCACTTCGTAGTTCAAGGTGTCCTTAACCTTACATGGCAAAAATAGCTTGCTTCATGAAAAAGCTCAGGTATATGTCTGAATCTTTAAAAACCGCGGATATATTGGATAGAATGTCATTATTCATTTAAACTGACGTCATGTTTCACCTTTATATGAAAAGAGTATATTGTAATGTTGGATTATGTATTTCTTCACCTTGGCTTACTTGTTACTCCAACCTTTTCGAAGAAATAACAATGCTACATAATGATCCTACTGCCTGTAATATTATTCAAGTGTTATGTTCAGTATTTTTCTTTTAACTTAGTTCTCTCATTTCTTACAGCTACTTACACCATTCGATACCAATCTGTCAGCAACTCACAAGCCTGTATTTTACTGAAATAAATCCCATATTCTTTGTTGTCCACTTATCATCTCCGTGACAGGCGGTAAAAAAACCCAGAAAGTTATAAAATAGAAGAGCTTTTCAAGAAAACACCAATACTCATGTATTAATGACCTCATTATGTTATATGCCATCTTAGTAATTCTCTTTAGTGCATATTATCTCCGCTTTTATATACTTTACAGAGCAGAAAATAGATGGGATAATGACCTTTATAGACGACAACAGGACGGCTTCAAAGAAAGTGTGCACATGACAAAAATACTGCAAAATGCTGACAAGGCACCAGGAAGTCTTTTCCCAAAATAACTCAAGAAACTCTATAATATAGACACTGCATATATGTCTATATATTTATCTATGGAAAAAAACGAATTTATGCAGATATATGATTAAAAAATTTCGCGCGCTGAAGAAAAATTTTATTTGTTCAGCTGTGGAACCGATTTGATGTTTACCTGATGTCATATTTAGTTATTTTCTATGCTGTTGAAGTGTCATATCATGTGAGAATTCAGTGTATAAGCGCTGACATCCAGGCCTCATGACAGGATAAACCCGCTGCTCGCTTCTGTTATTCCCGTACTATCGGCTACTCCCCATTTTACCCTGTTTTGCCCCCTGCTTCCCCCTCGTCCCCCTCTAACCCCTGCTTATCTCTCACTTGCCCCCGCTTAACCCCCACTTGCCCCAGCTTACCCCCCACCTTTCCCCCACTTGCCTCCTGCTTACCCCACTTGTCTCCGGCTGGCCCCCACTTGCCCCAACCTGCCCCCACTTGCCTCCACTTACCCCTGCTTGCCCCTACTTACCCCCTCTTGTCCCCCGCTTCCCTCACATAACCTTCCCGCAATTGCCCTACCTTTCCTGTCATGAGGCCTGCATCCGGCACATGGCTTCTGTAACCAATATGGGCCTGGCCTTGGAGTTTTCCTCAACTGGAAATTATTTCTTTCACTGTAATGTTGACACAATTATTTCTTTGGAGGGCATGACATCCTTTCATGTTTATTTCTACATCTAACAGCATCATGTCAAGATATATCCTCTAACCTGTTCCAGCATTATCTCTTTCATGGCGGCTTAGAATAAATTTATTTATTCAAACCCAGGCAACCTTCCGTCCGTCCTGGAGATCTGATGATTGCCCCCTTTAATTTAATAAACTAGTTCTTCCCCCGATTAAACTTCTTTATCTGACATTAATATCTATGCAAATGATATAACTGTATGAGAATTCAGCCAGATAATTTTATAAACATACAGTTCTTTTGAGTCAAACTGCTTTTCAAGTTATTTCAGATCTAGTAATTTGCCTTTATGTAATATCACATAGAATGGCAGGATATGTTCACTCAGTGCCCGATTTAGGAGTGTGCGGAGTGTGCGGCCGCACAGGGCCCCCACATTTGAGGGGGCCCCCACATAAGCAGATCACGGATAATATGTATAAATTCTTATTATACTAGTTCACGCGAATGATGCCGATCTGAAACATAACCTTATTGTACAAAAAGTAGAGCATTACGAACAGGTGATCTGTTAAACCAGCGGAAAATTGTGGTTGATATGTGGGGGGGGGGCCCTGCTCAGGGGTCTCCTTCCCAATATGTCTCTCGCCCCTCTGGGGCCCCCACTTCTTCTCTAGCCCCGAGGTCTCCTATGTTCCTCCTTTCCTCTCTGGGCCCCCTCCCCTGCCAGGCCTCCGCCTCTGGGGGGGGGGGGCCCAACTAACTCTTGGACCCCAGGCATTCTGGGGGCCCCATCCATTCTAGGAGCCCTTCCCACTCTGGGGCCCCCCTCCCACTCTGGGGGTCCAACTCTGGGGCCCCTCCCATTCTGGGGCCCTCCCAATCTGGTGTCCCCTCCCATTGTGGGGGCCCCTCCAAATCTGGGGGCCCCCTCCCATTCTGGGGGGCCTCCAATTAGGTGGGGGCCTCCAATTAGGTGGTGGCCCCCTCCCATTCTGGGGGCCCCCTCCCATTCAGGGGGCCCCTCCCAATCTGGGCCCCTCCCACTCTGGGGGCCCTCCCAATCTGGGGCCCCTCCCAGTCTGGGGGGCCCTCCCACTCGGGGAGGGGGGCTCCCACTCTTGGGGCCCCTCACATTCTTGGGGGCCCCTCACATTCTTGGGGGCCCCACCAACCAGGGGCCCCTCCCACTCTGGCCTCAGTCCTTCTTCAGGTACCCCAAGTTTAATATATATATGTTATTTCAATTTTTTAGTTATTTTTGTCAAAGGTGTTCTCAGATCTTTATTTTGCTGTTGTGCAAGTACATGGATTCTGAAATTTCTGACTTTTTTAAAGACATCATGTACAATTAAGGAAATACATAAAAGAAAAGGTCATCATATTCAGACATGCCAGCAAATATTTTTAAAAATTAAATTAAGCAAGGCATGATTGTGGAACTTCTATTGCAAGATGAGATAATTCTTTCTGTATTTACTCTGGGGTAAAGTAAAAACACAAAAGTATGTACTTCATAAAATAAGTCCAGTTTGTGGGAGAAATTGCTATGGACTGCCTATCACTACACTGTAAATTTTGAATTTTGAGTTAGCTTAATTGATTGAGTGAAATGGTTGCACAATTCCTTTGAGCCAAGATAGCTTGTTGTTTGCAAGTTATAACAGCATAAAGATTATCATAACTCAAAACAGCAAGCTATCATGGCTCAAACAAATTGTGCAACCGTCTCACTCAATCATTTGTGCAACCGTCTCACTCAATCATTTGAGCTAACTCAGAATTTCAGAATTTACAGTGTACCTGCTCCCTTCCAGGTAGGGGAGACCGGGGTTAGTTGAATCGCGGGGTTACTTGAAACTTGCCCTAAAATCAACTTTATTTTAAATTATTGGCCAAACTGGTACTTTTGGCAGATACCCTGTTTATTGGCACATGCTATCATACCTTTATTCATTCAAATTTTCAAAATGCTAATTCTGTAGGCTAGATAGTTTGTTTTTTGGGTGCTCTAGTACTTAACTTGTTTGCTCAGTCTTCAAGCGGGGTTATTGTATAGCTATGATTTTAATCCAACTAACGTTATTTCTAAATAAGCAAATCCATGCCTAATCCACACCCAGAGGCTTTTTGTTGTGCGACCCATCTATCTCAGTAAACATAATTAATTAGTTTCGTATTCTTTCAATTTAGCCAAATTACATGCACATGCCAGGACAGAGTCTACAAGACCCTTCTGAAAGTTACAGAAACACCTCAACGTAACGTATTTCGGGGGCCCCCACAACTTCACAGCACATGGGCCTCCACACACCTAAATCGGGCACTGTGTTCACTATGTAATATTACATAAAAGGGCAGAATATGTACGAAAAAACATTGTTTAGAAAATGTTGACTGTCCACTGTAAGTGCAGATTTGACCTGTATTTTTTACTACACAGTAAAATTTCAAATGATTAAGTGAGATAGTTGCACATTTCCTTTGAGCTAACATGATTGTCATAACTCAAAACAACAAGCTATGTTTAACTTAAACAAATTGTGCAACCATCTCACTCAATCATTTGAGCTGAATCAAAATTTTGAATTTTACAATGTAGTGTGTGATATTTAGCATAGTTTGTCCAGGAAAGCCATCTTGAGAATTTATTCGACAGAAACCAGTGTTATAAAATAATATTAGATCCGTGCCAAAATATTTAAGTTTCTGGCCGTACACAATATCAATGTCTGGATATGACATTTACTATCACATTTTCCACCCGCTGCAACTGAGTCAGATATGCATCCTGAATGCCCTGACACATGTCTCATTCTATGCCTTCAAATGTCTGTAACCTTAGTCTGCTAGTCATATATAGCTTCCTGAGTCACTCGTGAGAGAAACTGTAAGTATATAGTATAGTGTGTGGGAGTGGCGTCCCTATGGGGGGCAAGGGGGGCACGTGCTCCCATATTGGACCTCTGCCCCCCAGGTGCCCCCCACATGAATTTTTCAATTTTGGCGAAAATATACAATTAGTATTATGGGTGCCCCCCTAGAAAATCTCGTGCCCCCCAGGTGCCCCCCATTCGCGACCCCCTAGTTACGCCACTGGACTGTGTGGGTTTGTTTCTGTGCCTCAAAATCTTGCTGCAGTTTTAATTAATTTAAGCAGTACTTGCCTAGTCTGAATGTCGGGGCGGTAAATGACATGTGCCGTGGTCTCATCTGGAAATAAGTCATTCCTTCCACTCCAGGAGCAGGAGGGGACTTTCGTCAGTCACCTGTGTTAAATAATAACACATGAAGAATTTTACCTTTACTTTACTTCCCAGTATAATGTCACTTTAATGTGCACACATATGTTGCATTCTATCAATTGTCTAAACCATTATCTGTCTGCTTTAGAAATTTGAAAGATTGGACATTATGTTGTACAATAATATTATTAATAAATATTACTGTTTGAATTATGGCCTATCTCAAAAATAATGAAGCCAAAGTGTGACGTGACCATCAAAATTTTAATATGTATTTTTGTATGAAATGTCCTACGCATATTATAAAGAACATATTTAAGTTCCAGAAACTATATTTACCTTGGTGTTTTGATGAGTTGAAATAATTGATAATAGCTTCATATTACAGAATTTTTAAAAGTTTGTTTTTCATGGCAGTGAAACATAACTGGGCTGAATGGTAATTTGTCATGAAATTAAATCCATTTTCTTTATTTGACTACAACTGGCACATTTTTAAAAGTGTTCTGGACGATTGTCATTCAAATACACCCAATATATTTTGAGGAACACCCAATTTTTCTAAATTTTTCGGAAATATCTTTTCAAAACTTACATATATTAACCCCAGAAGCATATTGTTTCATTTAAAAATGATTTTAACTGCCCTATGTTATGCGCCTGTATGTGGGCTTCAATAGACATACTGAGTGCAGCCCTTTACACTGTTGGTAGAGTTCTGGATGTTTGGCAGGGTTGATTCATGAAATGACGGAGAGGGTGGCAACCATTACCTCATATAAGCATGGAAAGAAGGGCTTTCAGCACTGCATAAACCAAGCAAGTAAATGTCACATGATAGGTATATATTAAATTATGAAACAGTATAAATTCATCTCATTCCTGGATGCATAACACTTCCAAAACTCTAACTCTGTTAAGTCGAACCATAAATTATTTGTGTAAAGGAAACAAATCTGAATGGTATAAAAAAACAACCGGATGCATTTACAATGTCATTTATCTGTATGATTCCGGACTGCTCTGGATGAACATCTCTGGAGAGCAGAGATGTTTGCATAATCTGAAGGAGATAGGCATCGCAGAGGGCTGTACAATTTCAGCTGCTTTGTCCTGTTAAATAACTCATCACCTAACTCTGGAGGCAATATATTATGATGTCTGCTGATAATTAATATTCTGCCAAGACACTTAGTCATATTTCATGCACATTTTGTGTTTAGCAATTTCTCCATTTCCAAACAAGACTTCTATTTTACTAGCAGTAAAATTACAAACTGCAAACAGTAAACTCTCCAGGTGGCACATGTTTCAAGTCCTGGAATGCAAGCACTCTCAGTTGTATCCTTGCTTTATTACATTGCAGCCTGTAATGAAAATGGTGTTGTTTTGCTATTGGGTCTAGATTGATAAATACTGTAAGTGCAGCTCTCTAAGCTAAGTTATATGTGCTCACAAGGATTGATCAATGAGATGGCAGAGTTCTCAACAGTTGAACCCTTAACCAAATTCAGAATAATTTTTCCGCAGTGCGTTCTTTATATTATATCAAACCATCAAGTACCTTTTGCGTTAGGAGTGTAAACTTACTTACAGGCAGTGCTGTAACACCTTAGAACTTCTCTGGATAATTTTAAAGAGCCAGTGGAGCTGATCTTTGCGTGCAGTACAAGAAGCTGCTCCGGGAAATTTAATGGCTCTTTACTGCATTCCCTGTATTTGTAGGTGTGCGTTTAAACTCAGGGGCTCTAAATTACAGTCTGTGGGATAATAGTGTCGGAAGACATTAATGGCGGCAACACATGCCAGCATTCATGAACAAATTTATGACTATGGAGGTCAGCTCATTGCAATTTGCAGCGCAAACTGCCTGAGTTAAGCAGTTTAACTGGCACTGTAAAAATGCTTCTTTTCACGTCATTTGATCACAATTATAGTATTGCACTACTGAAAAGTAGCGAATTAGATGTTCGGACTAATGTCACTTTTTATGGTCTAATTACAATGCAGTTGCTAGGTGTAAAGGTTTGCCACTAAAATAGAAAATGTTATAAACTGGATGCCGTGGCCTAGTGGATAAGGTCGTGGGTTCGAATCCCAGCCATGGAATGGAGGAGTTGAGCAGATCCTCCTGAAACCACTGCCTCACCCCACCCAGGTGCAACGGGTACTTGGCAACAAGGCAACCACAGGGATAGTGCAGGAATGAGCTCTTAAGCCCCTGCGGTTAACCCCGTGTTCAAGACTAAATACTCCCCAGGAGTTGAGAAAGACTCTGGATTGGCCTGCCAAGGATGTAATTGTGATGTCGGCAGAGTATGTCTATACGACGTAGATGCAGACTGTAAACCCACCACATTACATTTATAAACCCTATGCTCAATTACAAATGCTGGGTAATTAAAACATTGTGATCAAATAAGCAAAACAAAATTTCTAGCTTCTCGGATCTTCTCAATTAATATTTTTTTTGGTCAACAGAAATCTGTTGGGTCTACCCATAGTGCTAAAATCAATTGTGTCTGGCCTAATGAAAGAGATTATTTGTGTATCTATAATGCTACATTCGTGCTGGGTGGCCAAGCGATAGCAGTCAATTTTGGCTTTTGATGGGTCTCCCTCAGAGTGATTACTTGTAATGTATTTTGATAATATTTCAAAAATATACATTTTTAGTTTTGTAATATTCATTATGCAAATAAACTTCATTGTCTGTCTGTCTGTCTGTCCAGCTGTCTTTGAAACTTTGCGTAGGTCTCACCATGCATGATATGAGCCCTTAATTTCTTGGAGAATTTTAGTGATACACATTTTATTATCACAGCAACATTTCTTCAAGACATAGTTTTCAATATTTACAAATACACCCTCCACCATTAGTCAATGATAAAATGGAGCTACATATATAAGAGCTTGTGCCAATTTACAACTACTTTATGCCCTTTGTAAGTACACCGTTGCTCATAGATATGGAATAATTCAAAATTCTCCATTGAAATTGACAACTTAAGCAACTTCTGTTGGAGCACATGTTGGTCTGATTCAAATGTAGCTACTTCCAATGAATGCAAAAGAGGAGAACATGCTGTCATTTAAAATGTATGCTGCAGCATTAACCCTAGGAATAGTTACAGCAGCATGAAATATGGAAATTCAGGGGGTTTTTTTAGGGTGAGGTGCATTAAACCAAAAATTTTTAATTCTTGCAAAAAATGTAGTTGAGGCTTTCAAAGAGTGATTAGAGAAGATGACTTGACCTTTACAATGGACCTTGCTTGCATTCACACTCTGAAATTTACTTTTATTTGAAACTTTTCTTCCCAAAAGTATTCCATATTTATGAGGAGTGTATAGAATGATGAAATTGTTGCTAATTGCTCTCTCTTCAGCTTTCGTCGTTGCTGATGGGACTTTCAGAAGACCATGATATCTAAGATCAGCAAATTTATGTCGCAACTAGGTTACACGGCTTCCTTCCTGGACACTTCATATGTGCCACATATAAGGCATTATGTATGTCAGCTGTTCATCTGGCACTTAAAGGTCTCTTCAGTTGATTGTCATGCAGGGAGCACAGTAACCAGTGACACTTCAGGTGACAGGGGCCAGACGGGGTGGACACCAGACAAGTAATAGGATGTGGAATATTTGGTACTTCAGGAAATGCCACTTCTGGGAAAGGCTGATCAGTACTGCAGCAAATTAAAGCTACATATGATATGTGTGGATAGTGTGAGTTTTCTGTGCAAGCAGATATTTTGGCTACATAGCTATAGTCACTCTGTTTTCAGATCATTCATGGAGAAAAATTATTAGTAAACATAAGACAAATAATTATGTATCGAGGTGTGTTGCTTTAATCTCAATTTTGTACTAATGGTTTATTTCAAGATGCTGAATATCATGTATACATGATATTTTGTCTATACTTTGATCTTTATCTTTGAAGCTGAGGTGCAATCTAAGCTATGTTTTTGTTTTATGGTGTACAGTTTACAAGTCACATGCAAATTCCCTGCAAATGAACAAACCAGCATTTTCATAGTGAATGAGAATTTGCTGCATATGAAGAAAACCACATTTTCATGGCAATTTGAAAATAGCAAAAAGCTAAATTGTGTAAATGCGTCTCCTTGCACACATCATCATCCCACTACTTGGTGTACACTGTGTAAGTAAGTAAGGCACACTGTTTTTGGGGTGAGGAAGATGCCAGAATGCTCATTCATGCTTTAGAGGTAAATTAGCCATATGCCTTTCTGCACAAAAGGCATTCACTGACCCAGTGTCATGTAAAAAAAGATTACAATCTTTATGCAAAATTGCATATTCCAACAGTAGATCTAATACCATTTTGATAGTACATTGAGTTATCAAGCAGGTCAAAGTGCCTCAAATTAAATTAAATGATGCCGAGCATGCCATACACTCTGTGTCAGGTGATGAAAGACATGCATTAACCATGAGATATCTTTTTTAAGTCCTGTAAGCACCACCAAAATAGGATTTGTTAAAGAATATCCAATAATTACGCTAAGCACCAAATTGCTATGAACAAAGTGGAATGGAAGTTGGAAAACCGGTGGACCTGCCATAAGATTTTCAAAGCTTTGGAGCCACACCTAAGCCTCTTTGTATCTCAGCTTAAAGTTATAGAATTCTATTCTTCTCAAGGTAGAACAAAATTAAAATTGTGAATGAATTGGTCTGATCAGTTTTAAAAATCGTGGGGCTTTTAGTACAGTGTACGCAAAACTCCAAGTCAGTCAAAATACCGTCACCAATGTTCTCTCAAACGATCAGGATATTCATGGCTGAACTAAAACACAAATTGCACGTGCATTTGCCATGTCATTTGGCTGTAGTTTCACTTGGTCTACTCTTCTTTTTTCTCCCTTATGACTAATTATCAACTTATTTGCAAGATAACAATCTGAAAGATGGTGTCTGATGTATTTTGTGATATTCTGTCTACATATTTTGCAAAATTACAAACATATATTTGATCAATTTCGCTACTTCCAAAAGCAGCCAAAGCTTCTATTTAACAGGCACTAAAATGTTTTAACTGCAAACTGTGAGCTCTCCACGTGGCAAAGGTTTAAAGTACTGGAATGTAGAGACAGTCATGTGTGTGCCCCTGTACTAAACTCTTCTCCGGGTGACTTTAAAGAGCCAGTGGAGTCTATCTTTGCAGTACAAGAAGCTATTCTAGAAAATATATTAGCTCCTTACATTACTTGCTGTATTTGTAGGTGTGTGTTAAACTCAGGGCCTTTAAACTACAGCCTGCGGGATGATAGTGTTGGAAGACATTAATGGCAGCCACACATGCCAGCATTCATCACAAATTTATCACTTTAGGAGGTCTGTTTATTGCAAATAGCCACACAAACTGCTTGAATGAAGCAGTTTGACTGGCATTTAATGCCTAGGCTGTATATACATGTGCTGTTCAAAGTATGAGACTGCTGAAAAGTAGCAAGTTACACTGACATTACTGACGGTCAAATGTTTTATGGAATTTGCACAATTGGACTCAAGAGAAACCTATAGTAATTTTTGGTCATCTGGACTCAAGCTCACTGTTTGATGCTTTCATCACCAGCTTCATTCCTGATTTCTTGTTTTTTCCAATTGTTTCCATTCAGAGAATCTGAAGAGGGTGTCTCATATAGTACCACCAGAATGGTTCAACTCAAACACAAAGTTGGGTGGAGTGTCTAAAAGCAACAAAGTCAAGATCTGACAGCACACAGCATGACATTTTAAGGGAACACCAGAATGCTTTGCTCCTTTTTTGTACAGGTAGATGCAGAAAAGCATGCAAGTTTGCTCCAAGCTTTGTTCCCCATAAAAAAACTTAAAGCTTTCGTTGCCTGATGCATCACCGACTTTTGGCAAAGTTCTATTTACTACTTATTTACATACTTACTTGTTTCCCTTCCTTTTACTCACATTAAGACGAACAGCAAGTCAACATTAGATTTGTGATTGAATGTAGTTACTGACGCAGTGCATGTGTTTCTCAATTGGAACAAACTTCACAGATTGTCGGAGCATAACACTAGTTTTGCAACATGGTAAATTTTCCTAAAATAATATAGTAGTTCAGCACAATTGTCTGACTTTTGCTTGGAAATTAGAAGTAAAGACCAATAATTGTCGAATTGTGTGTGTAGGTAGATTAAAGGTAGAAGCAGGAAGGTCCTTGCATGTCACACAGAACACCAACCATTCTAGTTTTGTAATCAGACTGAATGTCCTCTAATCAAGTTAGATTACACCGATAACGAAAACTGAATCATTTTCCCTTTTAATTAATGGACTGAACCAAATTAGCCTCTTGATTTATTTTGTATATAAAGGAACTCTTGCCATGACTTCTACATTAAGGTCATGCTGGACCATTATTCTATTAGACCTATACCAAAGAAGTTTTTAAAAAATGACCATGCATCACCTTCTTTGAAAGCTGAAAGGAAAGAGGTAAAGGCTTTGAAGGGGATTTTTTTTGAAGAGATAGGACATTTCATACTTTGCAAAATGCCGACCCTTCAGAATAATGCCTCGAATTGAAGACAGAACAAGTGGAAGATTTATGGTGGCTTAGGTTAGCTTTAGAATTGTTTCCTTGTAACATGCAAATTGTACACCATGGAAAATGTAGAAAAATGTAGAACAATGCAATCCCATTGTAAAAAGACAGAGTAGTGTGACTCATCATCCTTGAATGACGAAGGCGTGATAAATGTGTGAGGCTGAAAGGAAATGTTTCTACATAATTTCATAGCAAGGTCAGCCTACCTGAAGGTGCCAGGCACATTAGCGTGATTAAGACAAAATGTCTTAAAAGTTGCAACAACAGACTTGAACAATGTGATGCTTTTAAGGCAGGTTGTATACTTCAGTTCATTGTAGCTGTAGAGTAGCGCGGGGCATGCAGCCCCCCTTAACTTCGAGATGCGATTTGACCTACTTTTTGCGGTCGATTATTTGAATGCTTATGGTGTCAGGAAGGGATCACTTGACTCTACTTATAACAAGTGAAACGAATGTCTACCAATTTTAATAAACGAGTTACGGCCCTTTTCGTAAAAAAATTAAAATGGCCTTCTTACCCCACCCATCGGGCAAGAAGCCCCCCTATTATAATCCTTTGGCAATTTTTTTTGCGAGCGCATTCAGCTTGAAAGTTATTTCTTGGTGTTCTTCTATCGTTTTTAATGCATTCTATTCACTTTTTCTGAATTTCAGAATTTTTTTGTTCATGCATTTATTTTTAAATATTTTTTGCCCTTTTTCAATTTCGGCCAAAATTTTTTCTATTTCAATTAGCTATTCTATCAAGAATTAAGGTAAAGTAAACATTATTAAATGGTTCCGGAAGCAGCTTCGAGGCCTCACTGAAGGGGGCCCCATGCCCCATACCATGTTGGGCCTCTCGTTCCAAACCCACATATTTTAATTTGACCTCCATATTTTGAGCTAAAATGCAAAAAACATGATCCAAATCACATTTATGTGATGGTCATAAAGTGAAGCAATGCAGATATCGATTATACTTTAAAAAATTTCCAAAGTTATTTCTGACAACCACTTTCAAAGAATTAATCAAAGTTACAAAAAATGTAAGTTTGGATATAAACTGGGGGGGCTTCTCACCTAACCCGGGCTTCTTGCCCCGACCCACTCTACAGGTTTCAAATATGGTTGTTGCATGTGTCAATACTTTCCTCTCAAAAAAGTAACTATGTATCCTAAGAATAATTAGAAAATACATACATGCAACACCAAAAGTAAAACAGGAGTATCGATTTTAAGAACCTCCATATTCAGACTAAAGATCAGCAGAAATGTGTCCTGTTCTACATGTATTACTTGGGAAGAAAGTGTAACAAACTTTTGAAAGCACTGACACAAAAACTAAAAGGAACACGGCACGGTGCTCTACAGGAAAAGAGCGTGTGCTTAGGCTTGCATGAGAATGCAGAAATAAGAAACAAGACAAACTGTTTTCTTATTTCTGGTAGGGTAATGCACTCTGGGCATTTTTGGACCACCCTGCTATTCTTTCAAATGCTGCTTTATTAAATGCAGTTTTGCATATTTCATCCATATTTTCGGGATCAGACATAAAAGAAAATACAGTACTTGTATGTAAGTTATGATGTTTTCATTTGCGTCAAAAGGTGTGAAAAAAGCAAATGGCGGTGGTGAGGTCAAATCACAATCAAATGGTGTATCCTTGGAGTGCTTCAAATATAATCAAATATATGTTTTAAATAAATAATTAACTGAAATTGATTCGGAAAATAGGCATTTTAGTTACAACAAAAGATATTATGCAGACTTCAAATAAACAACTGCATGTTTTAAGTGTTAAGAGAGCTTATTTGATTAAATTACTCCAGGAGGGACCTGCCAAGCTCAAAAGTAAACAAAATACGGGTTTTTTTTTACTATTAAAAACAATTTATAGATGCTTTTGTAAAGAAATACTTTTTTGCATTTATTTAGAATAGCATTCTGTTAATGAATTGCAATTAACCAAACTAACATTATAGAACCACCCACTGCTGTATTTCAGGTAATTGCATCATATTGCAATAGGTGGAGACACCAGCCAGTTGCATGCTTGTTTGTTTGATCAGGAGGGCAAGTGCATGCAAGTGAGGGCAAAGTAGTGGATGTGCTAGGGTGTCTAAGTGAGTGCAAATGAGAGCCTCAGCTCGGAAAATTTATTGGGTTGTACTGTACGTCAAGGAAAAAATTTTGAGGGGATCATTATATTTTTTAATAGGAAATAAATGCTATCTTTAGTGTAGAATCTGATAAATACATTTAAAAGAAGATTGAGATATATGAATATTGACAATATAAATGCAAATAAGGTGTCAACTGAAAGCAGAGAAGCAGCACTACATTGATATGATTCTATAGAGATGCACTTTTTAATTTTTGATTTTAATGACTGTTCCATGGGGTTTTGTGTTCCGTTGTTGCTGCTTCTGGCCCCACAATGCTTAAATTTAGAGAAGTAAACTTTATTTATGATGATTAAGCAAGTTGTTGCCCTGGTGTGAAAGAACATTTGGGCAATGGTGATAATGTTAACATGTTAATAACCATAGATTACCAAAGTATCAAACCCGGGTGCCCCAGGTCTGTTTGTAGCCCACCGAGCTAAATCCTACCCAAGTGTACCTCCAGAGTTTCTTAGCTGCACAAGCAGCTACTTGTCCAATGGAACTGATTACCAACCTGCTTCAGCTCATTTCGTTGCTTGGCGGATGAAGCAATTACGTCTTTTAGTGACAGTCGCGATCCATTTCTCTCTCTTTTGAGAAATGGATATATGATGGGTGTATGTATCAATATGTATCCATGATTTCTTGCCGATGATGTAAATATTTCATTTGCTTTTTAAAATCAATTAGGTTTATTAAGGAAATGACTCACTATTATGAGTGGTATGATTCCTGGTCATACCACTCAGGGTCAGGCAAGTTTTGTGCACAATTTCATGTTCAACTTCAAAAGCAAATATTACTAGTAGACGTAACCGCGAGCGGTAACAAAACTTCACCTACTGTTGTACCAGTAACTCGAACAGACACAAGTAGATGAGCAAGTAAAAGGTACATGGAAAAGTACACAGGAATCATACATAATTATGTAACATGAATACAGACAAGAATACAAGAATGTTTCCTGTACATTGCAAGCATGCACAGAAAAACGAGTACATAAACCAGTACATAAACCAGTACATGAACCAGTGCATGAACCACACATGAACCAGTACATGAACCAGTACATGAACCAGTACATGAACCAGTACATGAACCAGTACATGAACTAGTGCATGAACCAGTACATGAACCAGTACAGTCCAACTCACAGAACACTGGCCTGTGTACTGATTGTCACTGATTGATTTACCTAGTTTCGTCTCGTTTTCGTGTGAATTCGTGACCCCCTGGTGTGATTTCATTGACCATGAACTCTTAATAGGCAGTAGTATAGCTACAAGTAGCTACTGTATATTCCATGATGCATATTGGGTCCTTTAAGAGCACATGTGTTCAATCTCAGCCTCAGCCATTTATCAACTGTTAACCAGCTCCTGAGCTAGCCTCCTTGATTGCCTTTAAAAGGAACCATCTGGAAAAGAGGTGCCAGTTTTACCCCTTCCACAATACAACTGGTAATGCTCATATTGCTAATATGTCTCTCTTTTTCTATCTATACATGTATCTATGTATCCAGGGCCGGCGCTAGGGTTGCCAGCACCCTAGGCAAGATAAAGGTATGCGCCCCTTTCCTGAGGGGGTCTGGGGGTCCTCCCCCAGGAAATTTGAAATCCTAGATGCTCTGAGATGCATTCTGGAGCATTTGAAACTCAAATAACAGTGTCATGATCATTGTCTATTTTACATGTAAACACCCAACAAAAATATGTAAGTCCATATGTAATTGCTTATATTTTATCCTGTTCTTTTAGAGATACATTTCTATTTAAAATTAGGTACATGTTTATCCCATGCAGCTGTGTTGTTGTAAGTAAAGCCATGTGACTGGCCCATTTATCACAAGGACTACCCCCACCCCAAAAACACTTTGTAGATACACCATTGTGCCTATCAGTAATTCTAACCTAACCTTGTATGTAACTTGATGACAAGCTTCTGGGCTGCTATGGTACCTCTCTACCCCCCTTCTTCTGGTGTCAATTAAATACACTAGCTGTAACTGGAGTGATCATTATTTAATTGAATAAATAGAAAAAAATCATTGAGCATCTGATTTCATAATGCAATAACTGATAATAACACAAAATTGAAATGGAGTAACATTTTTAAGCGTCGGAGCAACATCTGACATGGGGGGGGGGCTGAACTGGCAGGTCGGCTGGATGGGGGGGGGGGGGTTGGAGGGGGGGGTCATAGTTTGACATGAAAAAAATAAAACAGTTATAGGCCCACTTCAATTTACACCACCCAGAGAATCACTTTGCTGAAGTGATTAATACATACATGATTATTACATATTTTGATACTTGGAACATCCTGCATTTTGCCACAGTTCCAAAAGAAACAAATTCAAGATTAATTTACGGAGACACACAAGTCTGCAATTTCCTGAAGATCAGTCTTAGCTGGGTCATGGTTGACCTCAGGTAGGTCTTCAGTCTGCTAAGAGATGAGAATGACCTCTCTGCAGCAACTGAACATTCAATTCAATAGGCAAAGTAAATGCCTAATATGATTTACCGGAAGTTAAATGTTTTGCACTTAGCGAAAAAAAAAAAAGGAGCTGACCAATACTCTTTTGCCTTTTCATATTAAATGTTAGCAAGTATTTTGAATGTCCTCTCCTCTCTCTGGACAAGGTCCGTATGAGGATTATCTCAGAGAGGGCCTCCAGGATCCTGTCTCATGACTGAATCACTTTTTCAAAACGTGAATCATGAAACACTATCTTTTGTACATCTGTTTCTCATGATGCATCAACTGTGGTCCTTCTCCTTCAGCATCCAGTGAAATATTTGATTCATTTTTAATGGGGGGTTTAGCAGAGCTATAGTCTGTTTCCCCTGAGTTGAGAGCGGTGCTTCAAACAGTTCCTAAACTGCAGATGTCATCAGCATTGATAAACCATGACCTGTTTATCACTCTGGAAATGACACAGGTCCTGATGACACTGGGAGTTGTATCAGTGGCATAGATATTCAAAAAAGGGTGCAAATATAAGGGGTTTTACCTCTGTTGAAAACCCCTAAAAAGGAACCAGATATGCCCATGGACACTGATGAAGCAGGACCAGATCTGATGCTTTATGAGAATCAGATGTATTAGCTCAAGATAGTGCAGTTTTTTGTGTTAAAGGTGTGGAATTTGATAGGCTTGTGTGGCAGTTTGTGCATTTTCCCGCTCTCAACTCAGGGGAAACAGACTATAAATAACTTGTAAATGCACCCTTTATTCAATAGCTACACCAGAGACAGACTCCTCAACAGGGTGACAACAGGACCTACATGGCTTCCAGAATTATAAACAGTTCATGGTTTATCAAGACTGTTGACAGCTGCAGTTTAGGACTTTTAGAAGTGCCACTTTCAGCTCGAAGGAAACATTATTTGTACAGTGTAGCCACATAGTCCTGAACACATGTTATGTGTAAAGTCCTTGGCTGTTGACTGGCATTGTTTTTGTTTTAAAACATTGAATAATTCAACATTGTGACATCCTGAACCTGGGGGGGGGGGGCTGAATGATATTTCAGCCCCCCTTACCTCCAACCTGGGGGGGGGGTTGTCGCCCCCACAGCCCCCCCCTGCTCTGACACCTATGAATTGTAGCATGTGTAGGGCTTACTTCAGATACGTTTTACAGCAAGAAAGCCTGAAACAATATCATATAATCAAATGATGATCAAATGATGATCAAATGATGATCAAATGATGATCAAATGATCAGCTTCCAGGATGCAGGATCATTTCATTGGGTGACTGGGGTGAGATTATCATCATTCTTTAATGAAAAGAAAAGGGTTTTAAAATTGATTAGCAAATTAGGCCTACTTCAGTGCAGCAACTGTTTATGTTATATATATTTGTTTAATGGTGTTTTCCTTGAACTGCATTTCCCCCTTTCAGGAATGAGTGCTTTTTCTGTCACATAGGTAGGCCTCGTGACAAAATAATGGTAGGCCCTAAGAATATCCACCGGATATTTTTGTTATAACTTCATAAAACAATGTATCTTGTGGTCAGGGAAAGCTAAGCTTAACAAGCTTATTAAAATGAGAAGTGAGGATGTATAAAAAGGAAATTTTGTCCCTGCTTCACCCACCCAGGGTGGCCAGAATGTTCTCTCCTGAGACCCATCACCCCCTTCAAGGTACCCTCCCCCCCCCATCCCTCTTTAACCACTTGTGAGAACTTTGTGACAAGTGGGCTGGGTGGGCATCCTCATAACTCAGGGCTCCCTAACCAAGAGAGTGAATTCAAGCTCTGTGGTAGGAGAATGTAGGTGGGGGGGGGGCGATTTGGTGACTTGTGCTGCATGCTTGTTTTCACTTAAAGGTTTTTGAGTCGTCTGTCACACATTTGTGTTCTTTGTCAGTCTGTTAAATCTTTTTATTTATTTTTTTCGGCCCTCAGTGTATGCGCCCCCCTTTGCCCGCGCCCTAGGCAGCTGCCTAGTTCGCCTAATGGTTGCGCTGGCCCTGTTTGTATGTATGTATCTATTTATGTATCTATCTATCTATCTATCTATTTGTTGCAAAAATGTCTGTTAATAAAACCTTTGAAGCTTATATCAGGCCTGGTATATATTAATGTCTTGTAGTTTTATCTTTAAGAAATACATTAATTTTATCAGCAGACAAGCCACTGTACCCCTGGTTTCTGATTCTCAAACTCTCGGCAAATTGACATCCTTTCTTGTTGCCACCCTCTCTCCCAGTCCAATGAAGCAGACTGACTGGGGGTAGTGGATTTGGCAAACATCCCTCCTGGGCAAGTGGTGTCCCAAATGACCCTTCCACCCCCCCCCCTCTTTGAGTTGAAGCCCTGCAAAATGTGCATCTCTTGGTGATGAGATTTTAGCTTTGGAGTAATTAATATGCAATAAGAACTGAAAAAATAGGAAAATGTAAACATTTAGATATTAGTGCAATCTGATTGAAGTGAATCATTCCAAACCATTAATGTACATCATATTTGGGTACAAGAAGAAAGGAAGAAGGGAGAAAGAAGGAACGAAAAAGGAAGGAAGAAGGAAGGAAGAAGGAAGGAAGAAGGAAGGAAGGAAGAAAAAGGAATACAAGAGAGAAAAGGAAAAGGAAGGAAGGAAAATCAAAGAAGAAAGGAATGAGAAGAAGGAAGGAGGAGAAGGTAAAGACTGAAGAACAAAGCAAGGAGAAAAAAGCCAGGAGAATGAAGCAAGAAGAAGGAAACGAGGTGAAGGAAGCAAGAAGGCAGAAGCAAGGAGAAGGAAGGAATGAGTTCTATTGAGGTTAACTTTGATATAGGCCTAATGCAGCAATACACTGTATGTTTTAGGCCTATTGCTGGGTAAATTCAGGAGGGGGGAGGAGTAGGCAGGGTGCAATATGCACATTTGGCTGGCCAGACTTGGCTGGCAAGTGCCAGCCACTGGCTGCCTTGCAAGGCTGCCCTGCTGTGCCATGCCCCCCTCCAAAATGTCTGGTAAATTAGCTGAACTCCACTGGATAAACACATTGATAGCTATGTGCATTTACAGGCAAATCAACTTACAGATAAAGAGATTGATACATATAGATAGATACATAGATACGTCCATAAATACAAAGATACATATAGATAGATACATAGATAGGTCCATAAATACTAAGATACATTGATAAACAGACACACATAATGAATTGACATCAGATACATATAAAATGATACAGTATATACATATATACATTATACATAGATACACTGATACACATATAGATAGTTCTATGTAGATATTAATTTAGAATAGAATAGAATATGAAGATTTGAGATTATATTAGAGGAGAGGACTGTTGTGTGTTGTGTATTCGCTGGCTCTGCAGGAAAATACATGGAAATTTTCAGAGTCCGGCGATCTTTCAAACCATCACAGCTACGACAAAATGTTCACAAGATGAAAACTAGAGGAGAATTTGGTCTTTTCAAATCTGTTTACAGATTCTCTGTATCTTAATTAGAACCAGAGTTATCGCAGATTGAAATTATGGTACAATTCAGGAATATGAACTTTAGAAATACCTGAAAAACTGTAGTTTTTAAATTAAAATCACTGTATAACCAAAACGGTTCACTGAAAACATATATAATTTGCCAGGATTATGTAAACAGATGTTACAAAGAGGTTCAGGCAGGTTGATCAAAAAAGGATGATTCCTTCCTTGTCAAAATAATGATATATTATGAAAATTCGGAAAAAAACATGAAATTTTCAGGGTCCGGCGATCTTTTTAACCGTCGTAGCTACGACAAAATGTTCAAAAATGAATACTAGAGGAGAATATGGCCTTTCCAAATCTGTTTTCAAATTTTCTCTATCTTAATTAGGACCGGAGCTACGGCCGTTTGAAATTACACTATCTTTGAGAAATGTGAAAAAAAATCATAAATTTTTCGCTCGTTTTTCGGCCTTTTGACCTTTACAGTGCAACGTAGGCCGGTCCGAGGACCTTGAAAATTTACAGGAAGCTTCTAGAGTATTATAGCAAGTATGTCTACAATTTTTGTAACAATATCTTGATTCCTTCTCTGTAAAAAAATACGAAATGTAAAAAATGCAAAAATTATTGTCATGTTTGACCTTGAGTTTGACCTTGAAAAACATTTTCTAGGTCAAAATTATTATGCTATTCAGAAAGGCAGTAGGTAACAAAGGGGGGGTCAGTCATGCATTGCAACCCTGTAGAATGAATATTCTCTGTCAAATATGCAGAAATGTGTCATTTTTTAACATTTGTCGGTTAGGAATATTTGAAAATTTTTCATAAATCCGGAAAAGGAGGTACACAAAATATGATTAGATATTATGAATAAGCAGGCCAATGTTCATCTGTCACCAGTAAATCACAGTGATATCTTGAAAAAAACATGGTGAAAAAAATTGCTGAAAATGGCACTTTTTCAAACTTTTTTGGGTCAAATGACCTTGAAAAATGAGGTCAAGGTCAAATTTAAAGGTCATTTTGGGCTTATTAGGTCTAAGTTTGGGGGGTTTACTATGACATGTTATGAGCTAACATCGATATTTCAAGGTGAAATTCTCAAGGTCACCGGTTTTGGTGACGCGGTATGACTTTAAAATTGCATAACTCAAGAACCGTTAACCAAAATGAAAAATGAAAAGTTGATGCAAATGTCCCGTGAGTTTGGGCATGTTTTGGCACCATCAGTATGACTCTACGACTTACGGATTCTGAGATCCCGCGATAGACCTTAAACCATAAAAATGGACTTTGTACAATGTGACCTTGACCTACTTTCATGAAAATGGGTCACACTGTGTAGAAAGTGTCTGGGACCTCTCCATGTACCAGAAAGTGAAAACCGGTAATAAGCGGACGAGGTACATGTATTTGAAATATTGCGAAATCCGACTTTGAAAGGCCCTGTGACCTTGAAAAATAGGTCAAGGTCAATTTTTTCAAAATTGTTCTCTTGTATTTTTGTAGGCTACGTATATGAATTTTTTGAACATTTTCCGAAGAGGTTTATCCGGGAAGAATAATAACTAGTAGACGTAACCGCGAGCGGTAACAAAACTTCACCTACTATGGTACCAGTAACTCGAACAGTCACAAGTAGATGAACAAGTAAAAGGTACATGGAAAAGTACACAGGAATCATACATAATTATGTAACATGCATACAGACAAGAATACAAGAATGTTTCCTGTACATTGAGTACATTACACGCAAGTATGCACAGAAAAACGAGTACATAAACCAGTACATGAACCAGTGCATGAACCATACATGAACTAGTATATGAACCAGTACATGAACCAGTACATCCACCAGTACATCCACCTGTACATCTTCTGCTCTTTCTGAGAATATCGATTTTTCAGGGTCATATAATCTCTTTGACCATCAGAAATACATGAACTTCTCAGGGTTCGGCGATCTTTTAAACCGTCATAGCTACGACAAAATGTTTAAAGGTGAAAACTAGAGGAGAATTTGGCCTTTTCAAATCTTTTTACAGATTCTCTGTATTTTAATTAGAACCGGAGTTATCGCAGATTGAAATTATATTACAATTCAGGAATATGAACTTTAGAAATACCTGAAAAACTGTAGTTTTTAACTTAAAATCACTGTATAACCAAAACGGTTGAATGAAAACATATATAATTTGCCAGGATTATGTAAACAGATGTAACAAAGAGGTCCAGGCAGGTTGATCAAAAAAGGATAATTCCTTCCTTGTCAAAATAATGATATATTGTGAAAATTCGGAAAAAAACATGAAATTTTCAGTGTCCGGCGATCTTTTTAACCGTCGGAGCTACGACAAAATGTTCAGAAAATAAAAACTAGAGGAGAATATGGCCTTTCCAAATCTGTTTTCAGATTTTCTCTATCTTAATTAGGACCGGAGCTACGGCCGTTTGAAATGACGCTATCTTTGAGAAATGTGAAAAAAAAAAATCATTAATTTTTTGCTCGTTTTTTGACCTTTTGGCCTTTACAGTGCAACGTAGGTCAATCCGAGGACCTTGAAAATTTACAGGAAGCCTCTAAAGTATTGTAGCAAGTATGTCTACCATTTTTGTAACAATATCTTGATTCCTTCTTTGTTAAAAAATATGAAATGTCAAAAATGTAAAATTTTTTGACATGTTTGACCTTGAGTTTGACCTTGAAAAACATTTTGTAGGTCAAAATAAATATGATTTTCATAATAGCATTGTATAAAAAAGGGGGGGTCAGCCATGCATTGTAACCCTGTACAAGCAATATTTCCTTGTCTAAAACGCGGATATGCGTCATTTTTTAACCTTTGTCGGTTAGCAATATTAAAAAAATTTTCATAAATCCGGCGACGGAGGTACAAAAAATATGATTAGATATCATGAATAAGCAGGCAAATGTTCATATATCACCAGTAAATCATAATGATATCTTGAAAATAACATGGTGAAAAAAATTGCTGAAAATGGCACTTTTTCAAACTTTTTCGGGTCAAATGACCTTGAAAAATGAGGTCAAGGTCAAATTTAAAGGTCAGTTTGGGCTTATTAGGTGTATGTTTGGGGGGGTTTACTATGACATGTTATGACCTAACATCGATATTTCAAGGTAAAATTCTCAAGGTCACCAGTTTTGGTGACACGGTATGACTTTAAAATAACGCAACTCAAGAACCGGTACTGCCAATGGAAAATTAAAAGCCCCACAGGTGTCCTGTGAGTTTGGGAACGTTTTGGCACCATCGACATGACTCTATGACTTACAGATTCTGAGATCCCGCGATCAACCTCAAACCATGAAAACGGACTTTGTACAATGTGACCTTGACCTACTTTCATGAAAGTAGGTCAAGCTGTTTAGAAATTGTCTAGGACATTTTCATGTACAGGAAAGTGAAATCCGGTAATAACCGGATGACCTACATGCATTTGAAGTTTTGCAAAATTCGACTTTAAAAGGCTCTGTGACCTTGAAAAATAGGTCAAGGTCACTCATATTCAGAATTTGTAGTAAGGTCATTATAGACCATGAATATGAATTTTTTGAATATTCTACGAAGAAGTTTATTGGAAAGAATAATAAATAAAAATAATACCGATTACAAGAAACTTCACCTATGTGTAGGTGAAGTTTAACTAGTGGACGTAACCGCGAGCGGTAACAAAACTTCACCTACTGTGGTACCAGTAACTCGAAACAGACACAAGTAGATGAGCAAGTAAAAGGTACATGGAAATGTACACAGGAATCATACATAATTATGTAACAAGCATACAGACAAGAATACAAGAATGTTTCCTGTACATTGAGTACATTACATGCAAGTATGCACAGAAAAACGAGTACATAAACCAGTACATAAACCAGTACATAAACCAGTACATAAACCAGTACATAAACCAGTACATGAACCAGTGCATGAACCAGTACATGAACCAGTACATGAACCAGTACATGAACCAATACATGAACCAGTACATCCACCAGTACATCCACCAGTACAGCCACCAGTACATCTTCTGCTCTTTCTGAGAACATCGATTTTTCAGGGTCATGTAATCTCTTTGACCATC
Source organism: Platynereis dumerilii (assembly GCA_026936325.1). NCBI lineage: Eukaryota > Metazoa > Annelida > Polychaeta > Phyllodocida > Nereididae > Platynereis > Platynereis dumerilii. The sequence continues at coordinate 56,617,560 of JAPTHN010000003.1, forward strand.
AGAAATACATGAAATTTTCAGGGTCCGGCGATCTTTTAAACCGTCATAGCTACGACAAAATGTTCAGAAGATGAAAACTAGAGGAGAATTTGGCCTTTTCAAATCTGTTTACAGATTCTCTGTATCTTAATTAGAACCGGAGTTATCGCAGATTGAAATTATGGTACAATTCAGGAATATGAACTTTAGAAATACCTGAAAAACTGTAGTTTTTAACTTAAAATCACTGTATAACAAAAAAGGTTCAATGAAAACATATATAATTAGCCAGGATTATGTAAACAGATGTTACAAAGAGGTCCAGGAAGGTTGATCAAAAAAGGATGATTCCTTCCATGTCAAAATAATGATATATTATGAAAATTCGGAAAAAAACATGAAATTTTCAAGGTCCGGCGATCTTTTTAACCGTCGTCGCTACGACAACATATTCAATAATAATAACTAGACGAGAATATGGCCTTTCCAAATCTGTTTTCAGATTCTCTCTATCTTAATTAGGACTGGAGCTACGGCCGTTTGAAATGACGCTATCTTTGAGAAATGTGAAAAGAAATCATAAATTTTTCGCTCGTTTTTTGACCTTTTGACCTTTACAGTGCAACGTAGGCCAGTCCGAGGATCTTGAAAATTTACAGGAAGCTTCTAGAGTATTGTAGCAAGTATGTCTACAATTTTTGTAACAATATCTTTATTCCTTCTCTGTTAAAAAATACAAAATGTAAAAAATGCAAAAATTTTTGTCATGTTTGACCTTGAGTTTGACCTTGAAAAACATTTTCTAGGTCAAAATTAATATGCTATTCAGAAAGGCAGTAGGTAACAAAGGGGGGGTCAGTCATGCATTGCAACCCTGTAGAATGAATATTTCCCTGTCAAATATGCAGAAATGTGTCATTTTTTAGCATTTGTCGGTTAGCAATATTTCATAATTTTTCATAAATCTGGCAAAGGAGGTAGACAAAAAATGATTAGATATTACAAATAAGCAGGCCAATGTTCATCTGTCATCTGTAAATCACGCTGATATCTTGAACAGAACATGGTGAAAAAAATTGCTGAAAATGGCACCTTTTCCAACTTTTTCGGGTCAAATGACCTTGAAAAATGAGGTCAAGGTCAAATTTTAAGGTGTGAATGGGCTTATTAGGTATATATTTGGGGGGGTTTACTATGACATGTTAACAGATTAAATCGATATTTCAAGGTCAAATTCTCAAGGTCACCGATTTTGGTGACGCGGTATGACTTTAAAATTATGTAACTCAAGAACCAGTACTGCCAATGAAAAATAAACACTCCCGCAGATGTCCCGTGCGTTTGGGCACGTAATGGCACCAACGGTATGTCTCTACGACTTACGGATTCGGCGGCACAGGGGTCAACCTCAAACCATGAAAATGGATTTTGTACAATGTGACCTTGACCTACTTTCATGAAAATGGGTCACACAATGTAGAAACTGTCTGGGACATTTCCATGTAAAGGAAAGTGAAAACCAGTAATAACCGGATGAGGTAGACGTATTTGAAATATTGTGAAATCCGACTTTGAGAGGCTCTGTGACCTTGAAAAATAGGTCAAGGTCAAAAATCTAGAAATTGTATTCTTAGATTTTTGTAGGCTAGGTATACAAATTTTTTGAAAATTTTCCGAAGAGGTTTATCCGGGAATAATAATAAGAAAAATAATACCGATTACAAGAAACTTCACCTATGTGTAGGTGAAGTTTAACTAGTAGACGTAACCGCGAGCGGTAACAAAACTTCACCTACTGTTGTACCAGTAACTCGAACAGACACAAGTAGATGAGCAAGTAAAAGGTACATGGAAAAGTACACAGGAATCATACATAATTACGTAACATGAATACAGACAAGAATACAAGAATGTTTCCTGTACATTGCAAGCATGCACAGAAAAACGAGTACATAAACCAGTACATAAACCAGTACATGAACCAGTGCATGAACCACACATGAACCAGTTCATGAACCAGTACATGAACCAGTACATGAACCAGTACATGAACCAGTACATGAACCAATACATGAACCAGTACATGAACCAGTACATGAACCAGTGCATGAACCAGTACATGAACCAGTACAGTCCAACTCACAGAACACTGGCCTGTGTACTGATTGTCACTGATTGATTTACCTAGTTTCGTCTCGTTTTCGTGTGAATTTGTGACCCCCTGGTGTGATTTCATTGACCATGAACTCTTAATAGGCAGTAGTATAGCTACAAGTAGCTACTGTATATTCCATGTTGCATATTGGGTCCTTTAAGAGCACATGTGTTCAATCTCAGCCTCAGCCATTTATCAACTGTTAACCAGCTCCTGAGCTAGCCTCCTTGATTGCCTTTAAAAGGAACCATCTGGAAAAGAGGTGCCAGTTTTACCCCTTCCACAATGCAACTGGTAATCTGGTATAATGCTCATATTGCTAATATGTCTCTCTTTTTCTATCTATACATGTATCTATGTATCCAGGGGCGGCGCTAGTGTTGTCAGCACCCTAGGCAAGATAAAGGTATGCGCCCCTTTCAGCTGAGGGGGTCTGGGGGTCCTCCCCCAGGAAATTTGAAATCCTAGATGCTCTGAGATGCATTCTGGAGCATTTGAAACTCAAATAACAGTGTCATGATCATTGTCTATTTTACATGTAAACACCCAACTTTCAAGTGTTATCATTAAAATATTACCAGTTGATAATATGTAAGCCCATATGTAATTGCTTATATTTTATCCTGTTCTTTTAGAGATACATTTCTATTTAAAATTAGGTACACATTTATCCCATGCAGCTGTGTTGTTGTAAGTAAAGCCATGTGACTGGCCCATTAATCACAAGGACTACCCCAACCCCAAAAACACTTTGTAGATACACCATTGTGCCTATGAGTAATTCTAACCTAACCTTGTATGTAACTTGATGACAAGCTTCTGGGCTGCTATGGTACCCCTCTACCCCCCTTCTTCTGGTGTCAATTAAATACACTAGCTGTAACTGGAGTGATCATTATTTAATTGAATAAGATAGAAAAAAAATCATTGAGCACCTGATTTCATAATGCAATAACTGATAATAACACAAAATTGAAATAGAGTAACATTTTTAAGCTTGATCTTTCCCCGTACATTTTACCATTCTAATAAAAAAAAATGTTCACAAAACATGTAGCAACCATAGGCGTCGGAGCAACATCTGACCTAGGGGGGCTGAACTGGCAGGTCGGCTGGATGGGGGGGGGGGGGGTTGGAGGGGGACAGGTCATAGTTTGACATGAAAAAAATAAAACAGTTATAGGCCCACTTCAATTTACACCACCCAGAGAATCACTTTGCTGAAGTGATTTATACATACATGATTATTACATATTTTGATACTTGGAAAATCCTGCATTTTGCCACAGTTCCAAAAGAAACAAATTCAAGATTAATTTACGGAGACACACATGTCTGCAATTTCCTGAAGATCAGTCTTAGCTGGGTCATGGTTGACCTCAGGTAGGTCTTCAGTCTGCCGAGAGATGAGAATGACCTCTCTGCAGCAACTGAACATTCAATTCAATAGGCAAAGTAAATGCCTAATATGATTTACCGGAAGTTAAATGTTTTGCACTTAGCGAAAAAAAAAAAAAGGAGCTGACCAATACTCTTTTGCCTTTTCATATTAAATGTTAGCAAGTATTTTGAATGTCCTCTCCTCTCTCTGGACAAGGTCCGTATGAGGATTATCTCAGAGAGGGCCTCCAGGATCCTGTCTCATGACTGAATCACTTTTTCAAAACGTGAATCATGAAACACTATCTTTTGTACATCTGTTCATGATGCATCAACTGTGGCCCTTCTCCTTCAGCATCCAGTGAAATATTTGATTCATTTTTAAGGGGGGTTTAGCAGAGCTAAATAACTTGTAAATGCACCCTTTATTCAATAGCTGCACCAGAGACAGACTCCTCAACACGGTGACAACAGGACCTACATCGCTTCCAGAAGGATAAACAGTTCATGGTTTATCAAGACTGTTGACAGCTGCAGTTTAGGACCTTTTAGAAGTGCCACTTTCAGCTCGAAGGAAACATTATTTGTAGCCACATAGTCCTGAACACATGTTATGTGTTAAGTCCTTGGCTGTTGACTGGCATTGTTTTTGTTTTAAAACATTGAATAATTCAACATAGCGACATCCTGAACCTGGGGGGGGGGCTGAATGATATTTCAGCCCCCCTTACCTCCAACCTGGGGGGGCTGTCGCCCCCACAGCCCCCCCTGCTCTGACACCTATGAATTGTAGCATGTGTAGGGCTTACTTCAGATACGTTGTACAGCAAGAAAGCCTGAAACAATATCATATAATCAAATGATGATCAAATGATGATCAAATGATGACCAAATGATGACCAAATGATGATCAAATGATGTTCAAATGATGATCAAATGATGATCAAATGATGATCAAATGATGATCAAATGATGATCAAATGATCAGCTTCCAGGATGCAGGATCATTTCATTGGGTGACTGGGGTGAGATTATCATCATTCTTTAATGAAAAGAAAAGGGTTTTAAAATTGATTAGCAAATTAGGCCTACTTCAGTGCAGCAACTGTTTATGTTATATATTTTTTTTTAATGGTGTTTTCCTTGAACTGCATTTCCCCCTTTCAGGAATGAGTGCTTTGTCTGTCACATAGGTAGGCCTCGTGACAAAATAATGGTAGGCCCTAAGAATATCCACCGGATATTTTTGTTATAACTTCATAAAACAATGTATCTTGTGGTCAGGGAAAGCTAAGCTTAACAAGCTTATTAAATTGAGAAGTGAGGATGTATAAAAAGGAAATTCTGTACCTGCTTCACCCACCCAGGGTGGCCAGAATGTTCTCTCCTGAGACCCATCACCCCCTTCAAGGTACCCTCCCCCCCCCATCCCTCTTTAACCACTTGTGAGAACTTTGTGACAAGTGGGCTAGGTGGGCATCCTCATAACTCAGGGCTCCCTAACCAAGAGAGTGAATTCAAGCTCTGTGGTAGGAGAATGTAGGTGGGGGGGGGGCGATTTGGTGACTTGTGCTGCATGCTTGTTTTCACTAAAAGGTTTTTGAGTCGTCTGTCACACATTTGTGTTCTTTGTCAGTCTGTTAAATCTTTTTATTTATTTTTTTCCGCCCTCAGTGTATGCGCCCCCCTTTGCCCTGCGCCCTAGGCAGCTGCCTAGTTCGCCTAATGGTTGCGCTGGCCCTGTATGTATCTATGTATCTATTTATGTATCTATCTATCTATCTATTTGTTGCAAAAATGTCTGTTAATAAAACCTTTGAAGCTTATATCAGGCCTAGTATATATTAATGTCTTGTAGTTTTATCTTTAAGAAATACATTAATTTTATCAGCAGACAAGCCACTGTACCCCTGGTTTCTGATTCTCAAACTCTCGGCAAATTGACATCCTTTCTTGTTGCCACCCTCCCTCCCAGTCCAATGAAGCAGACTGACTGGGGGTAGTGGATTTGGCAAACATCCCTCCTGGGCAAGTGGTGTCCCAAATGACCCTTCCACCCCCCCCCCCCTCTCTTTGAGTTGAAGCCCTGCAAAATGTGCATCTCTTGTTGATGAGATTTTAGCTTTGGAGTAATTAATATGCAATGAGAACTGAAAAAATAGGAAAATGTAAACATTTAGATATTAGTGCAATCTGATTGAAGTGAATCATTCCAAACCATTAATGTACATCATATTTGGGTACAAGAAGAAAGGAAGAAGGGAGAAAGAAGGAACGAAAAAGGAAGGAAGAAGGAAGGAAGAAGGAAGGAAGGAAGAAAAAGGAATACAAGAGAGAAAAGGAAAAGGAAGGAAGGAAAATCAAAGAAGAAAGGAATGAGAAGAAGGAAGGAGGAGAAGGTAAAGACTGGAGAACAAAGCAAGGAGAAAAAAGCCAGGAGAATGAAGCAAGAAGAAGGAAACGAGGTGAAGGAAGCAAGAAGGCGGAAGCAAGGAGAAGGAAGGAATGAGTTCTATTGAGGTTAACTTTGATATATAGGCCTAATGCAGCAATACACTGTATGTTTTAGGCCTATTGCTGGGTAAATACAGGAGGGGGGAGGAGTAGGCAGGGTGCAATATGCACATTTGGCTGGCCGGACTTGGCTGGCCAGTGCCAGCCACTGGCTGCCTTGCAAGGCTGCCCTGCTGTGCCATGCCCCCCTCCAAAATGTCTGGTAAATTAGCTGAACTCCACTGGATAAACACATTGATAGCTATGTGCATTTACAGGCAAATCAACTTACAGATAAAGAGATTGATACATATAGATAGATACATAGATATGTCCATAAATACAAAGATACATATAGATAGATACATAGATATAGGTCCATAAATACTAAGATACATTGATAAACAGACACACATAATGAATTGACATCAGATACATATAAAATGATACAGTATATACATATATACATTATACATAGATACACTGATACACAGATAGATAGTTCTATGTAGATATTAATTTAGAATAGAATAGAATAAAAAGATTTGAGATTATATTAGAGGAGAGGACTGTTGTGTGTTGTGTATTCGCTGGCTCTGCAGGAAAAAACATGAAATTTTCAGAGTCCGGCGATCTTTCAAACCATCATAGCCACGACAAAATGTTCACAAGATGAAAACTAGAGGAGAATTTGGCCTTTTCAAATCTGTTTACAGATTCTCTGTATCTTAATTAGAACCGGAGTTATCGCAGATTGAAATTATGGTACAATTCAGGAATATGAACTTTAGAAATACCTGAAAAACTGTAGTTTTTAACTTAAAATCACTGTATAAGCAAAACGGTTCACTGAAAACATATATAATTTGCCAGGATTATGTAAACAGATGTTACAAAGAGGTTCAGGCAGGTTGATCAAAAAAGGATGATTCCTTCCTTGTCAAAATAATGATATATTATGAAAATTCGGAAAAAAACATGAAATTTTCAGGGTCCGGCGATCTTTTTAACCGTCGTAGCTACGACAAAATGTTCAGATAATGAAAACTAGAGGAGAATTTGGCCTTTCCAAATCTGTTTTCAGATTCTCTCTATCTTAATTAGGACCGGAGCTACGGCCGTTTGAAATTACGCTATCTTTGAGAAATGTGAAAAAAAAATCATAAATTTTTCGCTCGTTTCTCGACCTTTTGACCTTTACAGTGCGACGTAGGCCGGTCCAAGGACCTTGAAAATTTAGAGGAAGCTTCTAGAGTACTGCAGCAAGTATGTCTACAATTTTTGTAACAATATTTCGATTCCTTCTCTGTTAAAAAATACAAAATGTAAAAAATGCAAAAATTTTTGTCATGTTTGACCTTGAGTTTAACCTTGAAAAACATTTTCTAGGTCAAAATTAATATGCTATTCAGAAAGGCAGTACTTAACAAAGGGGGGGTCAGTCATGCATTGCAACCCTGTAGAATGAATATTTCCCTGTCAAATATGCAGAAATGTGTCATTTTTTAGCATTTGTCGGTTAGCAATATTTGAAAATTTTTCATAAATCCGGAGAAGGAGGTACACAAAATATGATTAGATATTATGAATAAGCAGGCCAATGTTCATCTGTCACCAGTAAATCACAGTGATATCTTGAAAAGAACATGGTGAAAAAAATTGCTGAAAATGGAACTTTTTCAAACTTTTTTGGGTCAAATGACCTTGAAAAATGAGGTCAAGGTCAAATTTAAAGGTCAGTTTGGGCTTACTAGGTGTATGTTTGGGGGGGTTTACTATGACATGTTATCAGCTAAAATCGATATTTCAAGGTCAAATTCTCAAGGTCACCGGTTTTGGTGACGCGGTATGACTTTAAAATTGCATAACTCAAGAACCGTTAACCAAAATGAAAAATGAAAAGTTTAGGCAAATGTCCCGTGAGTTTGGGCATGTTTTGGCACCATCAGTATGACTCTACGACTTACGGATTCTGAGATCCCGCGATAGACCTTAAACCATAAAAATGGACTTTGTACAATGTGACCTTGACCTACTTTCATGAAAATGGGTCACACTGTGTAGAAAGTGTCTTGGACCTCTCCATGTACCAGAAAGTGAAAACCGGTAATAAGCGGACGAGGTACATGTATTTGAAATATTGCGAAATCCGACTTTGAAAGGCCCTGTGACCTTGAAAAATAGGTCAAGGTCAATTTTTTCAAAATGATTCTCTTGTATTTTTGTAGGCTACGTATATGAATTTTTTGAACATTTTCCGAAGAGGTTTATCCGGGAAGAATAATAAAAATAATACCGATTACAAGAAACTTCACCTATGTGTAGGTGAAGTTTAATAAAAATACTACCGATTACAAGAAACTTCACCTATGTGTAGGTGAAGTTTAATTAGAGTGTAGTGGAAATGGTATGGATTAACAGAGTATTTTTTGAAGGATTTTCGACTGGAAGACCAATGTATACAACTTCTTTGTGCAATGATGCGGGGCATGTATCTATCAGCTGAAGATCGAAACCATAATATTATATCTATGTAATGACATGTTTGCAAAAGGGACTGAGAACTGTTGAGCTGACTGCTAATTTAGGATCTTGGCTGATTTCAGCCAAAACAAATAAAACAAATCTCCAATTTATAAAAATTGAAAATCAGAAAGAAGGCTTTAGCAGAAGTGTAGTATTGTAAAGACAGTGAAGAATATTTTTTGATACGGAAAGTAGAGGCCTCGCTTTCAAAAGCACCCAAGAACTACAAATCATTACAAACCGAATGTGAAATTAATGAGAGTTGGGGGATAATCGATCTCCCAATGATGCCAATTTGCAGCAATGAAAGGAAGACCAAATCTGTCTACTGGAAGACCATTTGGTCTCCCAGTTACTATGTTAAAAAATGCATGTGCCACATATGCTGCATTATATACATTGTATATCAGCAGTTTATCTGGCAGTTAAAGGCCTCTTCAGCTGATTGTCATGCAGGGAGCTCAGTAACCAGTGACACTCCAGGTGACAGGGACCAGATGGGGTGGACACCAGACAAGTAAGAGGATGTGGAATATCTGGCACTTCAGGATATACCATTTCTTGGAAAGGCAGCCCTGTAATGCAGCAAATTAAAGCCACATACAGTGGTCCCTGTGTTATAAGGCACAGGGACCACTGCAGGCACTGCTACTTAGAGTGGGAGATGGCAGTCACATCGGTCTTACAACAGGGGGTCTTACAATGCAGGTACCATTGTGTATTATATGTGTTGATATTGTGGGTCTTATCTAGGAGCAGATATTTCAGATATATAGAGTCACTCTGTTTTCAAATCATCAATGGAAAATGTTATTGGTAAACTTAAGGCAATAATTATGTATGGAGGAGAGTTTCTTAAAATCTCAATTTTGTACTAAATGATTTATTTTAAGATTATGAATATCATGCACCTAGAATTTTGTCAATGATTTTATCTTTATCTTTGAAACTAAGGTGGAGACAAAGCTGTGCATCTTTATTTTATGGTGTATAGTTTACAAGTCCCATATAAGTTCCCTACGAATGAACAAGCCAGCATTATCATGATGAATGAGAATTTTCTGAATTTATGAAGACAACCACATTTTCGTGGCAATTTTCAAAGAACAAAAAGCTGAATTGTGCAATTGTTTATCTTCACACATCACCATCACATTACTTAGTACTTTGCAAATAAGGCAATTATGTACTTCATACAATCTTTGGGGAGAGTAAGATTACAAAATGCTTATTCATGCTTTAGAGGGAAAAAAAGCTATGCATTTCTGCTCAAAAGGAATTCACTGACCCAGTATCATATAAAAAAGATTACAATCTTTATGCAAAATTGCATATTCCAACAGTATACCTAATACCATTCCGATAGTTCATTGAGTTATCAAGCATATTGCAAAAAGCACTTGTCTATGCAAAAATATATACTGCAGGTCAAAATGCATAGCACCATAAACATTAAAAAGTCACCAAAGGGCTTTAAATAATTCGTGCCCTGGAAGTGGAAGTACCTGAAATTGAATTAAATGATGCCAGGCATGCCATACACTCAGTTTCAGGTGATGAAAGACATGCATAAACCAGGAGAGATATTTTTAAGCACTACCAAAATAGGACTAAACAATATCCAATCAGTATGCTAAGCACCAAGTTTTTATGAACACAGTGGAATTTAGAGTAAAGTAATCTGATCCATATTAAAAATCGTGGGGTTTTTAGTACAAGGACAGCTAATGTTACTCAACATCTTTACCAGTTATGCCAATTCATCAATACTGTCAAATAACAATCAGAATTTTCATGGCTGAACTAAAACACAAATTGCACGTGCATTTGCCATGTTATTTAGCTGTAGTTTCAGTTGCTTTACTCTTCTTTCTTCTCTCTTATGCCTTATACTTATAATTACCTTATTTGCTAGTAGAGATAACAATCTGAAATATGGTGTCTTATGCACATTGGTCATATTCTCTTTACATATTTTATACTTTTATTTGAAGATAGAGCCTTCTTCGATTCAGCGCCAACACTTTGGAATGGCCTGCCGGAAAATGTAACCCAAATCAAAAACACTGGATAACTTCACGAAGCGATTGAAAACATATCTTTTCGAAAAATACTACTGAAATATTGGCTAATCTGACCAAGCGCTAATGAGCAGTTAACTGGAATTGGCGCTATATAAGTTCTTGATATTATTATTATTATAATAAATTTTTTAACCGAAATTTGATCAATTTCACTACTTCCAATGCAGCCAAATTTAAGCTTCCATTTAACAGGCACTAAAAATGTTTAACTGCAAACTATGAACTTCCCATGAACATGGCACAGGTTTTAAGTACTGGAATGTGTGGACAGTTTCATGAGTGCCCCTGCATTAAACTCTTCTCTGGGTGACTTTAAAGAGCCAGTGGCATTGATTCTTCGCAGTACAAGAAGCCATTTGGGAAATGTATTGGCTCTCTACTGCATTTGCTGTATTTGTTGGTGTGTGTTAAACTCAGGGCCTCTAAACTACAGCCTGTGGGATAATATAGTGTTGGAAGACATTAATGGCAGCTACACATGCCAGGATTCATCACAAATTTATCACAAAGTACTCGCAGAAGCTTAGGAGGTCAGTACATTGCAAATAGCCAAACAAGCTACTTGATTGACACAGTTTAACAGGCACTTAATGCCTGTTTTGCAAGTCATGCACAAAGCCTGAGACTGCTGAAAAGTAACAAATTACATTGACATCACTGATGACCATGGTAGTTGCACAATGGGACAAGAGAGATCTATCATAATTTTAGTCTTCTAGACCCGCTCATCCAGCTGAAAATATCTATATTTGGCTCTTCAGAAAAATTTTGAAAAAATAATTTTAGTGTAAATAAGCTTTCAAGACATTCTGCTCACTGTATGATGCTCCTTCACAGGCTTTACAAATGCTTGATTTCCTTTTTTTAAATTGTCTCCTCCCAGAGAATCTGAATTGGGTGCCTTATTTAGTACCGCCTGAATGGTTCAACCTAAACACAAAGTGAGGGGAGTGTCTAAAAGCAACCATACCCACATGAAGACAAATCTCAATTGGAACAGTCTTCACAGATAGTCGGAGCATAACACTAGTTTTGTGACACGGTTAATTTTCCTAAGTTAACTTGTATTCATCGCATTTGTCTGACGATTGCGCTAAAACTAGAAGTAAAGAACATTAGTTTAATTTACTATGTGCTGGGTGATTTAATGTGCAAGCAAGAAGGTATTTGCATAATTATCACACAGAACACCAATCATTCTAGTTTTGTAATCAGACTGAATTTCCTCTAAAAAAAATAGATTACACTGACAACGAAAATTGAAACATTTGCCCTTTTAATCATACTGAACCAAATTAGCCTCGCCATTGATTTTGTCTTGAAAGAAAATTTTGCCATGACTTCTACACCGAGGTCAGCTGGACTCTATTCTCTTATGCCGAAAATATTGGACCATAAAATTCTCTGAGTGAAATTTGATTAAGCTAAGAAGTACACTTTTTGCATGGGGAATTTTTCTTTTTTCTTTTTTTGTAACATAGGAAAGTAAATACTTTTCCAAATGCAGACTCCTTGGAATAATGTGTCGAATTGAGGATAAGACATACATGTACATGCGGGACATTCAATGAGGCTTAAGTTAGGTGTAAAATTGCTGGCAAAGTGTACACCATAGGAAAATGTAGTACAATGGACTAACGGTGTAACGATGGAGGGTTGTATGACTCATCATCCTTGAATGAAGAAGACGTGATAAAGGTGTTAGGCTAAAAGGAAATGTTTCTTCATAGTTTAGAGCAAGATCAGGCAACCTGAAAGAACCAGGCACATTAACGTGATCAAGAAAAAATGTCTTAAAAGTTACACAGAACAATGTGATGCTTTTAAGGCAGGGAGTACACTTTAGTTGTTGCAATGAATGATCATGCATGTGCCAATACTTTCCTATATCAAAAATGTAGGTATCCTTAGAATCATGAGAAAACACACACATGCAACAACATATTATTAAGCGAAACCGAATTCAGACTAAAGATCAGCAGAAGTGTCTGATCTGCTAAAGAAGAAAGTCTAGCAAACTTTTGAAAGAAATAACAGAAAGACTAAAAGGAACACTGCATGATGCTCTACGGGAAAAGAGTGTGTACATATAATTGCATAGGATTTCAAAAGGAAGAAACAAAAATATATAATTCTGTCATATCTGGTTGGTTAATGTATTTTGAGTTTCTTCAGGGCCACCCTGCTATTCTTTTAACTGGTGCTTCATTAAATGCAGAACTTTTTGCATTATTTCATCCAAATTTTCAGGATCAGACATAAAAGAAAATATGTCTAGGAAAACATTTTGCGGGGATCACTATATTTCTTAATAGGAATTGGATGCTATTTTTAGCTTAAAATCTAATAAATACATTTGAAAGAAGATCGAGATCTGAGTATTCACAATAAAAATGCAAATAAGGTGTTAACTGAAAACAGAGAAGCAGCACTACATGTATATTGATGTGATTCTACAGACACATTTTTCTAATTTTAGATTTCAATGACTGTTCCATGGTTTTTCAATAGAAAAAAATTGCATCATTTGGAACCATAGGTTACCAAAGTATCAAACCCAGATGCCCCAAGGCCGCTTTGTAGCCAACCGAGCTAACTCCTACCCAAGTGTACCTCCATTGTTTCTTAGCTGCGCAAGCAGTTACTTGTCCAATGGAACTGATTGCCAAGCTGCTTCAGCTCATTTCGCTGAATGACAGAAGAAGGAATTACATCTTTTTGTGACAGTCCATTTCTCTCTCTTGAGAAATAGATGTATTATGGGTACATGTATCTATATCATTTCATTTGCTTAATCAATTAGGTTTATTTAGGAAATGACATTATGTTTGGATACAAATACTGAAAACTTTGCAATCAGCTTTCTAACGGTACATTGAAGAAAACCTTGCTATAATTTGATGAACCTTGCAATAAAGAGGCTTTTTGGGACGTCTGCTGCTTCAAAAGCAATTTCCTCGCTGTAGATTTAATGATCAGTAGCCACTTACCATGCATAATTACGAGCCACTCACTGTCCATATGTTGAGTGTAGACCTTGGTCGGAACAGAACTTGAGTTGCAAGTTCCAGCAGACAGTTAAAACTCAGTTGCCATTGATTGTTTCCCTTTGGTGCAGTGACATCGACACAAAACAGCAATTTGCATGGGTAATATCACACAGATGGTACTCAATAAAGTTTTGATACTCTCCCAGCAAGAACTCCTTTTACAACCAACAGTCGGGGAAGGATGAGTGATTAAAAAATGCTCCTTACGAGGTCATATCCCTGTTTGCTCCTTGTGAGGTCATATCCCTGTTTGCTCCTTGTGAGGTCATATCCCTGTTTGCTCCTTATGAGGTCATATCCCTGTTTGCTCCTTATGAGGTCATATCCCTGTTTGCTCCTTGTGAGGTCATATCCCTGTTTGCTCCTTGTGAGGTCATATCCCTGTTTGCTCCTTGTGAGGTCATATCCCTGTTTGCTCCTTGTGAGGTCATATCCCTGTTTGCTCCTTATGAGGTCATATCCCTGTTTGCTCCTTGTGAGGTCATATCCCTGTTTGCTCCTTATGAGGTCATATCCCTGTTTGACTCCATTGTACAGTGGTTGGCATGTCTGCCGTGTATACAAGAGGATATGGGTGCAAGTTACGTTCAGAGGATATAACAATAATGAGTGGCATGATTCATGTTCCTAACTGCGAGCACCGGTGAGCAGATTTATGAGGAATGGGTGCTATATAAAATCATACCACAGCGTCGGGATTGCACATTTTTCACAACTTTATGTTAAACTTCAACAACAAATTAGAGAGTAGTGGAAATTGGTACAGATTAAGGAATGTTAGATATCAGTGATCATATCACATTTTCTTAGATAGGGCAGAGCCTACGGTGGACTTTTTTCAGGTATATATTCCAAAAAGCCATCTTTTATTCAAGTCACGAAGTTCATTTGCAAATTAATGTCAAGCAATCACCTTTAAGAGGACTAGTATCCCGGAAATTCAAAGCATCTAGGCATTTCATCTGAATTTACATAATCACTTTTATCATGTAGAAGTTATAATCGTATATTCAATACCCAGATTGTCTCTCCAATTTTTACTCTAAGCCACCAACAACTTGAGAGCAAAGTTAGAGCTACACTGTAAGAAATGACCGTGTTTTTCTGGTTAAAAGAATCGCAAATTTATTGTTATTTTACCAGTATTTTTTTAATACAGACATTGTCTGGGAATTTACAGTTCATTGTCAGTTACAAAATGGCTACAAGATGAATTTACTGCGACATGTCATTCAACATTCAGTTGACGTTAATGAACAATTACTTCAACCGTTAATTTACTGGCAACTTGTAATATGCAGACAAAACATTTGAATTGGCCAAACAATCAATACACCTGGTCAGATTAGGAACTTTAAACAAGAGATTGCATGGACTTCAACCACAGAACATGTGGTGCCATCTATAACATATGCTTTACACAGCTGTTAATCAAACTTAATTTATAACTTATCTGAAGGTAAAGGAACATCCTCATTCATATGATCTTAAAGATGCTGTTATTACAAAAAAGTTGTAATGTCTATATGTGACATTGACATTTGTGTGAGTCTCATGATGTGATCTAAAGAATGACACTATTAAAACCAAAATAACCCAAGCGCAGTCTGCATCAATAGAACATACTTCGATAAACTTGACACTTGGTTCTCTTGGAAAATGTCCATCCAAAACTGGTTGATGGATGGACTTACTTCCCAGCTGTCAAGCAAGAGATGAGCAATGCCGAGCCTGGAGTCACTGGCTCTCTCACTCTCTCACTCTCTCAGCTGATTCCTGCTTCGATACAACCCTACAGCTATGCGACAGTTAAATCAAATACTATCCGTATTTTTACAGTAGATTCTACAGCCCCTTGCATTCTTTACATTCTATGTTTGACGGATGATATAACTGTATATTTACTTTAAATAAACTGTTTTATATACGTACATTATGCCGTAATATCACTTTGTTGAATCCGCAAAATTACAGTTCAATGTACCAATCTGCATTTTACGGTTCATTGTCCTGTTCAGGTTTATTAGTACTTTTACAGTTCTTAGACCTGGAACAAAGTTGCCAGTTAATTTAACTGTAAAATTTAACGGGAATTTTTTGCAGTGTACCCATAGTGTATGAGTCTCATACACTCTCAGAATTATTATTGAAGTGAAACCACAAATTACAATTTTAGATAAGGAAGAACATTATCACAAGGCCTGGTGAGAATATTTGTATTTTTAAATGTTACCTATCTTTGATACGAAATTGAAGGAAAAAAATGAATTCACAAAAATAAATATTCTTCTGATGGTGAAGAAGAACTAATATGAAGATTTGCATACTCTTAAATCATGAAACTGAGTAATATTAGCTTTTAAGAAATCAAGAATAAGCAAAAGACCAGCAATACATCATGATAAGCTAATGTGTTTACGCAGAATTATTTCCCCATTTCAGAAGAACAGAACGAAACCTTTTTTGCTGACAAGTGATTTCTCATATTTCTTATAAAAATATGTCCAGAGTTCTCTTGCTTCCTGTATGGTAATATCCCAAAAGCAATTCCGCTACCAATTTTGCTAAGATGCATGAAGGATCATTTGCATCACAAAGTGAAGCTCCTTAGAATTCTCCCTTTCAAAACCATTCACCATCAACTTCTTCATTTAGACTCTTCATGTCGATCATTTCTCGTTGTTGTATAATCCTTCAGTCAAGAACGGAATATTTTGATATAACAATAGCGTATCATTTTAAAAACGAGAAACAAAATTCATGTTTTTTTAAGTGTGCATTATCTCATGTGTTTTGCTGGGAAATGTCTTTTTTCAGGAGTCAGTTAAAAGGCAAAATTTCAAATGATCACTGTATAGTCTTATCTCAATTTAAACATTCTTTGTATTACATGATATAGCTACATAACGAATAGTATCTGTCTTTTTCTGGAAACAGGAAGACACTCAGTTAACTGTCTAACTCTAGGGTTTTCATCTCGTTTCTTTTGTTTTTCAATAATAATTAGCAGTTGACAGCTTCTTGCATTTTAAGCATCTTGAACTATACAAGGGGCGTTCAGAAAGTTCGAGGCTTTTTTTCATATGGATACTTATTTTCAATCTAGAACTATGAATTTTCACATGATAAGATTCTGCATATTTGGAATGGATTTCCAAAATTTTGGACAATTTGGACATTTTTAAGTCATTCTGTGAATGCCATGGAAACTGAAGGTTAAGCTTATTGGGGCAGGTAACACTGCATGCCAGATCCGGCGAGGGAAATTCAGGAGGCAAAGG
Organism: Platynereis dumerilii; assembly: GCA_026936325.1. NCBI lineage: Eukaryota > Metazoa > Annelida > Polychaeta > Phyllodocida > Nereididae > Platynereis > Platynereis dumerilii. Next base: position 56,634,508 of record JAPTHN010000003.1, read on the forward strand.
TGTGTTTCCCTGACTACATAAGGACTTGTGAAAGCATAATCCATGATATCCATCGAAAAGTTTAAGTGAAAGCATGGATTCACTAGTATGAATAAGAGACCAAAATGGACAGCATTATCCATCCTAGCTATTCCTGTAACATGTTGCTTTACATAAGTCCTGGTTTTCCCTTACTTTAGTCCATGGGGGCTATAGTTTCAGGCACTGGAGGAGAAAAGGCTTTGGATGACCAAAATTCTTTCACAGAACTTTGTTTGGAGGATTTCAAGGAACATTTTCTTCAATGGGTCAGGTGTAAGAATCAATGCTTTTGGTGAGCTTGGGAGTATTTTTTGAGGCTAATATTATATTTCTTGTGACAAATACTGTCAATCTCACTAATGCAAGTGATAGGGCGAAGTCTCTCACAGCCAAAATTCATTGGCTTTAGTGGTTTCGGTATTATCTGCCCCAAAAAGCTGAACTTTCAGTTTCCATGGCAACCACAGAATGACTTAAAAATGTCCAAATTATCCAAAATTTTGGAAATCCATTCCACATATGCTGAATTTTATCCTGAGAAAAATTCATACTTCTGAATTGAAAATTAGTTTCCATATAAAAAAAAGCCTCAAACTTTCTGAACGCCCCTCGTGTGTTCATTGCAGTATGTATATAATTTCTGAAATGTTTAATTCATCTTCATAATCCATCTTGTTCAAAAGCCATTTAGGAAAACTTAAGAACAGCCACTTTCCATTTATTTTAAGTAGTCAGGTAATGACGTTGCATGGCCACATCTCCATAATTCTCTCAGGTCTTTTTCTTCCATTCTTGCTTGAATTTCTTTTTCTTTTTTTTTAAGAATGCTCAGGGGTAGTGGTCCCAAACTTGTGTACACTATATAAATTTGCCAAGGAATTCTGAAGCCGAAAAAATTAAGACAGATGGCAAAATATGCATTATTTAAAGTCAATGGTTCTTAAGATATTTCATTTGAAATGGTAGTCCCAGATATGGAATTTGGATCTTGAAATCCTGGCAAATGTCACCAGGGTGTTGTATGCCTATGAACAGAAAGACCATGCAAAAAGTGGTCCTTAAACAAACCATCCCTATCATCAGTTAAGGCTTCGGTAGTTACTGGGATGAGGTGCAGAACTACTTACACTGCAACAAAAATATTAGAACGTTAGCTTCTTGATGAACCAAGTGCTACTTCTTTCAAAACATTCTAAAAAAAGCACATACAGGTCTACAAAACTGTCAATACATAGCGATATATTGATGTCGAACTGTGGTGTAAAAAAACTTACTGTAAGGGACCTCACACAGATATTGAGCTTGAAACCAAGTAGAGCACTCATATTTCCATCATTTATCCCAGTAGAAGGCAATGATATAATATGCAGATTGCGGAGAATAATTTTTGCAAAAATAAGACGTAAGGTCAATACAATAACTATTTCAACCTCGGTACTAACAGCTACATTATGCAAAGGAAATCTGACATTGCTTGAAGAAATTTTCATGATCAAAGCTTCATGGATACATGACATATGACACGTCATCTGTACTCAGAAACAGAGTAAAAGAAAGAACATTTCTCGAAATTGCTTTCCTCTAAGCCATGTCTGAGATAATTGAGAGAAAATTGTATGAGATGATTTGATATTTTTTCCCCATTCACTGCACTGAAAACATACATGAACAAGACTTTAGCACTCTTTAGCTGTGTCCAGTCAATGTGGCGTATCTGCTATTTTTAATAAAGTCTATTCAGTTCTTAGTTATGGTGATAGCAAAATGAGAAAGCTCAATTTTGGTTTTCCTCACAGACAGAGAAACAGCTAGACAACAGGACACACTGCGAATGAAAATATTGACCTGTTGTAGGCAGGTCTTATGATTCATTGAGTCTGTGCAAATATCTTGTGAAAATACACCCTTCAAGTAGCTAGGGTAAGCAAGCATACACAATTAAAAATAAAGGTGTATTTCATCGCAACATTTGATTTGAAATAACATTGGGAGAACAACCAAAGTTGTTTAACCTTTTAATCTAATAAGCTATATCTGAAAACTGCTTGCAATGTCCTAACTGCATAACTTTCCTTCCTAAATGATTTGATTGGCGCAAAATCTTAACATACAATGTAGATGTAGGATTTCTAATTCACTTTAGAATGCTTTAATAACCAAATTCCACATTTTTAAAGCCTCTTCCTAAGATAATTGCCAATTTGTAAATCTAGCAGATGATTGTGTCATTATATATATATTCTTTTATTGACATCTATAAATATCACAATTGATACATATGTCATTTGTAATGGGAAAAAGTTAAATAAAATATAAAAAAATAGTATTAATTATATACAAGATTAACTATATACATAAAATTGATTATACACATGTTATAAATAGCTAAAATCAAGTGAGCATATTGTTACAAACGTGTACGAGTAATAGTACTTTTGTGTCAAAAGAGCACTCAGCAAATGATTAAAACAAATACAAACTAGGTTCCAGCCACCCAAATAGTTATAAAATAAAGTTGATATCAAACACCAATTAATATAGATAACAGTCAATAAAATACACACACCACTTATACTGATCACATACAAATAGCCATTTCAGGTTATTAAGAAAATTATGATTAATTATATATATAAGACATAAGCAAAATACATACAAGTTAACAAATTTATAGATTAATTAATAAGCAAAAGACATATAAGTTAACAAAGTTATAGATTAATTAATAATGCTTGATATTTCATATTTGATCATTATTTACAAAACATGCATCAAATTACATACATTGTTGCTTTAATATTGATCATATTGCTATACTGAATAGTTCATTTTATGTTAGAAATAGCTTATTTCTTAAAGTGTACATTATATGTTAATTATCATAATTATCATGATTGTGTATTATAAGTGACTGTGTGGATGTAGGAGATATGCTTTAAATTTAAACATCAGCCTGAAGTAAAAATTTCCCTAGAGTATTTAGTAGGTCAGGTTCCTTACTTTTCATTATTGATGTAAACTTGTCACTGTCATTTAAAGACAGAAAATTGTTGATAAATTTAGCAGCTGTTGAAAACAGGTTTTCACGAAACGATTCATTTGCAGGGCATACAACAAGGCAATGGATTTCATCCTCCACCATATTTAATGAACACTTTTCACATATTCTATTTGCTGCAGGAATCACTGGCTTTTGATGTCTGCCTATTTCAATTTGTAGACTGTGAGAACTTGTCCTGAATCTTGCAATCTTAGTTAACACTTTGCGGTTTTGTCGCAGCCTGAGATATGGCTCTAATCTACAGTCAGTTTTAAAGAGCTTATATGTTCTAAGTTTTGGTTGCTGTGTACTATCATTTATAGATATGAATAATTGTTCCTGTTCTATTTCATAAAGTTTTGATTTTACAGTTCTACATATGCTGTCAATGTCTAAGTTAGTATTGTTAATTGTTTCATATTCAATGTTACAAGAACTTAAAATGTTTATTATTTTACTGAACCAATTAGTTTCATTAGCTCTGTTCGTATGAGTATCTTTCTGAATTTGTAGACATCTCCTTAACAGACTACCATCTGGTGCATTTTCTAATCTCATCCAATAATTGACCATTCTAACTTTTTGTCTAACATGCAATGGAAATCTACCAGTTTCACCATAAACAGCCAGAGATGGTGTTTGTTTTCTAACACCTAACATGCGTTTTAGATAGCCAAGTTGCAGAACTTCTAATTCAGATACAGGTTTTTCACTACTCCATATTTCACTGTTGTACTCAAGGATTGGTAGAACATAAGTATCAAACATTCGCAAAGATACAATTGGGTCCATGTGTCCTAGGACTTGCTTTGAATCACTCTGTAGGGCAAAAAGTGCCTTTTGAGCTTGCACTGACAGGTATTCTGTCATCTTGCTGTGCACTTTACGTTTGTTAGTTAGCATATGACCCAGATATTTGAAACTGTCCACTTTTTCTAGTTTCTCGCCATTGCAAAAGAAGGAGTCAGCTGTTTTGGTACCAATTTGCATCACTTTGGTTTTACTGACATTAACTATAACATGCCATTTTTTGCAGAAATTGTGCACTGAATTTATACTATTCTGTAGACACTTAGGAGAATCAGCGATAAGTACAATATCGTCAGCATACAATATGTGTGTTAAAGTGAAGTTGTTCAATTTTATCCCATCTGATTTGTCAAGATATTGGGGAAGGTCAGACATAAATTCATTAAATAACTTTGGACTGAGAATCCCCCCCTGCAAGACGCCACATTGACTGTCAATTGCATTACTAGTATTTCCACTCTGGTGAACCCTAGCTTTTGCCTTGTCAAACATACTTTTAATAATTTTGAGCATTTTCTCTCCAATGTTCTGCTGCCTCAGTTTGAAATATAGAGCATTCCTGTTTATGTAGTCAAATGCTTTGGTAAAATCTATAAAACACATGTACACAGGCTTTTTCTTTGCTTGTTGATAGCTTAAGACTGTATCCAAAATGAAAACACAGTCCGTGGTACTGGCTCCCGGTGTGAAGCCGAACTGACAGGGGTCATCAAGGTTCAGAGCCTCATTTTTGAAATACAACCGACTATTCAGGATTGAATCAAAGATTTTACCCATAACGACATTTATAGTTATTTTTCTATAGTTATCTGGATCTGCGCGGCTTCATTATATACCACAAAAGATCAATAGTTAACTAAAGCTATAAGCAAAATAATTAAACATCTACAGGTACATTAGTCGGGGTATCCCCTCTGAGAATTTTCTCTTATTTCTAGACTAACTCTTCATATATATGTAATAGCTCTGTTCTTTGCTGTCAATCTATATACATGTATACCAGTCCTAATTACTGACCGAGTACTATACCAGGAACTGTAGATTAGTTGTGAATTATTAAGAAAGTCAAACGATCATGTGGTCAATAGGCCAGCCCTAATAAAATTTTAGCTTCCTGGATCTTTCCTGGGCACATTTAATATAAGGTTGGTTGGTTGGCAGGATGTAAAAGATAGAGCTGTTATCTTCACTGTTATCATGTGAAAATTATTTGAGTGAGTTTTTGTTTTATCAACAGAAAACCTGTGTCATTTGGTCTGAGAAACTAGAAACCTTTTTTTTTTTGGTTTTTTGATACTTCTTCTTGAAAATGAACTGGACTGTTTCAGGCAAAATCATTTGTCTTTTAAAATATAATGGACCAATTGTACAGCATGCATATTTCACCAACTCAGGAACCGCAGAATGACCTGACATGTGCTTGAAACCAACACAGCGACTATTTGATATGGAAGATGTAATAATGTAATATCCTTCACTGGATTGTAGTTTGTTCTATTCTGCAGGTACTCATTTGAAAGCTCTTCTTGCAAGGAATTCGAATATGTAATTAATTCGGGAAAATATTAAGAATTGGCGAAACCATCCGAAACCGCAAAAATTCAGTGTTTGAATCAATATTTCTACCAAAATGGATGCCCACAAGATATAAATAGTTCAGGCTGCAAAAAAAATGTTATAGTAATTTTCTGAATACCTAGAGAAGGAATAACAAACACTATTTGCATATATTCCATTTGTAGGAACCACACAAAAAGCAGTAAAATGGAAGAATTGACCGCCATTTTGAAAATGGCTGCCAGCAGCCGCCTAAGCTAAGTCTGAGGTGGATCCCTATCCAGATATGTTCGTAAAGATGTTCTTTAAGTATACACCATGTTTCATGCTTCCATGTATAAATGCACAATTTTTTTACATACCTGCCCCACTATATGTTTCCACTTCCGAAATATCAATACAATATATAATGCCAAGATTATGATAAACAAAAATAAGACAGATCCACTATTGGCATTCATGAGTATTAGGGCACTATTATCAGAATCGTGTTTGACAAAAAGAAGACCTGCAATTGTCCAAGGCAGACGATTTGGAACATACCTTTGCATCAGGGCTTCTCCTGTGGTCATGCACAGCTGTCGGCCTATTAATAATATATCTCTATTTTCCATGTCATGTCTGTTTAGTGTGGACAAGATTTATCAGTTAGTGCCTAAAAAGTAGGTCATTTTAGAAAGTGGTTTAAGGTTCATGGTAAACAACGCAATGTATATTAACTTTTGAAACTTAAATGTTTTTTTTCCCACCTGCTTCAGTATGTATGTTTGTAGATGTTTTTACTGATATTTGCAATATATTTAGGTATATTCTTGTTTGGAAAGATTCCATCTTTATTTTGAATATAATAAAGATATATAAAAAATATGATAATTTTTTCTATTAAAAATAATATTCGAAAAGGTTACAAAGTGCAGTCAGTATTTTCAATAAAATGCTAATGCCCAGTGCATTTTTTAACACAGTAACTGGGAGACCAAATGGTATCCCAGTGGGCAGATTTGAGCTATATTTTTTGTTAGAAATTACACGTACACCAGTGCAAGAAATCACACATACACAAATTGCCCATTTGTGGATGTGGCATTTCTAACACTTTTCTGACTCGTGAATGTGTCAAATATATCACCATCAGGTCGTGTATATGATATATATTAAATATACAAGACTGGTTGTGTATATGTGAGAAGTAGCACATACAAGAGTTTTAGTGTACATGGCTTATATGATACGTACGCGACTGTTAGTGTATATGTCTTATCTAACACATACACATCCTATTCTTGTATTTGCATGATATGAGACATATTTGGGATCGTGGATGTGTGCTATCTTACATAATAGCTTTGAACTAACTGCTCGTGTATGGGTAATATATTACACTTACTCGAATGCATGAAAGTGACTTATCTTGCACTTACACAAGTTTCCATTGTCCCATTACTGTGGACATGCAATATGTTGCACATTCACTAATTTGTGTAACTGCCAGTTATCACATATTCACTTTGGCCTATGAGAGATAATTAAATTACATTTTCCCTAATAACTGAAACCTCCCACATTACATTTTCAATACATGCATTGTAGACACTATACCAAGAACAGAAAACGACACACAATAACAGACTAACTAATAAATGATTTATTAATTTGAACCAGCATTGCAATATATACAGACATTCGTTTTCTGTTTTGTCATAAATCATATTACGAATACAGTAAAATTGAAAAAAAATATATTATTTGAATCTCAGAGAATATCATGCATAGTGTCCTTAGGTTGGTCTGATGTATATGCAAGATATTTCATATACAAGAGTGTTAGATAATACACATCTAAACGAGTCTGATGTATATGCAAGTTATTTCATATACAAGAGTGTTAGATAATACACATAGACGAGTCTGATGTATATTAGGGTGTCCCAAAAAAAGTGAAAATCTGAAATTCATTGGGGCTAACCTCTAATTGTGGTCTATAGCCCCTCTCTGACTCCCATGTAAAATTTCAGCTCATTTGAAGGTGTTTTAGATGTTGCTCAAGAGCCCCAAAGATAGATAGGGGTTTAACATTGAATTTTCATGCGAAAATGGCTATTTTAGCCAAAAGCTCATAAATTATCAGTTTCAATCCTCCCAAACACATGGACAGTTGATAAAAAGATGTATAAATTATTCTGCACACTGTGGTACCAATTTCTATATCTGTACCTCACTTCGTTCTTGTGTTATTGGCAAATATATACTATTTTACAAGAAAAATTGACGTCAAGACAAAGCACCTTTCTTAAGGTGGCTCGATACTCGTGAACTTTCCACGATAGGATTTCTTAAAAATAGTTTAAAATGATCCAAAATATAGTTTATAGCAAGGATATATAAACAAAAGTGGTCGCTACCAGCCTTTCTTTCAAAATATTTGAGGTTATGTAAAAGAAAGTCAGTCCACGCAAATCTGAAAAACTCAATTTTTTTCATAATTGTTTTACTTTTAAGTTTTCGCTGTCATACAGTGGCCAGTCATCCTATGTTATTAAATGAAACATGGAATTAAAGAGGAGAGTTTTATGGAAAAGCTGATTAAAATTCCATAGAGATATATTTAGTTTAAAGAACTTTTCTTGGGGTCCGGAACAAAAGTTTTGATTTTGAAAATTTTTATCTTTTTATGAATCATAGCGCTAAAAAAAAAAGACAAGATAGAATTTTCTATTTCTTTGTCATCTGCTTCCAAATTAAGTGAGGAACAATATAATGATATTGACAAGGCTTCCAACGGGCCTGGAAATTGATATAAAAATTTATTTATATAACAGAGTCATTTTTGCGAAATTAGACATGCCTGCCGAAAATCGCCTGTTAAAATTTTCTATGCTGAGTATCAAGCTGAAACTCCGGTTGTATGTAGCCCTCTTCATAGCGCATCTAATGCTCCAAACCAGAAGTCTCTAGCCCCAAGATAAGTGGCAAAAAATGCCAAACGAAACGGCCGACTTACGAAATTCTAAGAATTAAGAAAGATGTAGAAAACTTGTCAACAGAGCTCAGCTGCTGTGGTGACGTCACGACAGATAGGGCCTGCCTGGCTGCGCGTGGATGTGCGCTCACTACCACTTTGCACGAGTAGCGAGCCACCTTAATGAAGATTAATTGCAATCTAATTTTGAATTTAAACATGGAACAATAACATATTGGTTCCATAGTGTGACAGAGACACAAAAACATCAATCAATGTCTTAAAATCTGTTTCAGACTATTGAAACAATCTAAGAATTTTTTTTTAAATCACAGAAAATCGTGTAAATAAGTATTTCCCATAATTATATGTAGATTTTCTCAATACCCAAGCAAGTAATAAATAAAAAATTGGTACCAAAATGTGCGGAATGATTTATACACCTTTGTATCAACTATCCATGTGTTTGGGTGCACTGAAACCGATAATTTGTGAGCTATTGGCTAAAATAGCCATTTTCGCATGAAAATTCAATGTTAAAACCCTATCTATCTTTGGGGCTCATGAGCAACATCTAAAACACCTTCAAATGAGCTGAAATTTTACGTGGGAGTCAGAGAGGGGCTATAGAACACATTTGGAGGTTAGCCCCGATGAATTTCAGACTTTCACTTTTTTTGGGACACCCTTATGTATATGCAAGATATTTCATACACAAGAGTGTTGTAAAATCCACATAGAAGAGTCTGATGTATCTGCAACATATTTCACATACAAGAGTGTCAAATAATACACATACACATGTTAAGTGCTCGTGAATAAGTGTGAATTTAAACATTCACGAATTTGTGTATGTTCAATTTCTAACCAAAAATATATATGCAGATTTGGTCTCCCAGTCATTGCCAAATTGGCATCACTGGGAGACCAATTTTTTATCAGAGACTCTCATCTATTTCTCATTTGGTTGTCTTAGTTTGTAGTTCTTGGACGCTTTTGAAACCAAGGCTTCTGCTTTCATATGAAAACGATTCTTTACTATCTCTACCGTAATATTGGGTGAATTGGGACAGAATTTAACGTTTTTCTGTCATAGCATGGTCACAAATCAACTAAAAAACCAAAATATGGTGCCTAATTATGTCTGAACTCAAGGTCCAACTATCTCTAGGAGCATTAAAAGATAGCTTTAATTTTCAATGATTTATTCATGAAAAACTACTGTCCCAATTCACCCCTTATTTTGGGGTGAATCGGGATAGTCCTCTATTTCTATAAAATAATACTTCCTGTCATATTTAGGTGATTGGTACTTGTGAATGAACATTAGAAAATATATTTGACATGCAAAAAACGTTTTTGGGAAAATTCTTAACTGAATTACATGTAAAATTTGCAGATTTGTAAAAAATATGATAAATGACAAAAAAATATTAAGTATGTATTTTTCTGTTAATTACGCCATACATAGGTAATTCTGAACAAAATCCAATATCAATGATGACAATTTCAAAAACATTCTTCAAAGAGCCATGCTAGTACATTCAAATGAAAATTAGTAGGGTTATTTTTTTTCTGAATCTGAAACTTTGTCATTGCCCAGGATCTGAACCTATGACCAAATATACAAAATCCCACATCTAGATAACTTCTCTGGTGCCTTAATATGCCAAAACCAGCTTAATAAAATTTCCTGTTAGATCAGTGCCTCTAATATTTATGCTTTTTGTGTTACAAGCAATGTTTTGACCAGATACAGAGAATGCAGTTTCTGCAGGGCCAAGTTTAAAGTACTGCAGCTCCTCACTGCCTGCAGTTAGAATTATAAAACCTGGCCAAAATATGCGCTACAATGTATGCTAGAATTGCGCCAAAAATCAAAGACCTCGGTAAACTATAGGTAGTTGTAGTCTGAGAAATAAAAGACATTCCTATGCTGTCCTGATTCACCCCAGTGTCCCGATTCACCCCATATTACGGTGCTACATATTTCTGCTTCTGTCATCTTTCCAGTTTCCGATTTAAAAAAAAAAAATTGTCGAGACTTTTCTTATGGCAATCATAAAAGTTCCTAAATTAGCAGCCAGCTCAACAGTTCAAAATCTCTGGATGAGCAAATCATCATATAAATACATTGTAGTTGATGTACATCTACAGCTGCTGATCTATAAATGTCACGCGTCATGACGCTACAAAACTGCTTTGGTGTACCAGTTGAAAATCCTTAAAAAATGCTCTGCAGTAATGCCATAGGTGCTATCTTCAAAATCAAATAAATATGGGTATAAAAACGACTCTTCATGCTTCAGAAATATCAAAGTTTACAAACAAAAGTGATGTTGAAATTCGCTCGTTATGCATTTCATATATAGTAACAATCAATGTTTATAATTGACATCAATCAAATGAATTTGAAATATCTATTTTAGACATTGTATGAGATTTCATTAAGAACAGAGTAATGAGATTTCAATATATTAAACCTCATTTTACTTTATTTTGCCTAAGATATATTCAACATGGTTTCAAGGGAAACAGTTTGATCACTTATCGCTTATATGTGTTGTTAATGTGAAACATGTTATCGTGCATGCATAATTAGACCTGTTCAGAATATGCTTTTGACCAAAATTCATAGCCTACTGCACTGATTCCCATGCTTTTAGGTCTGAGAAAGCCAAAAATCACAACCATTTTGATCTGTGACCATGGGAACCTTTGCCTCAAGAGCCCTGAAGTTATGATGTTGATTTCCGTCAAAAACGCCTAAAATTGTAGGAGTGGGGTAATGGTTTTTCATGTCTATCTCCTCAGAAAATAAAGATACAAGAATCACACTTGCACCATGTGAAAGATAATCAAATTGCCTTTCAAATGGTACCAAAAATATAAATTTTATTATCAAGAAGGTACTTTTTTGGAGTGGAAAACATAAACATTTGTGTTTCATAGGTCAAAAGATGAACAATTTAAGTGTTTTTGAACCACCTGAGTGCTGTTATTACATCTAAAATTACAATCTAAGACACTGCAACACTTGTCTGGAACAAAACAGCATTTTATACATCAACAGCAGGAGAGTGAAAATATAGCAACACCATAACACATGCTTAGTATCGACAATACAGGCAGTTTCGATATTTTATACATGTTTTCTACAGTCACCGGCAAGTCCAAGTGTGTGAACACTACATATTATACAAAACAAAGCATGAAGTACATCTCCAAACACAATGGAATCCAGATTTACCAGTGTTTCAACACTTATATCCTAGGCACACTGCATAACATACACTTACAGTTAAAAATTGACAAAAACAACAGATTCAAGGTGATAGGAAAACACAGTATACGCAAAGTTGGTTGAAAGTGGAGTCAAAATAATAAGACTGATTTGGTAACAGATATAACCATACTACAGGAGGTGAGAGATAACCATACCTCAGGAGGTGAGATATCTCACCTCCTGAGGTATGGTTTTCACTTTTACCAAATCAGTAATTATTTTGACTCCACTTTCATCCAAAATCATCTGCAACTTTGCACATACTGTGTTTTTTCAATAACCTTGAATCTGTTGTTTTCTGTCGTTTTTTAACTGGCTGACTCCTCCAAGCAATGTCAACATTTAGAACATTCAATGGGATAAAGTGAGACTCTGTCCAACCAGATTGAGGAATCATACCCTTAATTCATGGATGCTTTACGCTACTTGTCCAAAACTACTCAATGCCCACACCTAAAACTTTGACAGCAACATTATTTCACGTCTTACCTCAACCATAAGTGGTTGTCGTTTCTCAAACTCTTCACATTATACCAGTCCAGTTATTAATCATTTATGCATGCCTATCAATCTTCTCTAATGTTTTAGTAGTAGTTGTTCTGTTTTCCCTGGACTCCTACTGTCATTATACCCATTATAACGGGTACTATGCTAATAAGTTTCAATGAATGGTAATGTAGATTTGCCTCTTCAAAAAATGTCTTGTTTCTCTGTTCTCATTAATCAGCAGACTATCTTTTCCGTCATGAACTGGTCATATAGGCATGCCCACACCACAAAACAAATGATAATCAAAATGTAAGAATAATTTCATGAATGTTACTTTTTAAATTGCACAGGTATATATTTTATCTTATTTTGTTGTTAGACCATTCTTTATATATTCTTAATAGTTTTTTAAATCTTTGTCTTCCTTTTGCACAGGGAAATATTGTAAAACAATAATTTTGGATTGAATGTTTTACCCTGAATAAATATGTTTTATAAATAAATAAATCTCTCTGTGAAGCCAGGCATTTTTTTCAAACAAGCAAACCCGTTTTTCCACTCATCGAATTCATATTGGACACTGCTCCCTGATCTGGTTGGTCCAGCGTTTTAGAACTTGATGTTCTATATGCTGGACATCAACATGTTTTGTCATTCCGTTGAAAATTGGACAGAAATGTCATTTTCAAAGTGATTTTACACTCAGTCAAGGTAGGAAATAGTGTGGCTGAGTGTGGCATCAAAATGATGGCCAATTTTGCAACCACAATGACCAAAAAATCAGGACCAGTGAATCAATTGCTTCATTTTGTTGAAACATGGAATTTGACAACTTCAAAAAATCTAGGCGGACAATCGTGATTCTGTAATACATGTTTGATTATGTTCCCTCTTAATGACAGTTAATTGCAGCATAAAAACTAAATGTTTGAAAAAGTTACTGGTGTAAAACAATTCCTTAATTTCTATGCTTGCAGGATGTAGATGTGTCATGCCTACTATCATCCTGTAGCATTATGTCATTGCTATATATTGACTCTGTTGTGCTTGTATGTGTAGGCTTACTTTTAATACCTTTGTGTTGTGGGTAGAGTCTAGGGATAGGTCTGCCAAAATTCATGGAGTTAGTTGACACTGTGATACAACTTTATACCAAGTTTGGAAGTGATAGTTGCAGTAGTTCTTTCTAAATAGCCAGTCAAAGATGATTTTGAGCACTGCCAAAGTCATGGCTAGGCCATGACACTGTGACAGTGTCATGGGAGGGTGATGACAGTGCTGGGGTGATTGTCATGTGGGGCTGAGGACATTGATTGTCATCAGCTGGTGATAATTTCCCTGACTGATAAGTGTTGTAGGACTGGTAAATATGGACTCTGTTGTACTTTGAGATGTACTTCATGCTTTGTTTTGTATATGTTAGTTATAGTGTTCATACACTTGCTAGTGTTCGATTGATAAAACAATATAATTCCCTGCATTGTAGATACTAAGCATGTGTTGTAGCGTTGCTATATTTTCACTATCTCTTGCTGTTGATTTAGATGATGCTCGTATGATCCCAAGAAGTGTTTCAGTGTCTTACATTGCCAATTTAAGTGTGAAAACTGCACTCGAGGGGTTCAAAAACACTTAAATTGTTAATTTTTTATCCCCCGAAACACAAATTTTTATGTTTTCTTCTCTGGAAAAGTACCTTCTTTATAATGAAAATTTATATTTTTCATACCATTTGAAAGGCAATTTGATTATCTTTCACATGGTGCAAGTGTGATTCTTGTATCTTTATTTTCTGAGGAGATAGACAAGAAAAACCATTACCCAACTCCTACAATTTTCGGCGTTTTTGACGGAAATCAACATCATAACTTCAGGGCTCTTGAGGCAAAGGTTCCCATGGTCACAGATCAAAATGGTTGTGATTTTTGGCTTTCTCAGACCTAAAAGCATGGGAATCAGTGCAGTAGGCTATGAATTTTGGTCAAAAGCATATTCTGAACAGGTCTAATGCATAATGTTTTTACACCGATTTAAAAAAATATTGCACTTTTATATACTATATAGGCTATTGATAAAAAAGGAAGAACTATGTGAAACCTTGGTCAACTTCTAGTGAGTTTGAGACCGATTGATTGGACCTACCCATACTTTGAAAGCCATGGCTACCGAATGTCTGTGTTTATCAGATATCCTTGAATTTAGCGATAATTGCAACATGTTTTCGGGGAGGAATACAAAAGCATTAGTGCAATGACAGCACAAAAAGTATCAATCTTCTGTCAATTATCTCAGACATGGCTTGGGTGTGTTGAGAGGAAAACAATTTCAAGAAATTTCTTTCGAGTTATTGTTTCTTTTTGCAGAACTTTGACAACGTCTTATTATATGTATGTATCCAATTATATCCTTCAAGCTTGGTACTTGCTAATTATAGCGGCTATGTGAGACCCAGTTCCATTTCACCTATACGTACACAGTAGAGAGAATTGTTTGAGTTCTTTCACATGCATTTTCAGGACCAAACAGTAAATATTCACTCGACATTCATACATCTAAATTATCAACAAACCATTATATTGACGATGATGTTTTTGATTGTGTAATGTGTAGGGGGAACGGGGGCACATTGGGACGCTTTTAACGTCTACTAATTTTGCTCAATGCTGAAAGCACTGAAGAACTCGAAGTTTGCATGAATATCACCAATACTATTGAGCTTAAATGCAAGGCATAATAAACTAGACTGAACCTACCCTTTTGCAGCCAGAGAGTCGTAAAAATGACTGTCCCAATGTGCCCCGGCTAAAACAGCCGGGGCACATTGGGACATCAATTAAACAATCATTTTAACACTCCACGTGCAATAGATATCACATATAAGTAGTACGTAAGATAATATATAGTGCATTAACACTTTGTAGTGCCAATAGTTCATAACTTTAAACAGTTTTAAACATTTAACATAAACTGTCCAGGGTGCGGACATGTATGTAAGTAACACACAGTGCTTTGCGACAAATTTGTTCACAGAGCATGGTAATCTACTATGCCTCCATTCCCTGTGGCCTGAATACCTGTTGTGTGCTGTCCCAGGTCATTCAGTTGCCTTGGACACTTAAATTCTGCCATATTAAGGGCGTCCCAATGTGCCCAAAATTCACTGTCCCAATGAGCCCCGACATGACTTTTACACCAAAATGCTAATTTCTTGGACACCAGTGAGTGTGTTTATCATGATAGCAATTCATAACTGTTCGTTACGATATATAAAATTCATACAAGCACTGAGAAGGCCTCATTGTTCAAGGTTTGTCCACAGAATGGTTCGAATTGAACCCTTCCATATTTACTTTAGTGGTAGGAAAACAAACTTTCGCTCGCCATACTTCTGCATGTGGCTGTAATTTGTCTAAAAAAACCATGGAAACATCAGGATGTGAAATTACAACATATGATGGCACTACCATATCCTATACCTTGCCAGGATCCAAGAGAACCCCACCATCCCACAGTGCCCCGCGTCCCAATATGCCCCCGTTCCCCCTACAGTGTATGCGATTAGATCGATTATTTGTTTTTTCATTGATATTGATAGTTTCATAATTATCATGATACATTTCATATATCTTCAATTATTTTGAAAGTGTATGGTTGTACCCAAAAGCCCTCAAAAATAGAAAATAAGGTAATGGTTCAAAACAGGCAAGTTGGGGAACAAGTGAAACATTAAAGAGGTGGCGCCAGCATAGCAGGCTGCCGCGGTTTTGAAAAGCTCTCCATCAAGCATTTAAATTTTCACTTCTATACACTTCACAAAGTCGATCTACACTTTAAAACTGCTCAAATGCATGCCATGTGAAAGAATTGTACTATCTGAAAATGATGTCCGGTGAGCACTTAACACGGCAAAGCATGGTAAAGCGCCGGGACCAGATAAGATCTGTGGAAAAGTAATCAAATACTGTAAAGATTCATTGGTGGAACCTGTACTTAAATTGTATCAAGATTCGCTAGATCAATGTGTTGTCCCTTCACAGTGGAAAACCTCAGCAATATCACCAGCACCAAAGGTGGAGCTCCGCCTAGTGGATAATGATTATAGACCTTTGGCTTTAACTGATGTACTTATGAAATGACTAGAATTTATTGTTAAACAACATCTACGCAGGTATCTGTCAGATAAATTTGATACTTTACAATTTGCTTATGTTGATGGTAAATGTGTAGATGATGCTGTACTCAGACTCATAGATGTAATATGCTCACATTTAGAAAAGCCTAGAGCGTACTCAAGAGTATTGTATATAGATTTCTCCTGTGCATTTAATACTATACAACCTCATGTGATTTTACATAAATTACCTGATATGAATGTCAACAGCAACATTATAAAATGGGTACATAGTTATCTCACTGCTAGACCACAGTTTGTCAGATTCAAAAATGTTGTCTCAAATTGTATACTCACAAACACTGGAGCCCCACAGGGGTGTGTACTCTCCCCTCTACTATTTACCATATACACGAATGATTGTAGGAGCTGTTATGAAAATTGTACCATCTTAAAATATGCTGACGATACAGTGATTATCGGAAATATTGTTAACAACGATGAATGTACATTGCATGTACAGAAATGAGGTTGATGCTTTTGTTAACTGGTGTGATATGAATTTCTTAAATTTATATGTGAAGAAAACTAAGGAAATGATTTTAGATTTCCGACGTGACAAAGACGAATGTGATCCACTTGTGGTATCAAATGAAACTGTACAGTTTGTTAGTAATTATAAATATTTGGGTGTTGTCATTGACGATAAGCTGAACTTTAAAGACAATTTACATCATGTCTATGTCAAATGTATAAAGAGACTGCACCATCTAAGAATTCTCTATAATATCCATCTAGATAGGAACATCTTGTCATTATTCTGTAAGTCAATTGTTGAGTCTGTAATGAATTTTGCTATTGTAACTTGGTATGGATCATCACACAACAAAGATCAAAATAAGCTTGTAAACATAATCAGAGCAGCTAGGAAAATGGGTGTAGAAACAAGAAATTTAAATGGAATATATGATGAATCTTGTTTGAAAATGTTGACAAAAATACTAAAAGATGAAAAACACCCACTTCATTGTAAAGTTAATTTCTTGAGATCGGGTAGAAGACTCTGTGTGCCAAAACATCGTACCACTAGATTAGCCTGTTCCACTGGCCATAATCTAAGGCCTGTCGTTAGCCTCTGGTGGCCATTGGCAGCCATGACAGTCCCATGGTCAAAATACAATGGACTTAAATAATTGCTTGCACATCTTAGAATATTGACGATCAAGATCGTTCAAAAACATAATATGATAGTAAATAACATCCCTCACCTTGTGTCAAAATGTGCAAAGATTATATCTAGGCTAAAATGAATTTTTTTTAATTATTGTTTTTTAAACTGATTATTAGCTTTATTTTCATAACTTCCTTAATATTTAACGGATTTTAACGAAATTTTCAGGGTTTGACCACTGTACTATGAGTAACATGAAACACGTTCTTACATAGTGTTTAATAATTTATTAAAGTCTCACTCTGTAAGCATAAGAAGTACATAATAAAACTTTTTTTTTTAAACAGACCATTCATTCAGAATTATGAGAGACTAAAAACATTTAAAATACTGAGGTAAAAACGATTAAAACCATTATGTTAGCACCATGAAAGATCTAAAATCCAATATATTAGCACAGGTTTTGGCAACAGTTTTTACAAGACTAGGTTCAGACATCAGGAATATTAATTTATCACAGCTGGAAAGATTATTAAAATTCAGATTAATATCTAAGGCACACTGGACTAGAGCTTCTCTTTCACTGAAGTAACATGAACAGTCTATCAAAACATGGATTTCATTTTCTATGGCATTGTCATCACAGTATCTGCATAGTCTTTGCTCCTCTGGTTCATTGGTGTACCGGCCCGTCTCTACTCGGATTGGTGCTGTACCTGCTCTGAACTTGGCCATCGACCTCCGCTGATGTCTAGATAGTGGCGCAGTCACATATGATTCTGGCCCATATTCCAATTTGAAAAGGCGATACGTCCTAAGTTTATTTCGACCTGTACCAACTGAGGCTGTTTCTCTGCTTAACTTCTTTTTCCACTCAAGTGTGAAGTGCTCTTTAAGCCTGGATGTGATCATTTCTTTTATGTGCTGGAATCTAGGAACTGTCCCATCTATGTCTCCTGTTATCCATGGAAGACCAATACTGTGGAAGAATGATATGACTTTACTTGCAGAGCTCTTTATTCCCCTGGCGACTCAGTTCATAGACCATCTGTGGATTCGAGAATTGATCCGATCACCATTCATGTTGGAGAGGCGACACCATTGTCTTGCCACGGTGATCCATTGTCGTTCTCCTTGCATAGACCAGCCCATATCTCCCTGCAGGGCCGCAACAGGGGCTCGTTTTCCAACCCCCAGAAAGTACCTCAGTGCTCTGTTTTGGACTGCCTCTATACACTGGAAGACCTTGTGGCCCCAAACATGTGATCCATAGTCTATTACTGGCTGTACACAAGCATTGTACAAATGCGAGAAGACCTTGTATGGAAATCCACCATAGATAATCCCTTTTGCAATTAGAGCACCCAAGGTCCTGTGCCCAGCTTGGGCCACAGAAAATCTATAATATACATATATAGTTTTCTTAACATGGGAAAGTTTTTTATCTGTAAAAAAAGAAGTACATGTAATTAAATTCTCATTAAGACCCTTAATGAGGGGTGATTAAGCTTTCTGATACGAAGGCAATTAACAAATCTCTTTGAAGTGGAGTGGGCTTCAACCCTTATTTGTCTGACATTTTCCAAAATATTTTCATAAAAACATGATCCTAAATAAATGCTTGCACATTTTTGAATATTATAGATTTTGATTATCCAAGTGCACTCAATGAAAGTAGACAATATTTCTGACCTGCTGTCAAAATGTGCTAAGAATCACTGCGAGGGAAATTGGTGATTTTGAACTTTGAAATTTAATTTTGAAAGAGATCATAACTTTGTTAATATTTATCCGATCTCACTGATTTTTTCACATAGTCTTTGTAATGCAATATATCTGCAAACTTGGTGAGTTTTACTTCTCCATCTGCAAAACTCACGTTTTTATACAGGAGTAAAGTCCCAAAAACCAAACTTTTGGTGCTAATTGCTGCTAATGAAGGGTCATTAAGTTGTTATCTGGGAGTCAGATATCAAGATAACAATTAATTTCTTTGAAGTGGACAGTAACCCCTTTCCTGACCTTCACCTTGGAGAAATTACAAACCAGAGGCTAACGACAGACCCTGTGTATACTAGGGCTGTGGAACAGACTACCACTAGATATGCCAATACATTTGTAAATCATGCCATCAAGTTATACAACCATAAATCTAGTCTGTGATCCTTTGTATATATATGTATCTACTTCAGTATTATAATTTACTCTTGTCAGATCATATTTATTTATTTGCACAGCTTGGTGTGCTTGTCCAAATATGCCAAATCGAGTTTCATCATGTACATATGTTTATTGATGATACAATAAAGTAATATCTTATCTTATCTTATCTTATCTTATCTTATCTTATTAGCTTTTGTTGCAATAACAAACAACCTTGGTGGAATGTTACACTTGAGATGCAAAACAAAATAAATACCATCTGCTGATTACAAAATGATGCACCGTTCTGCCCCTTCCTTTTTCTTTGAGACTGGATTAACGATAGAAATATGAGTGTTGCAGAGCTACTTATGTTTCAGCAAGGATGTGTGAGGTTTCTCCTCGTTTTTACATGAATATCTATCATTTAAATATACCAATGTCATAACAGTTTTGTAGGCCTATACTTTTTCAGGATGCTTTGAAAGGAAGAACAGTAACACATGGTTTATTCTGAAGCAAATTTTTAGTACTCTTTGTTGGATACTGCACTTCAAAGAAGTTTTCTAAACTTTGAGTGTATCTAAATATTCTTTATCAAACTGACAGAAGAATTATGTTAAGGACCCTATTCAACAAAGTGATGCTAACCTAACAAGTCTCGTGGAAAAACTGTTTTTCCACATAACACTAGTGATTATATACATTGTATAATCCCTTGTGACTACACCACCAATAAGGCCCAAGGAAGCGTCATAATCCAGAATAATAACAGACCCTGCTTGATCCCTGTCTGATGCTTAGAACATCTTTGGCTGACAAAGAAAGACTAGTAGGCCCAGTAGCTTCTAAGGGGTTTGTGTAAGGATACAGTAATGATATACACTGACAAAGGGTTGTAAAGAAGTTGTAAACGAGCTCCTAGCCTTTCCCTGGGCATCTTTAAGCGTACAATTTGGTACTGTTTATTGTGGCATATACCATTGTTTGTCATGTTTAAAAATGGTTTATTATGAGTTTTGGGGGATTAAGATTTGCTCTTAGCAAGCTACAAGCAGTGGGTAATGACTTCCTCACAGAAAAATACAGTTTTACCTGAATAGAATGGACCATGGTTGATAGATCAAGGAAGTTTGAGTGCATATTTAACTTGTATAAGACACACGGAATTTCTTAAGATTAAATTTTTAGCATAGACAATAGACATGTATCTCCAGGCATATAGCTTTCTCTTTGGTAAGTCTTGGTGTAGTCTCATCCACACTAAAGGTTTTCATGCCTGTAGTAGAAAATATATTGCGATAGAATAATTATGTAGATATTCACCTGAAAATCAGTTTAAATCTCCAGATAAGTATTGGTATACCAATTGACTGGAGCGAAAAGGATGCCATTGATTTGTAATGAAGTGTCCTGCTTTTGGACCAACCTACAATTTGCAAACAATTTTCAACAGACACTTCATTATAGAAGAGTCTTTATAAACACCAGCCAAGGCACTACTACTGAAAAATCATAATTTTTGCTGTTCCTCTCATCAATCATATCACAGCTTAGAGAAATTTTCTGTAGAGTAGAGAAAATATTCTGTAATCTAGAGTCAGGGATGGTAAATCCGTCCAGGAGGGTAAATCCGTCCACCCCATCATATGAGGATATAGAAATATCTGTTTCTTTTGTGTTGGTTTCATTTGCAAGGGAGACTTGTTTTTTAGCATCTTTTAACTTTTTTAGGTGTTTTCGGCAATTTGAATAATATTTCAGGTCCATTTAACAACAAAGGATAAAATACAGTCAAATTCTGTGACGTCATCACAGCCATTTTGAGAATATCAGGTGTTGGACATTTTCAATATTTTAAGCCTATTTTCGTTAACAAATAAATGTATTTAAGATGAAAATTTGTGAATGATATATAAAATTAAATTATTTTTGCAGGATTTGTAAAATTGTGACACATTGAAAGAAAATACAATGGAAATAAAAGTGGACGGAATTACCATCAATATTTCACAAGTGGCTTGAATTGGGGTTTTTAAATCCGTCCACCCAGATAAAATTAAACTTTAAAGTACTTTTATGAAATAAAACATTTACAAATGGCATACCAAGGATTACAGAATTTAGATAGGAACTCTTTTACCCCTTTGATGGGATAACATTATTCTTTAATTGCAATTCAGGCGGTCAATTGAAATTATTCAAATTTAACCTAACCTCTTTCGTTTGATTCTTCTATTACAAATGCAATCAATGAATCATTGCTCTAAAATCAACACAAAAACCTTTGTAAGACTTGATTAATGGCAAAACTTTGAAAAAATAACAAGATATGATAGGTTTGGGTTGCATTATGCCCTGTGGACGGATTTACCATCCTTGCTGGACGGATTTAGCAGCAGGGTGGACGGATTTAGGTGCCCTGACCTTCAATCTTTGTTGCCATGGTTTCAGCATAATTATTTGAATATCTGCCTTTTATAAAATGTTGTTGATAATGCGGAATATGCCCTTTCCAATAGAGTAATTTTTATTTTTGCATCTATTATCATTTTCCTGAAAATGCAGTTTCAGCCAAAAGTGGACGGATTTACCATCATTGACTCTAAATGAAGAGTCTTCTCCATAAATGTTTAATCTTATTTTTGATTAATTAGGCTTTAGAAAGTCAGTTCATATGAATGGAATTTACATGATAATTGTAGAAGTGGTTTCAGTCTCACTTCTATAATTATGTCAGGCACTTCAAAGAACTTTACATCTACAGATAATTTGTTTCATGTTTTCATACTTTTTACGCGATAATTGTTACTCAAATTTGATACAAGGTACACTATTTACATTGCAAGAAATTTAACCTAATCATTATTGATTTAAGCTTTTGGTGAGAATATTTAATATTACAGTGTATATGGGTGGTAAAAAATTCTGTGAAAATATCACTTAGAGCAGGAATAATGCAGCCACATAAGGCTAGTCAGTCTTATAACAGGGGATCCTTTACAGATACGAAGACCACTGTATAACATTTTGTATTAAAGCAATTAACTTTTGGAGACACATCACTGCTCCAAAATTGTGATTGTGTATAATTCGGAAAAAAGAACAGCAAAACATCATGATTGTACGATTAACAATGACAGAGCCTGTGTTATTGCTTTCAGATGACAAGATCAGTTTTTCAGGTTGGAAAAGACAGGCACTCCCAGAAATACAATAAGGATATGTTGTCAGTGAGGTTGTAACTAAGTTACCAACAAGCTTTTAGGATTATTATCTTTTATCCATCTTGATGAGCAGATTTGTAAGTGATCTATTATTATGTTGCCCAGAAAAAAGGCAGCACATCATGTTTACAATGTGCTTATTGTGAGTTAATTTGTCAGTAAAGATGTTTACGGAGGAATGCTGCATAAGGGATAATGGTTTTTCATCATAATACACAAACATATCATTGTCATAATTAACTGTCATTACAGTATTTTTCATTTATGCCAAGGCCTTTATGGCATAAAAATTTCTGGTAACTTGTTTCCGAGTTGAGGGACTGCAAAAGGGAAAGCTCCATCTTCACATTTGTTTTAACTGATCGAAGCAGGTTCCATCCTACGGCATTTTTTTATGAGTCATCATTCCAGCATATAAAAGGAGTTGTGGTCTGTAAAAGAAATGTTCTCTGGGTGAGCGTCCAACATTTTGTTGAGCACCATCTGTGTTATAATTCGGCAATGCACATTGTTATTTTTGGAAGCTGTTACTGCACTGAAGGGAACTACACGTATCAACGCATGGCAGCTGTGTCTTTACCTGTCATTTGGACCTTTTAACTCAATCGCTCTTCAGATAAAGGTCACCTTTTTATGGTTTTGATGAGAGTGCACAAACATACAAGTGTCATCACATTATTTCTCACTTAGACACTTACGCCAGGGTCCTTGTAGTCCATACATTTCTGGATACTTGATTAGTTTCAGCTTCATAGGCATACGGCACACACGATTTTTGGGGGGGGCGAGCGACATTTGCACAAATTTCACTATCTAAATTCATAAACATTTAAAATTAAATTGGCTGGAAAAGATTAATTTTAAGTGATTTTTATTTAATAATCTGCCCGAATTTGTTAGCCTTTATGCCCGAATCTTACTGTTCTCCAAACTTTTGGGAGGGGCGATCGCCCCCCCTGCCCCCCTCCCCTCCGATACGCGTATGTTCATCTTTATATTTGTTTTGGCTGTTCAAAGCTGGTTCAGTTTCAAAGCATTTTATCTGGGGAGAGTACCAAACATTTGTTGAGCTCCATCTGGGTAATAACACTTGGCAATGCAAATTGTGACTTTGATGAACCTGTTGCTGCATCGAAGGGAAACAATCAATGCATGGCAGCTGTGTCTTTAGCTGTCGTTTGGACCTTGTAACTCAATCTCTCTTCCTGCCAAGGTCTTCACACAACATATGGAAAGTAAGTGGCTCCAAATTATGCATGGTAAGTGGCTGCTGATTATAAAATGTATTGGAAGGAATTTGCTTTGAATGTTGCGCCTGTTGCTAAAAACCTCTTTTAGCAAAGTTGATCAAATTTAGGAAGGTTCGTCCATGCCTCCTGCGCAAATCAAATGGAGTGAAAAAAAAGAAATAATTTTTACATTATTATCAAGAAGACACTGATACTTGCAGATAAATAATAAATTGCTAGTTCAATGTTTTTGCAGTATCGGTCAGGCAGAGGCACCAGGTAACATACAGTGTCACAAGCATGGCTTGACCAAGTAGCTGACCAACGCCCCTAAAAAAGACTCCAGCTGCACGAAGCACCATTAAAAAGAGACCTCCTGAAACTTAATGTTCCATATTTTGATGTAGTACTTGATATTACGAGGAGGTATAACAAATCATCACTTTTCTTCATTTGTCATTTTCAATAAAAGAATATTGGCAAAGAGGAATACAAACATTTACTAAGGTAAACATTCACCTGACACAGGTATTTTTCTTCTTTCTTTTCCTCATAATATGAAGGTAATTTTTGAGCTGAATAATACCAAGAATAGACCGACATTCTCATAATAGAATATTTCTTGTACATGTATAACATGTTGTGCATCCTGGCAGGAGGTCTAAAAGTGAAGAATACCGGAATGATTTTACAAAACAGGAAGGACTGTCTGAGAATAAGGAGATTGCAGATGTCACGCCAGATTCTAAATCAGAAGGAGAAATATAACTAATGTATTGTATCTTTTTAAATCTGACTGCAAGCAATTATGGCTGTGTTAAAAGCTCCAAATGAAGAAATAATTTACATGGGAAGTCCCTAACTTATTGGCCATA
The DNA here is from genome assembly GCA_026936325.1 of Platynereis dumerilii. Taxonomy (NCBI): domain Eukaryota; kingdom Metazoa; phylum Annelida; class Polychaeta; order Phyllodocida; family Nereididae; genus Platynereis; species Platynereis dumerilii. The sequence goes on from JAPTHN010000003.1 coordinate 56,659,425, forward strand.
AAGCACCAGTAATGTGCTTTGTCATCAATTCATGTGTACTACAGTGGTGTAGCTACATGAGCTTCTGGAGGGGGCCAATACGAAGTTGGACTTGCAGAGATAGTTTCCTTATGGTAGGAGTACCTTTCTGATTGACCTCCAATATTTGGAGGGTGTTAATACCACAGAGGAGGTGTCTGTGAGTACCATTTTAAGATCAAGTATATATTGCCCCCTCTTGATATGGAAGTAGCTACACCCCCATTGCATCAAGGTCATGGTTGAGTGAGCAGCTGCTTGGTGTTCATGATTGAGTGATTGGGGACCATATCCAAAGTACACCTGGAGCATAATTATGCCATAGAAGCTCATAGAGATTTCTTTCAGAAAATAGGTTAAATATAAGTACTGTATATGTATATAAAGATTTGGGATGATATAATAGATGTGGCCAAACAACACTGTATGAAAATATTATATATTCAACTCCTCACAACTCCTGTGAATTTCATAAGCACATGAAAGGTGTAATAATCCAAATATGCAACCCAGCATTAGTTTGTTGTTATAGAAATAGAAATTTCATGTTCATCATGTTCATGACAAACAATATAAAAGGGCTTCTCATTGCCTGGTTTGCTGTCTGTGTTTGTAACACCTGTAATCAGGCATGCCTAATAATGAGATAACTAAATGTGAAATCACAGTAGGTACATTGAAGGTATATGTAACTGCGCATACATAACAAATCAACAGATTATTATAAAAGTAAAATATGTGTTTGAAGAAATCTCATATTTCATACAAAAGGTTCCTACAATTCTTTTTTTAAAAGAATTTCTTGTTATCTACAATTCTTACTGCTTAAGCTAGTAGTTCATATATCATCGTTTTACATATTTCAGAAATGCAAAAACAATACTGGCAAGATTATGATAAACAAAAATAAGACAGATTCTCACAGAATATAATATTCACAGGGCATTCATTCAATTTATGAGCATAAGGACACTTTCCCCAGAATCATGTTTGACACAAAGAAGTCTCACATTTGCTTGAGGCAGGCCATTCCGTTTGGAGCATTCCTATGCATCAGGGCTTCTTTGGTGACCATGCACAGCCATCAGCCTATATGTCTCCATTTTCTGCAACATGTCCGTTTTGTGTGTATAACACCTATTAGTTAGTGGCTAAAAAGTGGGTCATCTTAAAAAGTGGTTTCAGGTTAATTCATGTTAATCAACTGAATATATATATACATACGGCTGATAACTTAAATTAAAGTGAAAGATATGACATCTATTAGTAGTATTTCAAATAAGCTGAATCGTAAAACATTTCCTGATAGATCGGGGTTTCAAGAGTAATAATTTCCAATAATCATGTTCTTTTAATGATATATTTCGGTCATGTTTTTTTTTTCTCCCACCTGCTTAAACAATGTCTTGTTGTATACTATGTGTATGTGTTCAATTATATCCTAGTATCTGGGTATTTACTTCTTGTTACATCTATGTGAGATCAGTTCCATATATTAAACGTGTGTGGTTGTTCACAAAAGCCCTGACCAATTGGAAAACAAGGCAAAGGTTCAAAACTGGCAAGTCAGCGAACAAATGAGAAAACAAAGCTTCTCCAGCAATAACGTAGGGCCTTTGTGGGGTGTTTCCCTTGGGATGCAAAAAGGATACCATCTGCTGACTACAAAATGATGCAACGTTCTGCCCCTACCTCATTTTTCAGACTGGATAGATGATAGAAATATGAGTGCTGCATTGCTACTTATGTTTGAGCAAGTATGTGTGAGATTTCTCCTCAAGTTCACATCAATACCTATCATTGATTTATGGCAATGTCATGACAGTTTTGTATAGACTTGTGCATACTTTTTCGGAATGTCTATGAAAAAAACACTTAGTTTATTTTGGAGCAAATATTATGCTATGCTTACAGTGGGTTCCAAATTATTGCGCAAGTTGGTTTTTTTATGATATCTCAAAAACAACTCTATGCATTTTAAAATCCTTCCCACATAACAATTTGTGTTCCATGAAGGCAATATCCTGTAAGTTTTGTCCAATTCTGGCGGTGCAGTGAGGAGTTACGCCACGGAGCACCATATACCCTGTTTTTCGATGTCCCAAATTATCATGCAAATGTAGGAAAAAATGATCTAAAAGTACCATTGGTCTATTAATCCTCTAAACACTTACCTCGTAACGTTTAATGAAAAACAGAGCCTTCATTTCAAAAATGGCTGTCTTCATGACCAAGAAATCAATATAAAACCCCCTCATTGGAATAACATTAAAATGACAATTTTTCTTGAATATATAAAGCCTCTGTTGTTTTTAAAAAATGTCAAATCACAACCAATTCACATAACAATATACCTTTGAAACTATGATGTTATCCTGTGTAAAGATGAACCAATTCCCCTTTCTCTACAAAACATAACAATAAGTCAAAAATGAGTGCTTCTTTTTTCCATTGAATTAGCATTGCCGTCAATGCAAGCCCGATCTCCATCATTTTCATTTAAAGATATTGTTCATGTTTATTGGTCGAAATGGCTTCTCTTTAATTTTGGGAAGAGTTCTATTACTAAGGAACCCAGAGAGAGAGTTTCATAATGTGAACAATTTTTTTTTGTCTTGGAGAAGCTTTTTAATGCAAGAAGTTGGTAATTTCAATGTTATTTCAATGCAGGGGAATATTATGGATTTCTTCGTTATTAAAGCAACAATTTTTGAAATGAAGGTTCTATTTTTCATTAAACGTTAAGAGGTAAGTGTTTAGAAGAATTAAAAGATCATTTTGGTACTTTTAGATCACTTTTTCTTACATTTGCATAATAATTTGGGACATCGAAAAACAGGGTATATGGTGCTCTGTGGCATAACTCCTCACTTCACCACCAGAATCGGACAAAACTAACAGGATATTGCCTTCATGGAACACAAATTGTTATGCGGGAAGGATTTTAAAATATATTTAGTTTTTTTTTAGATATCGTAAAAAAAAAAACTTGCGTAATAATTTGGAACCTACTGTAGTGTTGCATGATAGCTAATTCCAGACTTTACTTCAGTAACAGCCATTCTGTAAGCCAAAACGTTCCCCTAAATCATCTCTTGAGTCGACCAATGACCATATTTTGTGAACTCTTTGTTTGATTTTCAAATCCACCATCAACACTTGGTCAGTGTATGCCTGCACATGTACTGTCCCAGGTAGGTTCATTAATTTCTGAAATAAAAGGAATACTGCAACCAGTGCGCGCGATAATGGTCAGCCACGTCAGACATTACTGGCACTTTTTGCATTCTCAAATTCAGGTCAGACAAATTTACTGGCACAAAATCTCTACAGGAAATGGTCATATTATTATCGTTTTCATAGCTTTGTGTTTTTTTGAAAACTTCGTTTTGCAGTTAAACCGTTACATCATCGGGTATCTGTCAGTGTGACTGGTCTAATCTTCAATCTGTGACATATCAGTTCAGAGTTTGACATCACAGTTTATGACAAAGGAATTTTAAAACTGCCAGGCAATGTTACTATATATGTACAACCACAACAAACAACACATGTCTAATCTGCACGTCACCAAAAGAGTTTCATTGTTTTCCAAACAAAATGTGTCAGTCATCACGATTTCAAACGACTTTTGTTGTCAGTAATTGCAACTCTCCTTTAAGACTAAGTAGTCTGTTTGGTTCAGTTACAGTTCTTTGAAGCATCCTTCAGCCAGGGCAAGCTGAACAGGTGAAACATACATCATCCATGTGTCAATGCACTTTGTCAGTTTTCTGAAATCTGTGCTTGTAATAAACAAAATTATTCAACTAATCTCTGACATCACAGTTTTGGAATGAAGCAAATTGCAAACTTGAAAAACATGTAGCTATGAAAACGATAATAAGTGCTAGTCCTCTCTGATGTTGAATTGTATTGTAAGACCTAAAGAGAAATAATTGCAATGTTGCAAAACCACCTTTAAAAATCAAAGAACAATATTCCATTAAAATGCATTTCAACCATTTGAAAAATTATAGATTAAATATATTATGTTGTCTGACAAAACATTAATGTCTGACCACAGTGGGTTTTAACCACCATTAAGTTAGAAAAAATTCTAATGGCATGATGTCTGCTTGATATGGTCCACAAGGACATGCGGATTGCATAACTGAAAACGAGAAAAAAATCTGTTGGGGATTTTTTGAGAAAATCACATTTTTATGTGGCAGCCATTTTGCAATGTGATAAACTCCATAAAAGGGTTCTGGAAAGCATCAAAACTTGTCTTAATGGCATGAAACCGGCTCAATATAATCCATAAGGATGTGCAGATTACTAATCTTTCAACAGGAAAAAATCAGAAAGATATTTTTGAAGAAAAACACATTTTCATGTTAAAAACATTTTCTGATGTGATTAACTCCATAAAAAGGTCAGAAATGCATTAAAAAATATAGTAATGTCATGAATTCTGCAGGAAATAGCCTGAAAGGACATGTAGATAACATATCTGAAAATGAGAAAATCAGTGAGTAATTTTCTCAGAAAAATATAAAAATATTTTTACTTGCAGCTATTTTGCCATGTGATAAACTTTATTAAATTAGTTCCTTGTACCTTCAGTAACTTGTGTCTAAATTTTCTTGTGGATGTCCTCGAGTCATCTCAGTTTCAGTATCATAGAGAAGATGTCTCGAAAGCAACAACGATGCAGACATCTTCCAGAATACGCCAGACTAAGGATATAACACTGGAAAACCAATGCAGAAAGGCCAAGATACAGGAATGATTAGGAACAAAGGGAATCCATGCAGATGTTCTCCAGATAGCACAGAAACCATGCAGAAGGTTCAAAGAAAGAACTAAAATATATTTCGAAGTGCGTAAAACGGCTTAGTACAAGATATCTCAAGAAAAATCTAATCTTTGCACACAGTCTATCAACAAGCAACATTTTCTCACTTTGTTGGCATAATGCCTGGGCTTCATCCTGATTGTCCTTAACTACAGTAGGCCTACAAACCGAAATAAAGTACGATTACCCCAGCAGGAAGAAAGAAGCAGCCACTACTTCATCCTTTCATACCTTTTGACTACCTCTGAATCACTTCCTACTTTTACCTAGATCAGCAGAGCGGAGCTCAGTATCCATCCAACCTTTTCTTGTGCAATTGCTGCGTCAATGACGCAGCACGGTCTGAAGGCCTTAATATCGGATGCAGCACCTTCTCAGTGGTACCAATGTTTCAGAAATTTAATTTCCTACATTTTGAGATAAGTTTCGGCTCTGTACGACCATTCTTTCTATGTTAAAAGTGCGTCCGAAGCACTCTAGGTTGATGTCCGAAGTTTTGTTTACATGTTATATTTACTGTCATCTCTCCATAAATCGGTCTCATAAAAATATTTCAAGAATCCAGTGTGTTTTCTAAAGATAAAAGGTAGATGCTAGTATTTTTTTTAGATTTTTCAAGCCAAAAATCAACCCAAAACCAGGTCCTGAAGAGTCTGCTATTTCACCCAAGCAAAGATGGCGTTGGCCCAGACCTGTGTTTCCAGACCTAACTTTTACCTACTTGAAACTACCTTTTAAAATTATATTAAAATTATAGTTAAACAACGCCATTTAAACTCAATCACCCCCATTGTGTTTGATTTACTTGATATTTTGCACCTCTGCATATTGCAGTTATATTGGTGCTGTCTAAATACAGTTCTTAATGTAGACTAAGGTTGTTGTGAGGAGTCAAAGGGAGTTGTAAGGAGATTTGGGGTGGAGAGGAGAAAAGAGGGCAAAATAGGTAAACAGAGGACTTCTGACAGAAAATTTTCTTACTTTATCTTGGGTTGTACTGTATTCTTTTATCCCTCCTGGAGCGTTTCTAGACATATTTGCATTGACCCAACAAGATCATGGGTATCCAACTCTCTGTCTGATTTCAAACAAAATGCCGAAGTTCCTGGCTATGAAAAAAATTCCGAATCCTGTCTCAGATGCTGAGAGTATGTTGAAATTATCAAATCTGCTTCCCTAACCCTTCCTGGCATTGCCTTGGCCCATGTGGGTGTCCTGCCAGCCCTTTAATAAATGAAAATTGGTTCACATATCGAAATTATAATTTGGGTCCCATTTGATGTTATAATTATGAGTATTGTTGTATTTTACTTTAAAATAATCAAATGCACAGTTAATGAACATAATAACATCTTTCACAAAGGTGTGAGTGTGTCCTCTGTTTTTGGGATGGAGGCCACGCAATCCTGGACAGACCACATAATAATCATTGTAGACACTATCCAAGTGCTGATAACTGGAAATGTGCCCATCACAAACATGTTTCTTCGTGCTTATAATTACTGACCAGTCCAGTACTGTACATGTTTGGGAAGGGCTTCTGTACCCGCAATCATAGCACACTAATGCAGTATGATTCTGACTGTATGGAAATAACATAATTGCAGATTGACCTTTTCATGGGGTTTATCACATCGAAAAATGTTTTTCACATAAAGATGTGTCTTTCTTCAAAAATTACAATAAATATTTTTTCTGTTAATAGATATGTAATTTGCATGTTCTTGTTTATTATATTTAACAGGTTCCATGCAATTGACATAATATTTGATGATCTCCAGAACACTTTTATGGAGTTTATCACATTGCAAAATGGCTGCCACATAAAAATGTGATTTTCTCAAAAAATTCCCAACAGATTTTTTTCTTGTTTTCATTTATGTAATCTGTATGACCTTGTGGACCATATACAGCTGACATCATGCCATTAGAATTTTTTCTAACTTAAAGTTGGTTAAAACTCACTGTGTGACCTAAGTCAATATGCTTTCGCATGCATTGACTGCAACGTAACCGACACATTATATAAAAATCTATAGAGAACAGTGGAAAAGGCCATTTCAATGCCTAACAGTTTTATGGAGGAAAAAGTGGCAGTTCTTAAGTCGACTGCTCGGTGCAATAAGGAGCTTAGTGGAAAAATGGCATTTTGAGAAAAAGGCCTTTTACTTTTGAACAGTTGTTTTCAGTTCTTGCTCGGTCAATACTGGTCCGATTTCAATGATTTTTGGTATGTACATTCATATATACACTTTCTACAAATGTATATTAAAAAAATGATGCTGATATTATTACCTTTTATGAAATAAGACCAATGTTCCTTCTTGCATTAAACAAAGCATTATCAGTGGAGCAAAAAGGAGCATAGATGCTCTAAGCTCCTTTTTGCCCCGACTAGTTTTGGTGCAAAAAGGAGCTTAGTGCTAGTATTTTTACTATCATTGTTAAGGAAATTTCAGCGCCAAAAGGTGCATAACAGCACTATGCTCCTTTTTGCGTTGGGTGAAATTTTCTAATGGCAGAGACAAAAAGGGGCAACAAAAACTTGAAAATTCCAATTTATTCCACAAATAGTGTCATCCTGTACTTTGACCTTCAATATCTCCTTTAATTGAACCCGCTTTGTTCCAATATTCACAGGCATTAATCCTAAGGTCTTGAACTTTCGAAATATGCAATAATTCAAAAAGGAACTAAGTGGTACTAAGTCTCTTTTTGCGCTCAGCGGTCGAAGTCTAGCTTTGGAACAAGATGAATTATTTCTAGCAAAGATAGTTACAATCTATTTTAGCAGTTGTATGTGAAACCATCAAGAACAATATGATAGTACTGTGTTTTCATCTCATCAAATGAGAATTCATCCTGCCTCATGATGTTTGGTTGAGGATGTTTATTATTTGCACAATGCCAAACCAGATGGAAACATAACTTTGTTTTATGACAAAAAGAGGTTATTCTTCAAACTGTTCAAATGGCTCTTGAGTCTTGAAAAAAATTGGTTAAGATTATTAGTTTAACATTTCTGAAATTCTCTGCAGACTCTAAGTGAATAATTCTGGTGAAAGCTCCTTCTTATAAAAGGAAGAACATTGAAAAAACTCTTGAGTGAGAAATTTACATTAATTTATCCCTATTTCTAGAGTACAGTCGACAAAATGTCTTATGGATTTTGATAAAACCTGCCTTTTTACCATTTTTACGATTTACATGAAAGCCCTCTTTAGGTTAGACCTTTGAGGCCATCTAAGTTATTTCATTCCTGGCTGAGCAATTGTGCAGAAGATGAAAAGGAAGAGAAGATGATGAATGTACTGCAATTCTTAGAGTCTTAGAGGCTTCATTTTGTGATGCAAATGATTCTCATGACACCTGGCTGGTTTGTAGCAGAATTGCTTTTGGAAGACTACCATAGAGAAGCAAGGAAAAAATTCAAATCTAAGAAATGTGAAAAACGACTTTTCTGCTAAGTAGTTCTTAGTAGATTCAAGTACAGTACAACTCGAAACAGAGTAAGAAAATTTTCTGTCAGAGGTCCTCTGTTTACCTATTTTCCCACCTTTCTCCTCTCCACCCCAAATCTCCTTTCAACTACCTTTGACTCATAAACCCAAGATCTTTAGCTCAAATTGAGAACTCTATTAAGACAGCTACCAATGAATTGTAGTTAGCAAAGGAGCAAAATATCAAATGAATTAAACACAATAGGGGTGATGAAGTTTAATTGGTGAAGGTAGGAAGTGATTCAGAGGTAGCCAAATGGTATGGAAGGGTGAAGTAGTGGCTGATTCTTTTTTCCTGCTTGGGTAGTCGTTCTTTATTTTGCATAGTTGTTCTGTTTCAAAGATAAAATTTTCAAAAGGTTGTCTTAGATATCAAAATCTCCATTTCAACTTATCTTTGCAAAATGGGAGATATTGTTTTCTCTTTCTTTTCTTCATTTTCAATTCTAGATACTACACATGACATTTGAAAATACAAATACTTTCCTGTGTCTACACTGCATTCCCAATTATTATGCAACTATGCCTTTCACAATATCTCAAAAAGAAATAACACAATTCAGATGTCCTTTACACACAATGATATGTGGGCCGTGAAGTATATGTCCTGTCACTTTTGTCAATTCTGTTGGATCAGGGAGGAGTTTTGCAATATAATCACGTTTTGGGTTGTTCCCAATTATTATGCGACTTTTTGGAAAACCATCGCTTGCCACCTGTAATCAACAAAATTGATCTTGAAGTTCCTTCCACATACCTCATAACACTAAATAAAAATATAATAATAATCACAAATATTAGTGCCTTCAAGATCAAGAAATCCATATAATACAACTACATTATTACAACATTTGTTATCAATGAAGAATATAAATATTTACATATCTAGAATGTATAATGTTTATTGACTCTCTGGTATTCACTTTGAGTATTTTGAAGTCTTCCTCTCAGCTGCTAATTAATATAAGGTATATCAATCTGTCATTTGCACAGTTACCACACGCCTAAATATTATCTTGTATTTTTTCAGTGCACTGTGACACCCACTAACTGGCCTGTCACTCTCCGTCACTTATCTGCTTGACAGCCACTAATTGGTCTGTCACTTCACAACCTTGATTCACGGCACATGAGAGCCACTAACTGGCTACTCATTTCACTCAATATACATATCTGCACTCTGAGTCTCCAACAGACACCAATTTGACACTAATTTTCCGGTTTTACAGTAAATTCTCAATAAAGTAATTTTGACAGCCACTAACTGTCTGTCAATTCATTTACTTGTGTCTCTCACTTGACAGCCACTGTTTGTCATCTATCACACTTGACAGCCACTAACTGTCTGTCATACATCTAATAATTATATTTGACAGCCACTAATTGTCTGTCAATTTATATTGATCTATGCACCTGACAGCCACTAACTGACTGTCACCCTCTATGTTCGCACCAACAGCCACCAATTGGCCTCTTAACTGTGCACTTGATACAGTTGCACCTGACCACTAATTGAGTCTCTTGCGACCCTGCTGCCACCTATTGTCTCTCTGTGAACAATCAGCAGCTCCACCTCTTGATCTATAACTATATCAATCTGGAGCACCAAGAATTCATCATTTATGCACCACTCGATCACAAACTGACCAGTCACTACCTCACTCAGAGCATTTTACTGAATTACACTTCATTCTCAACTGCCTTCCCTGGAACCGATCACTTAACATTTTACTGAATTCAACTTCATTCTCAAACACAACTGCCTTTTCTAGTACCGATCACCTATCCACAGAACTAACTTATTCAGAAAATCACACATTTACTTAATTACTCAACTGCACCTGAAAGAGCCTTCCACTTCGGAAAGAGCCTCCCACATTGGAAATCACACCATATCTCGTCACTGCAAATCACTTGGCTCGCAAAATTGCCTTATAACATTATCCACTATCAGACACATTGCTCGCAGATCTGTGGCACCAACTGCACCAGAATATCTTGTCTCACAGGCACTAACGATTCAATCAGGTATTTTATTGCATCATCATCAATCAATTTCAATACACTTTAAATCAAATTAAATTGTTGGTTACCCAGTCAAATAACCTAACTACTACCTTCTATCATTACAGAGATGTCCGACCACGAACAAGATACCCATATACATGACCATGCTGCCAATCAAGATGGTGACCTCAGCCTCAGTGAACCTGAAGTAAATGAGAAAGAAAATGAACCTCTGGCTAAAAGACTGAGGGGTAGGTCAAGGAATGAAGCCTCACTATCTGATGTCGATGATCCAACTGATCTTAAAAAGCTCCTGAAATCGAAAGATGATGAACTCAAGACCCTCAAGTCATCTTCCAAGAAACAAATTCGTGAATTACAGGATCAATTGACGAAGATTGATAATGAAAGTAAGACGGAAATTAGACGCCTACGCACCAGTCTCGCTGAAATTGAAGAAGAGAATTCAAAGCTGGCCAAGGATTGTAATGAGAAAGCGGCACAGATAAGATCAGTGATTGCTTGTAACCAGAAGGCAGCCAGCGAGATGCGAATCCTCCAGTCAAATCTCGGATCCAAAGACGAAGAGATATTGGCATTGCAAGATGATAGCAGCGAGAAAGATAAATCCATCTCCAACCTGAAATCCCGACTAGACCAGAGGTACAGGGAATATGAAGATCTACTTGAGCAGTTCGATGCTCTCGATGATTCAAACAACTCAGAAGCATCGAAGCCTTCTGCTGTCATCTTAGTGGATGATATCACCACTACAGTTATGCCTCACCTGACGAAAAGGTTCCACTGGACCATGATCGACAGCACAACCTCAGACGTTGACTTCAGGAAATTTGATTGCTTTTTCATCTTAAGCGGCACCACTGAGCTAAATAGAAAGAAATCTCCAGGCAAGATCGCCAATGAATTTACAAATATGTGCGAATCAGCAAAGAGGTCTGGTGCCATGCGCTTCTTTATCCAGCTTCCTCCCGTAGATGTAAAATCTCTGACCGGCAAACACTCCCTGCTGAATTTTAAGATGAGCAAATCTGCGAACTGCACTTACCTTGCGATGGACACATCTGAGTCCTGTAAATATGACTTTCTGGAAGAAGATGGCCTCACACTGTCAGATGATGGGCTAAAACGCTTCAGTGACATGCTTAACACTAAGTTGGATGAAATGGAGATCAAAGCTAATCCCAACCTTGCTGGTGCCTCAGCCCTACCCGCAAACTCTGCTCCGCAGGAGTCCTCCACTCCAGTGAAACTCTTCACCCAAGTCCGCAGCGCTGATGTTGGAAAAATCATCGGAAAGGGAGGCCACACAGTGAAAAAACTCTCCATGGATCATAATGTGAACATTTCGATCGGAAAATGGTATGAAAAGAATAAGAGCTCAACCTATGAAGAAGTTTGCGATGGAGTGATTGTAGCTGGATCGATAAAAGCTACCAAGGATGCTATTGAAGAAATCGCTAGCCTATGTGAAGTCAAGAAATGATGGGATGTTGCACAGAGGTCTGACAATCTTAATGTTAAAAGGACTGATATATCTAATGGTAAACGGACTGGCATGTACAATTTCACAAATAAAAATCTGCTCTCTCAAAAATGTTGTTCCTGTCTGAATCACAAACCCCCAATGGAGGCCTCTGTGCGGTCAAGAATCAGTAGTCCTTATCAACCAAGCGCACTCAAACGTAGAATATCTTACTTTGTCAGGCCCGCTGTTGAAAAAGTGAGAAAAAGTTTCAATTTAAGCTCTCGATTGACCGCTCGAAATACTCGGCTAAATTCCACAACAAAAAAATCAGTCAAGCTTGGCCTGTGGAACGCTCGTAGCCTAAAAAACAAAACTGAGTTAGTAAATAACTACATTGTGGATCAAGACTTAGACATATTTTTCTTCACAGAATCTTGGTTAAAGAATGATGACTTTATGACAATTAATGTATTGGAGAACAATGGTGAATTCAAATTCATTCATAAGTCCAATATCATAGTCACACCTGTCCAGTCAATCCAATTCCGAACGTTTGAACATCTATCGCTAGATATAAGACTTCCAGTTGGCAACATATCTGTTCTTTTAGTGTACAGACCCGAACCAACACCGCACAACAACTACTCTATGTCAGAATTCTTTGATGAATTTACAAACCAGCTTGCATTGTATCAAAACTCCAAAAATGAACTGGTGATACTGGGTGACTTTAACTTTCATATTAATAATCTGCATAATGTAAACGCTAGTAAGTTCTTGGATATGCTTGATATATTCAATTTGAAACAGCATGTGTCGACCCCTACAGGGTAATACCCTTGATCTTGTAATCACACGCAAAGATGGTGACCTTTTACGTGAATGTGAAGTTGACGAACTACTGTCAGACCACAGTACAATTCTATTCAAGCTCAATGCTGCTAAGCCAACCAGAGAATGTAAAAGAATCAAATTCAGAAAGACCAGAAATGTGGATATGAAACAATTTAAACTAGATATTAAACACTTCTTCTCTAACACCATGGACAAGACTGATACGAACATTGAGCATCTAAATAAACTTGTAAAACTATATGAGTCATGTGAAAACATTCTTGACAAACATGCTCCAATCAATGAAAAGCTCATAACTGTCAGAAAACCAACACCTTGGAATACAGATGACATCAAAGGCGCTAAAGCAGCAAAAAGGAAAGCAGAGAAAAAATGGCGTAAATCTAAATCTCCGACTGATTTAGCTGACTTCAAGGAGAAAAGGAATTCTCTCAACTATAAGCTTAAACACCTCAAGACAGCGGATCTACATAATAAAATTGCTAAAAATAAAGGCAATTCGAAGGCCTTGTTTAAAATTGTCAACTCAGCTCTACATCGCAAACCAAGTACACCTTTCCAACCTGACAAATCTGATGAATTCTTGGTTACGGAACTCTCAGCGTTCTTTGAAGGCAAAATTGACAAGATCAGGTCAAAATTGGATACATCTTCTGGAGACATAGCATCAGAGGAAAACCAAGCTCCAGTGGACACTTTTACTGGAAGACCACTTTACAAATTCTCAAAACTGTCAAATTTTGAAGTGAAGAAAATTGTCAATAACATGGCTTCTAAGCATTCTAAGCTAGATCCCATCCCTACCTGGATGGTTAAAGAATGTCTCGATGAATTTCTACCAATCATTACAGAAATAGCTCTCTCCAATTAGGAGTTATGCCTGACTCAATGAAACATGCAATAATTAAACCATTATTAAAGAAATCTGGGTTAGAATTGGAAAACAAAAACTACAGACCAGTATCGAATCTAAAATTCCTAGGAAAAATAATTGAAAGCGCTGTGATAGCCCAATTCACGAATCACCTACATGAAAATGACCTGCATGACACAAAACAGTCCGCCTACAAGAAATTTCATAGTACAGAAACACTACAAACAAGAATCCACAATAATATTATGCTAAATGGAAATGATGGAGAGATCTCCATGCTGGTACTTCTGGATCTTTCTGCAGCTTTTGACACTTTTGACCATAATATCTTGCTGGCCAGATTAACTAATCTGTATGGAATAAGAGGAAAAGCCCTAAAATGGTTTAAATCCTACCTCATGGAAAGAACGCAATCAGTAGTTATAAATGACTGCGAATCATCACCAAAACTACTAAAGTATGGGGTCCCTCAGGGCTCTAAATTAGGACCCATTCTGTTCAACGCCTACATTTCTCCTATCAGCAAAATAGCAGTGCAACATAATGTGGATGACGAGAAATATGCTGATGACAAACAACTGATTCTCTCATTCAAGCCAAACGACACAGCTGCCACAGCCGCTATGTCCCGAATGGAAAATTGCATAAAGGACTTGAGAATTTTCCTCCAAAAGAACAAACTCTGTAATAATAGCGACAAAACTGAAGTAATCATGCTTGGCCCAAAGCATCATCTAAATAAAATACATATTAACCACTTACTGGTAGATGATATAAATATCACACCCTCAGATTATGTTAAGAACCTTGGAGTGTACGTGTACTTTGACAAACATATGACAATGGAGAAACAAATCAATAAGATGTGCCAAGCCACATATCTAAATATCAGGAACATCTCGCATATCAGGAAAAGCCTAAGCAGAGAAGACACAAAGACCATAGTAAATGCTCTGGTAACCCCTCATCTTGACTATGGAAATGGACTTCTATGTGGAATTCCTAAAAAGTATGTCAAAAAACTACAAACTTCTCAGAATGCTGCCGTCAGGCTCATTGATAAACTGAAGAAAAGGGACCATGTAACTCTGAATAGAAAGGAACTTCACTGGCTACCTGTACATGCTCGGATCCATTATAAAATCCTAACCACAACTTGGAAAATTTTAAACAATCAAGCACCGCTCTATCTCAAGCAACTTCTGAAACCGAAAACTAATCCACGTAATTTAAGGAGTTCTGAAAAAGACTTGCTTGACGTACCCAAGGTAAAGCTAAAAAATAGCTGGGGAAATCGAGCCTTTTCAATAGTTAGTCCAGGTCTTTGGAATGCCTTGCCTACTGAACTAAGACAAAAACCTGACCTTCCAAGTTTTAAGAAAATGTTAAAAACTCACTTATTCAATAAATCCTATAATTAAAACTCCAACTTAAGCGTCGGTGAGCAATTTCTTTATTGGAACTGGCGCTATATAAACTACTACTATTATTATTATATTATAATAATATAATATAGTATTTTTTTATATAGGCGCCCATTCCAGATAAATCTGCTCACCGGCGCTCACCATTCTCAACGGCAATCATACCAATCTTTATAGTGATAAACTCTGGACATGGCCGGAGCGGGTTCGAACCCACGTCCTCATGCGCACAATGCGGGAATGCTAACCATTGTACCATGGAGCCAGATATTTCAACGCAGAAATTTGCAACCTCATCGAAAAAATGTTTTGCCACATATCGCTTGTAATGATAGATAATCCCTTGTTACAACAACAAGAATAAGGCCCAAAGAAGCCTCATAATCCAGAATAATAGTAGACCCTGTTTGATCCCTGTTTGATGCTAAGAAGATCTTTGGCTGACTAAGAAAAACTAGTAGGCCCTGTAGCTTCAAGGCAGATTATGTGAGGATACAATAAGGATATATACTGTCAAAGGGTTGTAAAGAAGTTGTGAACGAGCTATAAGCCTATATTCCCTTGGGATCTTTAAGCACAAAGTTTGTCAGTGTTTATTGCGTCACATGGTTGTGCATCATGTTTAAAATGTATTCATTATGTGTTTGTTTGTTAATAAAGATAAATAAAGATGCAGTTTTTCTCTCTCTTCAATAATCATTTATTATTATCATTCAATAAATTTTCATTAGTAAATCATTTTGGTTCATGTGTACCTAATAACTGTCTCTCAAATCCGATACCAGGTACAAATTATAATAAATTTAGCTTAAATATTATATATTTAGTCTTTATGTGACTGTGCCTTATATCATGAGAGTGGTGGAAAAAATACAGTAAAAATACTACTTACTAGTGTAGGAAGAATGCAGTCATTTAAAACAAGTCGGTCTTTAGACAGGCGGTCTTATATCACAAGGTCCACTCTGCAACAATTTGTATTGAAGCATAAAATTTCGATCAGACAATGAGATATCACTGGTCTTCCGTTGTGATTTTGTATAATCTGGGAAAAAGGACCGCAGAATCGTAACATTGTGTAATGATTAGCGATGACAGAGGCAACTATCTCTTTCAGATGACAAGATCAGCATTTTAGGCTGGAAAAAGAGGTACTCCCAGGCATACAATGAGGATGGGTTGTCAGTGAGGTTATAAAGAAGTTGCCAAGGTTCATCTTATACAGTCCCTATCAGCGTGCCTCGGCGGTCTAACGTCGGCCCGAAGCTGGTCCGATGCTACTGACATCGGACTTACGCTGGGCCGACGTTGGACCGCCGAGGCATGTTGACAGGGTACAACCCAAAATAAAGTACGATTACCCCAGCAGGAAGGAAGAATCAGCCACTACTTTACCCTTTCACACCTTTTGACTACCTCTGAATCACTTCCTACATTTACCTACTTGAAACTACCTTTTAAAATTACAATAAAATCACATTTAAACAACACCAATTTAAACTCAATCACCCCCATTGTGTTTGATTTACTTGATATTTTGCACCTCTGCTAATTGCAGTTACATTGGTAGCTGTTTAAATAGAGTTCTTAATGTGGGCTAAGGTTGTAGAAAGGAGTCAAAGGGATTTGTAAGGAGATTTGGGGTGGAGAGGAGAAAAGAGGGCAAAATAGGTAAACAGAGGACTTCTGACAGAAAATGTTCTTACTATATTTTGAGTTGTACTGTAGGTCTATTATCCGGCCATCTTGATGCGCAAATTTGTAAGTGATATATTATTATGTTGCAAGGCAAATTATGTTTACAATGTACTTATTGTCAGTTTATTGCTCAGTAAAGATGTTTTCAGAGAACTGCTGCTTAATGGGTAACAGTTCTTCATGATGATGCACAAGCAAAGAAGGGTCATTACAGTAGATTTCACTTATGCCAGGGTCTTTATGGTGTGAACATTTCTGGTAACTTGTTTCCAAGTTTACGCACTGTAAAAGAGAAAGCTCCTTCTTCATATTTGTTTTGTGGAAGCTGTTACTGCACCGAAGGGAAACAATCAATGACAGCTGTGTCTTTAGCTGCCAGCGGACCTTGCAACTAAATCGCTCTCCCAACCAAGGTCGACACACAACATACGGACAATAAGTGGCTCCTAATTACGCATGGTAAGTGGCTGCTGATCGTAAAATCTACTGGAAGGAATTTGCTTTGTAGTGTAGTGCCTGTCCCAAAAAGCCTCTTCTAAAGAGCAAGGTTGATCAAATTATAGCAAGGTTCATTCATGCTTTTTAGTTGGCCTGTTGCATAAAGTTTTTTTCCTCCATAAATCAAATTGAATAAATAATTGAAACAATGTTTACATTATAATCAAGAAAACATTGATACTAGTGAATTCATAATGGCGTGTCACTTTATGTAATTGCTGCACCTCTCAGCATGTGTCAGTCAGGGAAATGAGCTAAGGTAGCTTATTAGTGATCAGTATCTTTGAGTATTGCTTGCTTGCCCAGAAACATCACTTGGGCCATGGTGAACTGAGCTCAGCAAGCTGCTACCAGATCTCTGGCACCCAGGCTTGATACTGACTTGGCAACACATGGATGTTCACATGTTGATACCATCACAATTGCCCCTGTCAGTAGATATTATTTCAAATTGGAATATTTCAATCAAATTGGCTTTTTGGAAGGTCTGGTTAGGAATTTGATTTCCCCCCTATACTCACAGTAGCGGATCAAGAGGGGATTTAGGGGGTTCAAACCCCCCCCCCCCCACTTTGGCCAGTAGATTTTACAGTAAAAAAATCAAAATCCAGATATTTTTAGTACATTTCTATTTGTAAATGGCCGGCTATTTTAACCCGCTCAGTAGATGAAATGCCTACTTTTCTCACTGACACAGGTTTCTTTGGCAAATTTGATAACTGTGTTAGTGAGGAAAGTTGGCATTTCTACCATTAAGTGGGTTAAAATAGCCAGCCAACTTTTCCCCGGAAGGCCAACTTTACCCTGTTTACTTTACTCTTCTACACCAAAAGTAAAGAAAACACAATTTCCTTGAATGCCATGCAGTTTACACTGTACCTCTCTGGAATCTTCATTTGGCCCCAAGCAATCCTATGAGAACACTCAACCAAACAACCCAAAACCCAAGAGAGACATATTCATTTGTATTTAAATCAAGACTACTTCTGCGTAACAAATCCTACATGGCTCAAGTGGGGATACACTTAGACATTTCATGAATATTGCAACTCCAAGCATCTCGGAACGAGAGTGGCTATAGCAGTATTAATTACATAGCCTAAATCACCTGGTATCAAGGTTTGATAAGAGATACTCTGCCCGCAGTGAATAGTCCGACTGAATGTTTATCTTCAGTATTCTTTACATCAGTTCTCACGTATGTTCATGTTTTCAAGTGATTCCATTTCACCTTATATATAAGTTAGATAGTGAAATTTGTGCAAAAGCTGCAAATGTTGCTCAGCCCCCAAAAAAAAAATTCCAACTGCCGTATGCCTATGTTAACATGCCTGGTATAAAGGGTTATGTACAGTTTGATCGTCTGATGAGTTCATATCCATACTTTCTCGATATAGCCCAATAAGGTGCTGCAGAGGCGTAAAACAAACAAAAACACATCCATACTTTCCCATTGGGAGTATTTAAAAAATGGAAATCTCTTCAAAACAGAAAAATTTTGTAAAAGACTAAAAGGACCCTTCTATATTCATGGCCTGCTAATTCCTTTGCTTATTCATGAATTCGGGTGTGTTACCAATGATGACAAATCATTGTCAATCTACTTGAGGACTGCAGAAACATTTTTGCAGTGGATGAGCAACCGTTACAGCACAAGGCTTGTGACTGAAATTTCTGCAAGGATCATCATGAATTATTTCAATAGGTTTAATTTATTAGATTTAACAGGTATGTTCTATTCACTGCCTTACTCAGGGACCACTGTACTTATAGGTTTGAAACATTTTAAATTTAAACCTGGTCTCAGCTATGTTGGTGAAATCGGCCAAAGGCTCTAAAATTTAAATACATGCATGTCCTCTATCAACTATCTGTCCAAAGAATGTTTTTGTGCAACGGGAAGTGTCAAAATTTTCAGTTTACCTCATTTGTCATTAAATTTTTCAATCAGAAAAACAAGGAAAGAGGAATACATCTAGTTTTCTTGATCCAGTCTTATGTTGTGATACTCCCACGCGATTCTCTTTGGTCTTTTTTGCAATATGAAGGTAATTTGTCAGGCGAATTGTGCCTAGAAGAGACAAATGTGGGTGTCCATAACATGCAGCGAATACACAGTGATCCGCGACATTTATGGATATAACTTTCCAAAACTATTTTGAGCTTGGGGTGGGGGGGGGTCATGGCCCAATGCCCCACCCATGAATATGTCTAAATTTATATACAATGATGCAGCAACTAAACAATATACAGAATATACAGATATAGGAAAAATGTAAGTACTGTTCATACGCATAACGCAAGAAGCCGTTCACCTACGAGGGGCGTTCAGAAAGTTCGAGGCTTTTTTTTATATGGACACTTATTTTCAATCTAGAACTATGAATTTTTCACAGTATGAAATTCAGCATATTTGGAATGGATTTCCTAAATTTTGGACAATTTGGACATTTTTAAGTCATTCTGTGGTTGCCATGGAAACTGAAAGTTCTGCTTCTTGGGGCAGATATTACTGAAACCACTAAAGCCAATGAATTTTGGCTATGAGAGACCTCTCTCTATCACTTGCATTAATGAGATTGACAATATTTGACACAAGAAATATAATATTAGCCTTAAAAATTACTCCCAAGATCACCAAAAGCATTGATTCATACACCTGACCCATTGAAGTAAATGTTCCTCGAAGTCCTCCAAACAAAGTTCTGTGTAAGAATTTCGGTCATCCAAAGCCTTTTCTCCTCCAGTGTCTGAAACTATAGCCCCCATGGACTAAAATAAGGGAAAACCAGGACTTATGTAAAGCAGCATGTCACAGAGATAGCTAGGATGGATAATGCTGTCCATTTTGGTCTCTAGTTCATACTAGTGAATCCATGCTTTCACAAGTCCTTGTGTAGTCAGGGAAACACACCTTTGCCTCCTGAATTTCCCTCGCCAAATCTGGTATGCAGGAGTGCCTTCCCACATGGGTTAAGTGTAAGAATACACACATGTGGTGTGCTTGAAAGCATATTTAGAAGCTAATACTGTATTTCTTGTGTCAAATATTGTCAATCTCACTAATACAAGTGACAGAGAGAAGTCTCTCACAGTCACCATTTCTAGGCATTCTTGATTTCAGTGTTACCTGCCCCAAGAAGTTGAACTTTCAGTTTCCATGGCAACCACAGAATGACTTAAAAATGTCCAAATTGTCCAAAATTTTGGAAATCCATTCCAAATATGCTGAATTTTACCTTGTGAAAAATTCATAGTTCTAGATTGAGAATAAGTATCCATATGAAAAAAAGCCTCGAACTTTCTGAACGCCCCTCGTACACTTTTAACTCTGGTCACTGGTCAATGCCTTGGGGTCCCTAGGCTCATAAAAAGAATCGCCTAATTATACAAAGTTGGCACCTGACACAGGCCCACATCCGGCTGACAAGGTTGACAAGGCTGACATTCTAGCCTAATACCCTAACAGTCCGTAGGCGGCGGAGGTCATTCATTACCTGGTGTCCATTATCCGACTATCTATCACACTTTAACCCATTTGATGCCCTTCCGCTGTGCTGGCTTGCCAAGCACTGCTTGTAGGATCATTTCTAAATTATGCGAGATATATGTTGAGAGTTTCCCTTTAAGACAAATAAAAGTTCACAGAATAGCCCCATCGGTTCACAACTTCACAGTACAATTTCACAGCTTGTATGGTGCTGGATGGGTGAGTACTGTAAACAAAAATGTTTTTGTCGAATCCTCCTATTGTTATAATTCCACATATTAAATAATCACTAATGGCTGAATGATGTATATCATAAATTGTCCACCAAGGATAATTTCCAAAGTTTCCAGATAGGTCTGTGAAAAAAATTCTTAGGTATGTTTTAAAATTCTTGTTTTAAATAAACATCAAGACTAATTTCACAAACAAGTTTCATTGGTCAAGTTATTGAGAAGCCATCTTTGAAGAGAAACAACAATGACTATTCTTCCCAGAAGATCTGTTAATATAATAATGAAGGTTTTGTGTGGTGCTGTCTGCAAGTTTTGCTACAAATTGAAATATAATATGCGCAGCTGTCTTATCGAATTTGAAAGGACTTCCAGGCTTTCTCAAATGATCCCTAACATTTCATTGAAAACTTTCTTTTGAATTTAGGCAAATAAAGATGGCTAGCAGTATTACATCCCAATGCAGTGGCGGATCCAGACATGATAGTCTAGGGGGGGCCCGGACGCGTTTTGGCAGTCGCGGGCCCCGTTATCGCAATTTTTCTTCAAAATGCTACTATTAATCTTGGTGGTCTAGGGGGGGCCACTGCAATGAATGATAAGTGATCACAGAATTGCACCGGAATGTTCCTTGCGAGGTCATTTCTGGGGGGGGGATTTCCCTTATCATGCTATGTAATTTTACATGACTCATCTTTAGGCAGCTGGTTTGTTAGGTCATATCCAATACTTTCAATGTTATCAAAACAAGCACTCACCACTGAGGTCAAAAGTTGCTCAATGACAAATCATTTCAATACATATGAACACGATTAAATAGATAGGCAAATCATTTCAATACACAATTTAGTAAATAGGCCAACCATTTCAATACACAATTAAAGAGATAGGGACTGTTGTGACGTCATTTGTGACAGGAGGAGGATAGGGCAATGAGGTTAAGGATGATTGAAACAGCTATCTTACATATACCCAGGAGATCCGACAAGAGCTGGATTCAAACGCTGGACCAGCGATGGGCAGCCTAGAAGGCTACCACTAGACCAATAAGCCCTTCTCCTCCAATTCTTTCAAAATTATCTATTTAAATTGATAAAAGCCATCTTTTCCTTTTAAAAGATTTTATTTTCCTCAACAATGTCCTTCCATATATTGAAGTGTATTACTGATAGTATACTTACAGCCTGTTGAGTTTTCTGAGAGTTGCTGGAACTTCAAACAAAAAAAGTATGCATATTAATTATTCACTTCAGACATTTGATCTTACAAGATGAATGTTTCTGCAATCAGCACTGAACCATGGTATACCACTACATGTGTATCTAAATTTTTGTGTTCATCTGATCAATCATGTGAGAAATTACACCGAAATCTTCTCTCATTTGAGTGAAGGGTCTACTCCATAAAGGTTTTTTTAATAATTTATCTGGGCTTGTGTATACATGTAAATTCGTATGAAGTGGAAGTTTACTACACATTAATTATTCTGAGGCAGTTTTTCTCTCTCTTCAATAATCATTTATTATTATCATTCAAGAAATATTCATTTGTAAATAATTTTGGTTCATGTTTACCTAATAACTGTCTCTCAAATCCGATACCAGGTACAAATTATAATAAATTTAGCTTAAATATTATATATTTAGTCTTTATGTGATTGTGCCTTATATCATGAGAGTGGTGGAAAAAATACAGTAAAAATACTACTTACTAGTGTAGGAAGAATGCAGTCATTTAAAACAAGTCGGTCTTTAGACAGGCGGTCTTATATCACAAGGTCCACTCTGCAACAATTTGTATTGAAGCATTAAACTTTCAATGAGACAATGAGATATCACTGGTCTTCCGTTGTGATTGTGTATAATCTGGGAAAAAGGACAGCAGAATCATAACATTGTGTAATGATTAGCGATGACAAGATCAGCTTTTTAGGCTGGAAAAAACAGGTACTCCCAGGCATACAATGAGGATGGGTTGTCAGTGAGGTTATAAAGAAGTTACCAAGCAGCTTCTAGGTCTATTATCCTGGCATCTTGATGCGCAAATATGTAAGTGATTTATTATTATGTTGCACGGCAAATTATGTTTACAATGTACTTATTGTCAGTTAATTGCTCAGTAAAGATGTTTTCAGAGAACTGCTGCTTAATGGGTAACAGTTCTTCATGATGATGCACAAGCAAAGAAGGGTCATTACAGTAGATTTCACTTATGCCAGGGTCTTTATGGTGCGAACATTTCTGGTAACTTGTTTCCAAGTTTACGCACTGTAAAAGAGAAAGCTCGTTCTTCATATTTGTTTTGTGGAAGCTGTAACTGCACCGAAGGGAAACAATCCATGACAGCTGTGTCTTTAGCTGCCAGCGGACCTTGCAACTAAATCGCTCTCCCAACCAAGGTCAACACGCAACATACGGACAATAAGTGGCTCCTGATTACGCATGGTAAGTGGCTACTGATCGTAAAATCTACTGGAAGGAATTTGCTTTGTAGTGTAGTGCCTGTCCCAAAAAGCCTCTTAGAGCAAGGTTGATCAAATTATAGCAAGGTTCAGCCATGCTTTTTAGTTGGCATGTTGCATAAAGTTTTTTTCCTCCATAAATCAAATTGAATAAATAATTGAAACAATGTTTACATTATAATCAAGAAAACATTGATACTAGTGAATTCATAATGGCGTGTCACTTTATGTAATTGCTGCACCTCTCAGCATGTGTCAGTCAGGGAAATGAGCTAAGGTAGCTTAGTGATCAGTATCTTTGAGTATTGCTTGCTTGCCCAGAAACATCACTTGGGCCATGGTGAACTGAGCTCAGCAACCAGACTTGATACTGACTTAGCAACACATGGATGTTCACATGTTGAGACCATCACCATTGCCGCATTGCCCCTGTCAGTGGAACGATATTTCAAATTGGAATATTTTATCAAATTGGCTTTTTGGAAGGTAAGGTTAGGAATTTGATTTCCCCCCTATACTCACAGTAGCGGATCAAGAGGGGAATTAGGGGGTTCAAACCCCCCACTTTGGCCAGTAGATTTTACTGTAGAAGAATTGTAATCCAGATATCTTAAGTACACTTCTATTTGTAAATGCCCCTGTCGATATTTTCTAGATCTGCCCCTGATATTACATACTCTTTCACACCAAAGGCGAAAAACACACTTTCCTTGAATGCCATGCAGTTTACACTGTACCTCTCTGAAATCTTCATTTGGCCCCAAGCAATCCTATGAGAACACTCACCCAAACAACAACCCAAAACCCAAGAGAGACATATTCATTTGTATTTAAATCAAAGCTACTTACGTCTAACAAACCCTACATGGGTCGAGTGGGGATACACTTAGACATTTCGTGAATATTTTAAGCCCAAACATCTCAGAACCAGAGTGACTACAGCAGGATTCATTACTTTGTCTAGATCATCGCTTATCAAGGTTGGATAAGAAATACTGTGCCTGCAAGACATGGGACTGAATGTTTATCTTTAGCATTCTTTACATCAGTTCTCGCGTATGTTCATGTTTTCCTGTGATTTCATTTCACATTATAAAAAGTTGAACAGTGGAATTTGTGCAAAAGCTGCAAATTTGCTTTAGCCCCACCTGCCATATGCCTATGTTAACATGCCTGGTGTAAAGGGTTATGTACAGTTTGATCGTCTGATGAGTTGACATCCATACTTTCCTATTGGGAGTAATAAAAAAATGGAAATCTCTTCAAAACAGAAAAAATTGTTAAAGGACCCTTCTATATTCATGGCTTGCTAATCCCTTTGCTTATTCATGACATGTCAGGAATTCGGGTGTGGTACCAATGATGACAAATCATTGTCAATCTACTTGAGGACTGCAGAAACATTTTTGTAGTGGATGAGCAACCGTTAGGCCTACAGCACAAGGCTTGTGACTGAAATTTCTGCAAGGATCATCATGAATTATATTTCAATAGGCTCAATTTATTAGAATTAACAAGTATGTTCTATTCACTGCCTTACTCAGGACCACTGCACTTATAGGTTTGAAACATTTTAACCTTAACCATGGTCTCAGCTATGTTGGTGAAATCGGCCAAAGGCTCTAAAATTTGAATACATGTACAGGATCAATTATCTTTCCAAAGAAGGTTTATACCACTTCAGCAGATTCTCTGGGTGGTTTATACCGAAGAAGTGTCAACATTTTCAGTATACCTCATTTGTCATTAATTTTTTCAATCAGAAAAACAGGGAAAGAGGAATACATCTAGTTTTCTTGATCCAGTCTTCTGTTGTAATACTCCCACGCGATTCTCTTTGGTCTTTTTTTCAATATGAAGGTAATTTGTCAGGCGAATTGTGCCAAGAATAGACAAATGTGGGTGTCCATAACATGCAGCGAATACACAGTGATCCGCAACATTTATGGATATAACTTTCCAAAACTATTTTGAGCTTGGCGTGCAGGGGGGGGGGGGTCATGGCCCAATGCCCCACCCATGAATATGTCTAAATTTATATACAATGATGCAGCAATTAAACAATATACAGAATATACAGATATAGGAAAAATGTAAGTACTCTGGTCACTGGTCAATGCCTTGGGGTCCTTAGGCTCATAAAAAGAATCGCCTAATTATACAAAGTTGGCACCTGACACAGGCCCACATCCGGCCTACAAGGTTGACAAGGCTGACATTCTAGCCTAATACCCTAACAGTCCGTAGGCAGAGGAGGTCATTCATTACCCGGTGTCCCTTATCCGACTATCTATCACACTTTAACCCATTTGATGCCCTTCCGCTGTGCTGTCTTGCCAAGCGCTGCTTGTAGGATCATTTCTAAATTATGCGAGTTATATGTTGAGAATTTCCCTTTAAGACAAATAAAAGTTCACAGAATAGCCACATCCGTTCACAGTAAATGTTCACAGCTTGTGTGGTGCTGGATGGGTGAGTACTGTAAACAACAATGTTTTAGTCTAATCCTCCCATTGTTAAATACTTCCACATATTAAATAATCACTAATGGCTGAATGATGTAGCTTAAATTGTCTATCAAGGATTATTTCGAAAGTTTCCAGATAGGTCTGTGAAAAGAAATCTTAAGTTTTTAAAAATACTCTTTTAAATTAACATCCAGACTAATTTCCCAAACAAGCTTCATTGGTTAATTTATTGTGAAGCAATCTTTGAAGAGAAACAACAATGACTATTCTTCCTAGAAGATCAGTTGAATCTTATGAAGGTTAGACAGCTACGCATGTCATATCTTAATTTGTAGCAAATTTTGCAAAATTTGCTACAAATTAAGATATGACATGCGTAGCTGTCTAACTGAATCTTGAAGGACTTCCATGCTTTTCCAACATTTAACATTGATAACCATCTTTTGAATGAGGGAGATAATTTTATACTAAAAACGAATGGTCAGAAGTATTACAGCCGACGAGTGACAATACAGAATTGCACTGGCCTTTCGACTTCATATCCCTATCCATGCACATCTAAAGTTATTCTCCATGACACATCTTTAGGCAGGTGGTTTGTTAAGTCATATCCAGTACTTCCAATGCTACCAAAACAAGCACTCACCACTGAGGTCAAAGGTTGCCCAATGACAAATTATTTCAATAAACAATTGAATAAATAGGCAAATCATTTCAATACACAATTTAATGAATAGGCGAATAATTTCAATAAACAATTAAATAAATAAGCAAATCATTTCAATACACAATTTAGTAAATAGGCGAACCATTTCAATACACAATTAAATAGATAGGGACTGTTGTGATGTCATTTGTGGCCACAAACAGATGAATGTGTGTATCATTCTTTGACTGTTACTGATTGGTTCACATTTATGAATCTGGTATACACTAAAATGAGTGTAATTCAGAGACAGGGTTTCTTTTGTGATGAATGAAAACCCTGCATGGTTATGACATCTCAAAGAAGAGGAAGTCTGGAAATTCATCTTTTTTTTTGTAACATTTTCCATTCAGCAAAGCAAGCAAAGAGCAATGCATTTAGTTTCTTAATCCTGTCTTCTGGTGGAATACTCCCACACAATTATCTTTTTTCTTTTTTTTCACATGGTATGAAAGTAATTTGGCTGCCAATATGCTCAGAATAGACCTGGGTGTATACTCATAACTGGAACACCTCATATGTTGTTCTTCCTGGCAGGATGTCTAAAAGGAGAATAATTATGGGAAGTGAATAAAACACAGGAAACACTGTCTGACAGTGAGGAAATTGCAGGTATACCAACAAGCTATAAATTAGAACGAGGGAATGTAACTATGACATGAATGCGCTTCTGAAATCTTACGAAAATCTGATGAGAGTTGTGGGGATGACAACACTCCGTTGTAAAAACTTGTTGATACCAGCTTTAATATGACGGGAAAATATTTTTCCACAGACCTTTATCAAGCTTGCTTTGGATTGAATTAAACAAAGTTGGTACATGACCATGGTGCAGGCAGCAGATATGTTTTACATCTGGCCTCATCCCACAGTATACATGTAGTTTGTGGTGCTAATCAAACAACCGAAATCTAAGGAACTGTTTTACAAAATTTGGTGTACATGACTAACTGCCAGCCATCCTCCCATGCATGGCAGAGAATTTAATTTGTACTGAAGATACTCCCTGGCACGAAGATCCTATGCGCTTGAAGGTACTGGTAAGATAATATACTAAGAGAAGGTGCAATGTGCTCACAGAATTCTCATTTTGTACACTTGCCTGTTAACATTTTACTGCTCTGTGATTGGTGCAGGCTTCACACTAGGTGACGTCACAACTGTCGCCAGCAGGAAGACGTCCTTTCACAAAAAACACACTTCTGATTAGCATTTCATCTCCTCCGTGCTCCCTGGTCACTGAAAAACTCTGGATTGTGCTTCAATCAATCTATCATGTGGCTTTTTATGTTGAGACACTACTTTAATCTCTCTCCATGTTAAACATAGTGCAGTGGTCTCTGGATTATAAGACTGCCCCTTCTGCTGTCATACAGGGGTCTCTCATGGGAGTGCGGTCTCTCGTCAGGGTGGAAAATGCACTAAAAATACCACTTAGTGCAGTAGGAAGGAGTTCGAACAAGGAAAGTCTGTCTAACAACCGGGGGTCTTGGTCTTGAAATGCAGGTACCACTATACATACATGGACTACAGAAACAGGTGCCCCGCAAGGGTGCGTTCTCTCACCATTACTTTTTACCTTGTATACAGACACTTGTAGATCTAGCTGTTCGTCATGTAAAGTGTACAAATATGCAGATGATACTGCTCTAGTGGGACTCTGTGTTAATGAAGATAGCAAATATCAGAACGAAGTAAAATCTTTTGTTACCTGGTGCAAAGATAATTATTTATTACTTAATGTTCAAAAGACAAAAGAATTGGTCATAGATTTTAGACGATCACAATGTGTACATAAAGATCTAATTATAAATGATGAAATTGTAGAAAGAGTGGCAGAGTACAAATATTTAGGTACCATCATTGATTGTAAATTAAATTTTGAAACAAATGTCAGTGCCATCTATAAAAAAGCCAACTCAAGAATGTTCTTTGTTAGAAAACTGCACAACCTACATGTAGATAGCACAATTGTTGAACTCTTTTATAGATCTGTTGTGGAATCAGTTATCACTTTTGGAATAGCAGCATGGTATGGCAATTGCACGCAGGTGTCTAGAAGCAAACTGTGTAAAGTGATCAAGTATGGTAAAAGGTTAGGTGTACAAAATGCAAAATCATTGTTTGAATTATACGAGAAGTTCAGTAGGCAGAAAGCAAAAGCCATAAGATCAGATTCTCAACATCCATTGTACAATTGCTATCAGTTACTACCATCAGGCAGGAGATTCCTAGCACAATACACAAGAACGGCAAGGCTTAGTAAATCATTTGTGCCTGCAAGTGTTAGGCTGCTAAATGTATAAATTGTATATATATATATATTTGAATATGTATAATTTTGTATAATTAATTTCAATTTCACTATGTTCTGTTTGAATATCGTCTATTGCTACAAATTTTGCTGTACTTGTAACAGTGACAATAAATTATTATCGTATCGTATCGTATCTTATCGTAGAGCCGTAACCCGTAACTGAATTATTTGCTTTTGTAACCGTCAGAAGCCACAAATTTATGGAAGGTCCTATGTCATTACTCCTACCGTTTGCACCAAATGATATTATTTCTCCTTATTGGTCCGCCACCTCACAAAATCATACTGTTATTCTTGTCCGGAGTCTCTTTCTGCCCCACACAAGACCTGCATGACGAAGGAGCAATGAATCAATTCGCTATTTCTGACCTACTCATGTCTCGGAAACCAAAGCGTAAGGAAAGGGAGAGTGACAGAGACAAGAGAACGGTTTCTCCTTCATAACTGTTGCTTTTCTATTACTCCACCTTAGCAAAAACAAAAACTAAATCAGGCACAAAAAGAACAATATTTTTTTGTCACCAAGATTCCCCGACTAGTAGACTGTATATGCTGCATGAACATAGAAATTTGTAGGCCTAGTTCAATATCTAACCATGCTGAGTTTGTTCTGTTTCGTCATTTTGCAACATCACTATCAAGAGATGACTCGCTGTCAGAATCTAACTATAGTATACAGACTTAATGTTTCAGTCCCTCGGCCGTCAAGTATTACCAAGCACCGGAATCGAAGACTGGTCCTCAAATTTTGATCAATTTAGATTATTCCTAATGTTTGTTGTTTAAAACTTGTTTTGCGGAGTACTTACTGCCGCTTAGTACAAATGTATTGTATAGTCGGCATCTCACACAGAGGGTGCAACTTTTTTTCTAGATTTCAAAACTGCACCAAACAGCATAGTTAATGCTTTAAGTTTTATTGAAATCTCTCACACCGCATTCTTACACTCATCATTTAAATGAAAAATGATGTTCATCACTACCTTGTTAATGTACTTAATCCTCTTATTGCCACACTTCCACAAATCAGAGATAATTGCTAATGGCTGAACAATGCAACATAAGTTTTCTTTCAGAAGTTTTTTGAAAGTTTCAAGGCATTCCTTAAAGTATTTTCAAAATTCCTCGCTAGCACAAACATGTAGCCTACTATTTTCACAAACAAGCTTATTTGGTCTAAAAAAATCAATCTTTGAGGAGAAAAAATACAAAATTTGCAAAATCAAGCAGTCCTTTCAGCATTAGTTTGATTGTTCACGACAAAATCAGATAACTGTATGGAACTAATCAGTGGTCTCTCCCCTTTTGATTAAAATGCTATAAAACTTAAAAGAGGAGAGACTATCAAGTTGATTATAATCCTTTTTGCCAACATCGATTAGCATTATTGCAGTTGCAAATGATGGTTGTGACTTTAATTGAATTGGTTTTCTCTGGGACAAAAATAGAAATTACCATCTGATCTCACTCACTTTCAAAGCACTTCTGCACTGGGTAACAGCGGACTTTAACCCTGTTTTGTCATTTCAGGTTTGAGACCCTCAGAAAAGATTTCAAAGGACATCAGGTGTGACCATGATTCTCACGTAGGCCGATGTGATTTCATTTATTTGAATGGTAAGAGATCTGGATTTTGGAAGTCGGGCAAATTTTTAAAATGTCGCTCGCCCTTTCAAAATATACCTCAACTGAGCTAAGTTCCAAGCCCTAATGCCCTTGGGACTAAGAAGAACAGTCAGTCTTGTTGATATTATATTAGTATCTGATAACCAAGTTTCGTCTGACTTGCTTAATGATTCAAAGAAATACCAGGCAACATCCAGGCATCCTTCCTCTCTGAACTACTTGGCTGGTAATAAGGACTGACATATGGAAACAGGCTGCCAGTTACGTTTATTTGGCTACCACCAAAGTCTCTGCACTAGCTGCAGTTTCATATATGTACACATTCTCATTTTAACAATATTCGATTTAATCTATTATTATTTATTTTTCTTAAATAAATATATTTGATTTAATCTATTATTTCTTTTTCTTGAATAAATACATTCGATTTAATCTATTACCTATTTTTCTTAAATAAATATCACTTGTTCAAGCTCCATTGCTTGAGTTACAAGAGCCAGGCAGTAGCAGATCCGCAAATGTGGATGTTTGGGGGTTCAACACCTGGGGGCCTGTACATTTTAATGCAAATAAAAAATTAAAATCCCGACACTTTTAGCACTAAATTTCATTTGTAAACCCCCCCATCCAACATTTTTTGTATCTGCCTCTGGCAGGAAAATTGAAGCCGGAGTTCAAGACAGCTTAATACTCTCACAATGAACTTTTTGAAGCAGTCTTAAAATGAAGAAGACCATATTGATGAAGCCAGGTTAATTTCATTTTCTATAGAACAGAAAAATTTCCTTGATGCACTTTTCGTGCTATTTAAAGAAGCTCTTTTTTTTATTCAACCAATTGTCAACATTATTATTGTAGAAACATATAATCGTTAAAAAGGATACATGTTGCCAATAAAGAAAGGAAGAAACAAAGAGACAGACTAATTGGAAAGATGAAACAGAACGTTATCATAATGACATTTGCAAAAAAGCCACCAAATTTCACATTTGTGACCAATATATGTATGCAATAATTCTCCTTGCTTAGATTTTCGACATAATTCTCCGATTGAAATAATTAATGCTTGGTTGAGATTCAAGTCACAGCTTGTCAGATTCAGCAATTACAAAGCTAACATCCTCTTTTCATTGTCAGTTGCGTTTAATGACTGTAGTGGCGATTGAAGTGTGTGACTTGAATAAGGCAACTTTTTAAAAGTTCTCCTTTGGCCAAAAACAAAGAAAAGGAGAACTAAGTTTGATTAACTTGCAATCACATCAGCATTCTGCTCAGAAGACTATAACCTAGTTGTCTCACTGTTGTTGTAATGTGACACCATTCAGAGCTGTTTTAGTTATAAATCCAATGGAAGAAAATTTACTCTGCCTCATCGCTTACAGGCGTCCCCACACTGTAAAATTTGAATTTCGAGTTAGCTTTAATGATTGAGTGAGATGGTTGCACAATTCCTTAGAGCTATCATAGCTTGTTGTTTTAAGTTATAACAACAGACAGATTATCATAACTTACAACATCAACTATGTTAGCTCAAACCAATTGTGCAACCATCTCATTCAATCATTTGAGCTGACTCAAAACTTCAAATTTTACATCGCACATTTAAGCCATTGCCATATCCTTACCATGCTAACCACTTTCATGAAACTTTTTACCGATTTACATAAAATAAATATTGTCATAATTTTTACATAAGTATATGTCTTTATCTCCAACTAGTCCGGCAGTAGAATGCCATTTTTGGGCCTAACCCAAAAGTTCCGGTTAAAGTTTTTTTCGCTTTTGATCCTGTATCTATATGGCCCAAGGAACATTTTCAGGGGGGGTGTGAAACTCTCACCCTTGAGCATTCCGAAAAATCCAAGATGGCGTCCAAAATGGCCGCCGAACCAGCAATTGGTCATAAATGGGCTCCTAATTTAGCTAGGATGACAAATAAAACATCAAAATAGGGGTTTTGAGGATCAAGGATTCCATAAATCGATAAAGCAAACTCATAAGATCGCAATTTCTAGCTTAAATGGCCTAAATTATGCATTTAAACTTTAAAATTAGCTTCAAAAATCAAGATTAGGCATATGTGACCTGCTCCACCAAAATGTGCTTAAAGAATAAGCAAAGTATCTATTACTGGGACTTCCCCTGAATCTACTTGAAAGGTGCTTTCAAATGATGGGTCATATTAGTCCAGGAGCTTATGGGGAAATAAGGGGTTGATTGTGCAGGTTTGTCTACAAGCATGAAATTTGGCACAGATGTTGCTGAGGGTATATAGATTCAATTTTTTGAGGGCGCCGGAGCGGGCGCTCGTCTTGGTTGCCATAGCAACAAATTCAAAATGGCCGCCGCTCGATATCTAATTTTGAGTATAACTCAGTAACAGAAGGTCATAGGATTGCAAATAATAGCTCTAAATATATGTTTTTGATGCCAGGGATCCTGATTCTGCCATTATTTTTCATGTCAAACACATATTTTGGTCTATAGAGCCAAAATTACCTGTATATTGGGGTTATAGAGCCTAGTTTATCGAAACTTTCAACATATTTTCAATTTCCTGATAACATTTCACTCTAACAAGAACCAAATTATCAATTATATATATATAATATGTACATTGATACCAAAGTAGCCAAATGAATGTTGCAGCAATGGCGTAGCCAGAGGGGGGCAAGGTAGGGCAATTGCCCCACCTGTGGCTACTCTTGCCCCCCCCCCTAGTACCCCCCCCCCCTCTGGCTCTGGAGTAAAAAAAATATTAAATTAGCCTGAAATGTCCAGTGCATGACCTAATTTTACTACTCTGCTCAGGATGCCCTCTACCAAATAGTGTTGCAAACGCCAACCTAATTATTTAGTGGGCCAAGCGACTGGTGGAGCCAAAAGAAATGCTGTTCCAGTGTGATTGCATTGCTAAGATGATAATTGCTATGTGATGAGAATTATAACTTTTCTGTTTCTTATTCAAGAATATTTCATTGTGAAGACTGAATTCCTATTTGATAAAAATGTCATTTTTCAGATTTTTTTCTATCGGGTTTTCTTCATCTAAGGATCCATCATCTAGATTCAATATTTTTGCAGTATTCAGTTAAGTAAATTTATGTCAGATAGAATAAATACCTTGACATTTAGCTCCAAAATATCTAATGTCTTGAAATGATATGCAAATATAACATATAATTAAATTTCATACACTTAATGTTTAATTTAACATGTTTAGTGATGATGAAAATGACCATTGTGGGAGTCATG
Organism: Platynereis dumerilii; assembly: GCA_026936325.1. Taxonomy (NCBI): domain Eukaryota; kingdom Metazoa; phylum Annelida; class Polychaeta; order Phyllodocida; family Nereididae; genus Platynereis; species Platynereis dumerilii. The sequence goes on from JAPTHN010000003.1 coordinate 56,693,178, forward strand.
AATTTTATCAAACAAATGTCGATAAATGTCGATAAAATTGGTCGTGTATCTTGCCCCCCCTCAAAAAGCACTGCCCCACCCATTGCCCCACCTGTGGCAGAGGTCTGGCTACACCACTGTGTTGCAGACAAGGGTATTGTTAATGCAGTTGCATCTATGCACTCCTTTTCTTTTGCGCACACAGTTCCCGCCACTAAATCTTTCAAATATCACAGCACTACATGATGCTAGCCAATAAGTTGTGTAATATACAAAAAGAAACCTGTTGCTGTCTTTGTGTGTTGGCCTGTATGAAATCTATGATGTACTTATCCACTTCTGTTTGCTTAACCCATACTTTGAAATCCAGATTTTTTTAAAGATACAATGGCGATTGATTGGAACAAAGACTTTTTTTCAGTTACAACGGTAATACAACCTTTATTTGTGCTCAGCAACACATGTAGATGCTCATGGGTATATATCTGAGGGATACTATCACACTACTAAAATATTTGTTTCATATGTGCAGTGACTTTGCACAGACTGTCTTGTTTGATTAACTTCAGTCACATCTCACAAGTCTTGAAATTGATTTGACTTGAATGCTACAGCAGCCTGTTCTATTGCGACGGGAGGGAGTGGGCTAAAACATTTCAGTAGAGGCGCTGTATTTCATGTCCGTGTATGCATACATGAATTTTTGAGGCAACCCAGCACTGTTCTACTGAGTTCTGCTGAGCGCGGACCAGAAATGCAACTGCACTAGTGCCCCAGATGCCAATTCCATACCCAATTCAATGTGAATATCTTCAGTCTGCAGCCTTGCTAGTTCGCCTGCCTCTACAGTAGACTGCTGTCAGTCAGGGTTTCTTATTATAATCCGACATGTAGCTCATGGAATTTGTTGAGAGCCTTCCAACAATGGCACTGCTCAGGGCAGGCACAGTGCAGTACCCATGGGTAGGGGACAAGAGAACATTGCTAAAGGTTCCCTGCCATAGCACCTTCACTTTTGGTGATCGCTGTATGCATGATGAGTGATGAGAAGACTAGGAGTCATGCTATAAAACCAGTGGTGTCCAGGGTCATTGAGTAGCCCCAGAATAGAACACTCCATCTAATATCTCATGGGCTTGCAATTAATTGAGTTCAAGGGTTGGGGTTCAAACATAAGCTCTTGAAACGTGTGCATGCACTATCAAGCACTCTAAACCATTCGATCACAGGAAACTCATTAAATTAAATTATCAATATGGTATGTCAAAACAATACAGAATTGTGATGGATCATTCTTCAGAAAGACCATGGTACTAGTAACTGGAGGACAATTCTCCTAATCTGACCAATGAGACTGTTTTTCCAACAGGCAATACCAAAGGAAAATCATGTCTCACCCAAATTAAGCATGAAGTACAATACCAAGAGACCGAACATTTAGCTTGGCCGACTTCGGCACAAGTTTAATTTGCTGGGATGTCACATATGTTTCTGCCAGTTCCAAGAGAATTCAAGTACACAAGAGACCGCCTGACTCATGCAGAAGAAGCAGTCCTTTAACACAGGGACTGTTGAAAGCCTACCACTGTTTCACCGTCCAAAGTTCACACACTGGTAGAGTGGTAGGCTAGCTGTTTTATTACTTGCTACATGTAGATTGTAGAAGATAACTTAGATAAGGGAAGAGGGTTTTTGTGCCTAAAAGTGATAGCTGGTGGGAGTTGAAAGATCCAAGAAGATTTTTTTTTTTTGAAAAGACAATCTTGAAATTAGTGCTGGCCTGTAGTGTGTCACCAAGATCTTGCCTGTTGAATAAAAGAAAGACTTTTGACTTCTATACTCATCAGGAAAATGTGTACCTCTTTTTGTTTATTGTCTAAAATATTGGCTGCGATTCCCACCATGACTGTGTTTGTTCACCTAAAATGTAGGTTTGGAGAGTCCTACCAGTACATTGACAAACAAACATCTTAAAGCTGTCATAAGGGAAGTTGTCCTAGGTAAGAACTACAGTGAACAGTATCCAAACAACCTCAGGACTGATTGGTGAAAGGCATATTTAAAGTGTTTTTTCAATAAATTGATGATTATCCTTTCTAAAGTATTCCAGTCATGTGAAATGGACCACCAGTGTCTTGCCAAGGATAATTAAAATTGCATGTTCCAGCTCAATAATGAACATTGAGGCTACTCCTTTTTATCTACATGCAGAAAGTCACACAGTAGCCATTGTGTGAAATGTTAAACAGTCGAATGGTGATAAATGCTGTTGGATTTGCATTTGAACTTGGCCTGACTTAAATTTGAATTAGTAAATTTTGTACTAAAACTGGTACATATCAAACTAGTGTCTAACTGAGCGTGGCCAGAGGAATGGCATTGGTGGAGTAAATGTGTAACATGTTGAGGACTCCCGCTCTCTCTCGTGTCTCATCAATCAACCCTCGTGAGCCCAGAATGGGGGTTAGAGGGCTGCACTTACCATATCTGTCTAGTATTGTCCTTCTTCCATGCTTATCTACAGTGTGAGAATTTCCTTTTCCTTTGGTATTGGAATAGCAGCATTCTTGGTCACCTTACATGTAGGATAATTACTGATACCTTGTCCTTTTGAAAACTAATCCTCCACAAGTGAATATTGTCTTGACATTGCATGCAAATAATTTCAAGATTTGTGGGATGTGGGTTGGCAAAAGTCAATGAATCATGAGTCTGTTCACAAGTAGAAATGAAAATCTCTTGGTAGTATCCCTTGGATACAGACTGTACCTGTCAGTCCCTTCCTCTGTATAACAAACAGGAATACTATGCAATTGTCCATGAAACATTAAATCAGACAGTGATACACCATACAAATGACAAAATTAACGACATGTAAAAGGCATTTAAGATAAAAATTAAAATAAAGGAAAATAAAGGAAAGGGTCATTAATTTGTCACACCTGTTTACAATTAAGCACAAAGATGCAATGAACATAGTCTGCTTGTCTTTTAACCATTCAATTATAACACTGATGAAAATAGTCCCCAACTCACCCTTTGAAACTGAACACATCGGTTTCCGACAGTCAACTTGGCAACGTCCCATTATTTCACTTATTCATTTGGCTTTCTATTTTTCCCTCCCCCTCATAGGACTGCAATTCATGCTGAAATGCATCAGACTGCTCGCTATGTATCAGACTGCTTGCTATGTATCAGACTGCTCGCTACGCTTGTACAATATTTTTCTTTTTCTTCTTCCCAAAGGACTTCTATCTGTTGAAGAATTCGAAATGAGAGTTATGATGTGGTGCTTTTGGGACGAGGCAGTCTGAGAACAGACTGCCTCTGATATATACCCAAAAATAATTTATGCTTGAGCATAGATAATGGTTGTAACTGTAAACAAGTCTTTCTTCAAATCAATCGTCGTTGTATCTTTAGGAAATCCAAAATTTCAAAGGAAGGGTTTGGAAAACAGGAGAGGGTAAGTACATAAAAGACGTCATACTGGCCAATACTTGAAACAGCAACAGGTTTCTTTTGGTATACCATATAAATTATCGGCATGCAACATGTAGGGCTATGGATTTGAAAGATTTCATGGAGAGGACTGAATGCACAAAAGAACCTGTAGGTGTGCGTAAGGCAGCTGCATTGACAATACCCATTTCTGCAACATTTGTTTGGCTACTTTGGTATCATCGTACAGATGATATGTTGATGTATTGCTGTTACACAAAGTTTGTGTTTATTTTTGTTGTCAAAACTTGATGAATTGCTAGTAAGAACAATTTGCAATAGCTTAAAGTGAAGATTTGTGGTGAATTTCGATAAAATGAGCTCTATAACCCCAATATACAGGCAATTTTGGCTCTATAGACCAAAATATGTGTTTGAGATGAAAAATAATAGCAGAATCAGAATCCCTGGCATCAAAAACATATATTTAGAGCTATTATTTGCAATCCTATGACCTTTTGTTACTGAGTTATACTCAAAATTAGATATCGAGCGGCGGCCATTTTGAATTTGTTGCTATGGCAACCAAGACGAGCGCCCGCTCCGGCGCCCTCAAAAATTGAATCTATATACCCTCAGCAACAATTGTGCCAAATTTCATGCTTGTAGACAAATATGCACAATTATCCCCATAAGCTCCTGGACTATATGTGGGTACATGTCAATTGCTCCCAAAGTAATAAGTTGCCAAAAACCTGAACAATGTAAGTAGTGAAGCTACAGAATTTGAGAAAGTAGCCTTTACAATTCAAGCCAAAGTGACAAAATTGTAGCTACAAGCTTAGGCTAGAACTACGCCTCACGGTACTTAATGAACTTCACTATTTTGATACTTATTATTGCACTTCACCCTTAATGATGTATTTTACAAGGACAAAATGATTGCTGGGCATACTCCAAAAAGCATCAAATCTCCTCAGAAAATTCTCTTGCCAAATGCTTGCTTAAAAATCTTTGTACATAAGTTTTTTCCTGGAGTAAGGCTATCTATACCAATTAGTTATTACTCTAATTAATTGACTCATTCACATGAAACATATATAAACTTTGCACTCACAAAAGTTGCCAAGGACAAAAATTGAAGCAGATCAGGACAGGCGGAATTGAAAATGCAGGGGGAAATTTTGTGTTTCCGAGGAGATTTTTGACACTGACAGCAACCTTTTATTTAGCTTTTGGAGGGTGGACAGTTGTAGTAACAAGGAAACCAAGGTGCCAACTGAAAGCTGATATCAAGGGCTATCCATCCTCATCCATTTTGGTTAGTTAGGGAGGATTTATCAAGTGATTAGGAAAGGTGGAATTGAAAATACGTAGGAGGATTTTGTGTTTCAGAGGAGATTTTTGACACTGACAACAACATTTATTTAGCTTTTGGAGGGTTGACAGTTGTAGTAACAAGGAAACCAAGGTGCTAAATGAAAGCTGACATCAAGGGCTATCCGTCCACATCCATTTTGGTTGGTTGGGTTTAAGTTACTAAGTGATTAGGATGGGGTTAATTGAAAATATATGGGCGGATTTTCTGCTTCCGGGGAGATTTTTGATGCTGACAGAAACCTTTATTTAGCCTTTGGAGAGTTGACAGTTGTACTAACAAGAAAACCAAGGTGCCAAATAAAGGCTGAAATCAAGGGCTATCCATCCATATCCATTTTGGTTGGTTAGAAATTAGTGTTCAGGACAAGCAAAATTGAAAATGCCCAGGAAGACTTTGTGCTTCCGAAGAGATTTTTGACACTGACAGCAACATTTATTTAGCTTTTGGAGGGTTTATAGTTGTTGTAACAAGGAAACAAAGGTGCCACCTGAAAGCCGACATCAAGGGCTATCCATGCTCATCCATTTTGGTTAGTTAGGAAGGATTTATCTAGTGATTAGGATAGGTTGAATCGAAAATGCATGGGAGGATTTTCTGTGTCCGAGGAGATTTTTAATAATGACTGCAACATTTATTTAGCTTTTTGGAAGGTTGACAGTTGGAGTAACAAGGATAACAAGGTGCCAAATGAAAGCTGGCATCAAGGGCTATCTATCGACATCCATTTTCGTTGGTTAGGAAGGGATTTATCTAGTGTTTAGGACAGGAGGAAACAAAAATACACGGCAGGATTTTGTGTTTCCGAAGAGATTTTTGACACTGACAGCAACATTTATTTACCTTTTGGAGGGTTGACAGTTGTAGTAATAAGGAAATCAAGGTGCTAAATGAAAGCTGACATCAAGGGCTATCCATCAACATCCATTTTGTTTGGTTGGGTTTAAGCTATCAAGTGATTAGGCTGGGGGGAATTGAAAATATATGGGTGGATTATCTGTTTCCGGGAGATTTTTGATGCCAAAAGAAACATTTATTTAGCCTTTGGAGAGTTGACAGTTGTACTAACAAGGAAACCAAGTTGCCAAATAAAAGCTTAAATCAAGGGCTATCCATCCGCATCCATTTTGGTTGGTTAGAAATAAGTTATCCAGTGTTTAGAACAAGCGGAATTGAAAATGCCTAGGAAGATTTTGTGTTTCCGAGGAGATTTTTGATACTGACAGCAACATTTATTTAGCTTTTGGCTGGTTGATAGTTGTAGTAACAAGGAAACAAAGGTGCCAACTGAAAGCTGACATCAAAGGCTATCCATGCTCATCCATTTTAGTTAGTTAGGAAGGATTTATCTAGTGATTATGATAGGTGGAATCGAAAATGCATGGGAGGATTTTCTGTGTCCGAGGAGATTTTTAATAACAACTGCAACGTTTATTTAGCTTTAGCTTTTTGGAAGGTTGACAGTTGGAGTAACAAGGATACCAAGGTGCCAAATAAAAGCTGAAATCAAGGGCTATCCATCCATATCCATTTTTGTTGGTTAGAAATTACTTATCCAGTGTTTAGAACAAGCGGAATTGAAAATGCCCAGGAAGATTTTGTGTTCCGAGGAGATTTTTGATACTGACAGCAACATTTATTAGGCTTTTGACTGGTTGATAGTTGTAGTAACAAGGAAACAAAGGTGCCAACTGAAAGCTGACATCAAAGGATATTCATGCTCATCCATTTTGGTTTGTTAGGAAGGACTTATCTAGTGATTAGGATAGGTGGAAGTGAAAAAACATAGGAGGATTTTGTGTATCCGAGGAGAATTTGGATAATGACTGAAACATTTATTTATCTTTTTGGAAGGTTGAGAGTTGGAGTAACAAGTACATCAGGTTTAAATGAAAGCTGGCATCAAGGGCTATCCATACACATCCATTTTGGTTAATTAGGAATGAGTCATTTAGTGAATAGGACAGGTGGAATTGAAAATACATGGGAGGATTTTGTGTTTCAGAGAAGATTTTTGACACTGACAACAACATTTATTTAGCTTTTGGAGGGTTGACAGTTGTAGTAACAAGGAAACTAAGGTGCCAACTGAAAGCTGACATCAAGGGCTATCCATCCTTATCCATTTTGGTTTGTTAGGAAGGATTTATCTAGTGATTAGGATAGGTGGAAGCGAAAATACATGGGAGGATTTTATGTTTCCGTTGAGATTTTCACCAATGATAGCAACCTTTATTTAGCTTTTGGAAGGATGAAAGTTATAGTAACAAGGAAATCAAGGTGTCAAATAAAAGCTGACATCAAGGGCTATCCATATACACCAGACAACAATAGCATACCTTTGTTAGTTTGATAGATTTGGTGCCGATGGCTTGAAATTTAACAGTCATTTATTCAGTTTCCGGAGCTTCATAATTAGCATGTTTGACATGTTATTTCTTTTGATACAATTGACATGTACCCACATATGACCCATTATTTTAAAGCACCTTTCAAGTAAATTCAGGGGAAGCCACAGTAATAGATACTTTGCTTATTCTTTAAGCACATTTTGGTGGAGCAAGTTACATATGCCTAATCTTGATTTTTGAAGCTAATTTTACCATTTTAGTGCATAATTTAGGCCATTTAAGCTAGAGATTGCAATCTTATGAGTTCAATTTATCTATTTCTGGAATCCTTGATCCTCAAAACCCCTATTTTGATGTTTTATATATCATCCTAGCTAAATTAGGAGCCAATTTATGACCAATTTTATGTTCGGCGGCCATTTTGGACGCCATCTTGGATTTCTCGGAATGCTCAAGGGTGAGAGTTTCACACCCCCCCCTGAAAATGTTCCTTGGACCATATGGATACAGGGCCAAGAGAGAAAAAAACTTTAACCGAAACTTTTGGGTACCACCCCTCCACTGCCGGACTAAACAGTCACATGTGGTTTATTACCCGAGATAGCCAACTTAATTCATGGGGTGCATCTGACAGATTTGGTTTGTCTCAATGAATTCCTCTTGACAACATTGTTTGCCAAATTTCAGGGCATGATCTTAAAACTCTCTCTGAGAGTGACATCATCAAAGTGGGAATATGGCCAGATGCAGTTGCTACGGTTTTATCTTTACATAGGTCAGGCAGCTCCAAGTGGTCTTCTGAGTATAATGTGTCCCTTAAGGGCACAAAATGATTCATTAGCATTAACAATAACATGATTGTCGAAATCAATTTTTCGACAACATGATATCCAAGCTAGAACAGCGTTGAAGATTCACTCATGATTTTGAATATAGACAACTTTGACAACTCATGCCATGGCATGTAAGTCATTTTTGTCATTTATTGAACATATCACTGTTTAAAAACTTACGGATCAGTATTATATAAAACAGAATTACATGTAACAGCAACAGCAGGGTGAAAAAAAGAGATATTGAAATTTCTGGCCTTTATAATCTGGGAGAGCGAACACAAATCAAATTCTTGCGAATTTAGCATAGATTAAATAAAATCTATTTCACCCTGGGGCTTCAAGTCCTGTGGTCAGCCTTTTTCTCCTTTTACATGAATTATTAAGAACTGAATATATCATTCCAGTAATTCTATAAATATCTATTAGTTACTCGTTGCTCGAGAGACATCATAAAATTCTAAACTTTAAACATAACACATTATCTGTCATTTCCCGATTTGGAAAAAAGAGAAAAATACCAATTCTAAAGCCAGTCTAATTTCATTCTTTATAGCCTTTCAAACTCTCAACAATTTTGATAAAATCTTTGAAAATGAAGACAAACTTGATGCACTTGTTTTGCTATTTGAAGAAGCCCAATCAAACAAATATCACCAGTTCTTGGAGAGATTTAATCTGTAAAAGGGATTCAAATAGCCAACAAATGTAGAAAAAGACAGGGAGACTTGATTGAGAGAAGGACAAACACAATCATGTCAATAATGACATATTTGCACAAAGCACTTGAATGATGCTTCTGGCTTCAGATTTTCGATGTAATCCGCTGATTTCTCCCATTGAAATTATTATTATGTGGTTAAGATTCCAATCACAGCCTGTCAGATTCAGCGATTACGAAGCTAACATCCTCTTTTCAATGTGCTGTTGCATTTAAAGACTGTAGTGGCGATTAACATGTGTGACAAGTCAACTCTGATTCTTCTTCAGCCGAAAACAAATAAAAGGAGAACTAAGTTTGATTTACTATTAATCTCATCTGCATTGTCAAGATATGACAGGTGGTCTCTTTGTAGAAGTGGGAATATGTCCAGATGCAGATGCTAATGTTTTATCTTTGCAGGGGTCAGGACAGCTCCAATTGATCGACTCAATGTGATGTAATATTCAAGAGCACAACGTTATAGATTAGAATTGGCAATGACATGATTTCTTGATAGTTATTTATCAAGAGTTTAATATTAACGCCAGAACAGTCCAGACGGTACACCCTTGAGCATGAATATGGACAAATTTTTACAACCTCTGAAGTGGCCTTTAAACGGTTTTTATTTGTCATTTAGGTAGCATGTATATATCACTGTCTGAAAACTTAGAGTTCAGTATTATCTAATGAAGAATTAACAGCAAAAATAATATGATATTGAAATTATTGGCCTTATAACCTACGGGAGTACACAACGCAAATCAAACTGATGAGAAATCGACATTAGAAAACGTCATCTCAGGGTAAAACCCATAGCCTCCCTCCTCCCTTCAAATATCCTCTGGCCAGCCCTTTTCTATACTTTTACAGATACTATTCAGAGTTTCCTTTATAAAATATAAACTCTTTTCATAAGTTACTCGTTGCTAGAGAGACATCACTAAATAAGACTTTACATTAAATTAGACTTTAAACATTACACATTATCTGTCATTTCGGGACTAGGAAAATCTTTGAAAAAAGGAAGACAAACTTGAAGTACTTGTTTTGGTTTTTAAGGAAGCCCATTTAACTACATATCACCAGTTCTTGGAGAGAGCGAATCTGTAAAGGGGATTCAAATATAGCCAACAAATGTAGAAACAGACAGGAAGACTTGATTGATCGAAGGAAGAACATAATCAGATCAATAATAAAATATTTGCAGTAAAGCACTGGAATGATGCTTATGGCTTTGATTTTCGACATAATCTTTCGATTTCTCCCATTGAAATTATTATTATGTGGTTCAGATTCCAATCACAGCCTGTCAGATTCTGCAATTACAAAGCTAACATCCTCTTTTCATTGTGCTGTTGCATTTAATGACTGTAGTGGCGATTGAAGTGTGTGACTTGAATTAAGTCAACTTTAAGCTCTCCCTCAGCCAAACACAAAGAAAAGGATATTTTTAAAAGTTTGGTTTACTTTCAATAACATCTGTATTCTCTCCTGAGTCTTTAACCTAGTTTTCTCACTTATTGTTGCAACATGATGTCAGAAACTAGATTATGACAATGTTTTTTTTAAATTAAATCTAAAGGATAATAATTCACTGTGGCTCATTGATAATCATATTCCCTGTATTGTAAGACAGCTTGTTCTAAGACAGACTAGCAACTGCTTCTTCCCAGTGCAAGTGGTAATTCAATGTATTCTGCTCCAAAGAAAGAGCCGAACCTGACGATAGGCTGCTTCATGGATGCGGAAGGGGCAGCTTTGTGATACAGGCACAACTGTACTTTGTGGTAGTAGAAAGTAACATGCTGCTTCAGGCAATTATGACTCATGATTTAATCTTTGCTTTTAGCACCACAATTCTTCCTGTTTCTATTATTAAAGAGCTTTTACTTATTAACATAGGAAGCAGTACCTACAATTTTTCTTGTAGCATGAACAATAGTGTTCCATGACTCATAATTTACACACAATGTGCTTTGTTGTCAAATGTCAATTGCAACATGGCTAATTTGTACCATAACCTAATCAAAAGGCACATTTATTGCAATAATGATGATAAATCATCGCGATGTAGTTACATGTATGGCTCTAATGTCAAATGGGCTCCTTTTATGTTACTAATCAATCGCCTCTGCGGTTACAATATTGTACTTGTACCCTATTGTACAGGCTTGACCTTGCATGCAATTATGGTCAGGCTTAGCTTCTAAATTTCATCATAGTTCTTGCATGTATACAATCATTTTGCAAGGCGAGAGCTGGTAACACAATTATTAGTTTCACACGATGCTGGGTGTTTCCTGACTGAGCACAGTCTGCTATTAAAGCAGGCGAGCGAGGCTGCAGACTGATGAAATTCAGATCGAAATGGGTATCGAATTGACTTCTAGGTCAATAAAACAGCTGCCTTTCAGGTCCGTGCTGTTGCCCCTAAGGTCCGCGCTCAGCAGAACTCAGCAGGACAGAGCTGTGCTGCCTCAAAAATGCATGTGTGCAAGGATGTGAAATACAGCACCAATTCTGAAATGTTGTAGCCTGCTCGCTCACGCTCGCAACTGAAGCGGGCTACTGTAGCCTGGGATGTTTCATATTATTCACACTAAGACAGGAACAATATTCAGTGGCGTAACTAGGGAATCTCGAGTGGGGAGGTGCTTAGGGGGGCACCTGAAGGGGACACGTGATTCTCTGGGGGGCACCCAATATGCTAACTGTATACTTCAGCCAAAGTCAAGAAGTTCATATGCATGGGGCACCTGGGGGCACAGGTACAATAGGGGGGGGGCCGGGGGGCATGTGCCCCCCTGTCCCCCCCATAGGGACGCCACTGACAATTTTAACAGTGAAAACCAACTTATTAAATGAAACTTATCAAATATACACACACAGTATATTATACACTCTCTGACTAAAAGGTACACTTATTGGGTTAATCTTGATTTGTCTGAATAAATTCGCTTTGACAGCAGTGTTTCTCAAATGTCAAAACATGATCTGATATCTTTTTGATAGTGATACTATGAAGCCCAACAAACAAATCTGTCAAAATAAGAATGATAATTTGGGATTATGACCACATGACGTTGATGTATCTTGTAAATATGAGTTAGGGAAGCGCCCTTTGATCTTCTCAATCAGTGGTCGAAATAAGGAATAATGCTCTTATGACCCCCTCAAATACATTTTTCAGAAGGACCCTGAGGGGGTCCCGAAAACCCCCCCCCCCCCCCAAGTACTGAATGTGTACGAAGGAATAAGCATGAAGGAGCAGACAAGCCTAATCAGCATTCAACAACCTCTTTTGATTCTCAAAACTAGTTTTAAGAGATAAAACATGCCTTTAAAATCCCCAGAATTCATATTTAGAGCATCTGAAAATCTTTTTCGGCTCCAGGGTGCATGGGGCAGCCCGAAGACTCTTGGCAACAAACCCTTTGGGTTTTGCAACTGAGGGACCCCCTAAATAATATGACCTATTTCAACCACCGTTCTTAATATAATATGATATATCAGGGAATTAAAACTATTGACCTTTAAGTCGTCGACAGTCTTTTTTATCCACACAGATATATTGATGTTTTTTGCTCTTTGAACTACTAAATATGTTTGCTTCTGCAAGAAAATACAGTATGTATGTATATTTTTATTGTTGGCCAATTGTAAAAAAAAAAATAGTCTTCTTCTATATTATAGTGCCCTCACTCAGAAAGATACTTTGCTGCCATAATATTTGCGTCCAAAAGATACCTTGAGTAATCTGAAAAATATCTCATGAAGATGACATATAGTTTCCGGTTTAATCCAGCAGAAAATGAAAATAAGGTTTTTTTGTCTTCTTCTGCCTTCTGATTTTCTGATGCATCTTTTGCCAAATAATGTTGATATGTTGATCCGTTTTTCTCAGGACGTATTTGACATAGTTGTTATATATATCTTTTTGTTTTTTACTTTTTACAGCAATATTCATACTTCTTTAAATGGTGGGAGTCTCTCCCAGCTATGAAATCTCCCTTATGTAAAAACACACCGGTTATGTCGAAAATGCAAATTTTAAGCCAAAATAACATGCATGGACACATTTTACGTAAATCCCAAGAGACCTTTTAAAATACATTTTCTTCAGTACAGACTCCCCATATAGGGGAGACATATGCTTAGACACATGGCACTGACTACATTCAGAGAGAGAGATGGTAGTATTCGCAGGCATGAGCACTGTCTTCTTCCTTGCATTTTTTGGGCTTACTTTAAATGTACAATTATCATATTTTCTATAGATACTGTGCATCGGCATACATAATTATGATGGCAAGCAAAAATTTGATGCAATGCCGTCATAGTCCTTGTGACACAATAGTAACTGTTGATGAGCTCAGGGTTACACATGCACATTATATCCATGTACGTAACTGAAACATCTTGCTTTGATAAAGAGTGCACAGTTTTGTCTAACATCAACTTTGCAACATATTCAATGGGGAGGTGGCCATTTAATAATTGGGAAAACTTTTGAAAAGCTGAGTAGGTGTACAGTTCCAAGAAAGTCTTTATGATAGCAAAACATGACTTCTTTGATGTTCCATCAACTTGATTATAGCTGTTTGCAGATTGGTGGTCAAAACAGTTTCAAAATTCCTTTCAACTTGGTCGTGTGATGTCAATGGCTTAAAATTTTTTTTTTTTGTGTCGGTTATGGTAAATCAGTTGATTTAGTGCCTTCATATCTAGTAGAATAGGTGAAAATCATAAAACTAATTAAATGGGTTTTAGGTACTTCTTCAACACAACCACTGGCTCTGAGGGCGTGGGTTCGAATCCCACCCCGGAACTCAATTTAGTCCGAGCCCATGGGACATTAAATGGAGGTGGGTTGTATCCAGTGTTCTATGCTGGGGCAACTGAAAGACCCTGGGCATCCCTGAATTAATAGGGTTTGTAGAGTCAAGTATGGTAAATCCGTCCAGGTTGCTAATTCCGTCCACCCCCTAATATAGGCATTCACTGACATTCATTTTCAGTTTTATAAATTTAAATGCAAGATAAACTCATTTTTCAACTAATTTCGATCTTTGTTTATGTTGAAAGCATTTTATATGGTATTTCAGGGCCATTTAGAAACATAACACAAAATAGATATTTTGCGATTTAAAGGTAGTAATGTTATTGGCCTCTTGCCATCAACCAAAAATGGTATTGAAGATAGAAAATTGTTCAATGACATACCGAATATTGCTATTCTTGTAGGATTTGTTAAATAACTTCATTGCAGCACCCAGGAAGGAGATACAATGGAAATAGAAGTGGACAGAATTACAATCATTTATTTTGAAAATTGCTTGACTAGGAGATTGTAAATACGTCCACCCACTTCAAATGAGGATTAAAAGTACTTTTATGACTTTAAATATCTTTAAAAGGCATAACACCGATTAAAGAAACTAGATTGTGCAATTAGACCACTGCATTGGGCTAACAGAGTTTTTCAATTGTAATTTAAGCAGACAATTGAAATTCTTGATATTCAACTTTACCTCTCTTATTTAAATTCTTCAATTATAAATGTAATTTGTGTCCTATTATTCTGCAATCCACACAAAATCCTTTCTGAAACTAAATAAATTGCAAAACTTGAAAAAATAACAAGATATGTTAAGTGTGTGCTGGTTTATGCCCTGTGGACGGAGTTACCATCCTTGCTGGACGGATTTACCAGCAGAGTGGACGGATTTAGGTGTCCGAACCTTCAATTTTTGTTGCCATGGTTTAAGCAAAAATATTTTAATTTTTTTAGCTGATGATAAAAGTACGGAACAAGCCCCTTCCAAGAGACTAATATTTATATTCATATCTACTCCCATAGTTCTGGGAATGTAGTATTAGCCAAAAGTGGACGGATTTACCCAACTTGACTCTACCAGACTCACAGTCTTCTCATCTCATCATCATACGGCGATCGCCTGCCTCGATATAGCCCACTAAGGTGCTGCTGAGAGTTCCTTCTTTGGCCTAATGGTTAAGAGTGCTTGTTTGCACAACCACTGGCTCTGAGGGCGTGGGTTCGAATCCCACCCCGGAACTCAATTTAGTCCGAGCCCATGGGACATTAAATGGAGGTGGGTTGTATCCAGTGTTCTATGCTGGGGCAACTGAAAGACCCTGGGCATCCCTGAATTAATAGGGTATGTACCAGACTCACAGTCTTCTCATCTCATCATCATCATACGGCCGTCGCCTGCCTCGATATAGCCCACTAAGGTGCTGCAGAGGCGTAAAACACAAACAAACAAACAAACTAACTAAGGTGCTGCTGAGGCGTAAAACACAAACAAACAAGGTACTTCATCAAATCATAACATCAAGAGAACAACAGAAATTGTCAATGACGTGGCAAAGCCGGTTTGAAAATTGAAAGAAAAAAGTATTTTTTCCAATGGTCTGTCGCAGCAGAACTTGTAAAATGTGAGCTATCTTCCCATTCATTTGAATTGACATTTAAGAATATCAGCTCAATCAAAAAAGGCTTATGTTGCCAGACAACTTGTGGAGGATACTAAATCAAATGGAATTTAATAATGTGTGATGACAGATGTGTAACTTAAAGCTTTGATAATCATGTAGTGAAAGCCTTGATTTAGTGTTGACAGTACAATCATTCATCTTCCATTCCAAATGTCAACGCACATTAGTCTAAAATTGCTGTACTTGCTTGCTTTTATTGGGCTGGTATACTCCGGATCAGCTGGGGCAGCTCAACATCCATCTTTGTGGAGGGAGCTGAACTTTTTTATTTTTGGTGACTGCCATATGACGATGAGATGAGAAGACTGGGAGTCTGGCACATGCCCTATTGATTCAGGGATGTCCAGGGTCTTTCAATTACCCCAGGATAGAATACTGGATACAACCCGCCTCAACTTAATGTCCCTTGGGTTCAAACTAAAGTGAGTTCCCAGGGATAAATTTGAACACACCCTCAAAGCCTGTAGATAAGTGTTTAACTATTAGGCCATGGGAGAACTGTGTAGGAACTGCAACTTTTTTTTAAAATCATTTGCATCATATATTAGTATATGTATCTGTATTGCAACATTGTGGTAAAAGAATGATATTCCCTCAGAATCACAAATAAATCCAGATGCTCTTCAAAACCACATATCCTATACCCATTCCATCATTGTCTTCTTCATTCTGTCATTTCTCAATGTGAAATTCCTCTGCCAATTTCTTTCTGTTTTGTAAACTTATTTCTTGCTTGAGGGAAATAAACGTTTGTATTCATAAGTATTATAGATCATGATCTACAGGTTCAACACATGCTAGTTAGGACACATGTTCAAAGTGGAAATAGTCGACAGAGGTCTGTCACTGATTCCGCCGAATGTATTTATTATAATATAAAAATTGAATAATATATAGCTTGAACTATATAGCTATTGGAAACTTATAGTTTTGAGTTGCAGTGATAAAGCTATTCACCCAACGGTCTAACATTTGGCAATACTTTATTATCCTTTTTATGTCCTCGGGATTTATCCCAGGACATATCTGTCGTGAGACCCATTTCCCTTCAATCTTCTAATTTAGTGTTTTCAGAAAAACTATTCACTGGCAAAATTACACGCCCAACCAATGTATTCCAATGATAAAACTTCCTGTTATGCATTCCTGCCTGCAATTTCGATCTTCTCAGTGTTCAATTTACTTCAATATATCACATTTCCCAGTTATTTTGTGACAGCTTCACCAAAAACGATTCCAAATTCGTTGCAACGGGTCCTAGCAGCTGCACACATGCAGCACTGCACCCTCACTAGCCAACCTTGGCAACCCAAGCACTTGGCCCCACTATATGTGGGTCACTGTTGTGTCACTGCTGCTGCTGCTGCTGCTGTGCTGAATATGCATGAGTTGAAAAAAGTTGAACTAGTTTCAACAGTTGACCTGATTCTACCAATCTACCTGGAGTGCTTTCTCTCTGTCTCTGCTCTGGCTCAGACTGGCTGCCCAGTCATGGATTGTCAGTAGAAGATTAGCAGTGTACAATTCAGCCTTTCTTGTCAGACTGACGTCAATCAATTGATTCAAAATGTGCTCTTGAAATGCAGTTATTGGTAGGGATGCACGGATATCCGGCACAGTATCCGGTATCCGGCCGGATAGTGGAATTTGCAGGATATCCGGTATCCGGCAAAATGAGGGTATGAGAACCGGATATCAGAACCGAATATCTGGCATGTTCAAAACTTAATGAAAGGCTAAAATTTTGATAATAACCAAAGGAGTCAACATTATTTCACCATCTTCAAAATCAGAATTCAGTTACAGAACAAAACGAAAAACATTCCATCAGAGGAACAGTCCTCCTCCCGGACCGATATGTTTCAGCTCTCATTAAAAATATTCATAATCATCCACAAATGCCGAAAAACTTCCTCTTTCGCGTGTTTACTATCCGGTTCCAACTATCCGGTTGCTATCCGGTATCCGGCAGTTGGTGTTGCCGGATTATCCGGTATCCGGTATCCTGCTATTTTCACTATCCGTGCATCACTAGTTATTGGTTTTTTTGAATCACTGCTGCCATATCATTTTAGTCAAGTTAGGAGACACAGAAATGTTCTTCTTGTATATTGTTCTAATGATAGGAAAAGCTATATATTAGAATAGCACATAGCACATATATACAATTTATATTAGAGAAGAGATCTATAGAGTGGGCCTATAGCATATTGACATAGCAGACTATATTCTAAGTAAGGATTTCTGTAGAAAAATATATAATTTCTTGAGAGCCTCCCTGGTCCAGTCACTTTCACTTTTTGGGTCCTTGGAATTCATTCCAAGACCATTGTCGTCAGCTTCATTTCCTGTGAACAGGCAAAGTTGGTGTACTCACTAAAACATTTCACAGACAAAATGACAACCCCAACAGATATGCCCTTGTGATCAAGATGGTGCTTATGCACCCCTGGCTACAATATTGTGCTTATCAGTGCTCAAATTTTCTTCTATTCAAAATATTTCTTCTGAGCTGTCAGCACTTCACACAAAAACTGGTTTCTGTATACACACCAAAAGTTGGACTGTGCTGCCCTCTTGTGCATAGTCACAATATACTGCTTTCTTATACCTAACTTGATAGATTGTTGGTAGAAAATTGAAGAGGTCCAACTTGTTGAAATAGACCAAGGACCCGATGCATGCATTGCATGCTATTTTTAATACTGATATACACTGTTGATATTATATTTTTTTATATCATTGATTTAAATAAATCGGCCTGTGAGCTCCTGTGCATCTATCTATCTCCCACCCTACTGCATGGGACACCCTCACTAGCCATGTGCCGTCAACTCAGTGACGGGATGCACATGGTCACTGGGGGGTTGCTGCATGGGGGTGGGGTGGCCTCTTGATTGTATCATGTTTGAATGTGTTCAGAGAGTACCTAAAGCATATGCATGATATATTTTTTGGACTTGGCATATATATGACAAAATCTATATAGATCTATGACATATTCACAGCTGATTAAATGTTTTAAAAGTAAATTTAAAAGGCCAATGGACCATCCTGCTGACTTACATGTTAAACAAGTTCAGATGCCCGAGGACATGGTGCATGCATTGCATGCTATTTTTTTGTTTGAAATAAATGGTTGAGTGCTTTCCTTTACCGTTTCAATCAATCATATAAAAAGTGCTTCCAACTAATTGTTTCCACAAGAGCAAAGAGAATTCCTGGAATTCTTGACTGATCTGTTAATCAGTCCTGTTCAAAACCCTTTTTAAACTGATTGAAAAATAAAACAAAAATTGTTGCTTCTGTTGAAAAAAAAAAAATGCTGATAATAATATGGGTGGAAATCCTTGTGGATATACATTTGTATGAAGTTCCAAATGGCACATCAGGAGGATAGTTTCATATAGCAAAATATATTAGTCAATCAGATTGTTTTTAAATTGAGGAGTAACAGCTTTGACAATTAAATCAAAACATTAAAATCCACTTTAAAATTCAGATTGTCGCTTGTCTTCTTTCAGACTTCACAACACAGAGAAACTTACCTGTCAATAAAATTAAGATTATTTGAAAACCATAAAAAATATATGTTATTGTACTATTTGTATCTGGGCCATCGAGGAGCATTAGGCTACTTTTTGGGATGAAGAATTAATGTCTAGGACACATGATCATAAAATTGTACATGTATGTAAATGTGAATAATACATATTGTCAAGCACATTTGAACATTCAGCTTCTAGTGGGAAAGTAGCACTCTGTCCATCAATCACATTTTCCCTCTTCCATCACATTGGTGAATTACCTATACTTATATTATATCAATCTGTGCCTTTTAATTTATATAGCACCCATTCCAGATCAGTGCATTTTTTAACATAGTAACTGGAAGACCAAATGGTCTCCCAGTGGACAGATTGGGTCTCCCAGTCATGGCCAAATTTGTATCACTGGGAGACCAAATTTTTTTTGTGAGAGAAGGTCTCACAAATTGCACTTTTGGTTGTCTTAATTTTAAGTTAATTTTTACATTTGAAAACGACTTTTTTTTCGTTCCAAATCAAAAATATTCTTTGCTGTCAATATGATATATTTCTGCTCATTTTATCTTTCTCATTTAAAACTTTTATAAATCAAAAATTGTTTTACTTGTTTCGGTGGAATTCGACCAAATTGAATAAATTAGCAGTCACCTCAACAGTTCATACTCCTTGAGTTCTGCCAGCGTATCAGGAGTTATAATCATAAACATATCTTGTGGATCTTCAACTGATCTACCGATATCATGTGTCATCGCGCTAAAAATATTGGTTCGAGGTCATTCAATTGGTCTCCCAGTCAGAAATCCTTAAAAAATGCTCTGTTCCAGATAAATCTGCTCACCAGCACTCACCATGATACTGAACGGCAATCATATTATTATCATTTTCATAGCTATGTGTTTTTCAAGTTTGCAATTTGCTTCATTCCAAAACTGTTATTTCAGAGATTAAGTTGAATGATTTTGATTATTTACAAGCACAGATTTCAGGAAACTGACAAAGTGCATTGACACATGGATGTTTCACTTTTTTAGCTTGCCCTGGCTGAAAGATGCTTCAATGATCTGTAACTGAACCAAATAGACCACTCAGCTTAGATATGCGTTGTTTGTTGTGGTTGTACACAATTTAGGGGTACAACTTTTTTGCAATGTCACAACCCTGTATCATATTGTGATGAACTTTTGCTAGAAAACACTGAAAATCAATGTCTTTTTGGTATTTGATCAAAAAAGTTCACCCATGACTCCCATTGAAATTTTTGCATTTTGTGTCAATTTTGCGAATTTTCCGAGAAATGTAAATGTGGTTGGATCATTGATGAAATGGCTTATATTTTGGAACCATATAACTTTTAGTAACTAAAAGAGCTACTGCTGCAGACAATCTCTAAATCTTGCCCAATTTTACAATCTGGCATGGCTATTTCTCCTATTGGCAAATTATTTCAACTATTGGCAAACTATTTCTCCTTTTTGCAAAATCTGAAAACTTTGCCCAAAGGAGCAATTTGCTATTCTAACTATTGGCAAACTATTGTAACTATTGGCATACTTTGCCAAAAGGAGCAATAAGCTATTCTAACTATTGGCACACAATTGCTCCTATTGGCAAAATTTGCCCATCTCTAAATATCTTTTCGGGCCACTTAGAACATTAACAAATAGTTAAACCGTGCCCATTCCTGCAATTATCGCCCACTTTTGATATTAAAATGCGGGGCACAGCAGCGGAAATCCCGAAAATGCGGGATTCGGTTTTTTTTGCGATTTGCGTGACTTCTAGCAAAGATACAAACTTGATTTTTTTACCATTAAATTCGGCTTGAAAATAGCTATTTTTAGATGTCAGTTTTATTGCGCTAGCCTAACTAGAACATTTTATAGAATTTATCTATATTTACTTAATAAATTATTTATAGGCCTAAATATATAATCAAATTCTAATCTATAGGCCTATTGCCTACTGGACAGTTCCACATATTTCGTTGTGGACTGCTAATTGTTTTATTTAATATTTTTTTCACTCCAGGTAAGATTTTTATTAGTTCCCTAGACAACTGTGTGTTTTTCCTGCCCACGCTGGCCATCTTGGCAACCCACAGAAGTCCTATTGTACATACTCGAACACCAAATGAGTAACATATATATATGTTGGCCTAATATGTAGGCCCATTAACCACAAACTAATTAATAAATAAACTACATATAATTATGCAAGTTTTCTTCGAAAAAAATTACTGGCATCTCCAAATTCCAATAGGCTACTGGTTGTAGACCTAAGCCCTCAGCATCCCACCAAGCCCAAGGAACATATATATTTCACATCTGAAACTATCTTTTAAGTTTATTAATTAAAATTTAATTCAAGTTTAATTTGGTTGAATTAGTCAGATTAAATATCATGCTTTGGTGGAATTTTTTCCATATTGCATGCTATGAATCTATAACCAGGCAAACTGAACACATCTCAAATCTAACACTCAGACTAACAGTGAAAAAATTTAGGTTCAGATTATTCATTTTCAATTTTACTTTTAACGAATATTTTCATATTATCCAAGCTATGAACTTGTAATCTAGCTGAATGAAGAAGACTCTCCGGGACGCATCTATTGCTGCAAAAATTATGCTTCTATCATTATTAGAAGTCCTTCAAATAAAAACCCAGCCTAACTCACTTATTTCTATAGAAAAATCGGGAATCCCGCGATCCCGCTTCCCGCAACTGCGATCCGCATTTCAGAAAAGACATGAGCGATAATTGCAGAGATGGGCCTTCGTTATTTGTGAATGTTCTAAGTGGCCCGAAAAGACATTAAATGAGCGATAATTGCAGAGATGGGTATGGATATTTCTTTGCCACTATCTAAATAAGGCTTTTTTTTAGTCTTTTGACTATTTAGAGATTGGCAATTTAGAGATTGGTTGACGCAGCTACACTTTATATTTCAATGCAATTATAAAGCAATTCATACAGAGGAAGGTTGCAGAATATGGATTTTTTAAGCTAAAACAAGTCATAAGTTAGAGTGAAGTGCAATCGCAAATTTCCTTAGTTTTTGCATTTGGTGTGCAGTTCTTTCATGACCTTAATTGTTTGTTCACTACATTGATTTTATTCCTGCTGATGTTAAGTTTTGATGGCTCTTGCTTTCAGTGATTTTCAAGCACTTCAAAGTGTCTTGCTAGAAGGTTTACTATACTTGTGAAAGCTTCACATTCTCTCCAGCTTGATTCATTTGATCACTGATCCAGTGGTCTGTCCAGTTATTAGGGAAAAACTGACAGACTGCAAGCAGTCTTTCCCTCAAATATGACCTCAGATAAAAGGCCATTAAAGCTAGGATGTCTCAGGAATTCCATTTGGCATTAATTTTACTGATACTTGGAACTTCTGAAACCTGAAAGAATTGTTTTCGTCAAAGAACAGAAACTTCTTAATAATTATTTCTCCCACCAGTTTGATCATTGATGATATGAGTTCCATTCTGGAAGGACCCTTGGAGTTCATAATGTTTTGCTATAAATCTTTGACAAATATGTTATACATGTGGTGACTTCATTCAGTCCGCCGGCTCCCGATCCATGAAAATGCGTGGAATTCACTCTAAAACATGGTGCTGACAATTCACAAATTGTGACATACAGCTGTATTACAGCTTTCGCTCACATACTAATTCTGTAATCCAGGCACTTACTTGCAGCTTTGCCTGCCAAATACCCCACTTTGAACTTTGATAGAATACAGCTTAAATTTGTCATCTGCATGAGCCATTCAGTAATTGTGCTACAGGCTCATATTTTTGTTTTTCGCACTAATATGTCAATTTAGCACATTTTCAAGCTTGGATCATGTCACTTGCTCAAAATTCATTGGAAAGTTAAGTTTAATTGTCCTCGGCTGTATAAACTCAGTTGATAATTGTGCCAATCTGTCTTTTCTGCCTTCAACTGACTACCGAAGAAACAGGTACCACACACAACTGCTTCTTGAGAGCAATTTCGCTTCTGGCCAGTCAGACTTCTTTTCTACAGGCACATGACTTCCAGATTAATGGGAATGGACCGATTTATCTTCCATTTCTCTTTGTTCTTCTGAACAACTTCAAACAAAACTTTTTTGATGGATAAACCCATCATGAGCAGTGGCCGACAACATCTGAGAACACATTTCACGAGTGAATATTGTTTACATGGCCAAAGAAGCAAAATTCCTGGAACTTGACAATTTACAATGCTGCAGAGATAGTTTTAATACACATATGTTGTGTAAAGGACTAAAAGACATGTATGTGAATACCAGAAAAGTCAGGACAGTGCCTCAAAGTTGACAAATGTGCAAGTTGAATAAGAAAGGTTGGTGAGGTCTCTCTTGACACTTGAGAATCCTTCCGCAGCCTGTGCATCTGTGCTATCAGTGAGTTTCATCCTCACTCCAATTTAATTTTGTTGATATGTTGTGGCATGGAATAATAATATAGCATTGTGTTTTTCATCAGGAACCTCTAATAATGCTATAGCACAATTATTTGCAAAAGAGTTGACAAATCCACTAAATTTTCAACAGAAAAATTATAAAATTGGAAGGAAAATGCATAATATTAGCTCATACAAGGTAACATGCCATATGTGAAGTGCCTTATATGGTCCAACTGAAAAGCTAATTTCAAATGCTTTAATTTGGTATTACTTTGGTTGCTGTATCTTCAATAGACAAAAAGCTATAAGATGAAATAGAGTACTCCACCGGCGGAAAATTGCCATTTTCTGACTGTAATAGATGGCCAACACAAACATGAGTTCATGGGTGAACTTTTTTGAAGATAGGTAAAAAATGACTAAACTACAGTGGTTTTTATACAAAAGTTCATCCAGGTATGACACAGGAAATTGATTTTGAGGAAAAAAATTGAAAAGTTGTATCCCTAGTACACATACAGTAACATTGCCTGGCAGTTTTAAATTCCTTTGTCAAAAACTGTGATGTCAAACTCTGAACTGATATGTCACAGATTGAAGATAAGACCAATCACATTGACAGATACCCAATGATGTCACGGTTTAACTGCAAAACGAAGTTTTCAAAAAACACATAGCTATGAAAACGATAATAATCAAATATGTCCTCATGCGTACAAGGCAAGTATGCTAACCACTGCACCCCGGACTCCACGCAGCCACACAAGTTATTTTTGGCTTGGATTACTGTGAATGCAATTGCAACTGCAAGCTGAAAAAAATGGCACATTTGTCACACCCTCAGCAATTATGACCATAATACACATAGACAAGTAAATGTACCGAAACAAGGACACGACGGAGAAAAACAGGAAATGTCTGCAAATTGCTTCCTTTCAAGCCAAGTCTGCGACATAATTGACAGAAAATTGAAATCTAATGAGGTTGACTTTTTGGTTTTTGTCATTGTTTTCTCTTTCAACACAGCCTAAGTCGGAATGCAATGTCTGCAAAAGATTGTCGGCAAATTATTTGACTTATGTGTAGTGGTACATCTCAGTGTTAGCATAGGATAGGAGGATGGAGAGAGTTATGCTGGTCGCTTGCAGTGCAGGGCCCTAAAATGTTATTAGACCTGCTGTTCTTAGATAATCTTGCGTTATGTGACCACCTTGTTTCGTACTGCTGCAGCTACCCACAAATATACGCAAAACTTTTAGTGCAATTGCACTCAATTAGTTACTGCATGCTGCTGGATGGGCAGTATGATTATGAGTTGACTTGACCTCATTTCCATTGCTGATTTAAAGCACATGGTCAGGAAAATATCATAAACTCTCTAAAGTTTTACATGGGAACATATAAGTTAAACGTTCGAAACAATAAAAATGTATTCAGCTACAGGTGGCAACGAACTAGTTTTTTCATGTGCTGAACAAACTTCTTTTGTCAGTGTCGAGCGACCACCAAACTTTCATTTTCATGAAAATCCCTGCCAAAGGTTTATCTGTTTGGCTCTAAGCGAACATATATGACATTGAATTGACAGCATCACACATATATAGGCTCTATAATTGCATAAATGGCTATGTGACAGGTTAGCCTGCTCCTGGTGTGGCACGTCTTACATTAAGATAGTCCAAATCCTGTGACCTGTCCACCCCATACAGCCCCTGTCACTAAGAGTGCTATTGGTTTCCGAACTCCATGCAAGACAATCAACTGAGGGGAGCCTCAGAGTGTCACAATTGTAGGGCTCTAATGCTTAATACCCTGCAGCTGACTACAACAATGACAAAACTCACAGTTAAACGGCTTACTGACTCCTGGTGAAATTATCCTCAGTCCAGTGGTGATTTTTCGCTACTGATTGGCAACAAAAGTATGATGTATAAATGCCATTGTTTTAGTCATCATACATCATCCAGGTGAAGTCACAATACCATGACTTGGTTATATACATGTACTGTGTCAATATAGATAAGCACATAGAGGGTGAAACTGTGTCGCCCACTCAATTTTGGAGCGGAGGGAAACGAGAGAATTGTGTGTTAGTTTTCCTTTCCCTCACATTACTAACAACACTTCAATGGTGACAAAACACAATGGAGCATGTAGGTTGTATTGATGACCTCAGTCCAGATGAAAGAAAATGAGACACACATTTTCCCGTGTTGAAAAAACTAAATGACTAAATTCAAGTCACACAATTCATTTACATCTGTGAGTCACACGATGCAATGGTGTTAGGATAGCAGGACACCAGCTATGTTGAGACTTGCTTCATGATCATGATTGCTAAAGGATATAGACTCTGCTCTTCTTATTTTCACCTCTCAAAAGAAGATAATGGTTACATGTGTAGATTCTAGATACAATTGACAATTCATTCCTTGTATTGATGTCTGTGCTGGGCAAATAAGAGATCCCTCACATTTGGTGAATATCACTATCCACCAATGTCACATTGGCTTAAACAATGGTGACATCATGATTGACTACTGTTGCTGTATTTCACTTCAGAGTCTCTGGGTAATATACTTGATGACACAAATCAAACCTGTTCTCCCTGTTTAATAAAGAAAACAGGGTTTACAATCTGCACTGCCTGTCACTATAGCAACTACTAACCAGCCAGTCAGAAGGGAGAATCTCACCAGACAGAGCATAACTTAACTGGGCCAGTGCGCCATCTTACTGTGAGCTTTGTCATTATTGTAGTCAGCTGCAGGGCATTATGCATTAGAGCCCTACACTTGTGACACTCAGCAGCTCCCTTCAGTTGATTGTCTTGCATGGAGCTTAGAAACCAGTAGCACTCTAAGTGACAGGGGCCAGATGGGGTGGACAGGTAATAGGATTAGGGCTATCTTAATGTAAGACGTGCCACATCAGGGGCAGCCTGATCTGTCGTACAGTCATTTACGCAACATATGTGTGATACTGTCAATTTAGTGTGATTATGTCAGTTTAGAGGCGGAGAGGATGATCCTTTGGGGGGGGGTCTAAGGATTTCATGCGAAAATAAGAGTTGGTTTGCCTCTTGACACTGAAAAAAAAGTTTGTCCTTAACATGGAGAAAGAAGTTTGTTTCTTCAGGGTGTAGGAGTAGGCTATTGTAATTTCAAAATTATCTTTGAAAGTTTAAATGTTTTGTCGCTCCTTTCTTTGCAATTTATTAGAAGACATTCCGTGGGTGGTTTTGCAATGTCTCATTATCAATTGAATGTAAACTTTAGATTATTCAGTATTCACTCTTTTAAATGGTACATTGGCCAATGGTCATGCGCACAGAGGCTTGAAGTGCTTGCTGCAAAAATCTAAATCAAGGAGCAGAATGATATGATAGATAGATAGATAGGTAGATGGATAGATGGATAGATAGATGAATTATAGAGCAGCCCTCTTAAGCTCAGCTCTGGGTGCTCATTAGAGCTAATTGATAAAATGAGAGAGAGAGAACGCGCAACATGTCACGAGACAATATGTTTGTTTTGTTATTGAAACATATCTCTGCTTAAATGGCAAGATAATTTACATCAGGAAACGAGAAGAGAGAGGATAAGACTGTTACTCCCTGTTCATTTGTTAGGGTCATGCAAGAAAATGAATTGTTTAATTTCCCTCTCACACTAAATGTTAAACTTCAGCATCGCGAAACACAACAGGGTCTTATGTAAGTGAAAGACTTCAGTACATATGTGCTTTGAAATAAAACAAGACTTTAATCTGTTTTTTTTCCCCCGGCTTAAGAAACCGAATGTCTCAATTCAAGTCACACACTTCATTTGCATCAGTGAGTCACGTGATGCAATGGCATTAGGAAATAGGGACTCCAGCTTTGTGGACACTTGCTTCGAGATTGCTCACTTTGATCGAATTATCTAGATTTAACCGTACTCTGAAATCTTATTTGCACCTTTCGAGGGAAGATGGTGGTTAGATTCTCAATACAATATAGGTACATATTATTGAGTCACAAGCTCATTGAAAAATAAAGCGAATTTGCTTTAACAGAAAGAAACAATCCATCATTTCTGGAGAAAATTATGGAGGAAAGGAATTATTTTTATTGTGATTTGTTTGCTGACATGAGGTGCTACTTCAGCAGTTAGATTAGCACCTGGCACCTTCGTGAATGCCAAGCGCATTTTTGTGTTGAACTAGTCAACTGGATATTGACTGGATTTGTTTGAATTGATATTACTATTTTTCTGTAATTACATTGTACACCATTGTTTCATTTAAATATATGTTGCTGATAACCCCCATTGTATGTCAGATAAATGCTGAAGTTGAACTTTCACAAATGTTTTAAAATTGTGTACTATCTGGATGTTTAGCTGTGATTTATAGGAATGAAACAGACGGATTAGCATTACAGCGAAACACTTTGATATAGAATTAGAGTGGACTGTGGCACTGTGGAAATGGCACTTCGTGACTCATGATCGTGCCACTATCATAAGAGAACTTGTTTCCTGCAGAGATAGGACATTGAATCTTGTTAAATTTACATACTCTGAGATAGAGACAATGTTGGACTTTATGTCCACTTTTTGATTTTCAAAAAGTATATTTATAATTATGTATTTACTATTTAAAATGTATATGTATTACCCCTGTACATTTGTACGTGGAGTGCAATAAATAATATATATATATATTGCCGATGAAGTGTCATCTTCTCTACTTTCAACATGGGAAACATAGAGGCTGTTTGATTAGTCATGGTCAAGAGAAAGCCATTTGACTTCTGATAATATATTTTTGAGTGAAAATCAGACGCATAATCCTTTCGTTTGGCTGTCACCAACAAGTGGGATAAGTCTCCTTCAATCAAATTAACAATGAAGTGCCATTTTCACAGTGCCACAGTCCACTCTAATTCTATATCAAAGAGTTTCCCTGTAAAACAACAAAAGATATCATAAAAGCCAAAGAACTTAATCCATTGTATTATTAAATCTGTCTTCATTGTCCCAGATTTATCGATAAATTAGCAAGTCTCGTTAGCCAGACCATGACCGTTCTCGAGAATCATGAGCGAGACTTGTTGGAAAAACTATTCAATTTTCAAAGACATTGACCCACTTAATTTTTGGGTGAAGCACAGGCTATTGGCAGGTGTACGTATTGCAAACTATCCAATATACAGGGTGGTCACAAAAAAACTGTACAGTTGATATTTCATTTTCCAGGCTGCCATGATTGAGTCAGTGCCTGGGTACTTATTGTGTATTCAAGCCAAGTATGTTAGACCTTTGGAAAATTGATTCATAATTAAAACGGTTCATTACTTTTTTGATAGCAGACAAAGTGGAAGCCGGGGGTGCTCCTGCGTTTTTTCTACTCTGGGTTGTTCATGGTCCATCAGTAATTTTGAAGCTACTGAGCTTCACAGGACAAAATAAGTACAACATAAAATAAAATTGAGAAGACAGAGGCACAATTCAGCACAAACCAGAAGGTGCTGGAGCGAGTTCAGGCTTCACTATGGCCATTATAAGACTTTAAAACAAAGCCATCTGAAGGTGGATGATCAGGATGTTGAAATCTCATGAAAAATACATATTAACATCTTGAAAGAGCGTCTAAAGCCCTGGATAGATAAGACATACAGTGCTAGAGATAATTTGATCTTCAAACAAGATGGGGCATCAGCCACACTCCGTTGGAAAGCCCAGAACTGGATCAAGGTTTGCTCTGTCAAGTTTCTTGGCGGGACAATATGGCCCCTGCTATCACAAGATCTCAGTCAATGTGATTATTCTGGGCGGGCAAACTTAGAGGCAGATCCCTGCAAGACACCACAGACCTTAGTTGCCCAATAAAGGCATCCATTACGTTTGTATGGGAAAAACGGACACAAAGTTACATTTTTGAGACCTCTGGATCATTGAGGCCCACTGCAGAAAAGTCATCAGTCCAAAAGGACCTCCGAATGAATAAATTATCTCTAGAAGAGTTATTCTTGCTAGATACAAGTTGTTTTTGCATTGAAAAATAAGCAGTGTTACAATGAGCGTCATCCAAAAAATTATTCTTAAGTGTAAAGTTTTTTTTTGACCACCCTGTACCTGAAATATCATCCATGATAATATGTTCATCTCATTAAGGGATGAGAATTCTTACCTCCACAAGCATTTTGGTACAGGATGTTTAACATTGACCAAATGTCAAAACATCACCTCGGCATAACACTTCCTTACAGGTGTCACTGTATTTCTTCACACTTAACTACAAATAAAACTGCAGGTGCAAACCATCAGTGACAAACAAGGTTAAAGTCCTCAGTACAGATGTGCTTTGAAACAAAATGAGACTTGTTTCTTTTTCTGCGTGGAAGAAACTAAATGCCTTAATTCAAGTCACATACCTCATTTGCAGCAGTGTGTCACAGGATGCAATTGTGTTAAGAAGTGAAGACAATAGCTTTCTTATTTCCAAATCTGATAATGGTACAATGTAGACTGCACTAAATCCTAATGAGGCATTTTTGAAGGAAAATGATTGTCGGATGCTTAAAATAATTTTATTACAAATATTTTCATTAATTGGTGCATTCTAAAAAGTAAGCATGGTTATTGCGCTGCCTGCCCACTGGGTGGCAGGGCAGTGCCTTCGTTTCGTTAGGAAGATTTTTTGCACACACTGAAATGTTAACATTTAGGCCTAATTTTATGTAACAGCTACTGGGCATCTGCCACGACTTTCACTGCCCTTCTTCACTGTATGTTACGTTACTGTCATGAAGTTTGTCCCCGGATCTTTAAACTAACATTTAGTGGCTTTATTGTGACATTTTGAAAGTATTTCTTCCACAGTTCTACACACACTGCTCTACCAGCATGGCTTTGGCTGCATTAGCCCGGGCTTCTGGCCTGTATGCATTCACATAGCAGGGCACCAGACTATGGCTAATCATATCAAAAATCTAATGGACAATATTTCATGTGACATGTTATTTACTATTAGCTGACAATGATAAGCCTAAAGGAAAACATACCTTAATTCCTGTTCACATATCAAGTATTCCCTTAGAAGTGAAAAAAGCAGGTCAGCATATACTTTGTACTTCAAGAATGTCCATTTATCACATGGAACTAGGTCACATCAACATCTGTTAGAAACATGACACACCTTGTAGCAGTCCTGTTTGATGTTAACTGTAAAAGTTAGCTGTTATCAACGACTTGTTTATACTAAATTTGTCCTAAAAGCATCCTAGTGCCAGCTAGATCCAGTGTTTACAAATTCGGTAGAAAGAATGCAGGAAGGAATGAAGAAAAGAAGGAATGAACAAAGGAATGAACAAAGGCATGAACAAAGGCATGAAGGGAGGAATGTAGTGGGGGAAGGAAGGGAAGGCCTCGAGACAGATAGACAGATAGATAGACAGCTAAACACATAGATAGATAGATAGATAGATAGATAGATAGATAGATAGATAGATAGATAGATAGATAGATAGATAGATAGATAGATAGATAGATGCAAGCAACTCTTAAAAGTGCTGGCACGTTTTTTTAAAAGGAATAGCAGTGTTGCAAATCGTAAATGAGAGAGCAATAACAAGCTGGTAAATTACTCCTGGGCAGAAAGACAGGAGAGTAAAATCAAAGACAGGTGGATAGTTTGGGTCAGTGTGATGGCCAGGAAATGTGTATTTAGCCAAGACAGCATTGATCCTGTGAGCCAAGATTTGACTGAAATATTACACGGAGGGATATACACTAACTACGGATACATGTGTGATTCACCCTTAGGACTCAGTCCAGGCAGCGCATCATTTCACCGGTTTCCGGTTATGACATTTCTAGTTGGTTAAGATTTAGCTGAAGTTCTGTGGGTATGACCTATAAAAACTTAAATGGTGCATTGAAAACTGCTTATATAACATTTGATTAGATACAGGTCTGTAAGTAATGCAGGATGCATTTCAAAGGTAGATCATGCAGCATGTATTTTTGCTGACACGCTATCAATTTTTCTCAAACGGTCTAATAAGTGAATATTCCATTTGACCAGATTACTTAAAAAAGCACCATCAGGCCAGAACTATAGCAGAAGCCTAGGAAACAAATGCATGCCATGCTGCTCAAACACAATGATAAGTCTCATTAGGCTGCATAGCCATCAAACAATTTCATTTCTTTGGTGAACCAAGGTGCTAACTTCCAGGATAATATCAAGTTAAACGCAACGTAAATGGTCCACATGAATCATTGCTGCGCCACCCACGCAATATCTTTAAACGAGCAGAAGGCCTCAATTGAAGCAAAAGTGGGGAACAAAGTGAGTCACAAACTCACTGAGAAAAGACTGAACGTCGCTCTGGAAGAAAAATTAAGGGCCGTTACATGTAAGGAGAAAAATCGATATCTGCTCATTTCCATACAGTCGACGAAGGCTTATTTTGAGAAGACTCATTTTGAGAAATGTTTTCCATGTTGGATTTTATGCAAACTACCTACAGATTGTTTCATATACTAGTCGTAATCTCAATGTCATTGGTGCTCATGTTGCTGTTGCCAGAAAATTAATGAAAACAAGTTCAAACCTTAGAAATATCTTGCAATCTGTCTCTGATTTCGCTTGTCATCCAAAAACCTGCCCCTCTCACTCCTGATGCGATGAGTTTCTTTTAACAACTTATTCAATTGATCATGTCCATACTCTATTATGTGAAACACCAGCACAGCGAGCTCGAACAAACTTTTGGGTTTAAAAAATTGACCAAGAAAACGATTAGCGCAGTGATGTAGAGGAAGGTCAGGCAAACATTTTGATGGATCAAACAAAAAAATCTGTTAGGAATTTTTTGAGATGTTTCAGTTTTAGACTTTTTATTTATCACACCCTCTTGTTGGCATGGAATGTTCATCTAAAAATGATCAAAACTGCCCATTTTTCCTGGTAGGCAATATCTAAGATAGAAGTCATTATTCCGAAGTAAAGATATTTAGTCATTGCCACAAGAGCAAGTACACACCCATTCATTCAGACTGACAGAGTTTAATAAACCTATAAAAGTAAACATTTCTCAGGAAATTTATGAAATATGTTCATTTTCCAGCTTGTCCTCAGTTTCATCATTCTGGTGTATAATTGTAGTAGAATCAACCTCACTTTTGAACTCTATGGTGTATTATTGAGGTTTTATATGTTTTTTAAGAAATTTCACCACTGTGAAACAAGCAACAATGTAAAGTGTAGCCAATGTTGAGTGAATCATCAGAAAATGCATAGATAGAATGTTTGGAAGCATTTAGTTAAGTATGGAGTAAAATACTTTGACATTGCCGTCTTAATGTACAACAGTTGTATATGTTTGTATTTACTATATTTTCATATAATTTACTGAATTTATGCTATTTTTGTTGCTCTATACAAATAAAGAAAGGTTAATTTCGGATGCCAGATAACCTACATCAACATTAAACACCCAACATCCATTTTAAGTACTCAAAATACATTAGGGTCATTCTCTAAACTATTGTCAAAGTACCGTTACTGATATGTATGACACGAAAATCTAAAAATACCTAAAAAATAACTATGCTGTGAGTACCAGATCAACAATTCTCATGAAAATCTATGATTGGATTAATTTTTTTACAATTTTTTTTTGCATTTTTTCCATGTTTTACCCCTAAAATTGGTCTTTTTTGAGTGTTACTGGTTCTAGGTTGTCACATGTCTCAGACCAAAACTCACATATTTCTCTATAAAATGTTTAAAATTAAAATTGGTATACATGCATCACACTCTGGCATTTGCACTGTGGATGGAAAACCCACATTACTTTGTTTTCAAGCCATTTACGCCAGTTTTTCCGTCCGTTACTGCATTTGCAAAATTTATGTCAACTCCAGAACTTTTAACATGTTTGGAGTCCTTATGTCAGTACAATTTAATTAAAACTAACAATTCTTTCACAATATCATTTTAACAGCCTTATAGCAGCAGATTGGCTTCCTGTTCTTTATTTTTTATTATTTTATTTCAATACAAATCGCTAAAAACTTTTCACTGCATCTTGAGTATTTTTATTAAGCATCAACTCCGGAACCATTGCCAGAGGGTGAACATATGTTTTGATTTTATTTATTTTTTGACTACTAAGTCCGTTTTGAGTACTACTTGTG
This sequence comes from Platynereis dumerilii, assembly GCA_026936325.1. Lineage (NCBI taxonomy): Eukaryota > Metazoa > Annelida > Polychaeta > Phyllodocida > Nereididae > Platynereis > Platynereis dumerilii. The sequence continues at coordinate 56,726,544 of JAPTHN010000003.1, forward strand.
AACTGAACACTTTTTATTCTATCAGTTGCTTCCATTTTTCTTATTTTACATGAAACATACAAATTTGTCAACTCCAGAACTGTCAACTCCGGCACCAAATTGAAAAATTCCGGAGTTGACGCATGTTCTTGCAAGACTTGACATCATCAGGTTAAATATGCACTTAAACAATGATAATCAATTCAGATTCTTCAAATTTTGTTAGCAGGGATGAGAAAACGCTTGTATTTTGCAACTTTATTGATTTGTTTATAATTTTTCAACTTCCATTTTTGATTAAATGTATGAAGTTCTTTTGGTGCCGGAGTTGACAATTGACTGATGTATGTTACACAAAAATGTTCAGGAGAAATGATGATTCCTAACAAAATGTATATTTCAGATACCATTAGCAAAAGAATATGTATTAAATTATCACTGTGCCAAAAATGGCTTATAACCCTTGTTAAAACATTAAAAATAAATAATGAAAAGTGCTAAATGGTAGAAAATGCCGATAAAAAATATTTTAGCCCAAAAAAATATGTAAACTAAACAAAAATTTGAAAAATGATGAATTGAAAGAAACATATGCTGTCAAATAATCAGATTAGTGATTTTATATCACCAGTTGTATACTTCTTTTGGTTCAATTTTAATCCTTAAACAATATGTAAAATTCCTTTGGAACAAATGTCAACTCCAGAACCATTACTATATCAAGTCAATTCTGCTTGTAACAAATATTGGCCAAAATTGTTATTTTTGGTGCAATATATTTAATTTCGCAACTTCACAAAGTTATTCAAGTGTTTTTGACATATTATTATTTTTTTTATACAATACTGATGCATTTAAGAATATATATTTGATTCAGGAGCTGATAAAATGTCAACTCCGGCACTTTGCATCAAGCCAGAAAGTTGTTTTTCTAAAAATAACTGTATTATTCCTTGGTCATTCATGTAAAATGTATACCATACCAAGGAAAGCATCCAGTTTATCCTCTTTTAAGCACCTCAATTATTTTATGGTAATCATGACCCATTTTACATGTGTTGAAATGTCTAAATGTCAACTCCAGAACCGTTTAATTTTTTATAATATTAAAAATGAAATAAAATCAGTAAAAATGGTTCAGATTTTTGGCCAGTCACTTAGTAGCTCTCTTTAGAGCCTTATCTAACAACCCATTTAATCACTGAAGACAAAAAATAAAATTTTTATGTTTTAAATGCAGACCATCCATTTTGACACTAATTTAGAGAATGACCCATTAGCCATGAATATTACTGTTTATTTATAGCTTTTAATTTAATTTTTCTTATTTTGTCCAGTTGCAAAGACTTTTCATGTAATCTCAGGGGATTCAACTTCATAGTGAAGCAGATACTTACAAACATTCTATGCATGCATTGTCTGATAATTTACTCAACTTTGTCTATCCTTTTACATTGTTATGAAATGCTTGTTTCACGGTGGCAAAATTTGGGATAAAATTCACAAAAAACTCAACAAAGCCTGTTACAATGAGATGATGAGACGGAATTTGCCAAAATTATTTACCTGAATTATGTAACTAACACAACTTGGTATTGCAAACATTTTATCAGGCCTTTAGCCAAATGTTAGCCGTTATAGATTTATCACACTTTGTCAGTCTGGATGAAGTGGTACATGCTTTCTGCAGAGACAATGACTGCATATTTTTACTTCTGAATAATGACATTTAAGTCAGATATTACCTAACAGGAAAAAATGGACAGTTTTTGATCACTTTTTCATGGAGATTACATGCTAAGAATAGGGTGTGATAAATATATATCTAAAACTTAAATATCTCAAAAAATTCCCAAGAGATTTTTTCGTTTGATATAGCAAAATGTTCGTCTTACCTTCCTCTACATCATTGCGCTAATCGTTTTCTTGGTCAATTTTTTTAACCCCAAAGTTTGTTCAAGCTCGCTGTGCCAGATACATAAGAGGATACAGCAAAATAATTCCATCTGATTGATTGTGGCTCTGAATGGCATGGCATAAAACCCATTTGAATACCATAAAAACGTATTTCAAGGCCAGTGACGTGTCTGGAGATCACAGTGGCTGTTAGTATTTAACTGCTAATCCTATCTACTGACGAAACTCTGCTATTACATTTTTCACAGCTTCATACATTCATTCTACAGATTTGCAGGACGTTTTATTGCACATGGACCAATCAAGCAAGCTGAATATGCTACGTAGAAGTGGCAAAACTAGTCTAAGAAACTCATACTAATTGAATTTGCTGTGAATTTTTAGGCTATCAATTTCGCAAAAAAAAAAACGTAAACAGCATATTGTTTTTATTGGAAAATGGGGAGGAAGCCTTTGACTTCTTTGCGATGACGGACGCTGGTAAGATTTGGTTTGTGACCTGCCAGGAGTCAATGAGTTTGTATTAATCAGTTGTTACTTAATTGCAAAACGTCAAACAGATCCAATTGTTGATTTAGGAGGACAGATAACACAGAACAATTAGGAAATGCAATCAGGAATCTGAGGATTTGAGAAATGGGAGATCAAGCTGCCAGGATAAGTAGCTTGTTCATCAAACACAATCTTTACATTTTACATAACATGTCACGCATTTGATGTCCAATGTTTAGAGAAAATTAGCCTTGCAACAGGCAATCTCAAAAGGAAGGAGAATGTTTACAAGCAAGGAAATATGAGCGATTATTGCAAACACAAACCAAAAACTTGGTACAAAAATTGGGTCCCAAAAACAATCCATTGTTTTACATGTGTCTGACCAATCCAAGTTGTTATTGCTCAACCAAAATTATGATTGTGACAACTGAAAAATGGTTATTGGGTAACCATTTAATATCCGGCAATTGTGTTGGAGTTTTCCAGGGCAGGATATTATTTATTTTGCAGTAGATTTGCAGTAATTATTCATTTCAGGCATGTAAAGTCCCAAATATTCACTTCAAATTCATGCCACACCTTTTTCATTTAACGACCATTTCCAATAGATCATAATTTGGCCTCGAAGGCAAATTAACTGATTTCCAAGATTGGATGCTGAGGACAACTTTTCTGAACAGCTTGTTCAATTATATTTTTAATCAATCAAAATACGTCTTCCCATTCATCAGCTTGTGGTGAATCACATCTTTCAAGAATGATTACAAATATCTTATAGAATTGAAGGATAGGTTGGGGGGGGGGATCAGACCCCCTTTTGTTCCCAGGGCACAACTGGCCTTAAGGGTTTGAGTATGTGCACTTGCCATCATGAATACAGGTCTTTGCTTGCATGGGTTCGACTCCCGGTTGGGGAACCCGAAATTTTCAGTGTACCTTTATGAGCAAAATCCCAGCTGGATGTCGTTCGGATGAGACGTTAAATTGGCGGCCCCTTGTATCAGTGTCTGTGCTGGGCAAGTAAAAGATCCCTCACATGGGGTAAATGTGTAACATGTTGAGGACTCCTGCTCTCTCTCCCATCTCATCAATCAACCCTCGTGAGCGCCCAGAACTGGGCTTAGAGGGCTGCACTTACCATATCTATCTATCTATCTATCTATACATATGTTCCAGAAAAGAAAATTATTTCAGTTGAATTGTTTGTTTGTTTCTTGAAACATTCAAACACTGCGACCCCAATCATCGGCTGGCATTTTTTTAATCAGATTATGTTTGTCGCTGCTTTAATCTCTTGCGACCAGACTTGCATAAGGCCGGATTTCCCCCACTCTGCCAATCACCATATATCCCATTTTGATAAATTTTTCAAAAGCGTCATGTGTGAAAAATGAAATTATTCCCACCATGTTTTAACAAATACACATTTTAACTCAAAAATCATATTAAGATTATTGATCTTTCTGCATAGAACATTACAAGCCCACCCACACAGTGCATGTAGACTAGCTAATAGGAATAATGTGTCTGACGTCGAAACTGGGAACACATGGTGCTTTGAAGTGTTTTGCAAGAACATTCACTGTTAATCTCTCCAGGTCTTCAAATATTGTAACAGAATGAAGATTATGGTACTTGTGAAATATAATTGTTTCATGGAAAAATACAGATTAAACAGATTAACCTAGTTCTTACACTATACTGCATACTTTCTGATGCACATTTAACCCAACATAACTTATCAGTCTGAATTCAGCCAATAGAGATTATATTATTGCAGACAATCATAGGATTTGGTGCATAATGCAGGTGGCAAGAACAGCGTTTTTCACTCAGCTGGATTACAACTGTTTTCTCAGATTTTCTGCCAGTATTCGACTACTTAAGTATAAGTTGTATAACAACTTTTATAATTTCGGACCAATTCTCAATTTTGAAGATGTGTCAATAAAAACATCTGAAGACATCAAAAAAAGAAATGACTGCTGAAAGAGACTGGGCTGCTATGGGTACTCAAACCCCAAACTGACAAAGTCCCTCTTTGCTGAACAGCTTTAGCTGGAGAAGAGTGACGGTCCTATACTACTGAATCAGGTCTATCATCACCATAAGGAATAAAGCCTGCCACTTCAGTGCAATGTTCAAATAAAATACCCTGCAGAATCCTTTCTATTATAAAACCCCATAGTAGTCAGCTGCAGAATCCCCAAGCTAAATTACTAGATAACAATGTCAAATCTTATGTAATGCTGGAAAGTAAGCTATTAATAAGACACACATTTTGAAGGTGCTACCATGCATTTTTGTCAGTTAGATACAGACAATACGAGGGGTTTTCCATAAGTTCTGTCCAACTGGTCATAACTTTTGCTAGATTTGATGTAGAAACATGATATTTGGGTCAGTTAATATTGACGTAATTTGCAAATAAATCCTAAAAAATCAGGTCATAAAATTAAAAATAAATGCTTAATCTGTTGCCATGGAAACCAGAAGTCATGAAATGCGGCCCAGACTTTGTAGTGCACACTAAAATGAACTGAAGACCTGCTTTCATTATCTGTGTCTTGACACATTGAATTGAAGTATATTCATAATTTTTTCATGAAATATAATCAGTCAATTGTAAAATCATTAATAACAATGGAAACTGGTATTTTTGTTACATCTCAGTTATTTTACAATCACTCGTGCAGTTTCTCAGTTTTTTATGAGATGAGAAATTTTTTGGATATGGATGACATCATATGTAGGCCTACATTTTTTTTTTCATTTTAATTGGATAAACTAGCAAAGAGTGTAAGAACCTTTTATCATACATACAAGGAAGACAGGATAAGTTGCAGAACCAAATATAGATTGTACAAACTTTTTCTGAATGAAGAGAGGACACAGTGGAAAACCTAAGAAAAGACTGGAAAATGCCAAAAGTGACCTTAACATGAATACTGAGGCATCATACTCAAAAATGGATAGAAAGTATGAGAAAACGTATTTACAAGGTCCCAGTCATTATTTTTGGAAGTTGTGAAATGACTATTCATGTTTTGGAAAAATTCTGTTCTATATCTCTTGTAATAATTACATATTCTACAAGATATGTCAAGTATGAGTCTGTTAACAAGCTCTCAGTCGCATTTCATGACTTTTGGTTTCCATAGCAACAAATCAACAATTTATTTTTGCCTCTAAGATCAGATTTTTTGGAGATCATTTGCAAATTATCTCATTATCAACTGACCCAAATATCATTTTTATATTAAAAATCTAGCAAAAGTTGTGACAGGCTGGACAGAACTTATGGAAAACCCATCGTAAAGAACAAAAAGGCTGCGAAACGCCAACTGTGATCTTAATACAAGGACTATGAGGCATTGATTTTTTAAGGGATATAAGGTTATAGGAAATGCACTCAGTGTCAAGTTCATTATTACAAGAATTAGTGAAATGCTAGGGATTATTTTTAATATGTTTCTTGTCCTGTAATCCTGGTAAAAATTACATTTTTTGACAAGATATAATGAATATGTGTCCCAAATAGTGCTCTGGGCCGCATTTCATGACTTTTGGTTTCCATGGCAACCAATTAACCATTTATTTTTGTGTCTATGATCTGATTTTTTCAGGATCATTTGAAAATTACTCCAATATTATATGACCCAAATATCATGATTCTGTATTAAATATTGCAAAAGTTATGGCAAGTTGGACAGAACTTTTGGAAACCCCCTCATATGCATGGTAGAACCCAAGAATTAGACAATGGACTTAGACCTCATGCATTTCTTAAGCTATACCTTCTGAGAAGAAATTTTGGAAAATAGATAATAAACTGATCTTTAGCAGGGCATTAAAATTGTCAGTTAGATCTTTTCCAATCATTGTAAGGTCTAACATCATTCAGAACTTAGCTTTGGCTTCAATTGAGACTAACTCAAATAGCAAGAGTCACAAATATGAAGATGCAATAGACATTTTGGTTGACTCGATCACTCTCTTCCTTTTCTTGTGCATTTGTCTCCTGCCATTAAGCCTCTAATCAGGTCCAAAATGATTCATTCCTCAAACATCATACAAGACTTATACATTTTCGGACAGGAATAAGGGAGTCTTGCTGCACCAAAAAGACAAATGACAGTATTATTTGGCTAAGGCAGCAGACCAATAAGAAGAAATAATATCATTTGTTGTGTCTGCCAAAGAAAGCCATACAGATTACAGAAGGATCTCTCACAACAGCAAATCCTCCGAAGGTTACAAAGACAAAGAAATCATAGAAAAGGCTTTGTATTGCGCATACTTCAAGCGAAGAAAAGCAGCACTGTGGCAGCAAATTGTGTCAAATGAAGCTTCACAAATCTATGATTTTATGCTTCTGTATGTCTTTTGTATGCAACTTTTTGATACGACTATTATGTTATCTGCTGCAAAGGCAATAATGGGACTTGAAATTACTTGATCATTGTCTACTTACTTGTTCCCTTGAGATGAAAGAATTTCTTACATTTGATTAGAAAATAAAATACTTTTCCACAATATAACCTAATCTGAATTGCTGTCACATGACTATACATTGGCAATATTGGCTACTAACAGAATTTGATTATAACAATATTCAGTGTCCATAAAATAATAAAATGTGACATTAAATTATTTGTTGCATCTTCTATGATGATAAGTGTAAATTTTAGTGGCTTTTTGAGAAATTTTCTACATGTACATGTATGCAGAAAACTGATTTAGCAAAAGCTAGAAGCCATGTCCTAATGGCTATGCTTCAAGTCTTACCTTCATTTAAAACATTTTAAAAACATCTGACTGGTCTAAAATCAGCTCTTGCAAAGTTAAAACCAGCGATGATAATTGGACTGTTTCGGTTGATCTAATATAATTGTACCATTCCTTGGCGCTTGGTGTCAGAGCCCACCGCTATGAATCTCGAGTCTTTTTTCATTGTTTAATGATAAAGGGAACCATTTAAGTAAGAAAAACTATGAGATAAGTTTTGAAAACTCGGCAGTCCGAATAGGCTTTCTTTCTCACTTACTGAAATGTATTTCACACAGGTTATCGTTATCTCTGAATGATTGATGATTGATTCTCAACAGAAAGTTTTGCACAATTGTACGTGACTGAAAAAATGGCAGAAGAGAGATGGATAGTTGGATAAGAGACACCAAGTAATGGATAGACTTCGGATTATTTAGAGTGTCAATCTACCTTATCTGGGGGTTGGCAACTTTCCCTACAACTTGGTGACAACTTGTGTGTGTTAACTGCAGAAAATCGAAGCAAGACAGACTCCTTAAAGCCATTTTTGTGAAAGACAGTTATATTTGGAAGTAAGAAACGCATTCGCAAAAAATAAAATTTTCAGGGATAAGTTTATATATAATTTTCTATAAAATTATCAATCGCAACTCCCTGTGCCTGTTCATCCTCCAGACAGGTCATTATCCATTGGCCAATCTTTATGAACCACAGTGACACTACAATGTTTTGCTAAGATTAGAGGTTTAACCGAGTATCAATTAATAAAATCAGAAAAAACTGAGCTTCTACGACCCGGACCCATATACGTGCAGGAAAACCTCAGTATAATTTGAACAACTCCACTATGATGTTTAAAAAAATCTTTCAAGGATGTTCAGTAACTTGAAGGACATAAATACAAAACAAACCATAAGGACGTTTATACCAATTTGACTTTTAGATTTAGCAAATCTTGCTGATGTCGCTTAAAAGATGATTGTGGTTTGTGACAAGCACTTCTCTACAATGGCAAGCACTTCTCTGTATCATCCTTTCAAATAAGCCCAACCTTTGATATTTCATATTATATTTACAGATTTATTTGATTTGAATAACATGCCAGAAATTGCAGCAAATTTGTTAATGTGATGAATATCATCATATTCTATATAAATGATACTTCTAAGTTGTGTTGCTGAGTTATGTCTTCCTGTGTCTATGCTCTTTGCAGCTACTCCTATAATGAATTACAAGATTAATATCCTTGCAAGACATTCCATTATCAGGTAAATACTTTTTCTTTCAATAAGTTGCAAGAACAAAATTGCCTATAGTGTAAAAACGGGTTATATCTCCTACTTTAACAAATTAAATGCCATACATCCAATCCTGCTTTAGAATTTCATTCCACATCCCAACATTTATAGAAACTTTGACATCATATTGAATTGAAGTGAAAACGATATAATTTGTCAGGTTTAAATGATGCCACTCAGACTACACATGTCTTTAAGCAAATGGAAGGCTTCAACCAATGCAAAAATTTAAAAGAACAAATTGAGTGATAGACTCAGGGAGAAGAAGTGATTTCAGTGCAAAACATATTGCACTGTATTTCTTTTCACATTAACTACTAGTGAAACTGCAAGTGTAAACCATTACTGACAAGACTAGGTTAAAGTCCTCAGTGCAGATGTGCCTTGAAACTTTTTTTGCGGAAAAAACTAAATGACTTAATTCAAGTCACACACTTCATTTGCAACAGTGCGTCACATGATGCAATTGTGTTAAGACACAGAGACACAAACTTTCTTATTGCCAAATCTGATAAAGGTAAATTGCACTGAAGTCTAATTTTTTGGGAGGAAATACTGAGGTAAGACGCTCAATACAATCTTTATTGCAATTATTTTCAAAAATAGGTGCATTCAAAAAATATCCTTGGATAAGATTAAGCTTGAGTTACTTTTAACTTTCAAATCTTTAACTACTATGGGCATGACCTACAAAAACCTAAAGCCCTGGATGATTGTCATCAAGTTTCACATTTCATAAGATTTCTGTTCATACAGAATGTGTTTTAAAGATAGATCCTGCTCCGTTTATCTCAAACGGTTTAATAAGTGAATCTTCCATTTCACAGAATTACTTGGCATTTAAAAAGCACCAGGTGGCCAGAAGCCCTAGAAACAAATGCATGCCGTTCAGCTTAAACACAATGCATGTTAATTCTTATTATACTGGTCATCAAACAATTTCATTTCATTGGTGAACAATGAAACATTGAAGCACCACCTACGCAATATCTTTAAACGAGCAGAAGGCCTCAATTGAAGCAGAAGTTTGGAACAAATTGAGTCACAAACTCACTTAGGAAAGAGTGAATGTCGCTCTGGGAAGAACATTTAAAGGCAGTTATGTGTATGGAAAAAATCAATATCTGCTCATTTCCATCCACCCAAAGAAGCTTATTTTGAGAAGGTTCATTTTGAGAAATGCTTTCCGTATGGGATTTAATGCTAACTACCAATTATTTTTTAAGCAAATACTAGTGGTGATATTGTCTTTGGTACTCATGATGTAGTTGCTGCTGAAAACTATTCGGATTGCACCCTAGTTCAAACCTTAGGAATATCTTGCAGCTGCCTTGTTTGATTTTGTTTGTCATTCAAAAACCTCGCACAACTCATTCCTGATGCCTATGAGTTTTTCTAAACAACTTATTCAGTCAAGGCCTCGGTAATCTACTGGTTGAAACACCAGATTAATAGTTAATTCTTAGGCCAGGAAATAATACCAATTTCACATGAGAAATTGAAACTACATATTTATATCATTTTTATAGAAAAATGGGAAGGAAAGCATTCTCTTTTTTCGCCATGAAGAATGATGTGAAGACTGTTTTTTCCCTGTCATAGGTCATGGAGTATCGTTCAGTAGTTATTCTGTGATCCATTTCTGATAATGATTTGCTACTTCAGCATGAGAAGTTGAAGTTAAATTTGAACCTTGTGACTTGAATTCCAGCTAACAATTAATTCTGCAGGGCCCCTTGTTGCAAGAAATGGAGCGTGGACTCGAGAATTACTAGGCACGTTACCAATCGATGCATTGCATCTTAACGAGATGCAAACAGGAAACAGGAGATCTTGGAAATGGGAGGTCAACTTGCCATGATGAGTTGCTTGTTCATCAAACACAATCTTTACATAACCTGTCACGCATTTCATGTCCATTGTTTAGAGAAAATGAGCATAGCAACAGGCAATCTCAAAAGGATGGAGAATGTTCACAAGGAAATATGAGCCATCACTGCAAACACTAACAAAAAAATAGGGTCCAAAAAACAACCCATTGTTTGACACGTGTCCGACCAATCCAAGTTGTTATTGCTCAACCAAGATTACAAGATTATGATTTTGACAACTGAAAACTGCCTAGGGATGACCATTTAATGGGGGATTTGAGTTTTATTCGGCGGGAATTTGTTTCATTCGCGGTAGCGGTTACAGTAATTATACAGTCCCTGAATATTCACTCCCAAAACCAAGCAACCGGCCAAGCAGAAGTTATATATTTCCAGAATGCCCAATAAAGAATTTATTGATTTCATCAAAGCTGAGCGAGAAGTTATTTATTTTAAAAAACTCCAAACTCAATCTCTCCCTAAATAATAAATGGTCTCCCACCATACTCCTCAACCACAATCCCAGTTCAACCAACCTTCCATTAAATACATTTTCAGGCAGTCAGCATTTTGTCATAAATTATAACATGCTCCAGTGCAGGAATAATAAGATTAATCTCAGATTGTTAGTCTATCAGCATCAATCAGTATTTTACTCCTAAAAGAAAGGGCTATTGAAACTATGATAGTACACTGTATGTATCATGAATCGCAAAGTGCAAACTCCTGATCCCATTATCACCTGTAATCTTCTTAAATATATATCCATGATATAGATATCCGATTCAGGTTTTATCTGTTAATGACCATTTTACTTTAATCATAATTTGGCCTCAAAGGCAAATTAATCAATTTCCAAGATTGGATGTTGAGGACAACCTTTCTGAACAGCCTGTTCAATTATATTTTTAATCAATCAAAATGTGTCTTCCCATTCATCAGCTTAAGGGGAATCACATATTCAAGAATGATTACAGATATCTTGGCAGTGGTTGTGCAATGGACCTGTTTATAAAATTGAAGAATAATGTGCAATAAACTATAATATTAGAGTGCAATGAAAGCATCATGCGAGAAAACAAATTTATTCTCACCATCTTTGAACAAATACAGTAACTCAAAAATCATATTAAGTTTATCGATCTTTCTGCATAGAACTTCACAAGCCCACCCACACAGTGCATGTAGACAAGCTGTCTGAGTGAGAAAATATGAACAGATTGTGCAAAAAGTTTTTTGCATGAACAATCACTGTATATCTCTTCAAGTTTTCATGCATTGTAACAGAACTGATTGAAAATTAAGTTATTTGTGAAATTTGTTTTCATATTTGTTTCATATACGTACAAATAGTTCTTAAACAATTCTGCAAACTTTCTAATGCACAGTTTATGCAACATAACATGTTACTTCAAGTTCAGCCACACTTGATTATCCAATTCATAGACAAGTAGAGGATTTAGCGCACAAGGTTGATGAACAGCATTTTGCACTCAGTAAGATAATAACTGTTTTCTCAGATTTTCTGTTGGTATATAAACTCAGGTGTTACAACTTTTATAATTCTCTGGTCATTTTGTAATTTTACAGATGTGCCAAAAAAAGAATATCTGAATACACCAGAGAAAATGCAAATGCAAGAAAGACCTCGGGGATTGCTGAAAGAGACTTGGCTGGTATTGGTAATGAAACCTGTGTACGAATCTAGGATGAAAATGTCAACGAGTCAGAGGTGGTCAACTTCATGAGAACTCAGTAAAGCACTAAATAATAGAAGTGGTGAAATATGTATTTTCCCACTGTAGCCAGTGACTTGAGCACCATAAGTTGCATGAATGGAAGTCCTGAAGGAAATAAATTAATAAAAAGGACCATCAAAATGCAAGAAAGACCTAGGGGAAGTACAAATCACAAGCATCTACATGAATTATCAAAAATTGCAATTGCCTCGGTTATAGCAGGCTTGAAGAATGCTAATTATGGGCACTTTCAAGCAGTGGCATAACTGGGGGGGGGGACACTTGGGGGGCACACTTGGGGGGCACCTGAGGGATTCTCTGCCACCTCCCCCCAGGCTATGTCTAGATATGGCCTTGAACTGGTTCATTTGTGCTTGAACTTCTTTCTTGTGGTACAGTACTGCATTATTGAAAACAAATATAAGACAGTCTTTTATCTCAAGGGAGCAAGTACATTGTAAGTAGACATTGATCAAGTCACATTATGGCCTTTGCAACAGACAACATAATAATCATAGGAATGTGTTACATCTACAGTGTATAAATGACATGCAATAGCAGAAAATCAAAGAATTGTGAAGCTTCATTTGACACAATTTTCTGTCACAGTGCTGCGTGTCTTTGCTTGAAGTATGTAGGCCTACAATACAAAGCCTTTGTCTCTGATTTCTTTGTCTTTGTAGCCTTCGCGAAAGATTTGCTGTTATGAGAGATCCTTTTGTAATCTGTATGGCTTCCTTCGGGAGACACAACAAATGGTATTATTTCTTTTTATTGGTCTGAAGCCTTACCCAAATAATACTGTCATTTGTCTTTCGGTATAGCGAGACTCCCTTATTCCTGAATCAGGTATATCATCACCGTATAGAATGAAGCTAGTGATGGAGTCAAACCTTTTAAAAATTATACTCCTACTGCAGAATCCTTCCTATTACAAAACTGCCTTATAATCAGCTGCAGAATCATCCTGCTATATTACTACTATAATGTCAAATCATATGAAATGCTGGAAACAAGGTATTTGATCAAACACCAATTTGGAAGGTTCTCACATGAATTTTTGTCAGTTAAATCCCGATAAAATGCATGTCAGAACCCGTGAATGATATGACTAACTCACTTAGACCTCATACATTTCTTAAAGGTTTTGTAAGTTAGATAATAAACCGATATGCTGCTTATCCTAAGCCTAGCATTAACATGCACAATGTCAGTAAGATCCTGGCTTTTCCAATGATGGTGAGGTCTAATATTATTTAGAACTTTGCTTCGGCTTCCACTGAGACTGACTCAAACAACAAGAGTCACAAATACGAAGAAGCAGTAGACATTTCTGTTGTCTTGGTCACTGCCTCCTTTTTCTTATGTATATTTGTCTTCTGCCATTGAACTTCTGATCAGGTCTTAAATAATACATTGATTCATGTCTCAAAATTCATACAATACTGATAGGACAGGAGTAAGGGGAGTTTCGCTATACCGAAAGACAAATGACAGTATTATTTGGCGAAGGCTGCAGACAAAAATGCCCCACCTTTGATATTTTAGTTACAGCTGTATTCGTTTTAGAATAATATGCCAGATATTGCAGCAAATGTGTTAATGTGTTGAATATCATTATGTTCTATATATAGGTAATACTTCTAACTTGTGTTGCTGAGTTATCTCATCATATGTCTGTGCTCTTTGCAACCACTCCTGTATTGAATTTCAAGATATATGACTGCAAGGCATAATATTATCAGAGAACTACTTTTTCTTCCATAAAGTTGTAAGAGCAAAATCATATTTAAACACACTGCCTAGTATAATAAAAATGACTTATAAATAACTCCTACTTTAACAGAATGAAATACCATACATATAAATCTGGCTTTATAAATTCATTCTATATCATAACATTCAAAGAAACTTTTGACATTATGTTGAAATTTAGTTAATACAATATGATTTGTCAAGTTTAAATACAGCCACTCTGCCTACGCATGTCTTTCAGCTAATGGAATGCTTCAACTAGGGCAACGATTAAAAACAAATTGATTGATAGACTCTGGAAGAAGAAAAGTAAATTTTGTTGCTTTAGAAATAAAAATTAAGGCCCACTCAGTGTCTAAATTTAAAATTTGTTATTTTCTCTTTTCAGCTCCAGATTTCCAGATTATCATCCAGTAACTCAGCAGTCAAGGTGGGATAATCTCCAGTTTCTTCCTTCATACCAATTGGGCTTCAATTCCCAAGGACACCTTATTTACAAAAATGATATTCCCCGAACAACTTCATGTTGTATGTTTCTTTTATAATTTCACAAAATGAAAAGATTTCCGTTCCTTCATGTCAATCTCCTTTTTTATCCTTCACTCTCCAGAATGGTCAGTTATAGAATCGATTCATCATAACTCCTTTTCCAACTTTCGCAGAATAATACTTTACCTATCTTTTAAAGTTTCTAATTTTCCTCCAAAATTACATTATTTTTATAAAATGTGTTGAACTGGCTGAATTTTGGTTGGTGAAGGCGCTTCCACCAAAACTATAGTTATAATTCTCAAACAGAAACTCAAACTTTTTCATAATTTCCATGCACATTGCCTTTTTTAGTTGAGAAACTCCAATTATTATTCTATAATATATGAAGAAATAAAGCACTATTCCGGGTTTGATAGATTACATCTTTTTCTTAAGACTTCTAGTGGCAGGAGGGCTGGTGTAGCACTTGGTAGAGTCAGGTATGGCAAATCCGTCCAGGATGGTAATTCCGTCCACCCCCTAATACAAGCATACAATTACCTTTATTGCAGTTGTGTGGGTTTTAAATGGAAGATAAACTTGTTTTACAACAAATTCTGTCGTTTTTATTGTGCTGATAGCTTCTTGAATGATACTCCAGGTCAATTTAACAACAAAAGACAAAATACAATGAAATCTTGTGACGTCATCACAACCATTTTGTAAATTACTTGCAGGCATTTTGCTGGCCTATTCCCACAAATAAATTACATATTGAAGAAAAAAATAGTTGAATGAGAAGTAGAACCTTATTACTCTTTTATGATTTGTTAAATAGCTTATTTGAAACACCTGGAAAGTGATAAAATGGATATAAAAGTGGACGGAATTACCATCATCATTTCAAAAATGACTTGACTGGGTGATTGTAAATCCGTCCACCCACTTGAAATGGGGTTTACAAGTACTTTTACGACTTTAAATATCTATAAATGGCATGAAATTGATTAAATAACTTAGATTGAGACGTACATGCTTGTTTTTTCTCGCTATATTGAAGGATGATTCAGAGTAACTTAGAATATGGATAAGGTGTGTGAAGAGGGTTATTTATAAGCTATCAAAGATGACCTAGTTTAACTTGCGGTCCTGAGCCCTGCTGTTTCCTGAAATAATCGAGTGGATGGGTTTGTTGATACAGGAGATTGGTTAATTTTTTTTAGGCTAGCCTGGTCAAAATAACTACCCTGACCTATTAGTACAATCATAATGCTAGGTGTTATCCAGGAGTTTACATGAAAAAGATCTATAGATGATTCTAAGGTTGAACTTATCATAAAATCACTCCCTCCCAACAGGTTGACTATCAGATCCGACTCACAATGGAAGTAGATATGCATCCATGGGAACCGAAAAAAGATTGGTGAAGGTGTATGGTTTTATAGCATCCTACCAAGGCAGAAGAATGTGACTTTCTTGTTGCATGGTCCATCAGGGTTTTGTGTATCAACTAAACCTGCCTGGGTGTATCAACTTACCTTACCAGGTGGGTTAGTTGATTCATTTGACATGACCTCGTTTGACACCATCTTAGGTAAAAACTACCCAACAGAAAAGTCAAGTTTCCCCACGTATTTGAACAATGTATTTCTCCGTGCACATGGCTATTCATCATTCCAATATCATCGTCCATTTAGCTTGCAGGCGAGATTTTCTGAAAAACGTCTCAACTAACCTGCCTCTCCCCTACTGACGGTAATCCAGATTTGGCACACTGCAAAATTTTGCATTATAAGATTTATATCTCTTGCAAAACGTTTTCATTATATCAGACAGTTACATATGTACTTTTTCTACCTTAAAGTTACTGGAATGAAACTTTAACGGAAACTGTGACAAAGTCATCAAATTGAATTTTAGTTTATAAAATAATATCTGTCATGTTTAAATGCGGCCACTCCGCCTACACAATGTCTTCAGCAAATGGAAGGCTTCAACTATAAGGCAAAGAACAAATTGGGTGATAAACTCAGAGAGAGAAAAAGTAATTGTTGCTCAGGAAAGAACATTTCAGGCCATTGAGTGTAAACATTTAAAAATCAATATATTCTCTCCTTTCCATCCTATTTGAGAAATGTTTTTCATGTCAGAACAGTAAGCTCAGAATTTACAGATTATCATCCAGCACTTGGCCAGTCATGGTAGGATAATCCCAAGTTTCTTGCTATGTACCTTTTCAATTGGAATCTCTATTTTAAAATTCCCAATGATATACTCAAAACCTGTTATTTGCGAAAAAAAAGAACTGTATTTTACAATATATTTATTTCCCTTCATTAAGGTGATAGACAGACAGAGAGACAGACAGGTTTATTCAAAACATCTTTGGAAAAGTCCACATTATTCGGACATATATGCATACGGTTCTCGACTAAGCAGAAACCCAGAAAGGCATAAACACAATTTTTAAAGTAAGATGGATGGCAGGATTAGTGACACAAAGTAATGAATGACCTTCGGTGAGTACGTGGATTAGACCAGATGTTGGCCTTGTTGGCCGGATGTGAGGAAAAGTCAGGTGCCAACTTAGTATAATTAGGCGACTTATGCATTACACCTTGGTTCCAGAGCATTGACCTCAGCTAAAGTACCATGAAATGGCGTCAACTTGGCCAATACAAACGACTTTAAGAATCTAACAAGAGCAATATTCAACATTTTCAGTGTTGCATCTTCTATTTTGTGTATGATAACTTCAATTAACACTGTTGGCCTTTGTCGTGAAGTAGGCCTACATTCATGCACAGACAGAAGAGAATGAGCAGAATGAGCCACACGGCTAACCATTAGGGTGTGTCAATTTTTAATTTTTATGCAAATTCAAAAAGCACTAGTGCCTAAAAGGTGAGTTTTGACCTGGAGAATCCAAATCTGTTCTCGAAATGGTGATACGACAATTCTTACCTACTTCAATTTTGGTCCAAAGTTTCAATGTTTTTTTTCGTTTTTGACAATTTTCGCCAATCCGCGGTTCTCTATTACTTTGTCAGTATGTGTCATACAACATTCTAATTGACATGGTTGGAAAGCTCTCAAAAAGACCTTCATTTTGAATACCAACTTTAGTGGTCTAGGATGATTTCTTGATTCCCATTGGCTTTTCAGTCTGCACTTTTTAGAATGAAAATGTTGCAGATTGTCTAATCCTGTTAAAAAAAGATTTTTGAATTTGTTTCACTGATTAGTTGCAGTGATTTGCATTCTATAAGTCCCAGAATGACAAAATATAAAAACCTTTCTGATTTTTACTGTGGGAGTGCCTGGCTTGTGAGTGATGAAGTTTTAATGTTAATGTCAGTTGAAAACTTGTAAAATGTGAGATGGGGTCTGTAGCATTTCATATCATATCTTCATCAGAATTTATTGCAGGGCAACATGAGTGGTACCACTTGATAGAAAATACTCTTGGCATTCTCATGGTACCAGTGATGTTGTCCTATATTTAATTCTTATGAAGTTAAAATATGAAATATAACAGCCCCTCCCTGATTTGTTACAATACTTCAGACAAAATTTAGCATTAAAACTTCCAAGCTCATAAAGCAGGATTTTCCATCGCCAAAAATTAAAAAAATATCTTATTTGCTCTTTCTTGAACTTGGAGAATGTGTATCATTGCAATTATCAGTGAAAAAAATTCAAAAACCCTTTTTTAACAGGATTAGACAGTCAGAAACATTTTCGTTTCTAAAAATTGCAGGCCCAAGAGCCAATGGGAGTCAAGAAATCGTCCTAGACCATTAATGTTGGTATGCAAAATGTAGGTCTTTTTGAGAGCTTTCCAACCATGGCAATTATAATGCTGTATGACAAATACTGATAAATTTATAGAGAACCGCGGATCGGCGAATATGGTCAAAAACAAAAAAAAACATTGAAACTTGAACCAAAATTGAAGTAGGTAAGAAATGTTGTATCGCCATTTCGAGAGCAGATTTTGATTCCCCAGGTCAAAACGCATATTTTAGGCACTAGTGCTTTTTGAATTTGCATAAAAATTTAAAATTGACACATCCTACTAACCATTATGTTACCAACCTTAAAATCAATTCAGACCTTTTCATTAAAATTAAAGCATTTACTGCTCTGAAATCAGTTTTTACAATTTTGTGAAATCTCGTTACTGTAGTTGATCTCTAGTATCATTGTTTGAAGCCTAGTTTCACACCTAACATTTTTCTCCATGAGCTCCATTATAAAATATTTTGAGAGGAACTGCTTTCAAAACTTTTGAAGAAAATTTTGTGAATTTGGTGGCAGCATTTTGGCTGCTGTACTTATTGTTTGGTGCATGGTTTCAGAGCCAACATTTGTGAATATCTCATCTTTTTCTATCACTTTTACCAAAAGAAGCAGTTATTAATAAAAAAGACGGCAAGATAAGTCAGGAAGTATTATTGCATATTGATTAATTCAATCATCTGTTGCCATATCCCAACCCAAACAAATACACAATTTATCTCTGAATACAGATGATTGCAAAATGCATGAGAAATAAAATGCAACTTCTCAAAGAAAGTTTCCTATTATTTATAATAGTACATGACTGCGAAAATGGCTGAAGTGAAATAGATGCAGGAATAAGAGACACCAAGTGATGAATTGCCTCAGCTTATTTAGATATTCAGTGTGTCAAACTTGTTTGTTGACTGAGCAGCTTTATGCTAAGTGTCAACTAAATCAGACTGAGACAGACTTCCAAAAGTTTTGTAAAATGCAGTGTCAAAAAACAAGAGGGAAGACTAATGCATCACCCTCAAAAGTTTTACCCGCTTAACAATTGGCTCAATGCATAAAGCATGTGCCGACATCAGTGTTGCAAGTGGTAATACAAGAAAAGGCCAATTGAAAAGTCCCTCAAGCTGTCATAAACCAATGAAACACCTAGAAAATATGACATATTCAAGCTCCTCATCCAATGCTGTTTTACTTGAATCAGTCCTTTTGACTTCAGCTGTAAAAGATTTTGTGTAAGTTGTGTCTGCGTAACTATCCTCGGAATTGTCAGTGTACAGCTCTACATCTGATTGGCTGGTCATTTATAGATCCGAAAATGAACAATATAAATCCCCTACTTTCAAGTAAAATAGAGTCCAGATGAGGCGCTCATCCTAGCGTCTCTTCAAATAAAAGGAAATGTTGGACAGATCTGAAAATTCCTGACTCCAATTTCAAACTGTGGTAAGAATTTGTTTTACTGTGTGGCATAGTATAAATAATATAGGCCTACACACAAATTCACTGGTACTTATTCAAATGAACATTTAATTTCACCTGAATTTTGATTCTGTGTGAATTTACAATAATTGTGAAATCTTACAAGGATGCTAATAAACTTGTTTCATTGAATTACAGTTTGTAAATGTATCAAATCTAAGAGTGACAGCAAGTTTGCTTTGATGAGGTTTTTTACCCTTTTTTATGTTACTTAAGATGACGGTTACATTGACAAGAATGACGTCTGAACTAACCTTCTAAACATGCCCTTCCCTCAATATTTCACAGTATATTTAGAGCCAAACTGTTTCATAATGTTATGGATGGAACTGCAGCAAACCTTTTTAATGTGACAATTCTAATGATGCTCCATTTGTACATGATACGTGTAATTCGCGTCACATAGAAATGTCACATCAAATTTCATGCAATAGTAAATTAAGTTTCTATATATAAGTGTATGTCAAGTACCCTCCTTTCCACAAGTAGCTGGGGTGAAGGCTAGCTCAGTTGGTAGCACACTGGGCTGCCAATCGCTGGGTCTAGGGTCTGATTCCTGCTCTGGCTGGTTAACTGGGTTTAATATGTTGGACTGCGGTTTCAATCATGCTTTGCTTGATTGCTATGTTCTCCTGTTGTTCTAATTAGCCCACCAAGTGCATTTTTATAATTAGGACATAGGCTAATACAGAGTCGTCCATCCATCCACGGAGTTTGCTATGTACGGGCAGCTTGAATTACATTTGATTATTTTTTTTGTAGTTGTCCCCCATTATGGACAAAGCAGACAACTGATTTTAGTGACAAAAGCATGCATTGCGATCAAAACTGCATGCGTAGGGTAAACTTGCTACAGCAGCACAACTTATTTATTATAGAATATGATTAATTGGATGTTTACCTTGGAAACTCAACTGAAGACAGGAAACAAAACTACACAAGAAAAGGTATTGAAATTAAGGCACAGATCTGTCGGTTGATGTTTAAGTATTTCTTAATTTTACATACAAGTTCCTCATTGTGATATTGTATTTTGTAATTGATGTCCCAGAACTTTCAATTTACTGAAAATGGCGATTCTAATAAATGATTGATTCATTGATTTCAAGTTTCATATGTTTTATTGTTTCAACGCCCGAAAATTTAAAGAAGTAATTGTAACCCACTTGTAACTCTTTGCAAAACAGTGTCTCA
The DNA here is from genome assembly GCA_026936325.1 of Platynereis dumerilii. NCBI lineage: Eukaryota > Metazoa > Annelida > Polychaeta > Phyllodocida > Nereididae > Platynereis > Platynereis dumerilii. Next base: position 56,747,310 of record JAPTHN010000003.1, read on the forward strand.
AATCATCCTGAACAATAACGTTCAACTTGGCTTTACAATGTCACTGAATTCATGATTTATTAATTTTGTGTTAGTAACAGTTTGTGAATAAGTCATACATGTACACTTATATCACCATATGATTCAGTTAACAAACTTTATTTGTTTGACTTTTTGTAAGGTTTGCACTTGAAAAGAAGATTATTTGATTATGCATGGGGTTACTGTCAATCACTCAGCAAAGCCAGTTGCTGTGACAAACTCCAAGCCCCACCCAGGTAATAAATGATCCCCCACTGTACATTTTAACCATAGTCCTAGTTCAGACAACCAACCTTCCATTATACAGAAACTTTGTATCATGACTCACAAAGTTCGAACTCCAACCCCATTATCACCTGTAATCTTCTTAAAAACATATCCATGATATAAATGTCCAATTAAGGTGTCATCATAATTGTGACAGAGTGAACAACGAGTGGTATTTCGGTTCGAGGTTTTATTCCTGTGCCGTAGCACCAATAAACCCTGTAACAAATGAAACAACATATTCTGTAGATGACTGAATATAATCACAACTCATACTAAATTCATCTCACAACTCATATCGAATTCATCTAACAACCATTAATAAATTTAGATGAATAAATAATAATTTATACCGATGACACCTACCCTGAGTTAGGGGTTATTTAGGAAAGGCCTAGCACTCAGTAGTCTACAGCTAAACTGCTTTCAGCTACCAGTATCTGCAAATGGTTGATGCAGACTTTTAGAAATATAATACAACATAATGAATGATATTAAATTGATTAAAACAGAACAGGTGCTCACCTTATAATAATGATGATTGCTTCAATATCCAATTATGACAACAATGCAAAATCATGTAATGATTGTCTTTATACCATTCGACACCTCTGTCAGCCAATCATGAGCCAGTATTTCACTGCAATAAAACCCATATTCCTTGTTGTCCAGTTATCCTCCCATGGGAGAATAATAAGTGAAGCTGTGAAAAAAACACAGCAACAAATGACAAGTTTCAATTTTGTCTTATGGTATAAGCCAGTTATTCACCGCGGGATCGGCAATATGTGTTTATCACAGCTCGGGCTAACGCCCTCGCTGGATAAATCACATATTGCCTCTCCCTAGGTGAATAACCAATACTAATCTCTCAATGGTCAGAGAAAGAATGAATTCAACTTCCTATGCAGGAAAAGGTGTTGACACCATAAACAATGTACCACAAACAACAGACAACATCAAAGGGGTTTTCTAACAACCTTTATTACAGTTACCTGTTAACACAAGCTAGCAATACCATATACAGTGAAACCTGTTAATCAAAGAAACATAGAATTAAAAAAGTTAGACCCTGTTACATAATTAGGCCTTAAAGGCAAATTAATCAATTTCCAAGATTTGATGCTGAGGACAACCTTTCTGAACAGCTTGTTCAATTATATTTTTAATCAATCGAAATGTGTCTTCCCATTCATCAGCTTATGGGGAATCACATCGTTCAAGAATGATTACAGATATCTTGGCTGTGGTTGTGCAATGTACCTGTTTATAAAATTGAAGAATAATGTGCCATAAAAGATAATAATATCAGAGTGCACAAAAGCGTCATGCGAAAAAAACAAAATTATTCTCACCATCTATGAACAAATACAGTAACTCAAAAATCATATTAAGTTTATCGATCTTTCTTCATAGAACTTCACAAGCCCACCCACACAGTGCATGTAGACAAGCTAAAGTGTCTGGCGGAGAAAATATGAACAGATTGTGCCACAAAGTTTCTTGCAATTCAAGTTTTCATGCATTCTAACAGATTGAAAATTAAGTTATTTGTGAAATTTGTTTTCATATATGTTTCATATACGCACACACATGGGGTAAAAGGATTACCATAGTTCTTAAACAATTCTGCAAACTTTCTAATGCAGAGTTTATGCAACATAACATGTTACTTCAAGTTCAGCCACACATGATTATCCTGTTCGTAGACAAGTAGAGGATTTGGCGCACAAGGCAGGTGGCATGAACAGCATTTTGCACTCAGTAACATAATAACTGTTTTCTCAGATTTTCTGTTGGTATAGAAACTTAGGTGTTACAACTTTTATAATTCTCTGGTCATTTCGTAATTTTACAGATGTACCAAAAAAGGAATATCTGAAGACACCAGAGAAAATGCAAATGCAAGAAAGGCCTTGGGGATTTCTGAAAGAGACTTGGCTGGTATTGGTAATGAAACCCTGTGTACGAATCTAGGATGAAAATGTCAACAAGTCAGAGGTGGTCAACTTCATGAGAACTCAGTAAAGCACTAAATAATAGAAGTGGTGAAATATGTATTTTCCCACTGTAGCCGTTGACTTGAGCACCATAAGTTGCATGAATGAAAGACCTGAAGGAAATAAATTAATAAAAAGGACCATCAAAATGCAAGAAAGACCTAGTGGAAGTAAAAATCACAAGCATCTACATGATTTAAAAAAATGCAATTGTCTCGGATATAGCAGGCCTGAAGAAATGCTAGTTATGGGCACTTTTAAGCAGTTGAATAACTGGGGGGGGGGGGGCAACTTGGGGGGCACCTGAGGGGTTCTCTGCCCCCTCCCCCCCCCAGGCTATGTCTAGATATGCCCTTGAACTGGTTCATTTGTGCTTGAACTTATTATGGTACATTACTGCATTATTGAAAGCAAATGTAAGACATTCCTTCATCTCACCGGAGCAAGTAAGTAGACATTGATCAAGTCATTGATCAAGTCACATTATGGCCTTTGCAACAGACAACATAATAATCATACCAATATGTTACATCTACAGTGTATAAATGACCTGCAATAGCAGAAAATCAAAGAATTGTGAAGCTTCATTTGACACAATTTCCTGTCACCGTGCTGCTTTTCTTCGCTTGAAGTATGTGCAATACAAAGCCTTTGTCTCTGATTTCTTTGTCTTTGTAGCCTTGCTGTAATGAGAGATCCTTTTGTAATCTGCATGGCTTCCGTCGGGAGACATAACAAATGGTATTATTTCTTTTTATTGGTCTGAAGCCTTACCCAAATAATAATGTCATTTGTATTTCGGTATGGCGAGACTCCCTTATTCCTGAATCAGGTCTATTATCACCATAGTTATAGAATGAAGCTAGTAAAACTTTTTTTAAATCATACTCCGACAGTAGAATCATTCCTATTACAAAACCCCCTTGCAACAGCTGTAGAATCATCAAGCTATATTCCTACTATAATGTCAAATCATAATGTAATGCTGGAAACAAGGTATTAATCAACACCAATTTGGAGGGTTCTCACAAGCATTTTTGTTAGTTAGATCGCGACAAAATGCATGTCAGAACCCGTGAATGATATAACTAACTCACTTAGACCTCGAGATCATACATTTCTTAAAGGTTTTGTAAGTTAGATAATAAACTCATTTTTGCTGCTACTCCTAAGCAGAGCATTAACATGCAAAAAGTTGGCAAGATCCCGGCTTTTCCAATCATGGTGAGGTCTAACATCATACAGACCTTAGCTTTGGCTTCAATTGAGACTGACTCAAACAGCTTGAGTCACAAATACGAAGAAGCAGTAGACACTTCTGTTGTCCGGGTCACTGCCTCCTTTGTCTTATGTATATTTGTCTTCTTCCATTGAGCTTCTTATCCGGTCCTAAACAATACACTGATTCATGTTCAAAATTCATACAATACTGATAGGACAGGAGTGAGGGACTAGCGTCCAAAGGGAAAACCTAGTAAGTCACATTTAGGACGAAATTGACTTACGGTCAAAATAGGAAATCTGAGACATGTTTCTATATATTAATTAAGTTTAGATTTTCGAGAAGTGGCCCATTACCCCAGAATGACACCGGTAAATCCCAGTAAGTCTATCTCTTACTACACGGACTGAAATTTAAAAGTCAATTTTCTCAGAATGTCCTAAATGTGACTTACTAGGTTTTCCCTTTGGACGCTAGGGGAGTCTCGCTATACCGAAAGACAAATGACAGTATTATTTGGCTAAGGTGAGTGAGTGAGTGAGTTATTGTTTTACGTCTCATCAGCACCTGATTGGGCTATTTAGAGACATACTTGGTTGATATCAATGGTTGTGAGAACTTAAAAACTAAGGGTTTTGTCATGTTTTGTTTGTGACACGTAGAGGGTGCTTTTTTGTTGGGAGTGCCTGTCTTTTCAATTTTGTCTGTGCAAAGAATCAAATGGTTTGGTGAGTTTTCTTGATTTGTTGGCTTGGGTGTTTTCTTGTCTTCAGAAGCCAAAGCTTCTTTCTTCTTGACGTGGTTGAGTGATGTCTTTGCTCGTAGGGTTGGAGAGAATGTTTGACCTGTTAGGATTGTTTTCCTGGGTGATGGGCAGGCAACTGGTTCAGCAGAATTCATCATTTGTTCCTTCTTTGGTTGATCTTGAGCAGGCGATTTCTGCAAGACATCCATGAAGAGGTTCCTCTTCAGTTGAAGCCTTCTCTGTGGGGATGGATGCAAAACTGGTCGAGGGTAATCGGATACTTCTTCAACTTTGTCCATGGTTTCTTCATCATCCCAAGTCGTGGGATGGGGAGGGTGATCTTCTTCTACAAGGCGCTTGGCTTCAGTAAAGGATATTCCAGTGTAAGTCTGTACTTGTACAATTTCTCTTTGTTTCTGGAAGACTCCACATTCAGGGCTAAACGCAGGGTGGTCCCCTCCACAATTAACACAATGTGGGGGTCTGCAGCACGGTTTATCTCGGGCATGGGCATGATCTCGATCACCACAATTGGCACAAGCTGTTGGTCTTCTACATGTACTGGCGAAATGGCCATATATTTGGCAATTGAAACAACGCTTGGGTCGGGGAAAGATAGGGCGAACTCTGCACTTTTCAAAAGCAACAGGTACTTTCTCAGGAACTTTGTCATCTTTGAATGTCAGTTGTAGTAATTCGTATCCATTTCGTTGGGACATACGTCTGAATTGTTCAATGCCTTGTTTCTGGAACCACTTCTTTAGCTGAGAGTCAGTGCATGTTTTACTCTCTTTCAAGAAGATAAGGCCTTTGCCTGGTCTTGTGAAAGGTTCTATAGAGACTTTGGTACCGTCTATTTCATTGACTGATGTCAGTTTCTGTTTTTGTTCATCAGTCTGAGGGTAAATAAGAAAGGTTCCGTTGGTTTGACGCTTTATTTTTCCTGCTACTGTGTTGTCGCAAATGTCCGCAATAACTTCATAATAAGCAATTGCTGACAGGTCGTCAAGTGATTTCTTAACACCTTTTATCACGAGGCAATGTTCATTTTTTGTCATGTGCGAGGGGCAGTCAGGGTCAATCAAGTCATCCTGGGATGTCCTTGTCCATTGAAATCTTGGTAGTCCAGTCGCTAACTTTTCGATCTCAGCCTGGTTTCCCGCTGAGGGACGCGCACCTTGGTTACCCGGTTGACGTACGATCCGGTTTGGAATCATGGAAAATGACATATTCATTGATATTCCCCTGTAAGGTAGGGGACACACCGTGCATGCGCACTGTCTCATGTTGGCCACTAAGGATAGAGGTCTTCACCTTAGTGTTACCAACCACCGCCACGCGGAGGCCCGAGACCTGCGGGGGCATTATTTGGCTAAGGCTGCAGACCAAAATGCCCTACCTTTGATAGTTTAGCTGCATTCGTTTTAGAATAATATGTCAGATATTGCAGCAAATGTGTTAATGTGTTGAATATCATTATGTTCTATATATAGGTAATACTTCTAACTTGTGTTTCTGAGTTATCTCATCATTTGTCTGTGCTCTTTGCAACCTCTCCTGTATTGAATTTCAAGATATATGACTGCAAGGCATAATATTATCAGAGAACTACTTTTTCTTCCATAAAGTTGTAAGAGCAAAATCATATTTAAACAGACTGCCTAGTATAATAAAAATGACTTACAAATAACTCCTACTTTATCAGAATGAAATACCATACACATAAATCTGGCTTCATAAATTCATTTTATATCATAACATTTAAAGAAACTTTTGACATAATGTTGAAATTTAGTTAATACAATATGATTTGTCAAGTTTAAATACTGCCAATCTGCCTACGCAGTGTCTTTCAGCTAATGGAATGCTTCAACTTAGGCAAAGATTAAAAACAAATTGATTGATAGACTCTGGGAGAAGAAAAGTAAATTTTGTTGCTTTAGAAATAACAATTTTAAAAGGCCACTCAGTGTCTACATTTAAAATTTGTTATTTTCTCTTTTTAGCTCCAGATTTCCAGATTATCATCCAGTAACTCAGCAGTCATAGTGGGATAATCTCATGTTTCTTGCTTAATACCAATTGGACTTCAATTCCCAAGGATATGCTCAGAACAAAGATTATATTCCCCGAACAAGTTCATATTGTATGTATCCTTTTAGAATTTTACAAAATGAAAAGATTTCCGTTCTTTCGTGTCAATCTCCTTTTTTTATCTTTCACTCTCCAGAATGGTCAGTTACAAATTCGATTCATCATAATTCCTTTTCCAATGCTTGCAGAATAATGCTTTATCAGTCTTTTAAAGTTTCTAATTTTTGCTCCAAAATTACATTATTTTTATAAGGTCTTGAACTGGATGAATTTTGGTTGGTAAAGGCACTCCCATCATAATTATACAATTCTCAAACGGGAACTCAAAAGTTTTTCATCATTTCCATGCACATTGCTTTTTGTAGTTGAGAAACCCTAATTACTAGTTCTGTAATATGAAGTAATAAAACACTTTCCAGGTTTGATAGATTGCATAATTTCTCAAAGCTTCAAGTAGCGGGAGGGCTGGTGCAGCATTTGGAAGCATACCAGGCAGCAAATCGCTGGGTCCAGGGTTCGAATCCAGTTCTTGTAGGGTCATCAGGCCTATGTTTGATGCAATGGACAGCTGTTTCAATCATCATTTGCCTCATTGCCATGTCTTCCTCCTGACCAAATTAGCCTACCAATTACATAGATACAGGACATAAAGCCCTAATCACCCGTCCATCCGTGACTGTTAGTTGCCAGTCATTTACAGGACTTGAAGTTCTGGCGTCCTAAGGGAAAACCTAGTAAGTCACATTTTGGAGTTACTGAGAAAATTGGCTTTTAAGTTCCAGTCCTTGCAGTAAGAGATGTACTGGGATTTGCCCGTGACATTCTGGGATAATGGGCCACTTCATGGAAATCTGAACTTAATAAATATATAGAAACATGTCACAGAAGTCCTATTTTGACATTAACTCAATTTGACCCAAAATATGACTTACTAGATCTTCCCTTTGGACACTAGAGTTATAAGAACGGCCATTCGGCCACTTTTTAAAGAAAACTTTTACTACATGTTTATAGATTTATCTTTTCTTCTACTTGTTCTTGTGGCTATGATCTTGGACAAAACTGTTACTCATACCAAAGCGTTTTGTGACCTGGAAACCGGTGTTGTGTGCATGTTCTGCCAAGGATGCTCCCCATTGCATGAACAGATCTTTCTTTCGGGAGGAATAATGCAACTGAATGCTTGAAACCTTATGAGAATCTGGTTGTAGTTTATTCTATTTGCAAGAGGTGTTGGAATCTGATCTGTCATGCTCTTGTTCCAGGAGCAGAGCGTCATGCAAATTAATGGTTAATGCAGAAATTGCCTAATTATATTAAGTTGGCACCTGACTTTTTCTCACATCCGGCAGACAAGGTTGACGTCCAGCCTAATCCCCTTTCTGCCCGTAGGCTGTGAAGGTCGTTCAATATTCATTTTTCTTTTTCTTATCACACAATCCATCTTTTATTAGAGAACATTTGAATCTTTCTGTGTTGCTGCAAAGCCAAGAACTATATACACTCAACATGTCTAAAGTATGCAGGTTATTTTAAATATTCTAGACACAAATAAATGCTAATAAGGGTGCATCAGTAGGCTGCTGGTCTAGTGCATCAGCTGCGCCGTTACTTTAAAAAAATTCAGAACTTGATGTGTATGTGATATGTTTGGAGGTTGCATACTAAAAGCATGCACAAAAAATTTCAACTCAAAATTCCTATGCATGGAGATAGCCACCTCCAGGCCAATGTTTAATCAAAATCAGAGTATCTTTAGGCTAAGAAATACCCCAAAACCTTAATATCTCAGGAACCACTAGGCCTCGAGACCTGATTTTGGACTCAGCATGTGCGGAATGACCATATTTATTCACTAGGTAAAATTGAAACTTCGGCCCTATCGCTCTTTAATTTTAATTACAAAAAAAACTAAATCACATGGAAACTTGACAGATGATGGTCAATAATTATAATATGGACACACCAATGTCTGTATCATCCCACTGACATAATTTTTCCCTCAAATCAGGAAGGATACATCATGATGTGTTTATTACCAAAGGAACCAATGAAGCAATGACGACAGAAAGAAGTTTTGGAAATAAGGCGAGCAGAATACACTTCAGTCACTTGTAACTTAATCCAGACTGAAACAAATACACAACTTGTCTCGGAATGATGGATGATGGCACAATGAGAAATATTATGCAACTTCTCAACAGAAAGTTCTGTACATTTACACGGGATTACTAAAATGGTTCAAGTGAGACAAATGCTGGGATAAGAGACACCAAGTGATGAATTGCCTTTGGATTATTCAGAGTGTCAACCTACTTTAGCAGGATGGCCAACTATACTATGCTAAGTGTCAACTGCAGAAAATCAAATTGAGACAAACTCCCTAAAGCCAATTTTCTTATAAAAAGTTTCATTTGTAAAGCAGGAAACACGTCTGTATAGAAAAGATAGTTTCAGGATTTAAAAAAACCTATATTGAAAAGGTGATGCAATATTTTTGGAAATTGATCATCAGTTAGTGTAATTGCAGCTGTTTGTGTCTGTCCATTCTCTGTACATGTCATTTATCCTAACTAATCACCTGTAAATGATTCAAATGCATGACATCTCATGACAAATGTATCCTGATCGTAATGCATATTTGGTAAACAGCCAAATTTGGCATCATAAGATTTATATCTCTTGCAAAACGTTATCATAATATCAGACAATTACATATGTACTTTTTCAACCTCAAGGTTACCAGAATGAAACATTAACAGAAATGTGACATCATATTGAATTTTAGGTTATACAATATAGTCTGCAATGTTTAAATGCGACCACCCCCACCTACACAAAGTTTTCAGCAAATATATGGAAGGTTTCAACTTCGTCACAGCTTTGGAACAAATTGAGTGATAGACTCAAGAGTGAAAAAGTAATTGTTGCTTGGGAGAGAACATTTAAGGCCATTAAGTGTAAACATTTAAAAATCAATATTCTCTCCTTTCCATCCTATTTGAGAAATAATTTTCATGTCAGAACAGTAAGCTCAGAATTTACAGATTATCATATCCAGCAATTAGGCAGTCATGGTAGGTTAATCCAAAGTTGTTTGATACATTCCATATCAATTAATTGGTCCTCCGTATTGTTAAATTCCCAATGATTTGCTCAGGACCTGCCATTTACAAAAAATATTACTCTCGGAACACAAATGAAAAATGAAATGAATTTAAAAATGTATTCATTTCCCTCCATTAAGGTGACAGATAGACAGTGAGACAGACAGGTTTATTCAAAACATCTTTGGAAAAGCCCACATTATTAGGACATGCATTATGGTTCTCGACCAGGCAGAAACCCAGAAAGGCATCACCACAGTTTAAGTAAGATGGATGACAGGATAAGAGACACAAAGTAATGAATGACCTTCAGTGAGTACATGGATTAGACCAGATGTTGGCCTTGTCTGCCGGATGTGAGGAAAAGTCAGGTGCCAACTTAGTATAATTAGGTGACTTTTGCATTACACCTTGGTCCCAGGGCATTGACCCCTGCTAAAGTACTATGAACTTGGCCAATGCAAACGACTTAAAGAATCTCACTGGAGTAATATTCAGAATTTTCAGTCTTTGCCATGATATTTTGTGAAATACATACAAACAGAACATCTGGACAGAGTCACACTGCTAACCATTATGTTGCTAGTCTTACAAAAATTCAGACCGTTTGATTAAAACATCAACTGCTCTGAAATCAGTTTTTACAATTTTGTGAAATCTGGTTACCCGAGTTGATCTTGTAGTTTGATCTTGGTTTAAAGCTTGGTGTCACGGTGATGATGTACAAATAGTTTTGGGAATTTGGTGACATAATAGGCCTATCCATTGCTACTTAGTGTTTAATGTATCGTTTCAGAGTCAACATTAGTGAATGCATCATCTTCTTCCATGACTTTTACCAAAGGAACCAGTTAGATGGAACATTGATTGTTTCAATCTTCGGTTGCAGCACACAGACAGAAACAAATACACAAGTTGTCTCAGAATGTTGGATGATCGCACAATGAGAAATATTACGTAGTTTTCTACAAAAAGTTCTGTACAATTGTAAGTTACTGTCAAATGGCTGAACTGAGATGGATGCTTGGATAAGAGACACCAAGTAATGAATTGCCTCAGCCTAAGTTAGGCTATTCAGGGTGTCAAACTTCTTTTGGTGAGTGAGCAGCTTTATGCTAAGTGTCAACTAAATCAAATTCAGACAAACTTTCAAAAGTTTTGTCAAGGACAGTGTCTCCTAGAAAACAAGAGGGGAGACTAATGAATCACTTGTCAGAAGAGGATCTGAGGAAGTTTTACCCACTTCACAATTAGTTATTTACAGCTGAAGTCAAAAGGACTGATTTGCCTTCGAAGTGATGTTTGCAAAATGGGTGCTGCTATTGGTTCAGAGACCTTGCATGTGTATAGCTATAGGCTTAAGCATGACATAGGTATTTCACGAGCCAAAAAGTCCCTCAAGCTGTAATATACCGATCAAACACCTAGAAAATATGACATGTTCAAGCTCCTCAGCCAATGCAGTTTTACTTGAATCAGTGTACAGCTCTTCTTAAAAAAGATCCTATAAATTGTGTCTCTATAACTATCCTTGGAACTTTCAGTGTACAACTCTTCATCAAATTGGCTGGCCATTCATAGATCTGAAAATCTACAATATCCATCCCCTACATTAAAAAAAAGAGTCCTGATGAAATGTGCATTCTAGCGTTCTCATTAAATAAAAACAAAAGTATGGGACAGATGGTGAATATTCCTTACTCCAATTGCCATCGGTGGTAAGAATTTGTTTTACCATGTGGCATAATATGCATTATATACACGCAAATTCACTGGCAATTCTTCAAATAAACATTTCCACCTTTATTTGGATCCTCAGTGAATCTACAATAATTGTGAAATTATATTTTAGAGCCAAGTTATGTCATAATGTTATGGAAGAAACTGCAGAAAGTCTTTTAGTGTGACAATTCTAATGATGCTCCATTTGTAGATGATATAAAACTTGTGTCTCAATTAAATGTCATATCGAATTGCATGTTTACAACATTAATTTAATTTCTTTCTAATCGCCCGTTTTGTATGGGAATATATGTGACGAGTACTTTCCTTTCCACAAGTTGCTGGGAGGGCTAGCTCAGTTTGTAGCACACTGGGCTGCCAATCGCTGAGTCTAGGGTCCGATTCCTCTCTGGCTGGTTAACTGGGTTTAGTCATAAAATGTGTTGGACTGCGGTTTCAATCATGCTTTGCCTGATAATTCATTTTTGCAGTTGTCTGCCGTTGGACAAAGCAGACAACTGATTTGAGTGATAAAAGCATGTATTGTGAACAACACTGCATGCATGTAGGGTAAATTTGAACCAGCAGCGTAGCTTATCTATTAACTGAAGAATATGATTAATTGGATGTTAACCTTTGAAAATCGGCACATTTGATATGTCAAATTATCTCAACTGAAGACAGGAAACAAAACTACAAAAGAAAAAGTATTGAAACTAAGGCACAGATCTTTCTGTTAAATTGTAACTATTTTTCAATTTCACATGCAAGTTCCTCATTGTGAAATTGTAATTTGTGATTGATGTCCCAGAACTATCAATTTACTGAATATGATGATTTTAATAAATTATTGATTTACTGATTTCAAGTTTCAGGCAGTGCGCGCAAAAACCGTCGGACAATCGGCTTTTGCCGACATTTTTCATGAATGTCCGACCATTCTCTGGTCCCAGGTCAGACAAAAAAGCTGACAGCTTGCTGCAGACACAATTTGATAATTAGCAAGCCCTTCAATAACAGTCTAGATGGCAATTTGCAGTTGTTTGAAGAGAGTAAATCTACAGCTTATTGGATTGCAATTATGTCAAGTTTTGAGCTTTCTTTGACACCCAATTGAGTTAATTTCAATTGTGGAGCAGAAGCAGAACCAACATGACACTAATTGATAATCACCAAGACATATCACAGCTATTTCCAATCAACACATGCACTATAAATCTCTGTTCCTAGTAAAAGTTAAATATTCACATTTCTTGATCACTTTACAACATGGTTATCAATCCAGATTGTTACAATTCAAAACACAGAACTGCCTTAAAGTTTGTAAAACAGAAAGAGCACTAGTCTGGTGCCCTGCTCAGTGGCGATTTGGGCCGGAAACCAGACTAAAAGAGCACTCAAGAATCTGAGGATTTGCTCAGCCAAGGGATAAAAGTTGGTGTTAGTAGGGACTTTAATTGCATCAACTGATAGCAAACTAGCCTATGTATGACAACTGGACAAGTTTTGATTTTTTGGTAAAAGAGAACATTTAAGCCGTACAGATGTGCCGTAAAAATGGAAATATCGAAGGTCGAAGGAAGATCGATTTTTGTCTGACTGAAATGAAAATTGTCTGACCAGAACTCCCTATCTGTCAGACAAAATGTCTGACCAAAGCCACTTTGCTTTTGCGTGCACTGGTTTCAGGTGTTTTAATGTTTTGACACTCACAAATTTTAAGAAGTGGCTCAAGTTAAGAATCCAACAGGTAGTGACCTCCCCAAACTGAATAAGTGGCAGGATTGGTTGAAAAGGAGTGAACAAGTGTGAATAAGCCAATCCTGTGGCTTATTCAGTCCAGGGAGGTCACTAATAGTTGGATACTTAACTTGAGCCGATTTATGATGTCACTGAATGCGTGATTTATTGCGCTGCCCTGGGGGTGCCCCCCCTTGGGCAAGTCCTTGGTTTCGTAAGCAAGCTTTTTTGCACACACTGAAATGTTAACATTCTTGCCCCAAATTTCTGTAAAAGCTACTGGGCACCTGCCACTACTTTCAGAGCCCTTCTTCACTGTATGTTACGTTACTGTCATAAAGTTTGTCCCCGAATCTTTAAACTAACATTTAGTGCCTTTATTGTGACATTTTGAAAGTATTTCTTGCCCAGTTCTACACACACACTCCCCCAGTGTGGCTATGGCTGCATTAGCCTGTTCTCCTGGCCTGTATGCATTCACATAGCAGGGCACAGGACTATGGCTGCATCACAGTCATCATTGAGGGGGGCACTCGCTTTCAATTCAGTGAGATTTGTTTTACAGCTTTTTGGGTTTCTATGACATAGTGGGGCTCTACTGGACTAATAAAATGAATTGAACTCACTTAATTCAGACAAACATGCAATTGTGTTGATTGGTATTGTTTCATATTACCCCAATGTTGTGAATTTACCAGTTTGTCTTATTTTAATGCAAGTTGAATTCTACATAGAATTGGCAGATCTAATCTTTAATTTTCAAATATAAGTACAATGATTTTTTTTACTTGATTTGTGCAGTTGGTCTTTGTCAGTGCTTCCTTGTACTAAATTAATCTCAACAGGAAGTTTATTGAAAGTGATGCAATCATATTACAAATCTAATGGACAACATTTCATGTGACATGTTATTTACTATTAGCTGACAATGATAAGAAAGCCTTAAGAAAAACATACCTTAATTCCTGTTCACATATCAAGTATTCCCTTAGAAGTGAAAAAAGCAGGTCAGCATATACTTTATACTTCAAGAATGTCCATTTATCACATGGAACTAGGTGTGAGAAACATAAAACACCTTGTAGCAGTCCTGTTTCATGTTAACTGTAAAAGTTAGCTGTTATCAACAACTTGTTTATACTAAATTTGCATCCTAGTGCCAGCTAGATCCTGTGTTTACAAATTCGGTAGAAAGAATGCAGGAAGGAAGGAAGAAAAGAAGGAATGAAGGAAGGAATGAACAAAGGAATGAAAAAAGGCATGAAGAGAGGAATGTAGGGCATAATCATGAAATAAGCCCCGCACCTCTGATGGAATGAGTGGCAGCCTATGCTTTTCAATGGCCTCGCTCATTCCGTTATCGGAGGGCGGGGGCTATTTCATGATTATGCCGAATGTAGTGGGGGAAGGAAGGGAAGGCCTCGAGATAGATAGACAGATAGATAGCCAGCTAAACACATAGATAGATAGATAGATAGATAGATAGATAGATAGATAGATAGATAGATAGATAGATAGATAGATGCAAGAGCAGTGTTGCCAATCGTAAATAAGAGAGCAATAACAAACTGGTAAATTACTCCTGGGCAGAAAGACAGGAGAGTAAAATCAAAGACAGGTGGATAGTTTGGGTCAGTGGGATGGCCAGGAAATGTGTATTTAGCCAAGACAGCAGTGATCCTGTGAGCCAAGATTTGACTGAAATATTACACTGAGGGATATACACTAACTACGAATACTTACAAGTGTGATTCACCCTTAGGACTCAGTCCGGGCAGCGCATCAATCACCGGTTTCCGGTTATGACATTTCTAGTTATGTTTGTGTTAGTAACAGTTTATGAATAGGTCATACATTTATATCACCATATGGTTCAGTTAACAGACTATTATTTGTTAAATTTTTGTAAGGTATGCACTTGAAAAGAAGATTACTGGACTGACGAGTTACTGTCAATCATTTGGGAAAGCCAGTTTGGAGACTAAAAATAAATAAAAGATCATTTCTGATGGTTGGCTGTTGCAGAAGGCCTTCTTGGAATACAGTTGAGTAGTTTTCACTCTTGGGCACAGGATTTTCAATCATTTGATTTGCCAGCCCTGATCTGTGGCCTGAGTGATGCTGCCTCCTGAAACAGTACAAGGAAAGGAGAAGCTTGGTTGATTCCCTTCAATCAACATTCATGCTTCTCATGCACCCCATTAGTGCAACATTATACCATGGTAGTTCAGGGACTTGCCAATCTTGGTGTGTCTGTAGTGCTAAAGAGCACCTATAGCTGGGAGTTTTGTGAACAATAGTAACATAACTGTACTATTTGACGCGTCAGACTATTTCTGTTACAGTATAAAGTACGGTTTTATTTTTCAGTTTTTTGCTTCAATTACAACCGAATAAAATACGCATGAGGTATGACTCAGAGTTGTGAAGGAGAAACGTTTCTGTTGTCTCTGTCACTGTCCCTTTTGTTATGCCTTGGGCCCTTGGTCAATGAGATATGTGCTTCCAGGCTTACTAGAAATAGCACACTGGTTCCTTGCCAGACCATCAGTCAAGGCTTGTGAGAGGAGAGCCCGGCTTCAGATGTGAATAATAGTATCATTTGGCAAAGGAAGTGGACCAATAAAGAGGAGTAATGTCATTGTGTGTGTAGAAACAAGGATACTGCACATAACAGAAGAATTAATCACAAAGGAAATCTCATAACACCATAGCTTCTGAAGGTAGCAGATATACAGAATTCAAAGAAAAAGGTTCTTAATTGTTTCATACAAGTGAAAACAAAACACTTTCCCTCAAAATATATTTGCCTAATGATGCATCATGATCATAATTTATGGGTATGTGCACTACATTCTGCTTCATTTTTTTTTTCTGCATATTTGGTGTTATAAAATCGAGTTAGTAAGTAAGTAAAACTTCATTTCATGTTGGATTTTAAAGACAAGAAACACAAGCACATCAAATTGCATCAAATTGCATGGTTTCAGTTGTGAAAACCTGATAAACTTGTTTATATCAACCTACACCTTGCCACAAATGAAATGTCTCCGATGACAGAACTGGATACTTTTTTGAAATAGTTCGATATGGAAGGTCCTTGCCAGGCAAACGATAAAGGATGATCCATCTAAATTTTTGATTTGGTACACTTGTATAACGTAGCACATCCCACACAGGTGTGTCACAGGTGGACAAAATGAATATCCCTGATCAATGCATCACTTGGGTGTCTCTTTTCCTCCAACCATTCCTCTCACTTCAACCCTTATGGCCAGATACATGTATAATAGTTAGTTAGATAAATAGATAGATAGATATGGCAAGTGCAAAAGTCAAAAGTATCATCCAGCAACTCAGCGGTCATGGTAGGATAATACCAAGATGCTTGATATGTTCCATTTCAGTTTATAGGTTTTCCCTATTTTTCAATTCCCAATGAGATGCTCAGAACCTGCTTAACAGAAATGGTACTCTCAGAACAAACATGAAAAATGAAATGAATTAAAATCTATTTATTCCCTTCATTAAGGTGATAGTTAGACAGAGAGACAGACAGCTTTATTCAAAACATCTTTGGAAAAGCCCACATTATTCGGAGATGCATATGGTTCTCGACTAAGCAGAAACCCAGAGGGCATCAAAGCAGTTTAAGTAAGATGGATGGCAGGATAAGAGACTCAAAGTAATGAATGACCTTCAGCGAGTACGAGGATTAGACCAGATGTTGGCCTTGTCAGCC
Source organism: Platynereis dumerilii (assembly GCA_026936325.1). Taxonomy (NCBI): domain Eukaryota; kingdom Metazoa; phylum Annelida; class Polychaeta; order Phyllodocida; family Nereididae; genus Platynereis; species Platynereis dumerilii. Next base: position 56,763,970 of record JAPTHN010000003.1, read on the forward strand.
GGATGTGAGGAAAAGTCAGGTGCCAACTTAGTATAATCAGTTGACTTTTGGATTACACCTTGGTTCCAGAGCATTGACCTCAGCTAAAGTACCATGAAATGGTGTCAACTTGGCCAATACAAACGACTTTAAGAATCTAACTGGAGCAATATTCAACATTTTCAGTGTTGCATCTTCTATTTTGTGTATGATAACTTCAATTAACACTGTTGGCCTTTTGGTGAAGTAGGCCTACATTCATGCACTGACAGAAGAGAATGAGCAGAATGAGCCACACGGCTAACCATTATGTTACCAACCTTATATCAATTCAGACTTTTTCATTAAAATTAAAGTATTTACTGCTCTGACATCAGTTTTTACAATTTTGTGAAATCCAGTTACTCTAGTTGATCTCTAGTATCATTGTTTGAAGCCTAGTTTTTAACCTAACATTTTTCTCCATTAGCTCCATTATAAAATATTTTGAGAGGAACTGCTTTAAAAACTTTTGAAGAAAATTTTGGAAATTTGGTGGCAGCATTTTGGCTGCTATACTTATTGTTTGGTGCATAGTTTCAGAGCCAACATTTGTGAATATCTCATCTTTTTCTATCACTTTTACCAAAAGAAGCAGTTATTGATAAAAAAGATGGCAAGATAAGTCTGGAAGTATGATTGAATATTGATTAATTCAATCATCTGTTGCCATATCCCAACCGAAACAAATACACAATTTATCTATGAATGGCGGATGATTGCGAAATGCATGAGAAATAAAATGCAACTTCTCAAAGGAAAGTTTCCTATTATTTGTAATAGTACATGACTGCGAAAATGGCTGAAGTGAAATAGATGCAAGAATAAGAGACACCAAGTGAAGAATTGCCTCAGCTTATTTAGATATTCAGTGTGTCAAACTTGTTTGTTGAGAGAGCAGCTTTACGCTAAGTGTCAACTAAATCAGACTGAGACAGACTTCCAAAAGTTTTGTCAAATGCAGTGTCAGAAAACAGGAGGGAAGACTAATGCATCACCCTCAAAAGTTTTACCCGCTTAACAATTGGCTCAATGCATAAAGCATGTGCCGACATCAGTGTCGCAAGTGGTAATACAAGAAAAGACCAATTGAAAAGTCCCTCAAGCTGTCATAAACCAATGAAACACCAAGAAAATATGACATATTCAAGCTCCTCATCCAATGCTGTTTTACTTTAATCAGTCCTTTTGACTTCAGCTGTAAAAAATTTTGTATAAGTTATGTCTGCATAACTATCCTTGGAATTGTCAGTGTACAGCTCTACATCTGATTGGCTGGTCATTTATAGATCCGAAAATGAACAATATCAATCCCCTACTTTCAAGTAAAATAGAGTCCAGATGAGGCGCTCATCCTAGCGTTCTCTTCAAATAAAAGCAAATGTTGGACAGCTGTAAAAATTCCTGACTCCAATTTCAAACTGTGGTAAGAATTTGATTTACTGTGTGGCATAGTATAAATAATATAGGCCTATACACAAATTCACTGGTACTTATTCAAATGAACATTTAATTTCACCTAAATTTTGATTCTGTGTGAATTTACAATAACTGTTAAATCTTACAAGGATGCTAATTAACTTGTTTCATTGAAATACAATTTGTAAATGTATCAAATCTAAGAGAGACAGCAATTTTGCTTTGATGAGGTTTTTAGCATTTTTTATGTTACTTAAGATGACGGCTTGCAGTGTCAGTTACATTGACAAGAATGACGTCTAAACTAACCTTCTAAACATGCCCTTCCCTCAATATTTCACAGTATATTTACAGCCAAACTGTGTCGTAATGTTATGGAAGGAACTGCAGCAAACCTTTTTAATGTGACAAGTCTAATGATGCTCCATTTGTAGATGATACGTGTAACCTGCGTCTCATAGAAATGTCACATCAAATTTCATACAATAGTAAATTAAGTTTCTATATATAAGTGTATGTCAAGTACCTTCCTTTCCACAAGTAGCTGGGGTGAGGGCTAGCTCAGTTGGTAGCACACTGGGCTGCCAATCGCTGGGTCTAGGGTCCAATTCCTGCTCTGGCTGGTTAACTGGGTTTAATATGTTGGACTGTGGTTTCAATCATTAGCCCACCAAGTGCATTTTTATAATTAGGACGTGGGCTAATACAGAGTCGTCCATCCATCCACGGAGTTTGCTATGTACCGGCAGCTTGAATTACATTTGGTTTTTTTTTTTTTGTAGTTGTCCCCGTTATGGACAAAGCAGACAACTGTTTTTTGTGACAAAAGCATGCATTACGATCAAAACTGCATGCGTAGGGTAAACTTGCTACAGCAGCACAACTTATTTATTATAGAATATGAATAATTGGATGTTTACCTTCGAAAGTTGGCACATTTGATTTGTCAAATTATCTCAACTGAAGACAGGAAACAAAACTACACAAGAAAAGGTATTGAAATTAAGGCACAGATCTGTCTGTTGATGTTTAAGTATTTCTTAATTTTACATGCAAGTTCCATATTGTGATATTGTAATTAGTAATTGATGTCCCAGAACTTTCAATTTACTGAAAATGGCGATTTTAATAAATGATTGATTCACTGATTTCAAGTTTCACGTGTTTTATTGTTTTGACGTTCAAACATTTAAAGAGGCAATTGTAACCCACTTATAACTCTCTGCGAAACAGTGTCTCAAAATATCCTGAACAATGACATACAACTTGGCTTTACAATGTCACTGAATTCATGATTTATTAATTTTGTGTTAGTAACAGTTTATGAATAAGTCATACATATTGCAATTCGACTAGGTTAACAAACTAATATGTAAATGGCACTGCCATGAAGTTCGCACAGCGTTGTCATAGAACGACTATATTATCTTCAACTTCCATGCAGAAGGCCAATTTATCTTTTTAATGGACTGGGCAAAAGGGCACCTGGGCAGATAGATAAGATTAGATAAGATCAGATCTATAGATAAGATTAGAAAAATAGATAGATAGATAGATAGATAGATAGATAGATAGATAGATAGATAGATAGATAGATAGATAGATAGATCGTATAGATAGATAGATAATTAGATTAATAGACAGATTGCACTGACAGCTGTGTCATTCAAATCTATGTTAAAATTGGATCTATTAAAAATTGTTGATGTTACATAACTGATATCAATAAAAGCATAGCTATTCAGAGGTGACTGTTTACTATTAGAATGTTACATAATTTGTTGATAGTTAAAGAAGATTATGTAACCTTATGTGTTGTTATGATTTCTTACTTGGTGAACCATTTAAGTCATTAACTTTTAATTTTCAGTCACTTCTTACAATCAGGGGGTTTGGAAATAATTATTTCCAATGTTGACAAACATGTTGATTTAAATCCCTGAAATATGTCATTGGAGGTTGTTATAGGACAAGACAGAGATTTTAAAGCTATTTTGGAAGATATTGATGGTATTTTAATTATTTACCAAACTAAGCTCTGATTAAACTATCAGCTCCACTTTTATGGCAACTACAGGCACTTCCTGTTCAGGCAGTCACTGCAGACAGGAGCACCAAACAGAATGAGCTGTCCTTGTGCTTAGTGAGCTTCGCTCCTGACTGCCTTCGGCAGCCACGAGCTGCGCTCATATTATTTGTTTAACTTTTTGTGAAGTTTGCACTTCAAACAAAAACTTTTGGACTAAAGGGTTAGGCTACTGTCAATCACTTACCAAAGCCAGTTTGGAGATTAAAAATAAATTAAAGATTATTTCTAGAATTCTGATGGCTGGCTGTTTCAGAAGGCCTTCTTTAAATACAGTTGAACAGTTTTCGCTATTGGGCACAGGAACTCCAATCACTTGATTTGACCTGATCTGTGGCCTGCATGATGCTGGCCTCTTGAAACCGTAAAAGGAAAGTGGGAAAGCTTGGTTGATTCCCTTTAATCCAAAACCCCGCACCCCATTTGTCCAACTTAACACTACGGTAGTTCAGGGCCAATCTTGATGTGTCAGTAACACACAGGCGTATGGCGAGTGCAATTTGGGGGGGATGAGCAACATTTTCCCGAATTTCAAATTCTAGATTGGACACCTTCTCAAATTAAATTGCCTGGAATTGTCAATTTTCAAGAGTGTTTATTTAATAATCTGCCCTAATTTTTTAGTTTTTTCCCCGAATCTTATTGTTTCCCTAACTTTTTTAGGGGCGACCGACCCCCTGCCCCCCTCCACTGAAGTGTAGTGCTAAGTGCACCAATGGCTGCTGACCAAAGCAGGTGTGTTGCAAACAATAAGCTGTGCTATTGGACTAGACAGACTACTTCTGTTATAATATAATTTATTTTTTCACTTTCTTGCTTCTGTTACAACCAAATAAAAGAAGCATGAGTTATGACTCATAGTTGTGAAGGAGAAATGTTTCTGTTGTCTCTGTCACTGTCCCTTTTGATATGCCTTGGGCCCTTGGTCACTGAAATATGAGCTTCCAGGCTTACCAGAAATAGCTCACTGGTTCCTTGCCAGATCATCAGTCAAGACTTGTGAGAGGATGCCCGGCTTCAGATGAGAATAGTAGTATCATTTGGCAAAGGAAGTGGACCAATAAAGAGGAGTAATGTCATTGTGTGTACAGAAACAAGGATACTGCACATAACAGAAGTATTAATCACAAAGGAAATCTCATGACGTCATAGCTTCTGAGGGTAGTAAATACACGGAATTCAGAACAAAGGTTCTGCATTGTATCATACAGGTGAAAAACAATACACCTTCTCTCGAACTAAGCAGACACCCAGAAAGGCATCAGTTTAAGTAAGATGGATAGTTATAGAGGAATTACCATTGCCTCAATACTCCTTAAACTCATTGAATGCATGTGGATCTCAACAGGTAATGGCGACTCCATCGAAGCTCGGATCAGCAACTTACAATTTGGCTTTACGTCCGACAGATCTCCATCTATGGCCTCTCTCGTCATCACTGAATCAATTTCAGAAGCTCGAACTTCCAAGAAACCTCTCTACATAATATCGCTGGATGCAAAGAAGGCATTCAACATGGTCGACCACTTCCTGCTTCGGAGTAAACTATATAACACCAACTTACCCAGCAAAATGTGGAAATTGATAGACGACCTTTATGTCAACTCAACAGAACAAGTCAGATGGAAAGGATCGGACTCGAGAAGCTATACCCTTCAAAGAGGGGTAAAACAGGGCAGCATGGTCTCCCCTCTTCTCTACAAATTATATATAAACAACCTGTTGACAGAATTGGAGAGATCGGGCTTAGGCTCCACTATCGGGACACAATATACAGGCTCCCCGGCGTGTGCAGACGATATCACCCTCATCACTGGGAAAGTTGAGCAAGTGCAACCCCTTCTGGATGCCGCCATGTCCTATGCCAATAGCCATCGCTATCAACTACATCCACAGAAGTCTACCATCGTTACCATGGTGAAACCGAAAGCAGATACAACATCAGAAGCTGAAAGATCCTGGCGTCTAAGCTCAGAAACGGTGACACAAGCAGAAGAATTTACTCATCTGGGACTCACCTGGAAAGCGAACAAAGCCTCGTCAAATATACAGGAAAATGTCAAAAAAGCCAGAAGAGCAGCATATTCACTCCTCAGAGTGGGACTCCATGGCCTTAATGGTTTGGATCCGGCAGCCGCCTTCAAGATAATACAAACATATGTCACACCGCGTCTAATCCACGGACTAGACGCAATTGTTCCATCTGCACATGATATGAAGATCATAGACATGTTTTACAAGAAAATACTTCGCCAGATACAAACACTCCCAGACAATGTTGCAACAGAGGCAATTTACTTACTGCTGGAGGCGAGCCCTATTGAATACCAAGTTCACTATAAAGCTCTTTCCCTGTTCGGAAGTATCTCCCGCCTTCCAAGGACTCACAGTCTTTTCAGTTAGCCAATAGGCAACTGGCAACTCAGTGGCGAAATAAGAACAGTTGGTTCTGCTACATACTGAAGCTTGGAGTGTCTTATGACATCGATATATTTTCAGCAATCAGAATGCCTGGGACCAAAGTGGAATGGAAAGCTAAAATCAAGAAAGCAATATATGAAACCGCGAAGATAAAGCTTATACACAGTGCCTCAATAAAGTCCACATTGAAATGGTGGATCTGGCCATCGTCTATCTCCTCCAACATACAATTCCTATGGAGGTGTTGTGAGGGAAAACAAAATAAAATTGAGGCAGCATCAGTTAGAGCAAGAATGCTGTGCGGAAGATTCAGGACCAGAGAAGAAGAATGCCGACTCAAAATAGGCCTCGACACAAACAAAAATTGTCCACTGTGTAATGTAGAAACCGAAGACATCTGCCACCTGATTGCTAGATGCAGCAAAACGGAGGACATCAGGAACCAGAAAATTGGTCAACTGAAAGAAATATACGAAGAGGATGGAAAACTACCTCCAATCACAGACAGTGAAATATGCTCGGCCGTGCTCAATGGATGGAAATACGCCAGAACCAGTAGCTCGGATCAGCAATGTGATAGAGCAATGACTTACAGTAGTAAAAATAGTTTTAGTAGTAGCTGTAGAACTGTAGATGTAACAAATTCAGTGGAGTTATCAACTCAAAGATCTATCTTCAGAGCCAACAGTTTATGTAGCTGTATATGCTATTTATTGGCTTCCAGAAGGGATCATATTATTTCGACACTCTAAACGAGGTTCGCCTACACTGCAGGCGGGAAGTAACAAGAAGAAGAAGAAGAAGAGGATAAGCGACACAAAGTAATGAATGACTTTCAGCAAGTAGGGATTAGACCAAATGTTGGCCTTGTCGGCTGGATGTAAGGAAAAGTCAGGTGCCAACTTAGTATAATTAGGCAACTTTTGCATTATGCCTTGGACACAGGGCATTGACCTAAGCTAAAGTACATGATGTCAACTTGGCCAATACAAACGACGTTATAACAAGAGCTATTTTCAGCATTTTCAGTGTTGTGTCTTCTACTTCAGGAATGATAACTGCAATTAATAATGTTGGCCTTTTTGTTGTGACATTTTGTGAATAACAGACTTAAACAGAAAGATGCAATTGAACAGACAGAAACACATTGCTAAGCATTGTGTTGCTAGCCTTACAAAAATTCAGACTGTTTGATTAAAAAATCAACTGCTCAGAAATCAGTTTTTACAATTTTGTGAAATCTGGTTACCTGAGTTGATCTTGTAGTCTAATCATGCTTTGAAGCTTAGTGTCACAGTCTACCCTTGTGAATCTAAAATCTTTCTTCATTGGCTCCATTGAGTCCATTATTAAATTTTAAGGAACTATTTAAATCAGGAAGACTACAATTAGTTTTAGGAAGCTCGTGATATAATATCCATTGCTACTTAGTGTTCACTGTTCAGTGTATAGTTTCAGAGCCAACATTTGTGAATGCTGAATGCATCATCTTCTTCCATGACTTTTACCAAAGGAACCAGTTGGGAGATGGAATATTGATTGGTTCAATCTTTGGTTGCAGCATACAGACTAAAACAAGTACACAAGTTGTCTCAGAATGATGGATGATCGCACAATGAGAAATATTATGCAGTTTTCAACAAAAAGTTCTGTACAATTGCACGCGTCAGTGCAAAATTGCTGAAATGAAATAGATGCTGAGATAAGAGAAACCAAGTAATAAATAGCCTCAGCCTAAGTTAGGATATTCAGTGTGTCAAACTTGTTAGGTGAGTGAGCAGCTTTCACCCAGAGAATCTTGCTGAAGTGGCAGCTTTGTGCTAAGTGTCAACTAAATCAAACTGAGACGGATTTCCAAAAGTTTTGTCAAGGGCAGTGTTGGTCAGAAAACAAGAGGGAAGACTAATGCATCACACTCCGAAAAGGCGTTTTGAAGAAGTTTTACCAGCTTAACCATTAGTTATTTTAAAGAGGTCCTATGAGTTGTCTGTATAACTATCTTTGTTACTGTCAGTGCACGGCTCTTCATCTGATCAGCTAGTAATTCATAGATCTGAAAATGAACAATATCCATCCCCGACATTCAAGCAAAATAGAGTCAGTGGCTCATCTACCGTGGGCATACCTAGGGCTGCCCTCAGGGCCCCCATCCCTCAGGGGCCCCCTACCCATGAATATAGCATGAAAATACAATATCTCAATGTTCGGATAGTTCCCAATGCGGGTCCCAACCATGCCGACCCTAATGGGGCACACAAGCCCCAGTTGAGCCCCTCAATATAGTCCAGATGAGATGCTCATCCTAGCGTTCTCTTTAAGTAAAAGCAGATATTGGACAGATGTGAAAATTCCTTACTCCAATTTCAATCTGTGGTAAGAATTTGTATTACCATGTGGAATAATATACATTATATACACACAAATTCACCGGCAGTTCTTCAAATAAACATTTTCACCTTAATTTGGATTCTGTGTGAATCTACAACAATTATGAAATCTTACAAGGATGCTAATTAACTTGTTTCATTGACTTACACTTTGTGAATGTACCAAATCTCAGAATGACAGCAATTTTGCTTTGATGAGGTTTTTAGCACTTTTATGTTACTTACAGCAGTTTTCGAGCAGGCTTGGTCAGTTCACTGAAAATATCACTAAGATTGGAAGTGTGCTAATTGCCCACCCCGACATCTGGGTAGACCCATAAACTTCTCTGCTGAACTTAAAGGTTTACCATTTGCTATTTAAAAACAAAGAAATCCCTCCAAGGTCAACCAGTTGCAGTATCTTGACTGATATTTTAATGTGATTTTAATAGTTGATCAATTGCTTGATAGCTTTAGTCTAGGCTATCGAAGTTTATGATCTGTAGGGTCTTCTCAGTGAACTGACCAAGCCTGCTCGAAAGCTGCTGTAAGATGACGGCTTGCAATGTCAGTTACATTGACAAGAATGACATCTAAACTGACCTTCTAAACTTGCCCTTCCTTTAATATTTCACAGTATATTTAGAGCCAAATTATGTCATAATGTTAAGGAAGAAACTGCAGCAAGTCTTCTTAATGTGAAAATTCTAATGATGCTCTGGATTTGTAGATGATATATATCTTGTGTCTCAAAGAAATGTCATATCGAATTGCATGTGACATTAAATTCAATTTCTTTCTTATTTACCCGTTTTGCACGTGAATATATATTGTGACGAGTACTTTCATTTCCACAAGTTGCTGGGGGAGGGCAAGCTCAGTTGTAGTCTAGGGTCCGATTCCTGGTCCGATTCCTGGTCTGGCTGGTGAATTAGTAAGTTAACTGGGTCTAATATGTTGGACTGTGGTTTCAATCATGCTTTGCCTGATTGCTATGTTCTAATGTTGTTCTAATTAGCCCAACAAGTGCACATTTATTATTACGACAAAGGCTAATACCGAATCATCCATCCATCCATCCACGGAGTTGTTACAAATATGTACGGGCAGCTTGAATTACATTTGATAATTTTTTTGTAGTTGTCCCCTGTTATGGACAAAGCAGACAACTGATTTGAGTGATAAAAGCATGCATTGTGGTCAACACTGCATGCGCGCAGGGTAAATTTGCTACAGCAGCACAACTTAGATCTATCTATCAATTGAAGAATATGATTAATCGGATGTTTAGTATTGTTTACTTTTGAAAGTCGGCACATTTGAGTTGTCAAATTATTTCAACTTAAGACAGGAAACAAAACTACACAAGAAAAAGTTTTGTAATTACGGCACAGATCTGTCTGTTAATTTGTAACTATTTTTCAATTTCACATGCAAGTTCTTCATTGTGAAATTGTAATTTGTAAAATTTTGATGTCCCAGAAATATCAATTTACTGAAAATGACAATTTTAATAAATGATTGATTCACTGATTTCAAGTTTCAGGTGTTTTGTTGCCTCGAAACTCACAAATTTAAAGAAGTAATTGTAACACACTTATAACTCTTTGCAAAACAGTGTCTCAAAAACATCCTGAAAAATAACATTCAACTTGGCCTTACGATATCACTGAATTAGTGATTTATTAATTTTGTGTTAGTTACAGTTTATAAATAAGTCATGCATATCACCATATGATTCGGTTAACAAACTATTATTTGTTTGACTTTTTGTTGGTTTGGTACTTGAAAAGAAGATTATCGGACTAACGGTCAATCACTCGGCAAAGCCAGTTTGGAGATTTGAAATAGAACAAAAAAGATAATTTCTAAAATTCTAATGGTTGGCTGTTGCAGAAGGCCTTCTTGGAATACAGTTGGGCAATTTTGACTATTGGGCCAAGGATTCCAATAATTTGATTTGCCATCGTTGATCTATGTCCTGCATGATGCTGGCCTCCTGAGAAAGAACAAGGAAAGTGGGAAAGCTTGTTGATTCCCTTTAATCCACGACCCTGCACCCCATTAGTACATCATTACACTATGGTAGTTCAGGGACTTGCTAATCTTGGTTTGTCTGTAGCGCTAAAAAGCACCAGTAGCTGTTGACTAATGCAGGAGTGTTGTGAACAATTGTAGTTGTGCTATTGGACTCGACAGACTATTTCTGCTATAGTATAATTTTATAATGTTTATTTTTTATAATGTTACAGCCGAATAAAAGAAGCATGAGTTATGACTCAGAGTTGTGAAGGAGAAACGTTTCTGTTGTCTCTGTCACTGTCCCTTTTGTTATGCCTTGGGCCCTTGGTCACTGATATATAATGCACTTCCAGGCTTGTCAGAAATAGCAGGCTGGTTCCTTGCTAAATCATCAGTCAAGACTAGTGAGAGGGGAGCCCGGCGTCAGATGAGAATAATAGTAACATTTGGCAAAGGAAGTGGACCAATAAAGAGGAGTAATGTCATTGTGTGTATAGAAACAAGGATACTGCACATAACAGAAGAATTAATCTCAAAGGAAATCTCATAACACCATAGCTTCTGAAGGTAGCAAATATACAGAATTCAGATAGAAAGGTTCTGCATTGTATCATGCAAAGGAAAAACACCTTCCCTCGAAATATATTTGCTTAATGACACACCATGTTCATAATTTATACGTTTGTGCATTACATTCTGCTTTTTTTTCTTTTTTTTTCGTGGTCCCGGTTGTGAAAACCTGATAAACTTTTTTGTATCAACCTGCATTTTGCCACAAATGAAATGTCTTCGATTACAGAACTGTATGCTTTTTTCAAATAGTTTGATATCATGGAAGGCCCTCGGAAGACAAACCATAAAGGATGATCCATCTAAATTTGATTTGGTTGACACTTTGCATAATGTAGCACATCCCGCAAAGATAGTTCACAAGTGGACAAAATAAATATCCCTGATCAATGCATCACTTGGCCGTCTCTTTTCCTCCAACCATCCATCTCACTTCAACCCTTATGGCCAGCAATATGCATTATAGTTAGTTAGATAAATAGATAGATCTATAGATATGGAAAGTGCAAAAGTCCAGTTTTGGGTGTGATGGTTTATTGTGAGAGAGAAAGAGTCCTCAACATATGCGATTACAGTGCAGCTTGCAAATAAAAAAGAGGATTTTTTTACCGTAAAATTTTGTTTTCATCCATATTCCAATGGTAGTTGCTGTTAAAGAAACTCATCTTGTTTTACAGTGTGTAAAGATAGTTCCAACAGCATAACCATCAACATTCCTAAAATCTTCCAAGGATGATTACCAGTTTTGCTGATTAGAAATTATGACTGCATAGACTGACAGTGATGTAGCTTTGATTAGTTTTTCAACATTTCATTCTGCCAAATCTTCTTAATTATTCTGGATAATTAGATGGCTTGCACTCAGTTACAATGCCATCTGAAATGACAAGGCCTTCAAACTATATTAAGATGACCTTTAAAATGTTCCCTTGACAAGCCAAGTTGATAATTTGAGAAAAATGTATTGATGACATATGAAATGAAAGAATTTACATCTTGTCAAGTGTTTCACACAATATAAAGAAGGCATGGGATCTATACAGTTGTGGACAAAAATATTCATACAGCTGAGTATTTTGCACATAACTCTTTAATCAGGGATGCGAGGAGAAAATTTTCACTTTTAAGTCATTGCCCTAATCAATTGTCATTGTCAAGCACTGCAAAACTTAAGCATATCTCTGTTTTCAAGCTCAGGGAGCACACAAACGCAACATTTCAGCATTACAAAAGTATTCATACAGCTCGAACACGCTGAGTATAAACACTATAAAGTGCATCAAAAGCTTGAATTTCTGTTGCATTTGGTTTTACAAGATTTAGACATGGGTACCAAATGTCTAGCGAAGTCGTGAAAGTTTTGCCCATTGAAATATCATTGGGCCTTGGCCAATTTTTATCCTACGTCTTTTGCATCATGTGCAAATCATCACCTGCATGCCACAAGTAAATTTTAGTCCAAATGAGAGTTTGCAGTAATGATTAAAGCAAGCCACGAAACCAAATTTTACTGTGTGTGAGCATTTAGCTTGGTTAAGTGAGCATCTTTGCAGAAGTTTCATATACATTTAATGGTAAAATGATACCAGCGATATAGGGTGGTATGGGTCAACCAAAACAGATAAAAACACCCCAAAAAAGCATTCAGAACTTCTAAGGAGGTTATCCAAAGAAACCATAGAAAGTTACAAATTATTTGAAATAGAAATTCAAGCTTTTGATGCACTTTATATCCAGCGTGTTCGAGCTGTATGAATACTTTTGTCATGTTGAAATTTTACGTTTGTGTACCCCCTGAACTTGAAAACAGAGATATGCTTAAGTTTGCAGTGCTTGACAACGACAATTGATTAGGGCAATGCCGCAATGACTTAAACGTGAAACTTTTCTCCTCGCATCCCTATATCGAGAGAAACAACCGGGTATGTGCAGAATACTCAGCTGTATGAATATTTTTGTCCGCAACTGTAGGGATGGACATCAAGTAGTCTGATTTGGTTAGAGCGACAGCTCCATTGCATAGGACTCTGCCTCTCTTGGTTCGAGCCCAGTAATGAGCAGCGCCCAAGTAATCTATATATAAATAGTCCTGACTTGTGCATCTCATAGCACCTATCAAAGACCATATGGTTGTATCCAGGGTTCTACACCAGGCCAACTGAAACCCCCTGACCAGCCATGCCGTACAATCTCTCATTTTTTTGTTTTCACGAAAAAATTGCTGTTGTCGGGGCATAATTTTTAATGAAAAGATTATTTTATTGCTGAGTTTTGACATGAAATAACAAGTCTCTAACATGTTGAATCTTGAGAAATCTTAAATAAAATAATTTCCATTTAGGATTATCTTGAGCGAGATCTCGTTTTACGTTTGCTGGACAGAATACAGGTTTGGCAGAGCAGCTTTTGGGAAATTGTGGATGTTAGAGAATTAGCATAATTGCCGTATAGTGGTGCCTGCGTTATAAGAACCCCTGTTGTGAGACCGACTTGCCTTATTTGACCACCTTCCTCCTGCACTAAGTAGTATTTTTGGTGAATTTTTCACCCTGTGAGACACCGCACCCCCACAAGAGACCGCTTCATGATCGCAGAAGGGCCGGTCTTACAATGCAGGGAACACTGTACAACAAACCAAACAAGTGTCAAGGATATTCTACTGAATTGTGGGCAGGATGTTGATTCCTGATTTAGGCTCTTAAAATGGTTTGACGACTGAGATATTTGAGGCTTTGAACCACAGGCCGCAGCATATATATCTTTTGCAATAAAAATAAGAACATATTCATATCTATTAGGGTGCATCAGCCGCCCCAACATCAACCGATCAAGCTGTACCTCGGTCCATAGTTGCGTTTTACCACACAAAATAAGATACTAAAATTTCAGCTTGATCGATGAATATTTAGGGGTGCCTCCAGAAGCATATTTCCTGTGAATTTTTCAGGAAAAGTTGCGTTTCCGTAAGATCGCGGTTTCCCATATCTTGAGTTATATATAAGATAGAAAACAACTAATGACATTTTTGGATTCTACAGGAAATTTCCTTCACAATGAATACCTGGAAGCTATGTTTCCGTCAACATTATGGTGATCATGAACTGCAGGATTATGCTTTTACTTCGATAATTATGTACGACGTCACTGTTGTACATAAGTTGCTGTTTATATGACTGCATGGTACTTAGTCTTTGCTTTCCACTTCATAATAATTATGTTTCATAAATTTGAGCAATCATTTATTATTATTCCATTTTATCTCTCAGGGCTATTTCAATTATTCATGATGATGTGATCTTGATAAATGTTTTATGACTATGAAAAAAAAAAAGAAGTTTGCTATGTGTTGATAAGTCCCACTTTTTCTAATCCTTATAAAGACTGACCCTAATACTTTTTTTTCAAAAAGAGGTGGGTCCATGTCACCATACCTTTTTTGAAACACCACATAGTCAAAATGTTAAATAATTATTACATTTATTCAATAGCTTCTATTCTTGTCATGGAATTGTGACTACACATTAATTCTACGATATAGATCCTCCTTAGACCTTGCCATATATGTACAGATTATATACATTGACAGTCTCGCTAAACATAGTCCCTGCTATACTCCAAAAATTTTGGTTTTCCTGAAAATATAGAATGTTTCACTGTTCAGACAATATTTATATTTCATTAATTTGCAAAATTATGCACAATTGTACAATGTACATTGTACATGCACCCATCTTCCTGGCACTATAATTTCAGGCAAGATTTTTTTTTAATCCGAGGGCTGAAATGATCAATTATAGCATGTTAAGAAGTAATTGTGACCTCTAGGTGATTCATTATCATCATAGGTGAACTCAGCATCCTCAGAAACCCCTACTGGATCAGTTTCAGTGGCATTTGCTGATTTAAGGTAGGAAAATGGCAACTTTTTATGCTCGAACACAGTCATTATTGCGTATTCGAGGGCTAAATTGACCAGTTACAGCTTGTTATGACATCATCTTGACCTCTGGGTGATTCATTATCATTATGGGTTAACTCGACACCCTCAAAAACTTCTCATTGACCAGTTTCAGTGGCACTGACTGATTTCAAGCAGGAAAATAGCCACTTTTTATGCTAGAAAATAGTCATTTTTTGGTTCCTCAAAGGGCCCTCCAAAGATGAGGGGGGAGGGTGTCTAAACCTTAATAGATTTGGCTGAAATTTGGTGTAGGAACTTTGTACACATAGCGGCACAACTGAGCCCAAGAAGAGCTTGATCTGAAAAACTTTCCAAAAAGGGGACACATATCAGTGAAGTTGTATGAAATATTCCAGGTAAAAACAAATCCTGCAGCATGGCATCAACATTGTTTCAACAAAAGTATGGCTTCCAGGTATTCATTTTGAAGGAAATTTTCTGCAGAATCCAAATATGTTATTATTTTTCTTCTATCTTGTATATTAGTCAAGATATCGCAAACCGCGATTCTACGGAAACATAATTTTTCCTGAAAATGTTTTAGGAAATATGCTTCCGGAGGCACCCCTAAATATTAATTGATCAAGCTGATTTTTTAGTATGTTCATCTGGCCACCTAAACACAACTTCATGCCAAGGTACAGCTATCTAGCTCTATTTTTTAGTTTTCATGGGGCGGCTGATGCACCCTAATATCTATCATAAAAGTTAAGCACTCAACTCGAAACAGCACAGCATTTCAAATATTCCTTTGTGAATATGAAATGTCTACATGTGAAAAAGAAATTCAGTGATGCTGTCAAACATTGGCTTATCAACTTAATAGCGAGAACCAAAGTAAAAAATTGTGTAAATTATCACTTTGCAGTTGTAATTCACAAAGTGAGCCTTTCGCAACCAAACTTTGTGGATAATGGGCTCATAAATCCTTCAGGGAATGGCATAAGACCTGGTATTTTTGCCAAATTAATTTGAGGGCACAGAAAATCATAAACTAGGTTTTCCTCATTTTCCATTGCTTCAGAGAAGGATACTGTTCTACTGCATGTGAAAAGAGAGATTGTGGTGGACTGAATGTTTATGATCGATGTCAGTCAATTTTACATGTTTCATGATCAAATTTCACAGAGGTATAAACAGTGATGGAATGACCTCACTGCCAGATAAACTACCTCGACCACATAATTTTGTTTAGTCTGAAAGCATGGGTACACAACAAAGGCTAGCAACTCTGCCTGCTCTTTTCTGCATTATTTGCACACAAGTTTAATGTAGTTAGCATTAAAACAATTTCATAATGTATTTGTGGAATTTTAAACCGCAGCATTATAGTCAAGGATCTTTTACACAAATTAGGTACAGACATACAGATCAAATTATTCTATAAGGTGTTTTTGACAATTCTTAAAATAATTTTTTAGGAGACAGGAGTCACCAGTTCAATTTTTGACTCTGACGCCATCTGAAAACCAAAGTACAAGTCCAACTCGACCAGTCGGGTATACCTTTAGTGGTGTACAAGGGTAAAAATCGACTTAATCGACATGGGGACACAGCCCTTCTTAAAAAGAGACACAGGGACACTGGCCCTCTTAAAAAACTAGAGACACTGACAGATTCACTGATAAAAAGTGACAAACGGCATTTGACATATTTCTTTATCATTTATGCTTAGATAAAAAGGGACATGAGACATTCGTTTTCCCTTTACATTCCGACACTTGACACTCCTTCTGTTTTCACGACCCATGTATACCCCTACCTTTCACTCCACGACTCTGACTCCTGATTCCTCTCCTACTCAAAAGCCCAGACATTTTGCAAGTGGAAAGTATAGGCTTTTTCATCCATGCAAGCGAGCTATTGAACTCATTGTCTATAGGCCTATCTTGTCCGACTGATCTGAGCAACAATAACACAAATGATACCCACCTCCTAATTGCATTTGAACTCATTGTCTATCATATCCCAATTATTCTTCAATGAAACAATTTGTCCGACTGATCTGACCAACAGTTACACAAATAATACCCACCTCCTAATTGTATTTCTTGCTGTATTTGAGGTCTGTGAGTTACTGGTTTTTAACATCTCAAGCCTTGTCAACAGTCACAGTGGGCAGCCTTTAATTGCCAGTGGGCGGCCTTTAATTGCAGAAAAGCTGTTGGCGGCCAGCAGTGACCTTACAACAGGCCTTATCAAACACATTGAAATAAGCTGTTAACTTGTCATTGAGCAACATGTTGGTCACTCATTTTGATAGCATTGCAGGTATTTGCTATGACCTCATAAATTGTTTGTGGCTCATCTTTATATTAATGTGTGATTCTAAGGATTCTGGGATAGCTACCAGGTGGTTGCCGTTTTCCATAATTTCAGCATTCCAGGTTCATTGTTCACCATTCTAATATAGCCACGTGCGTAGATTACTGTTTTTCCTATTCCAAAATACCAAATATGACCATAATCATGCTATATTCTTGGTGTTATCTTGCTGGTACGTTTCTTACCGAGAAACTTTCTGCAGCCATTGCTCATTATTCACACAACCCTCACCACTGTGCATGCTCAAACTGACCTATTTCCCCCACCCCCCACATTCCTGAGAGATCCAATGGTGTTACATTGACCACCTGCTTTTGACACAAAGAAAAGTATTGAAAAGTTTTAAAATTACCTTTTCTAATTCTTGACCCCAAAAAAAGTATTGAAAAGTTTTCAAATTCATGTCACTGTGACATTAGTGCACAGCAGCAGTCAGAGTGATTCTTTACACATTGAATCAAACACTTCATAACACACAGGCCTATAGATACAAGGCAGGGAGGGAGGGATGGCTTTAATAAGTGGCTTAAGTAATGAAAGGATGAAGGAATGAAGGAAGGAAGGTGGAAGACAAAAGGATAATTAGGTAGATAGATACAGGCCTAGTGCAGAATAACACAGGATAGATGGAGCTATGACTTGACAAGGCACATTTCAGTCCAATTCTGTAAGCAGTTGTTTATCGCCTTCAATATCTCCCCTAATTATCAAGAAAAGTTATTTAACTTGCAATGCAGACTATTTTGCTCCCAAGCAGCCGCATACAGAAAACCACACCCCATTATGCACCCAAAATATTACAAGTTTGGAGCAACTGTCAGATAGCGAGATGTAGAGAACAAGACGAGAGATCGACAGGAAGAAAGATAAAAGGATCAAAAGACCAACAGATAGAGAGATGATCAATGTGTCGAGAGAAAGAGATCGACTTGTCACCAGATCAACACATTGACAGATCAAGAGGTTGATGGAAAGAGTTAGACACAGATCATTATGGGAGAGAAACCTGTAGGGGAGACGGGGGTAAGTTGTGCCGCGGGGTAAGATGTGCCACCCACTGTTGGGGTTAAATGAAGAACTAGGCAAGGAAGGCAATGCCACCCATATATACCCACTGGGTCAACATCATCAGGCACCAAGAAAGAAACTACCAAATATAATGGTATGAAAAGCTACACTAATATATTCAATTTTGTTGCAGAAAACTTGAAGTGCCGAGGACTGACATTCTGGTTTCTCAGTCATTTGGTAATTGTAATAAGATGATTTCCCTCTGGTAGGAATGAGTTAAGAGGTATATCTAGACATTTCTCTTTTTAGATTTCATTTTGCATTGTTTGTTTATTTTTGACAAACATTTTCATCCAGAAAATCAATTTGGGGCAAGTTGTTCAGTTTTGATTGGGGTGAGTTGTGCCAATGGTATGACATAGGAATTAATATTTTATTCGTCTTTTTTTGTCATAATTTTACGCAAGGCCTAAAAATGTTTTGAAATACTTACACTGAAAGGAACACGTGTTAAAAGAGTTATAACACCTTCTAAACAAAAAATAATTCTGGTTTTTTTTTTCAGCATTTTTAATTTGTATGTAGAATGGCTCATAAATGTCTGATTAGTTTCATGTAACATGTCAGTCATACATTAAAAACATGATACAAATGATCTATCTGAAGAAACGGGTGAAATACAAGAATTTTTTGGAATAAATTAGGCGGCACAACTTACCCTGCCACGCCGCACAACTTACCCCGGCACCGGGGCAAGTTGTGCCGCTTGACCTACTTTTTTCAAATGCCTACCATGACCTTCCCAATGATCTGACTGCCCTGAAACTTCGGTTGATTCTGGCCAATGTATTATATTTTGATATCTGATTCTCAGATTGCATGATCAAGCTTTGGTTTTTCGGGAAATCAGCCAGACGAAAAAAATGGCACAACTTACCCCGGTCTCCGCTACATAGATGATGCAGCATAGAAAGTATATTTATGAGCAATTACTGGAACTTTACAGTGGGATAGCTAAAAATGAATGAGTTTCATAAAAATTATTTTCCGGTCAACAACACAAAACAAAACAATTACACAATGAAAGTAGTGATGCCTCATCAAAGATGTTCTAAATAAATCCACCAAAGAAAAAAGAGGGTCTGTTTGAAAGAAAAGGCGCTCTAATAGCTCTAGTATTATTTCAAGTTATTTTTTTTAGCCAATTCATTGATATTTTAGATAGCATAAGGCGTGTGACGCTGTGCATAAATGTTCAATTCAATACCCACCTCAAGCTCCTTTAGTTTAGGCCTATGCTATATTAATTGCAACGTTTTATAAACTTTTCAGAAACTGTTTGTCTATGATTAAGAAATCTAACAAAAAATGTTGTTTAAAAAAATTGATATTGAATCTTCATGGCATTGAAATTGTTTTCGATTTGGATATCCTGGGCAAGTCTCGAATGTGATTTTGTTCACATTCCCGTTTGGTCCATGGAGGCTGTGGCTGCCGGGATGTCCAACAAATGTGCTATGGAATTGAGGTCCCATGATCTGTTTATCAAAGGTTGGGTACCAGAATGACTAGAAATCTGTTACAATCAAGATAATAGTCTTTCACTTTGATATTGTATTATGATAAGGTGCTCGACATATTGAAAAAATGAGGACCAGTTCACTTTGAAAAATGCACTTCGTGACTCATGATAGCCCATGAAGTGTCATCTTCTCTACTTTCAACATGGGAAACATAAAAGCTGTTTGATTAGTCATCATCAAAAGAAGGCCATTTGACTTGTCATAACTGATGTTAGAGTAAAAATTAGATGCATAATCCTTTTCTTTTGGTTGTCACTAGGGATGCAAAATTCCCGGGAATTTTCGTTAGGGAAATTTTCCATGGAAATTTTCAGGAATTTACGGGAATATTCGGAAACATTGGGAATATTCGGAAATGTATCCGATTACTTGGGAAATTTCTGGGAATATAACTGGATTGGACAACAAGTCAGCTTGTTGAAGCTGTGAGTTTGCACTGAACACCTTATTTCATCAAAGTCTGAAATGTATGCTGCAAATTATGGAGCAGCAGAGGTCAGAAAGCGTAGAAGTGCTAGTGTTTTGTGTGTTACGTCTCTTCAGCACCTGATTGGGCTATTTAGATGTAGAAGTGCTAGACTATAGACTATATCTCCATGCATAGTGACAGAGTCAAACACTTCTGCGCCTGTGCTTTAGACTTTTGATTGAAAAGTGTTCATCAAACATCCTTTAATTGGAAATTAAACCAATCACAAATATAACCCTCGGAATCAAACAGGTTCGTAAATTTCAAAGTTTTCCTCGTGCAAAATAAAAAATTTCATAAACCTCATACTACAATCAGAATATTCATTTAGGTATGAAATAATAAACTATAAGACTCTTTGAGAGAGATACAAATGCGAATATTTTGCTGCACCGAATAGTTACTCTGGATAAGTCCACCGGTATTTTGAGCAGCATCTAAATATCGGAAATTTAATTTCCAATAATTTTACACAGGTTCTACTTCGAAAAAAATATTTCTATCTGAAAACTGGGCCCGAAACATGTGATGGTCTGTTTATTATGGTTTACTTTTCCTCAGCACAGTCCCTCAATGAACAGGCTTGCGCAAAAAATATATTGTTCAAAAAGGTTTCCTTTTGGCAAATACAGAATATTTTGATTTTTACAAAGCAAAAAAAAAATCCCAAAATTTTGCCTAAAAGATTTTGAAATTTCCAACTCGATAACAAATGGCAACGGATTTGATCCTCGTTGCCAGACCAATATATGCAACCTTGATTTCCAGGAAGACCTAAGGACCATATACTGCCATACAGGCTATCAAAAGATAATGGCAGACATCCAAATGACCACTATTAACAGGACCAATGACAAATATATAAAGATTTAAGCAGTTTATTTGAAAATTCCCAAAATTCCCAATATTCCCGCAAGAATAAATTCCCGGAAATTTTCCATGGAAAATTTCCAATATTTCCGGAAATTTTCCCGGCCTTTGCATCCCTAGTTGTCACCAACAAACGGGATAATTTAAAGTCCTCTTTGTCACATAATGAACCTTTCACTCTGTACAGGTATTGTTCCTCGTAAATGTAAAATAGCTAAAGTGTCACCCTTCTTTAAATCTGATAACCCTCACATATTTAAAAACTATAGGTCAATATCTCTTTTACCTGCATTCTCTAAAATTCTCGAGCGGTTAGTGCACAACAGACTCAATAAGTATCTCAAAGTTAATAAACTTATTACTCCAGCTCAATATGGCTTCCAGGAAAACCTTTCAACAGAAATGGCAATACTAGAATTACAGGATAGAATAGCTAATCAACTTATCAACAATAAACTGAGCCTTGTGGTATTCCTCTATCTCTCTAAAGCTTTCGACACTCTTGACCATAGTATCTTACTTATTGAATTGGAAGAATTAGGAATAAGAGGTCTCCCAAAATTGTGGTTTACAAATTATCTTACCGATCCACAGCAGTATGTCCAATACTTAGAACACTGCTCCTCCAAACTGCCCATTTCATGCGGAGTACCCCAAGGATCAATATTAGGACCATTACTTTTTCTACTCTACATAAATGACATCCCTCATCCTACTAACTGCAATATTATACTCTTTGCAGATGACACTAACCTAATTTTCCATAATAACGACATGCATAATTTAATCAACTCAACTAATGAAACTCTCCAAACTATCTCCTTATGGTTCCAAAAGAATAGACTCTCTCTAAATATCAAGAAGACCAAATACATCCTTTTCGACAAACCAAGAAAGAAAGTTAATGATAGCAACATAGAAATTAAAATCGATAATGTTAACATAGAACAAGTTAAAGAAATAAAATTCGTAGGAGCCCACATAGACAATACATTATCATGGAAAACACACATAACAAAAAAGACAAATCAGATTCTTAAGGTTAATGCAACCCTCTCACGCTTCAAAAACATATTACCAAAACAAACATTAAAGACAATCTACTCAAGTCTAATATATCCACACTTATCGTATGCAATAACATCATGGGGTAACATCAACAATAGAGAGATGAAAAGGTTAGAATTGCTTCATAAACGTGCCATTCGCAACATCAGCAAAGCCAAATATAATAGCCATACTAATCAATTATATAAAGAGTTAGACCTCCTAAGATTAGAGACATATTCTATCATTCTTGTATTAAATTCTATCATAAAGTGAAAACGAATAAAACTGCATTGTATTTCCAACAACTCCTCCCCCAAAATAGCAATCTCCATACACACTCCACCAGGAATAGCCACAACCTCCATATTTTTAATAGATCATCAGAATTAAAACACCAATTGATTAATGTGAAAATCCCCATCTGTTGGAATGAACTGCTGGAATTTCTGAAGCATCCCACTAACTCTAGAACCATAGACCACAGAATAAAATCATTCCTGATCTCCAAATATTCCTCCAACTGTAATATTGATAATTGTTATGTTTGCCTAAACTCTTAAAAATGAAGAACCCCTTCACTCATCATCATATTCCCTAACCCTCCCCCCCCCCAACACTTCCCCCCTCCACCTAACTCATTGCCATAGCCCATCAACCCATCACCTTCATTCTCATACAACTTCATTCACTCATCATAAAGGGAGCACGACTACAGACGAAAGTCTTTTGTGCTTTCCCTATATGGCCAGGATATTGTGTTTATTTTCTTTCTTTTACCTCTAATTTGCTACCAATTTGTACTCAATGATGAATTAACATGAAACATTGTGAATATATATGCCATGAACTCAATAAATACAAATACAAATACAAATACAAAGTCTCCTTAAATCAAATCAACATTGAAAGTATTGGGTATGATCATGACAAATCATCAGCATGACGACACATGAAGTTCCATTTTCACAGAGCAATCGTCCACTTTTCTTCCATATCAGAGTGAGGGACTGTAAAATAAAATTCTGAAAGGGGAAAAAACTATACGAAATAAGCCGTTTACAGGTTGCAACTCCATGCATGATGCTTTCACAAAATGATTGCTTAGTCAGAATAAAATTGATGGATAATGATTTATCGTCATGGATACAGCACCAGTGGACCTGACATATCATAAATAAGGAAAGAGATTTAGCAGGTCATGAATATAGAAAGGTGTTCTATTCAAGCTCTTCAACTCACATTGCAAATGATTCCCATCATTATTCAGCTTTGGAAATTTCACATTAAGGTCATGATGCATTGTTATAGCTCCATGACCTGAAATAAATGAATATGTTTATGTTTTAAGTGGCAACCATTACATACATGTCCTTTGGGAAGGCCTTGGAGCTTTTTTTTAAATGATATCCTGCACAGGTTTGGTGACAGAAATAAATTCTTTCTGAACAATTCTTAAATAAATCATTTCTTGTATATTTCTTGACACTGTGATGCTTGGATTGGAAAGAAATATTTAGACAGTTCATGCGCTCAAAATTAATAATTACTCTTGCCGTCACCATGATATAAATACTTTCCAATTGAGGGAGGAGATTCCTATCCCTGAAAAATTTTGTGGTCGACTTCTACTACATATTTTGGCATGAAAGTTACAAGTGAACTTAATTCTGAAATGCTAGATTTCCTAGAGAAATTTGTGCTTAGACAAAATTTAGAAAGCATTTCTTATAATTTGAAGCTATTTCGAGAAATCACTTAATTATTCAAACCAGACATTTCATGTCAAGAATAAGCTCTATAAAGCACCAAAAGACAAAAGAACAAAGCAAAGTGAAATTCTCTTTGATTTGTCACCGGGCTATGAAAGACCAGAGAGTGAAATGATGTTAAGTAGAATCTCATACAATTCCCTAAAGTGGGTTGCTAGAATGACATTGGCAGAAGATACAAAAAATAACATGCAAGCACTTTAACCAGCGCAGGCCTGAATAATCTGTCACTGATGAGTTTGGAGTGGCAACCCACTGACCAATGAACAGTACAACTTGGGCTTTCAATTCTAGTAAAAAATGCACTAAAATGTACTAAAACTGCCAAATCTCAAAACAAACTTAACTGATTGACTTCTAATTTTTGATGTATATTATTTGTACTATTAGCATACTGGCTACATGGCAAAGTTTGTTGCTCTGTTTATGAGAAGCAGCTAAATGTAAACAAGAAAACTCCTTAATTAGGTCACTTGGTGAGTACACAGGGTCTGGCTGTCAGTGCAGCAGCAGAGCAGCAGCAGCTCACCATGTACAATCATTTAAATTTCCCGGGAAAAAATAGCTTTTTAGTTGAGTAAATAAAGACATTATTGTCACTGAAGTTTACCAAAATTGGTGGAAGCTAGATAAACTCATGATGAGACCATATGGCAAGTTTCAGAGTGATAGGTGTAACAGTGTGATCGCCTATATGGTCAGAGTTTATAGAAAAATTCTAGGGGTAAGAGCAGCTGCGCTGCTAAAAATGAAATGTTTGATGCTACAGACACATGTCTAGCGTCCAAAGAGAAAACCTAGTAAGGCACATTTTGGAGTTTCTGAGAAAATTGACTTTTAAATTCCAGTCCTTGCAGTAAGAAATGAACTTACTGGGATTTGCGAGTGTCATTCCGGGGTAACGGGCCTCTTCTTAAAATTCTAAAATAAATAAATATAGAAACATGTAAATAATAGAGGTCCCATTTTGACCTTAACTCAATTTGGCCTTTGGACGCTAAATGTTCAGTGATAAAAGCATCAAATCTTCTTTTTTTAACTATTAAAGCCTTGGGTGTTTAGTGGAAGGCCGATAATAAACACCTAGGGACCGTTCAGAATTTATGACTGGGGGGGCTGGGAGTTTTGCTGGAACTTCCCGTCAAAAATTGATACCCCCCCTTGAGTTTCACGCGGATTTTTAGTACCCCACCCTTAGGTTTCACGCGTATTTTTAGTACCCCTCCTTGACATACAAAGCAATACACACATATATATACTGTTATTCATGGCCACGCGTACAGATTCGCGTGATTTTGTGGACTTTTGTGCGCAGACTGTGCATACTTTTGGAAGTGTTGTCAAAAATTAATCCCCCCCACCTTGAAACACGTGCGAAAAGTTAGTACCCCCTCGGCCAAAACTTCCACCCCCACCCCCCCCAGTCATAAATTCTGAACGGTCCCCTATTCAAATGCAAACCAAAGCTACAGGTCCAGACAGATCTTCTACAGCTGCTTCAAAGCTGCATGATGACGTAAAGTCCTACCATAATGTCCATGGAGCATTGTCTTATTTCCTTTCAATATCCATTACACGCAGGTGACAAAGAATAGTTTGAAACCTAAGGTCATGTCCAGGCTTATTCTGGTTGAGGCGATTTTGCAGCTTACAACCACAAGAGTCATCAAAAATGCAAAAGATGAATGGATGGTCCAGCAGAGTCCAATAAGCCGCCTTCTTATGAAAAAGCTTGCGTTTTATCACCTCAGAGCACGAATGTCATATCCCATCCTGGAATGAACTATCACCTGCATCCTGCATGGATATGCCCATGTGGGAGTTCTACCAAGAAGGACATTCAGTCAGGTCACTTATTGCAGGTGGAGTGGCAAGATACTTTGCCTTGCATGTATATCAAGGCTTGATGCTCTGTGAATCAGACAAAGTAATCAATCTAGCTGTAGCCAATCTCGTTTCGAGACATTGGGAGTTGAAATATTCATGAAACGTCTCTGCATGTCACTATGAACCCTTGTGGGAGGTGTTATCCTGAAATAGTGATTTAAATATACAAATGAATTTGTCTCCCTAGGATTTTCACATTGCTTGGTTTTGCAGTTCTTTCTGGTTGTGTGCATGATCGGAATGTATCATTTATTTCCAGATCAGTACTCAGGCAAATTTTACCTTCTGGGAAAAATTAACACTGCAAATCAAATTATTTTTTAACTTTTTTCAGGAATAGGAATTTCTCAGCAATTACATATATGGCACATTTTTCATGTACTCATTATTTATGAATCGATTCACAATGTTTATAACAAATAAAAATAAGTAAAGTAAACTTTCAGATACAATAAATCATCCAGATACACTTTATCAATGCTATGTTGACAGCAACATATAGCAGGTAGTTGCATCAAACGCTTTTAAAAAAAAGACTCAGGCCTACTCTCTGAAATTTTTGACTTGATAACGATTGAGAGCAAGGTTCATGGTCACTGGTCAGTGACAAAAAATTACCTGACAGACGTCCCTTGGGTTCATTATCCATTGTTCAGTGGCACAGATAGCCATTGAACTCAACTAATGCACTGTCTGACAGAGCCATGGATCCTGGATTTAAATGATAAGATTTCATTCATCTACCATTGTCGTGCCAGTGTCTGAGAAATGTTGCAAATTTTTTTTTTAAATCAGTTAACTTTAAAGCTGAGATTCCTTGTTTGGACGCACCTAGCCAGTGCAGACAGTCTAAACCTTGCTGAAGTAAGTTTTTCAGAAATTCAGAGTCACTGCCATTTCCAGGGCCTTTGCTTTACAAAAGACTTAGCGATAAACAGCCACTTAGCATGCCAAATTACGAACTACTAACTGCCCACATGTTGTGAGCAGACCTTAACTGGGGAGCAGTTGTGATGTTATTTTGGGTCCAACCAGTCCCGTTCTTGTAATAACAACATGTCCTTGCATGCAAATGCACATGTGATGAGTGTGAATGCTAGATACAGATATACTTGATAAGGCGAGCAGTCAGTTAGGTGTCTTATTGCAGGTGGAGGAATTATAAGGTGCTTTGCATGTAAATAAGGGTGTGATGTTCTGTGAATCAGACAAATAATAAATCTAGCTGAAGCCACTCTCGTTTCGAGACATTGGGAGTTGAAATATTCATGAAATGTCTCTGTGTTGTCACTATGAACCCTTGTGGGAGTGTTGTGCTGAAATAGTGATTTAAATATAAATGAATTTGTCTCCCTTTGGTATTCAGGTGGTTTGGTTTGTGTTCTGGCTATATGTCCCTAATGTATTGTTTGTTTGGTGGGGATAGGCGCTCAAGCAAACTGTATTGTTTACAAGAAACCAGCACTGCAGACCAGATCACTTTATGTGTATTTTCGAGCACAACAGTTTTACAGCAGTTACAGTACTGTCAGATTTTTGATCTGCGCCTTATTTAAGAATCAAAAAGTTTACAACGGAAAATCAATCAGTAAAATTTACTTTCTAATAAGATAAGACATCTCGATACAGTTCTGCAAAGCTATTTTGGACTGAGCGAAGAGGTACATTGTAAATCATAGATACTTCCAATAGGTCTTCCACAAAATTGCAGCCTTGACAACCAAAAACATTTCATTAAAAAAACATTTTCCTTGTTCAACGATTTTCAGCAAATTTCATTCTAAGAGTCAATGAAAGGTGAATCACTTCAGATTTTAATCACTCGACTTTATGATGCTATGCTTTCATGAGCTGGATGACAAGCAACATAAGAATGAATACAAAGTTAAATTTATTTTTTTTCTCTTGCTTTTATGCCAAATGGGGCTTATTGTCATCATCAAATGTCTGGTAATTTTCCAATTTTAAGAAATCCAGATTATTTTGAAAAAAGCTTTGTTTCAACTTCTAAATCCCACCTGAATATAGATCTAATCCCTGCATGAAAGGTAAAATTAATTAGAAAATAACTCTGAATTTATTACTTCCTTACAAACGTTTTTATAAAACATTTTTGTTGCTAGTTTATTTTAAGGAACCCTGTACAAAGGTAGGCTACATATATATAGAAATGAATTAATATCGCATCATTGTAAATTATTTGAATTTGTGAAATTCAGTAGATGGATAATTTATGGAATTTTAAATTTAAATTGTAACCATGACCTCTAATGGTGGAAATCTTTATAATACCAAATAACATTCACAAAATTGAGGCAAGTATCTTTCTATATTCATGACCTGTTAAACCTCTTTCCTTATTTATGACATGTCAGGTCTAGGGGTGCTGTACCCATAAAGATAGATCATGATCAATCTACACTTTATTCCAATAAAGAAAGCATTTTGCAAAAGGGGCATGGAGGCACAACTGGAAGATAGCTTATAACCTTGAATACTCCCTATCTGATAATAATTATATTTCATAAAATGTTTTTTGCTTGTTTGTTCTAAGTTTCGTAGTCCCATATAAAAATGCATGTATTTCTTTGAGAAGTATAGGCCTATGGCAAAAATATTAATAAAATACCTACTGGGATATGTCTTCCTGATTGCTTCAGTTTAATAAGGTGGTATGCTTTAATTTGTTCCTTAAAACAGTCTATGCCTTTCAAGTCCTTCACTAGAATTTAATTTATTTTCTGGAGAATAATTAATTTGACAGGAGTCCATAATTTTTAATGTTTTCTCAACAGCTTTACCAGGATCACTTCATCAGTAGGTCTGGTTGCGAAATGCTGAGTCACTTCCTTGATGGTACATGAACATCGGAGGTCACTAGATTGTTGTGATCTTTTACCAAAGATCTGATGCCAGAAGGTAATTCATTGTTCTGTCATGGATCCAGATATTGAAAACTACACTCACGAATAAAGAACCGCTTACCAACTATAATTAAGTTGTCGCATTGGGATTTGAGTTTCTTCTTCCTATATTAACAACTCCCATAAGAAAGATATATGCATTGCACCGGTAATATGTCATGACAAATTCAGTGCTAACCATTCTCCCTGAAAACAGCATCTTTATGTGTAAAAACAAACCACAGAGGAGACGAAAACTGCCTGATAATCAATGTATTCATCTGCAGAAAATCTGTCATAGAAGTGTGATCTTGTGGATTCAAAAACAAATTTATTATCTCACATTGTCTGTCCCATCACTTCCGCACAATGTTTAATTGCTCATTCATCAATGCAGCTAATTTTCCCATTATGCGATTTACGACACCAATTTCTCATCCCTTTTTCTTTAAATACACATTTCCGGGTCTCGGTCATTTTAAGTGGAACGATTTTCCAGTATGAAATATTGCACCACCCACTTTGTCTCTTGAAACAAGGACAATTCCAGTAAAGGAAGCCATGGACCATTTCGAGTAGCAAATTAAGATGAACCACCCAATTAAACTGAAGATATCAGAGATATGTCCTATTATTAATGTTATATGTGCTCTATATCTTGAAGATATTTAAAGCTAATGGGAGAAAACGTTTTATGCCACAAATTAAATACACTGTAAAATTTGAAATTTTGAGTTGGCTCAAATGATTGAGTGAGATGGTTGCACAATTTGTTTGAGCCATGATAGCTTGTTGTTTTGAGTTATGATAATCTTTATGCTGTTATAACTTACAAACAACCAGCTATCTTGGCTCAAAGGAATTGTGCAACCATCTCACTCAATCAATTAAGCTAGCTCAAAATGCAAATTTTACAGTGTAGGATTGTTGAATAAGAGATGAACAAAATTCATTTGTTCTAAACCATTTACAACTAATATTCATCAAATGGTATTCAGTTATGCTAGATGAATATTCTACATATTTTGCACCCAAAATCTCATTCTTGATTCCAGTCACACATTTCATTTGCAACTAAATGTCAAGCAATTACTCTTTTAAGAGGCCTATAAGCCAGACAACTCAACTTGTCAAGGGTTTCCATCCACTTTTACCCATTACACGTAATTAAATCGCCTGCATATGAGAAGTTGAAATGGTATATATATTATATATACATATATGAAAAAGAGGATCTTAGAGGCCACATCACCACTTATAAATTGAGAGCTAGCAGCTGCCAACAAGAGCAGTAAATTTGAACTTATTATTTGTCCTGTCCTGCAGCAAGGTAGAAAATGGGCTTTTGCTATTTTACCATGGAGCACAATGTCATGCTGTGTAATTGTAATTGTTGTGTCAAAAAGCCCTCGGTGATAAATCACATACATGTATCCCCTCTCCCTAGTGAATAACCTGTATATATTCCACACATTGGGTAAGCAGTTTATTTCATCACCTGTCTGCAGTCATCATACAGGTCATCATACAAACTGACAACACTGATATACATCATGACACTGCTACCGTTGTCATGATGAGACATAATAATCACTGTGACTGGCAGATGTTGGTTATCCTTATCAAGCTTAAAGTTGCCCTGAATGATAAAATTATTTGATAATTATTGGTGGTTTCAAGTGTAAAATAATGTTAACTTGTGATCAATAATATTTTTGACTAATTTATGAAAGTGGTTGTTTGATCACATAAATTATTCAGTTATTTCCTTTACATTTTCTTGATGGTGCCTCCCACCTCCAGCACTTTAATTTTTAATGACGTCACAATATCCATTGTTATAACTACACTTCAACCTCTCTATTACGACCACCAATGGTTCTGAGGCAAAGTGGCCGTATTAGCGAGGTGGCCGTAATAGAGAGGTTCACCAGAATTTGAGGGCAGTGTGGCCACTAGAAGGCAGTGTGGCCACTAGAGGGCAGTGTGGCAACTACATGTAGATGACACTTCAATTGTGTAATCTGTGGGGCATTTATTTCCCTCTTTTAATTGCACTTTAATCTAACACTATTGAAAACAACTGTTAGATTAGATTCATCACAAACAATAAATATCGTTCTGTGCAGTTGATTTCTTTTTCACATGATATAAGTTAAAAGAAAGCTGTACCTATAACTACAGCAAGATAATGCACCATGAGCTGCCTTTCTGGAAGGATAATTTTCAGTGCTATCTTTATAGGAACTAATAGAATGAAAAAGCCGATTTTCTGACTGGACATCAACACTAATTTTCTTCAAAGTTTATCATTACTGTGCAACATATAGGCCTAACTTATGAATTGACAATTGAGGGTAATTTGCTCAGGTGTTGATTGGCCTTGATTGGTGTCGTAGGCAGAAGTCTGACTCTGAAGTTCATTGCCGGAGTGCAATTAAGCCTAATTGATTGTTGTAACAACCAATCACTGGATTGGATTATGCATTCTCAATTGTTCCCCAGTCTCTAAATTGCCATTGTGACAATCATTTCTTTGATTGGACAGACAATATCCTCCTGTTGAATTGAAATTTAAGCAAACAAGCGGCCAGACAGAATGTGGCCGATAAGCATTTCCACTGATGCAGCTATATCAAACAGCTTAATATAACACTGGCCGTAATAGGTGAGGTCAGGATGGCTATTCTGTACCCTTGAAAGTGCCCGTAATTGCGAGTTGCCCGTATTAGCGAGGTGCCCGCATTAGAGAGGTTTTATTAAGCATAAAAGACAAGTAAAATATTCGGTTCCAGGCCCTTGTGGTCGTAATGGCGAGGTGCCCGTATTAGAGAGGTGGTCGTAAGGTGAGGTTGGAGTGTATATAGTTATAAGCTAACAAATTCTGACAATGCTGATGACGTCACAAAGTTGCCATCAAGCCACATTGTTGCTTTTTTTCCGTGCGTACCCGAAATAAATCCAGGGGTCATTTAGTGCATTCAAATGATTATTTCAGAGGGAAAGGGTCATTCTACATCAAAGAAATTTTACACACAAGTCAGTATGATTACGATACACAAGGCCATGTGAAAATTAGAAAAAGGTTTGGTGAAAATCTGATCATCATTCAGAGTAACTTTAATAGAAAGAGAGGTGTTTGTGTAGGGCAAAACAGACTGGTTAGGAACACAGTTCTTGGTTTCACAGATTCTATTCCATTCCACTCCTCCTCTTACATGTAACAATGCCTTTTACAACAGTGGTAACAAATATATCAGTTACCAATTTTCTTTGGTTGATAGGAGGACAAGACACCTCTCTACCCTGAACTGTGACAGACTTTCATATGGTTGATTGTGGCAATCTAATGCAATGATCTCCTTACTGGGATTGATTTGGCTGTTGTCCAATTTCCCGGGGGTGGCTTGGTTTTTTTTTTTTTGTAGCGACGGTCGAACTTATTTATTTCAAGCACGCGGAGTCCCCAAATAGCAAATACTCATTCCCAAATCAAGCAATGCCTTATCAAGAAAAACCCCCATACAAATTTATTATTTCAAGACTGCCCAAAAATTATTTATTTATTTCACCAAAAATTAACCACGAAATTATTTATTTCTATACAAATCCAAACTCTCACCCCTTGAGATTAAATGGTGACCTTTGTTTAGGGTGTGAAAGGTGTCCAAACCACACTGGCGAAAGTTGCAATGATGCAACATTTACAATTACGTATTTCATCAATGTACAACCTTTGTCGCAAATAAATATATAGTGTCAGTCTTATAAAATAGTATTATTGCACCATATCATGAAATATTCAATACAATAATAGAAGCTTCTACAACATCCAATATTCCATTTCCTTATGAGAAACAGTTTATCAATATTAAATGTTAACTTTACATCCTGTGGTCAGGTAGAAAATGCACCATGTGTGTAAATATCCACATAAGTTTGGTCGTTTATTGTGGGTCGAGTACCATTTTGTGTTAGCCTGCATATAAATCACAGCTCAAATCAGGCATATTAATGCATACCACAATGGCTCTCTCTCGAAGTCATTGGCAAGGCAATGGAACGGTAAAATATTCATGAAATGTCTCAGTGTATATCGTTGGACCCCTTTTTAAGTACATATATGTATGTTACTGCGATAATTGATGTGTTTTACGGATACAAATGAATTATAATTTATTGGTGTTTTGGCTCGCATAGCTTTCTGATTTCATGGTATTTCTAGGTCAGTTGTCCCTTTGGTAAAAATAATCAGTGAGCTTTGTATGAAACATTTTGTTGTTTGACGAGCTTCCTGTGACATGAACAGAAATCGTTAAAAGGTCAAGTTTCTGTTCTGGCATTTATAAAGCGCAATTGTAGGAGATTTAAATGTGCAGAACTTTAGATTATAAACATCCGTTTGTAAATATGACTCGGAAGAAGGCAAGGACTGTTCTAGTGCTAGCATGCTAGGCTGCCATTCACTGGGTCCAGGGTTGGAATCCAGCTCTTGCCAGGTCACCTGTGCCTATGTTCGATGTCTGTTTCAATCAGTCTTTGTCTCATCACCATGTCCTCCTGTCCTAATTAGCCTACGTGGAGAATAGATACAGGAAGTAAAGCCCAATCATTCATCCATCTAGATACACCCCTGTATTCAAGTAATGTTTTACGTTTGTCACAGAAATTGGACAGCATTAATGTTTACGTCGAAATTCTGCAAAAAGAAACATCCATTAAATATATGATAAATCAGACATAATTATCTGAAAATTACAGATTAATATCAAGGCAAAAGATCCCCCAATTAAACGAACCCCGTGAGGTTTGATGGGGATTCTACAGAGTTAAGAGCTGAGTTAAGGTTTGGTAGTCATTCGGGATGTCGTTGCATAGTGACCGCCGCGCGAGAATCCTTGCCGCCTCAATAGTTTGGTGAATGCCCAAAATTTTAGGTCCCTGCCAGGTCCCATCTTTAGGGGAGGGTGGGATAGGGCGAATGACTACCAAACCTTAACTCAGCTCTTAACTCTGTAGAATCCCCATCAAACCTCACGGGGTTCGTTTAATTGGGGGATTCTACTTCGTAAGCACTTCGTTAAAGTTCGGCGTCATTCGGGATCTCGTCGCACGTGACCTTGCGCGAGAGTCCCTTGCCGCCTCAGACTTCAAAGCAATTTTGGGCATGAACAGCCCGTAGTCCAAGCCATGATATATATGCATTACTGAGTCCCAGTTACTGGGGACTGAATAGGTGTTTCTGACTTTGCAGAGATTGACTTGACTGCTTTGGAAATTCGACCAGCCAACTGCATGGTGCCAAGGACACTGGTAGACACTTTGTACAGGGATATGTACCCTTGAGTCTGAAACTGAGGCTGTGCAAGCCACAATTGGCTTCTGCGAGTCTTTTATATACAACTGGCTCCATCCGAAGATGGTGAAACTGGAAACGGCAAGTTAACGATAACCAAGATCCAGAACACGTCTGCCTTGCAATTAACCTGAGTGCACTTGACCCATATATATATAGTCAAGGTCAATAAGAGTGCCCCTCATCGGGATATAAGTATATCATCCCCTGGAAGGTTCGCATGAGAGAAGCATTTGTGGGAGGCTGTAGATAAAGCTAGTGACGCCCCGTGAAGCAATGAACGGCAATGTCCATTACTAAACAAACCCTTGAAGGTTAAAGGTATTGACAAATACTGGGAAGACGACTCGAGTCTTGTCGTAAATCAACACCCATTTGGGAGTGTGAGAACGTGACCAAATTTGATCGACTCATACCGTAGAGAAACCTTCCAAGGCTGTCGCCTGCGTCTGAAAAGAGGGCAAAAAGCCATTATAGTATTTGGGCGACATCAGACATTCAGGATGATTCATTACATCTTGCAGCTCCCAAAGCAATAAGCCACCACCGATTGTTGGGCTGGATCAAGCATTGCATGCTGATTTATAAAATGAAGGAAACCACGTCCTTCAGCTGCATAACTTCACCTATTAAAACTTTGGACTTCACAACAACGTCCTGCAGCTCAGAAAATAAACTAGCGTGTGTGGTACTTGATGCCAACGGTTTGGAGCTGTTCCTTAAATAGCCTAAAGCCTGATAATGCCTCAAGCATTGTAGTGCTATTCGCACGTACTAGTCTGCGCCTCATGAGCTTGCGATTGGAGGCCAATTCAGTGACTAACAGGATCATCTGACCAATGTGACGTCAGCGCATGGTCAACCATGGTGACCGCTATAAGCGTTTCGACGATAAGTGCCCATACTTGGGACAACGTATAGCAGACTAAGAAACAACTGCATGAGCATGTAGAGCTCCTCCAGCAAACAGGCAATTATTCTTCCTATGGAATTCCCTTGCAAGAATAGACAGATGTCAAGTAGTGTATGTGTGCAGTCATAAAGCTGCATTGATCTGGGAACATGTAAGCCACGCTTACGGGACTTATTCAATTTCCCAAATTTCCACCCAATCATCACCACTTTGCATAAGCTCATGGATCTACATCATGAGTGATGTGGTCTTAAAATTCTGGATAGCATGGAGGATGTACATGTGGCAGTTGAACCAGGTGAACCTGTGTACCGAGTGGTGGATCAGATCTAAGACCGATAAATTCTGTATTGACCTCCGCATGTCATATAGAACCTCATGACATCAGGCGACGTAGATTGCAGAGAAGGTCACCCTGGTACTAGTATGCACAAGCCCTGAACTTGTTGTGGTCATAATGAAGATAGATATGTTCCTCAGACCCCATCACTGTCTCCAGATTATGCTTATGGGAGATCTTTTGAGCAGTGTCTCTGATCTTTGGTGGAAAGGCATTAAGTAGGCTTCAAGTTAAGCCCAACCAAACCCAGTGGTATACCACTGGGTTACAGCCACTGCCAAAAATATTGGTTATTGATGATCCTTCAGTCCTAGGCCCTATATTCAGGTGACACTAGACTCAGGTGTTGAATGATCACTGCGATCCTTTTTCTCAAGGGAGTTGCAACACTGCTGTGACATTGATGAGATTCATACAGTTGGCACCCTAACTGGGGAAGTAGCTTCAAATGGCCATCGCATAATATATTTGATGGATAACGTATGGCATGTAGTTCATGTTCAAACTGGATTGCCGTCACTTAACTTTTTGAGGAACCATATGCCCGGTGGCGATTGAAGAAGCTAAACTACAGTGTCTCAACTGACAATGTCAAGATATTCCACACCCTTAATTACGGATTCCAAGCTGTTTTCGCTTATGTGATGCCTTCGAGCTTTAACTGAATCATTTGACTGATCATTGACGATGTACCAAGTACATGACAGACACCTGACCCTTGTTGTAACCAACAGTTGTGCTGATGAAGTCATATTAAGCAGCAGCGACCGCTCCTTAAGCGCACCAGTACAAATTCACCCAATGGTACTGTCAATTGCCTTGGCTTTATGGAAGGCCCTTTTGAAGATGAGGAATTGGCTGGATCAGCATCGCCATAACAAGTAACCTACTTTCAGTAGGTGCCAGCTCATAGCATTGACTTCCCTCAAAAGCTTAATCTGATAGGCTCAAAAGCCCTAGTTTCAACCACATTGGTTCAATGAGAGACAGTGATAAACCACTTTGTCGCTGAGCATGACCAACGCAATCCGCTTTGTGTCACAAATAACAAGCATACCACATTGCTCTTATGACCACTGCCCTTCTGGCAGGAATACTCTGTTGAATCCCCATGTCAATGGGTGACTTATGATGCGTACACTTATGCGAGGCTTACCCCGAACAGGGTGTGATAACAGATATCACCGGGCTGCATTACAACCTTCAAGACATATTACAATTCTCAATTATGAGTCATGCTTATACACAGGCTGCCCAACAGCTCCTCCAGTAATGAGGGAGCAGTATCTTGCTTTCACTGGTACTGATCAACTGCATGAATGTTGCACAGTAACTTTCACTGGCTATGAAGGAGTATGAACATTCTCTCAAGCAGCACTCTAGCCCTGACACTCCACTGGAGCAGGTATGAGTGATTATGAACAGTTCCAATGCAGTCTACAGAAACAATGGTAATTGACAGTCAAACGCCTTCTTCCAATAGCTTTGGAACTCCATCCGCAACCAGGACTCATCACGACCCTGTGTATGGCATGCTCATCTCCCTGGGCAATACTCATCAAAACAAAACCAGAGGCTACAGTACTGGTAGTACGTCTCAGTATGTCATGGCATCATGACACTCAGCCTTGCCTCATCTAAGCCAGAGGCCAGGACTTCCAAATAATACTTTCCAAACTCGGAAACTCAACCGTCAACTTGTTGACAGATCTCACTCCACTTTGGCTCATGTCATCCTCTCTCCTGAGAATAGATATATTTTGGCAATGATTGATGCACTGGCACATGAAAACCTCATGAAGTCTGCCAACCTCAGGCCCCTTGCTCATGACCGTTGAAGTTGAGCCACCAGAAAAACCACAAATGTGTCTCAATGCCCTGCCATTTGGCTGCAGAACTTGAGTACCTTATGGATATCACAGGCGCATTAGGGATGCGACACTGGGAGCTGCTAAATCTCACTGATACCGTAGCAATCACAAGTCTTCCGTAGACACGACCCACTACTTGAACTTGTTCAAGTGGGGAAGTTTTTACTCCCATGGAGACCGTTACATTGAGCGTTGTACTCAGGTGCCATAATTCATAGGCCCCAACACACTCCATAATGTCGAACATCAAAACACACATCATTGAAAAACATTGCCGTTGGCCTTGTGATATATGGCAACTGCCATTCTCCGGTCCTTCTCAATTGGAACTGGCAAACATTCATGTTGCAGACCTTGCCCATTACAGGCCAGATATTGATCAGGTAAAATACATCACGTTTGACGATATGTTCACTGGGTTAAAGCAATCAGTACAACACAAAACCGAGCTCGAAACCTGGAGCTTGACGACGGGCGATAATACAGGAAGCCCTGGTGAAATTCTACAGACTGGCTTTGTAAGCCCCACTCCAGCCTCTGCTCGAACTTTTTCGAGGGGCGAGTGCAATAACCGTTTCATGCAAGGACGCATTTAGCCATAACTCATGGAATTTGTTCCATAATAACGATGTAGGGCCATTCTGTTCGCTTCCACAGCGTCAGGTCGACAATACACGTGGTACCATAGGGCGCCGCCA
This sequence comes from Platynereis dumerilii, assembly GCA_026936325.1. Lineage (NCBI taxonomy): Eukaryota > Metazoa > Annelida > Polychaeta > Phyllodocida > Nereididae > Platynereis > Platynereis dumerilii. The sequence goes on from JAPTHN010000003.1 coordinate 56,801,878, forward strand.
TGTTGGCTACCTTACACTGGCAAACAATGTGGACACTTTTGTCCCATTTCGAAGTCATTCCGACGTCTTCGTCGACTTCACATGCCCATACGACCCAGTAAACGACGTAGTAGATGTCAATCCATCTTTCCAGTAAGTTAAACGAAGTTTTATTAGCCAAACAGGCCATATTTCCCTCTCGACAAGCGAGCAGTCCGCTCCATGCGAGCGCAAGCAAACGACTGAGGCGGCAAGGGACTCTCGCGCAAGGTCACGTGCGACGAGATCCCGAATGACGCCGAACTTTAACGAAGCGCTTACGAAGTAGAATCAAAGGTTTGCGGATGTTTTGTGGATTGTTTCTTCAAGGCTCTTAACTTATCATCAGCCTAATGGCAAAAGTCCTCCTTTCATTTCAACTTGCAAACAGGCTTTTGCCCTGTCAGTATAAATAATCATTACCAGCTACATGTTGTAATTTTGTAAATTGTCTTATCGGGTGCATGCATACCTTAAATCAATTATTGAAACCTATGTGGCTAGTTATGACACATATTGAATGAACAGTATCCCCAACACAAACAAAATTTAATTATCTAAACACTCAAAAAACAGATCATCACATGGCCCAGTTAAATGTTGTTCAATAACATGACTCTGTTTTCCAAATATTTATAAAACTGGAACTGTAAGTGAGGGGAATGTCTTTGACTAACTTCAGAAGGCCCCCCTGACAGGATACAACACCCACCCTATAAGGTATCTGCAATTTCTGAAAATATAATTTGGGGCAGTGATAGGGACCAAGTATAGAAAAGTGAGGGAAATGCAGACGGTAAGCATGGGAAGTGGGTTCAAGTGGCGAAAGGGGTGTAATTTATGTTTACCAGAACAGGAAAATCAGGCGGGAGGGTGTATCCTGCCAAGAGGTCTTTTAGAGGGTCTTTCCAAGAACCTACAGGTTTATTTACACTTGCCATGAGGTCACACATGCAGCAAAAATAGGTTAATGAGCTGTCTCAGAGAAAATCATGTAATATCAGGGAATTGGTTCGGATGACGTTCTCGGAATGGCCTAAAATTTTACGTAGGGACCAGACCACCTCTTAAACGAAGAAATGTGAAGTTGGAACTTCAAAACTCAGAATACTTTTCTCACAGGGGGGCCTCAAAATAGGGGTGTCGGGAAGCCATTTTTCACAGAAATCCTCATTTCTTCAACAAAAAAGTGGTCGATGTTCAGCCCTCTCTGGATGATAGAAAAAATTAACAAGAACTATCCTAACTGGGTTTGGATGAAGGCTAGCATTGTTTTTAACAATAAATCACCTCTATTTATTAATTTCACTAAAAAGGCTACTTTGGGGGGGTCACTCCGAAACTGCGGATTTTGTGATTTTCAAAATTTGAAAAACATGCCATGTTTGGAGGCCACTTTCTCAATCTTGTGCGGGTCTAGGATTGACAATATTTGGTTAGAAAATTAGCAAAATACTTCGACTTTAGATATCTGGTGAGAAAACCGTGGGAAAATTTGAATTTTCAGAAAATTCAGCCATTTCAAAAACTGTAATTTTCCGAATTTCCGTAAAAAATCATGAAATTTCAATAGTCAAAATGTCGAAGTAATACTAACCCTATTATCATAATTTTGATTGAAATTAATGAAAATTACCTTTATTCAGTAAATTAGTTAAGTTTCATCTGGAAAAAAAAATTATTTTGTATCAAACGGCTAATTTTCAAAATTTAGTTTTTCACAAATTTTGATAAGTTTCGGGAAATGTATCAATTTTGTGGGCCTATGTCTGACATAGTAACACTTCCATGTTGAACAATTTCCATGATCGTTCATAGAAAAACACCTATATTTAGTAAATCAGGAGAGATAATTGTTCGAAATAAAGGAATTTTGAAAATAGGATACTCCAGTGGGGTCACTCCGAAACTGCAGATTTTGCTGTTTTTCAAAATTTGAAAAACATGCCATGTTAAGAGGCCAATTTCTCAAATTTGTGAGCACTTATATTGACCATATTTGGTTAGAAAATTGGTAAAACACTGGGATTTTACATATCTGTTGAGAAATTTGTGTGAAAATGTGAATTTTCAGATATTCAGTCATTTCAAAAACTGTAATTTTCCGAATTTCCGTAAATAATCATGAAATTCCCAGTCAAAAAATGTCAATGTAGTACCAACCCTATTTTCATAATTTGATTTTAATTAATAAAAAATATGATTATACAGTAAATTAGTCATAGTTTCATCTGAAAAAATAATTTGTTTCATAGGGCTAATTTTCAAAATTTAATTTTTCACTAATTTTGATAAGTTTTGGGAAATGTATCAATTTTGTGGGCCCAAGTCTGACATCGTAACACTTCCATTTTAGCCACTTCTCATGATCATTCACGAAAAAGCACCTATATTTAGTAAATCAGGGGAGAAAATTGTGGGACATGCAGATATTTTGAAAATATGGATACTCCAGGGGGGTCACTCCGAAACAGCAGATTTTGCAGTTTTTCAAAATTTGAAAAACATCCCATGTTTAGAGAGCAATTTCTCAAATTGGTGAACACTCATATTAACTATATTTGTTCAGAAAATTGGTAGAATACTTTGATTTCATATATTTGTTGAGAAATTTGTGGGAAAATTTGAGTTTTCAAAAATTCAGCCATTTCAAAAACCATTTCAAAAACTGTCATTTTCCAAATTTCCGTACAAATTCAAGAAATATCCATAGTTAAAAGGTCAAAGTTTTGTCTACAAAAATAATCATTTTGTATCACAGGTCTAATTCTATAAATAAAATTTTCAGAAGTGTTATTGAGTTCCGATAATGTTTCAACTTTGTGGGCCTAAGTCTGATATAGTAACACTTCATTTCCCACCATATTTGCATGTCACTCTTATTTTTTATCTAATTTTGATTTCTAACTTGGGTGATCTGTTTCAGTCATTAACTTTTAATTTTTATTCACTTCTTACAATCAGGGGGTATGGAAATGATTATTTTCAATGTTGGATACATTTATATGTCAATTTAAATCCCTGAAATGTGTCATAAGAGGTTGTTATAGACAAGACTGAAATTGTAAGGCTATTTTGGAAGGTATTTTAGGTATTTAAAATTAAATAAATTACTAAACTTAACTGTGATTTAAATATTAGCTCCACTTTTTATAGCAACTACTGGCACTTCCCATTTAGGCAGTCACAGTAGATAGATAGATAGATAGATAGATAGATAGATATGGTAAGTGCAGCCCTCTAAGCCATTCTCGGCACTCACAAGGGTTGATTGATGAGATGGGAGAGAGAGCAGGAGTCCTTAAAATGTTACACACATACCCCATGTGAGGAATCTTTTACTTGCCCAGCATAGATTAGATACTGATACAAGGGGCCGCCAATTTAACGTCTCATCCAAATGACATCCAGCTGGGATTTTGCTCATGAAGGTGCACTGAAAATTTTAGGCTCCCTACCTGGGGTTCGAACCCACGCAAGCCAAGACCTTCAGCTGAGCAGGAAGGCAGTGCAAGGCACCTCAGCCACTTGGCCACCCAGCGGCCCAAGACAGGAGCACCAAACAGAATGAGCAGTTCTTTTGCTAAGTGAGCTTATACAACATCATCACCACTGTAAGAAATTGTTAACTTGTAACAATATATTTATGACAAAGGTCATTGTGACGTCATCAGACATGAACTGCTTGATCCAGGGAGGAGCTATCAAGTAATGCTAACGAAACAAATATATAATTATAGTGACGAATTTACCTTCAGGAGAATTGGTATAAATTGTCAGAATTTTCGGCTATTTCTCATCGTCTTCATCAGTGAATGTGCTCTGGGGCTGAGTCGTCATGTGAGCTCTAGTCCATTCACGATGAAGACAATGCGAAGTTGCCAAAAATTCTGATAATTTATACCAATTCTCCTGAAGGTAAATTCATCACTCTAATGAATCCGAACTTAATTCGGAGATCGAGAATCTACATTCAAAATAAACAATCTCATCATTTAGGGTAACTCCAATTACATTCATGAAACATTCACCTAAATCTTGACAGCATACATTTGCCATTATGTAACCCTGTTTTAAAAGTCCTTTTGTTGTCTAGGGTCACTTTGCAAAAGTTCCATCAAATGACCCAAAAAACCATCACATTGACGATGACAGAAACAGCGGAATAAATAGCGTTTTGATGAGCATCAGCAGCAACGGTGCATTGATGTGCAAGTCCGATATAAACCAGATGGCGTTGGTGTCACTTACCCTCCCCAGGCCTGTTGCCACATAGCATTTAGCCAGTCCAAAATTATAGTGTTTTAGCAAAATTGTGATTGCACTGAAAGGGGAGATTCAAGAAAGCGCATTCTGTAATCTATTCTTTCTTATTCATCCTCATTTAATCTCACTCCTTCTGCCCACCCTGCTGGGTCCTCAGGCCGCCATCTTGCTAATCTCAGAATGAGGCTCAATGGCTAATCTCAGAATGAGGCCTGACATATTTCTGTGACCTAGGTATAGTGCCACCTCCAAGAAAATCTGACGATTTCCCACAATTACCTCCCTATTTAGGGGAGAAGCGGATGATCTTTTGGTTCAAGCGGCTTTGGATTTTTGGTGAAAGAAAAAGTTTAAGTTTGTTTTCAAGTCGACGCTGAAAAAAAAGTTTCTTCAGCACATGAAAAAACAACAACTCTGTTTCCAACTCTAGCTACTACCTGGGATACCATAATGTTAAATTTGCGAAAAAAGTCTGTTGCTCTCCTACACATAAAAAAAATTGTTCGTCGACGTTGCAAATGAAAAAAAGTTTGTCACAGAGTAAAAATCCATAGCCCCCCCAAAACTATTGTCTGGTTGGCCCTTACTTAATAGAAGTGTTTTAACATGAATGATTACTGAAGTATTACTATGTCAGACAAACCTGATGAATTTCCGGTAACTTGTGAAAAAAATTTGAAAATATCGGTCAGTACTACTTTGACCTTCTGGCTATGGAAATTTCATGATTTTTTTACGGAAATTTGGAAAATTTCAGTTTTGAGAATTGACATCTTCCCATAGTTTTCTCACCAGATATATAAAATCCAAGTGTTCTGCCAATTTTCTGACCAAATATGGTTAATATAAGTGCTCACCAATTTGAGAAACTGCCCTCTTAACAAGGCACGTTTTTCAAATTTTGAAAAACAGCAAAATCTGTTTCGGAGTGATCCCCCCCGGAGTATCCATATTTTCAAAATTTCTTCATTTCCCACAGTTATCTCCCCTGATTTACTAAATATACGCATTTGTCCATGAATGATCGTGGAAATTGGTTAACATGGAAGTGTTACTATGTCAGACATAGGCCCACAAAATTAATACATTTCCCGGAACTTATCGATATTTACGAAAAACTGAATTTTGAAAATTAGCCGTGCAATACAAAATAATTGGTTTTCCACATGAAAATTAACTAATTTACTGAATAATGGTAATTTTCATTAATTTCAATCACAATTATGATAATAGGGTCGGTACTACTTTGACCTTTGACTATGGAATTTCATGATTTTTTACGGAAATTCGGAAAATTACAGTTTTTGAAATGACTGAATATCTGAAAATTCACATTTTCACACAAATTTCTCAACAGATATATAAAATCCAAGTATTTTGCCAATTTTCTAACCAAATATGGTCAATATAAGTGCTCCCAAATCTGAGAAATTGTCCTCTTAACATGGCATGATTTTCAAATTTTGAAAAACAGCAAAATCTGCAGTTTCGGGGTGACCCCCCTGGAGTATCCATATTTTCAAAATTTCTCCATTTCCCAAAATCATCTCACCTGATTTACTAAATATAGGTGTTTTTCTATGAACGATCATGGAAATTGTTCAACTTGGAAGTGTTACTATGTCAGACATAGGCCCACAAAATTGATACATTTCCCGAAACTTATCAAAATTTGTGAAAAACTAAATTTTGAAAATTAGCCGTTTGATACAAAATAATTGTTTTTTCCAGATGAAACTTAACTAATTTACTGAATAAAGGTAATTTTCATTAATTTCAATCAAAATTATGATAATAGGGTTAGTATTACTTCGACATTTTGACTATTGAAATTTCATGATTTTTTACGGAAATTCGGAAAATTACAGTTTTTGAAATGGCTGAATTTTCTGAAAATTCAATTTTTCCCACGGTTTTCTCACCAGATATCTAAAGTCGAAGTATTTTGCTAATTTTCTAACCAAATATTGTCAATCCTAGACCCGCACAAGATTGAGAAAGTGGCCTCCAAACATGGCATGTTTTTCAAATTTTGAAAAACACAAAATCCGCAGTTTCGGAGTGACCCCCCCAAAGTAGCCTTTTTAGTGAAATTAATAAATAGAGGTGATTTATCGTTAAAAACAATGCTAGCCTTCATCCAAACCCAGTTTGGATAGTTCTTGTTAATTTTTTCTATCATCCAGAGAGGGCTTAACATCGGTCACTTTTTTGTTGATGAAATGAGGATTTCTGTGAAAAATGGCTTCCCGACACCCCTATTTTGAGGCCCCCCTGTGAGAAAAGTATTTTGAGTTTTGAATTTCCAACTTCACATTTCTTCGTTTAAGAGGTGGTCTGGTACCTATGCAAAATTTTAGGCCATTCCGAGAACGTCATCCGAACAGCTCTGCATGATTTTCTCTGAGACAGCTCATTAATGCTCTTAACAACCTGATGCAATCCATCACTCAATATCCATTTATCCCATCATCCATCTTACTTCACAGTTTGATGGCAATATACAAATATTGTAGAGATTTACTTGTTATGAACATCGCTTAAAACATCTGATACTATGTCTATGGACCATCCATACTTAATTGATTCGAAGCTGGCACCCATTTCCATCAGCAAAGCAGATAATTTTCCCATTATCTCGGTTATGACCAGTTTCTCATCCATTTTTGAAAAAATGCACATTTCCGGGTCTTGATCATTTTAAGAACAAAAATATGAAATATTGCAACACCCACGTCTCTTGAAACAAGGACAGTTTTAATGAAGGCCTTATGAAAGGTATTTGGAGGAACAAATTAAAATTTAACCACCCAATTAAATTGAAGCAATCAGAGAGATGTCCCAGCATGATATATCATTAATGTTATATGTGCTATACATCTTGAATACATTTAAAGCTAATGGGAGAAAAGGTTTTATGTCACAACTTAAATAGGATTGTCAAATAAGAGATGAACAAATGTATTTGTTCAAAACCATTTACAACTGATATTCACCAAAAATATGGTATTCACTTAGGGACTGTTCAGAATTTATGACTGGGGGGGGTTGGGAGCTTTGGCCGAGGGGGTAATAACTTTTCACACGTGTTTCAAGGGGGGGTATTAATTTTTGACATCACTTCCAAGGGGGGGGTAAGAAATTTTAACAAAGAAAAAATGTTTAAAAACACACATAAACTCATTTTATTTGGACTTTTTTACGCGCAAAAATCCACAAAATGACGCGAATCTGTATGCATGGCCGTGGATAACAGTATATATATATGTGTATTGATATGTATGTATGGGGGGGGTGCTAAAAATTTGCGTGAAACCTAAGGGTGGGGTACTAAAAATCCGCATGAAACTCAAGGGGGGGTATACATTTTTGACGGGAAGTTCCAGCAAAACTCCCACCCCCCCCCAGTCATAAATTCTGAACGGTCCCTTATGCATATTTTGCATCTCCAAAATTTCATTCATGATTCCAGTCAGACATTTCATTTACAACTAAATGTAAAGCAATTTCTCTTTTAATAGGACGATCAGCCAGAAAACTCAAACAGTCAAGGCATATCATCCACTTTTACCCGTTACAATAAATACATGTAACAAGTCACTTGCATCTGTAAAGTTATTATGGTGGGTATATGTATTCGAAAACAAGTTTTTGGATTTGAGATAAAGGTCTAAAATTTTAGCTTACCAAAGCTTTCAGCCCTCTCTCATGGCTTTCTTCAGTGTTATGAGAAAAGCCATGAGAAATGGCTGAAAGTTTTGGTAAGCTAAATTTTTAGACTCTGAGAGACTATTATAATTATCTCATGGAATACCCAGAGTCAGGATCAAATATACATTGGTTCAAGTTTTTGGATATTTACAATTTCAAGAATTTGAAAAATCTTGCAAAATTGGTGTGTGACCTCACACTGCTGGGGCATCGTGATTGGCTGTGGTGTGAAGTGTGATGCAGTGTTGGTATATGATGTAGTGTAGAGAATGGCCATATATATGGTGTGTGGCATAGTATGAAAGTCTTATCAAGCATAACAAATGCAACACTGTAAGATGTAGCCAGCAGGGGCATATCTAGAAGTGGTCACAGAGTTGAGCCTCCCTGCCTTCCCCAGAAGAGTGAATCCATCCAACAAATAATTTGCAATAACAACTGTGTATCCCCTACTTGAGATACCCTAGCTGTGCCACTGACAGCTAACAGAAAGCAACATTCAGATTATGCAGTTTATGAGCAACATTTGTTTATTGACTTACATGGCTTGTAATCTTCTTGCTTTACTTGTACAAACATAACATGAACTGATATGCCAGTGTACTGCCTCACAGATTTGATATGACATCCTATGCAGAGTGAGCCATGATTGGCTGAACAACCTGTTACCTCATGCAGAACACCTGGTTTCCAGTGCTAACCTGTGGGAACTGCCATATGATATGATGTCACACTTCTACATTGCAAGAAAAAAATCACTTTCCACCTACTTTCTGGAAGGATAGTAAACATTGACATTATGATTTCATCAAACATCTGCAATGTGTGAAAGCATTGCAAATAACTGTATTCAGTCATACCAAACAAAGAAAGTTTGGTTAGCAATTAACTTTGCCACCTGTCTTTAGTCATTATACAGGTAATCATACAACCTGACAACACTGATATTCTATCATGACATGGCTTCCGTTGTCATAATGAGACTTCACATAATAATCACTATGACTGGCAGATGTTAGTTATCCTTATCAAGCTTCATAGACAGGCATCTGTATAGGGCAAAACAGACTAGTAAGGAAGGCAATTCTTGTTTTAATAGATTCCATTCCATTCCATTACTCCTCTTAAAGATGCATAGCTTTACAACAATGGTAACGAAATTTGTCACTTTTCCTGCAATTTTCATTGCTCGGCAGGAGGTATGACACCCCTCCATCGTGAAGAGCGATAGAGTTTCATATGGTTGACCACGTCACTCTTTTCCAATGATCTCCTACTGGGATTGACTTTGGCTGTTGTAAGGAGGAGACCATCGAGGGGTGGCGTGGAGTTTACCTTGGCGAGAAATTATTCATTTCGCAGTAGCGATGGTAGTATTATCAAGCATGTGAAGTCCCAAAATATACATTGGAAAATCAAAATTGTCAAGAAATACCCTATAAAAATTTACTAATTTCAAGACCGCCCAAAAAGAACTTATTTATTTCACCAAATCTGAGAAAGAAATGATTTACTTTAAAAAAATCCAACCCCCTCCCCCCTTGAGATTACATGGTGACCCCTAATTGCATGTAGGATGTGAAAGGTGTCCAAAACGCACTGGCAAGAGTTGCAATGATACAACATTTACAATTACATTGTACATATTTCATCAATGTACAACCTTCGTTGCAAACAAACATATGTCATATCATATCAATCTCATAAAATATTATTTCAGCCCAATATCATGAAATATTCAATACAGTAATAAAAGCTCCTACGACAACCAATATTCCATTTCCTTATGAGAAAGACGGACAGTTTATCACTATCAAATGTTAACTTTATATCCAGTGGTCAGGTAGAAAATGCACCTTGCCTGCAAATATCCGCATAAGTTTGGTCGTTTATTGTGGGTCGAGTAGCATTTTGCGTTGGCTTGCATATAAATCACAGCTCAAATCAAGCCATGTAATGCATACCACAATGGCACTCCCTTGAAGTCATTGGCAAGCCAATGGAACGGTAAAATATTCATGAAATGTCTCTTCGTATATCATTGGACCCCTTAATATGTATATGTGTGTTACTGCAATAATTGATGTGTGATACGAATACAAATGAATTATATACTTTCTTGTAGGGGCAGACTGGCGACATTTCGGGACTGTGGCAAAATAATTCTTTGGGCCTAAACTACCTAGTTTTGGTATTACTCCAATAATTACGCCAGACCAGGGTGTCCTTTGCCATACAGGACCATCGCCCATTGGGGAACAAACATCAGGATTACATTGTATCATGTAGTCAAAGACATGATCACACATATATGTACATATTTTGTAAGCGACAACATATTGGGCAAATGTTATGCCCCTCCCAGGCTGTTTCTTGATACACTTCTGCATTCGAGTAATGTTTTATGATTGTCACGTGGACATTTTCTTAATAAAAGCTCTTTATTTATCATCACCTATTCATATCAGTCCAAATTAGACTTAACTCTCAAAAAGCTCTTGCCCTGTCAGTAATGTTAAATACCTGCTAATTTGGTGCATGCATAGCTGATATCAATTAGTTCAAAGACATCAAATTCTATGCTATAAGCTATGACACATGTTGGGTTGAAATCTAGTGGAAAAGCCAGAGATAATTTATATTACGGGAAAAGGAAAAAGCAGTGGGAGGGTGTATCCTGTCATGAAGTCTTTCAGAGGGTCTCTCCTAAACCGACGGGTTTATTAACACATGACATGAGGTTGCACATGCAGCAAAAATAGGTTAATGCCCTCAACACTCTGAGGCAATCCATCATTCAGTGTCCATTAATCCCATCATCCATCTTACTTTGCAAATAGCAATATACAAATATTACACAGATTTACTTGTTGTGAACATGCACAAAACTTCTGACACGAAAAGCCATCCATACATATCTTCGATTCGAGGCTCGCACTCAATGCAGCGCTGATGCTAGCAAGTTTTTTTACTCCAGCTTTTATACCGTTTGAAGAATATCTTAAATCAAATATGTTGCAGCATGATAGAATAGGGGTCACTTACCCCAATCCAAAAAGAAAGAAATAACAGGCTGTTATTAACAGTTGAAAATTATACAAAGAAACCACAAAAACAATTCTTGGTGTTTTCCATCATGCGTGCACCAGAGATACAAACCTTCTAGCGGAACCAAAGATACTCATTTGATGAAGAAAACATACTCAACTTATTATTCAGGGTCATAAAGGAAAATATTTGAGACATGTGGGACTGTTTTTTTACATATATGGCGAAGTTCTCCCCATTTCTATAGGAACCTGCTGATATGCAAAAAATACTTCGGCGAGATGTGAAAAATCGTCGGCGGGATGTCACAAATTATCAAAAAATCACCCAAATTTCCTGGAAATACCAGCCCGGCGACGCCAAAAGACCTCCGTAGTGTCCCAAGTCAATGTAGCATTAGAGCATGAGAGCCATTCCCTATCCATCCAATGCTACATGATTTGTTTCGTCATAATATCATTGATCTCTTGACTACAATTAAAATGGAATGGAACTTATTGTGATAATTGATGGACAAAGACATGATACCAAAAAAACTTGCATCTGGCACCATGCATCAAACTGTCATGCTATTGTTAGATTTTGAAACTCAAAAACTGCATTTCCGCCTGAATTTGAAAGGCCTTGTTTAAAGCTTTGCTATAACAATGATATTCTATAAATTAAATGGAAAAAAAACTATCATTTTTTCAAATTTCATTTTTTTCTTGTTATCTTGAGTTGTGCTCCAGTAGCGGATCCGTGGGGGGATTAGGGGTTCAAACCCCCCCCCCACTTTGGCCTATACATTTTAGTGTAAAATAGAAAGTACATTTTCATTCTTAAACCCCCCCCCCCCCCGGCCCCCGTCTGACATTTTCTGGATCCGCCCCTGTGTTCAGTGGCCCTCGCCGGTCTAACCTGTTCAGTATTCACAACATATTATACATGTAAAGATAATCGATTTGCACAGTACATATAAAGCTACGTTCGGGCAGAATAAGCACATTTGTTGAGACAGCATTCCTATCTCTCGGATTACGCTCCACAGAGCAAAGCCGTTGTCTCAAATCATTCATGTCTGTCAAATATATAAACCTCCAGAAGCCACATAATCATGGGAAGTCAATTGTGAAAAATATCTTCTTTTTGGCATTGTTTTCCCTCTATCTAAAAAATCAATATTATGTTCTCTTTCTTTTTTTACCTTCAGAAAGTCGTACTGCTATTCCTATAAATTTGACTCTCATATAAGCCTTGGCTAGGCTGGGCTATTTCTTATTTGTTTCAGAAGCTCACATCACATCTCAGATACCAGAGCATAAAAACGACTGCGACAAAGACAATAAAATTTTGACAGAAGCAAAAAATTAGATACATTTTTATAAATGCTATACTATTTTTTTTTTTTTTAGCTTTTGACCTCAGAAGTAAAATTGCAATATTTGCAGGAACTTTAAATGATTTTATGGTACAGTGCTTGGTTACAGTGGGGAAAATAAATATTGGACACCCGACCATATTTTCTTTTTATGGGCAGTTACCCTTCAAACTCCGAAATCTCTCAGGTAGATCTGGTCCAAACTTAGAAGACAGGTGATTACAAAAATTAAGCGAATGATGTATTATATAGTAATATAATTATTTGCATAATATTCCTAATAGTCTTTTCAAATAAGTATTTGATCCCCTTGTTTGCAAAGGATTTATTACCAGTGACACCAAAGACATGATTTTTAAATGACCGGGCAATTTACTCACTTTTTGGCCAGACTACTACAGTTTTGTACAGCTCGATGAATAACTAAATTTACAAAAAACATTGCCCTCCTTTATGTCCTATTTAGAGCAACTTTGCCAAGAGAAACAAAAGCATTTTAATGAGATGGGAATTTGTTTGAAACTTTTTACTCAATGGAGGATCTACAGATAAAAACCAAACACTATCAACAATCTCCACTTAATTGCAGCCATTTAAGAGATATTCAGTGTTACCATTTGGGAAAAGCTGCCTCGCCCAAGATAACATTCATTAGAGGCTGATGATGCCATGAGGAGCATTCTCTACCCATCTGCTGCCCAATGATTCAGTTGCATCAAAAAGTCATTGATCGTCAAACTCCAAAATGGATTGAATCTATTTGTAATAATTGATGTAGACGGACATGATGATACAGAAGTTGGCTTCACACAAAGTGAATATTTCATGTATCTGGAGGAAGTATCGAAAGTTGGCGTCAATAATGAAAATATTGAAAAAATAACATATATCCGAATATTTAAAGGGTTGAAATCTCATTAAATATTGTCGGTGCATGAAAATAATAGTTACCAAATGAATAATCTGGGTTGAAATAAGTTAGTAATATTGTTTGTATTGGAGAAAATACCATCTAGGGGTAGTCAGAATTATGATTTGTCTGTTTGGTTCGGATGCAATTGGGACATATGATGATAATCCAGGAATTTTGACTTTTTCTGTAAATTTTGAAATTGTTGGAATGTATATATCAGAACCAACCACTTTGTATGTACTGGAAAGTAGGGAAGAGCGGGACACAGTGAAACGGCTGGCACAGTGAGACAAAGCCAGTAGCATCTAGCTGGTACTGTTTTCGGATCAAACCCCTTTTGTACAGTACAAAAAGTAAGTATATATGTGAGAGACTGTCCTATATCCTGAATGCCTACATAGAATGTCAAGAGCGGAATTTCAATATTTTGGTTTTCTGCCAGTAAAAGTAAATAATTTCGCTAAATGACGTTTTGTTTTAATTCCCAAGAAAAATGGGATACGGTAACGCAAAACAATTGCCATCAATTCAAACCTTGGTTATTTGTCTTACTTTAGTGAGATGACAAACCACAATGCAGACATCCGGTCCACAGGATTCAAAATCATTTTATAAAGAAATCAGTGAGACAATTCAAGGCGGGGCACAGTGAGAAATCACAAAATACACTCAAAATGACCTGAATGAAATGCAAAGCGCACAATTCACTATTAAACAAAATGCCTGCTATAAACTACTGATTTCAGTGAGTGATATCCAAAGGTGAGCATCAGAGAAAAATTTTGATTAGTATGTTACATGTGTGGCAGGTTAAATAAGTCTTGCATGTGTCCTGTGCGATGAATTTTCCAAACACCCTCAAAAAAGGACCTCAAAAATCACCTAGCCAACTGCTTTTGTTAGAGTATAGTAGTTTTTGTAACAAAAATTGATAGAAAAATTCTGCAGGTCCCAAGGATGGGTGGTTATGGCAGTAGATGCCCTGCCTCACTGTGCCCTGCCTGCTGTCTCACTGTGCCCAACCCACAGGGCACAGTGAGACACTTGACAAGCATGGACGTAACTCAAAGTTTCTCCCAACCTGTAAAAGGTAGAAAGATGAAACTATTGGACAATATACCCAACTTGATCATCTATAATGTTGGCCTGAACTCAGTTACTCTTAACTACCAACATTTTGGAACACTTGCAAATAAAAAAAAGTGTCTCACTGTGCTCCACTCTCCCCTACACCTACTAAGAGCTCTTCCAAATGGTACCATGACTTCCAGTAGAAGTTGTTTGCATTTCTCGCTAATGACTGTTTGTCACAACACAGCAACATCTGTTTACCATGATAGCGGATCACACATCAAACATGTACAAAATCTGTTCTAGTCTGGCCTATGTGTGATGCACATTCAAAGATGACCCTTCGCAATATTTTTTGTAGGGACAATTTCAGATCTGTGTTGCATACTCCAAATTAGGAAGTAATTGACATGGAAGGTCCCTTACTATTGGGACAAAAATAACCAGCCAAGTGCTATGTGTCATCAATTTGTGTGTACTGCAGTGGTGTTCTAATTGAGGGTACGCGTTCTTATTGAGTTGTGGACAGCGTTCTTATTGAGTTGTGGACAGTGTTCTCATTGAGTAGTGGACAGCGTTCTTATTGAGTGTTGGACACGTTCTAATGGAGTATTTATGATTAAATGTCAAAATACCCAAATATTCAACTTCTCACAACTGTTCTAATGTTCATAAGCACATGGAAAGGGTAACAATCAAAATATGCAAGTCATTAATAGCTATAGAAATAGAAATTTCACGTTCATGATAGATAATGTAAAAGGCTCATTGCCTGGTTTGGTATCTGTGATTCCAACACTTGTATTTAGGCATGCCTAATCATGAGGTAACATTGTAGGTAGGTTTGTTAAATCACAGTCACAGGAACGGCACATTTGAGGTAGATGTAACAGCACATACATAAGAAATAAATAGAATATTACAGATATGTGTTCGAAGAACCTCATATTTAATACTAGAGGTCCCTACAATTCTTTTTTTTTAAAGAATTTCTTGTTATGAATCCATTCAGTGGTTCATATTTTCTTGGCTGACATGTGTTGAATTAGTAATTTAAAGTGGCACTATTGTGTGTGATAAACAGTCAATAAAATTCAATTGTGTTACCAAATTTCGACTAACTTTCTGACATTGTATTCCATACTTATAAGTAAGAGTGTATCTTATGTTTGGAATTCCTTGCCCTTCATCCGACATGAAATACAGTGGGTTCCAAATTATTACGCAAGTTTGTTTTTTTATGATATCTAAAAAACAACTAAATGCATTTTAAAATCCTTCCCACATAACAATTTGTGTTCCATGAAGGCAATATCCTGTAAGTTTTGTCCAATTCTGGCGGTGCAGTGAGGAGTTACGCCACAGAGCATCATATACCCTGTTTTTCGATGTCCCAAATTATTATGCAAATGTAGGAAAAAATGATCTAAAAGTACCAAATTGATCTATTAATCCTCTAAACACTTACCTCATAACGTTTAATGAAAAACAGAACCTTCATTTCAAAAATGGCTGTCTTCATGTCCAAGAAATCAATATAAAACCCCCTCATTGGAATAACATTAAAATGACAATTTTTCTTGAATATAAAGCCTCTGTTGTTTTTAAAAAATGTCAAATCACAACCAATTCACATAACAATATACCTTTGAAACTATGATGTTATCCTGTGTAAAGATGAACCAATTCCCCTTTCTCTACAAAACATAACAATAAGTCAAAAATGAGTGCTTCTTTTTTCCATTGAATTAGCATTGCCGTCAATGCAAGCCCGATCTCCATCATTTTCATTTAAAGATATTGTTCATGTTTATTGGTCGAAATGGCTTCTCTTTAATTTTGGGAAGAGTTCTATACCTAAGGAACCCAGAGAGAGAGTTTCATAATGTGAAAAAATTTTGTTTGTCTTGGAGAAGCTTTTTAATGCAAGAAGTTAGTAATTTCAATGTTATTTCAATGCAGGGGAATATTATGGATTTCTTCTTTATTAAAGCAACAATTTTTGAAATGAAGGTTCTATTTTTCATTAAACGTTAAGAGGTAAGTGTTTAGAAGAATTAAAAGATCATTTTGGTACTTTTAGATCACTTTTTCTTACATTTGCATAATAATTTGGGACATAGAAAAACAGGGTATATGGTGCTCTCTGGCATAACTGCTCACTTCACCACCAGAATCGGACAAAACTTACAGGATATTGCCTTCATGGAACACAAATTGTTATGTGGGAAGGGTTTTAAAATATGTTTAGTTTTTTTTTAGATATCGTAAAAAAACCAACTTGCGTAATAATTTGGAACCTACTGTACAGTTGGTGACTTTGTTGCTGCAGTATATACTTACCGAATCCATGAACGTCAAGACAAAATTGAAAAAAGATAGTCTCATTCCAGAAGTGCAGAGACTTTTCAAGCAAATAAACTGCACACTCAATTATTGTTAAACTAATGGGACACGTTATGAATCTTGGGTCATAAATAAGGAAACGTAAAAAGCCCCTGCTTGACAATAACAAATGCAAAGGCTAATCGTTTCAGAGTTGGTCCTCAGTAACAAGCAATTTCGAAGGAACTTGTACTATTCAGAGATGGCAGACAACGAAATGTGGGTCTTACAAGTCAGTAACAATACAAATTGAATAACAAATACTAATATCAGATATTATAATAAGACCAAATATGTATGACAGTATATTCGAGATGTACAACTCCACAAGTTGAAGATGTCCTGCATGTGTCCTCTGTTTCCACGAGTGCAACAAAAATCCCCGCACTGGTAATAAACAAATTCAGGTTCAAGGAGTACACATGCCATTTGCAATTTGTACATTTCTTCTTGATTTCAGAAATGTTCAACAACCTGAAAAAGTAATGTGGCACATCTGCTGAAAGATTTTGACACACCATTTAAATGTGACGAAGTGTGAATAATCTTTTTTTTCAACACCTTGAAATTCTGTATTGAATTGAGACCTGAAAGGTGTTTCAAATCTGTATTATTATTTTTCATCATCTTTCTTTTCTTTTCTTTTCTTTTCTTTTTTTGGTGGGTGCCTGTTCCAGCCCTTACAGTATTTGCTGCTCACAGTTTATGGAGTTTGGATGGGCACTTTGCATTGCTTAGACAGCAGATAGGAAGCTTGATCAATGCCTCCATTATGACCACTCTGGTTGGCAGCAATTGTTCCTATTATATTAAATATATTTTAAACTTACGATCTTTCAATTAACAACACTTTGTTCAATGTAGTTGTGATTAAAATACTCTCAGTCATGCACTGCAATGCACGCACGGAACTCGATGTGAGCCTTCCACAATGATATAATCATGTATCAATATAGTAACAATATTAACCTTGGACCAATGATAATCATATCTCTCCACAGGGCCATGAACACTTGGCCTTGTAGTGCACAGCAGCTGTAGGAGTTAAAGCACGAGAAAAAATATGAATATTCATCCTTGCATTAGTGTAATGCTTGTGTAATGTGTTATTGTAATGCATCCCTGTAATTAGGAATGGAGATTTGCTCTGATCATCCAAGGGTAACCATTAAGGACACTCTCGCATTAGCTTAATTAGGGTATGACGTCAAGAGCTGAGCTCTGAGCTCTGAGCCAGAAATTCCTGCACCAGAGCAGCCATTACAAACTGTGAAATTTAACATGCATAAAATTTATACGATTGAGAGAGAAAATGATGATGCCTAGATTAGTTCTAAACAAGACCATGTGGATATATTTGGGAGATAAAAATAAAATTATTTTGAGCATTATGAGCAATATAGGGCTTGTTTGAATTACAGTTCTAATTGCCTTCGATTGAATCTAAAAAACTAGACTTCCTGCAAACTGAGGCTCGGACACTGATTAATTGATGGTGTCATTGAGCTATATACTGCAAGGAGTTTTAGAGCATTTTGTAATATGAGCGCAGCTCATGGCTGCCATAGGCAGCCATGAGCGAAGCTCGCTTAGCACAAGGACAGCTCATTCTGTGTGGTGCTCCTGTCTACAGTGACTGACTAAACAGGAAGTGCCTGTAGTTGCCATAAAAGTGGAGCTAGTAGTTTAGTCAGAGTTTGGTTTGGTAAATAATTAAAATACATCAAATATCTTCCAAAAGAGCTTTAAAATTTCAGTCTTGTCCTATAAAAACCTCCAATGACATATTTCAGGGATTTAAATCAATATGTGTATCAATATTGGAAATATTTATTTCCATACCCCTGATTGTAAGAAATGACTGAACATTAGAAGTCAACACAAAAGTTAATGACTTAAATGGCTCACCAAGCAAGAAATCATAACAACACTTAAGGTTACATAATCTTCATTAACTTTGAACTTTGAACTTGAACTTTATTTGTACCAAAACGAATACATAAATATAATATAATCATAAGGCACAGCAGGGCCAATAGTTTTGACAAAAACTGCGAGTGACTCCTGCTTAGTACTACAAAACAGCATCTAATTAAGCTTTTAGATAATTACAATCTTATAACACTGATTACATTCTCTGATTACATGACCATACATTTATTTCACTAGAAAAAAAATAGAAATTTTATCTATCATAAATCTAAAAATAGAAAAAGACAATTTACGTGGATATACAATCTTGTGACAAGGATAACATTTTCTGAGTACATGACCATACAATTAATACACTAGATAAGAATTAAAATTTTATCTATCATAAATCTAAAAATAGAAGTAGGCAATTTGCGTAGAATGCTGATGGAGGTAATAGAGTCAGTTACGGCATAATTCGATTGCAAATGTAACAGTTCCTTATGGTACATGGCAAGGAATATTTATTGATGAAAAAGGTTTTTAATTTATACGTAAAGATATGAATAGAGGCTGTACGATGAGATTTAATGTCCTCAGGTAAGCTGTTCCAGGATTGAGCAATTTTGTAGTTCAGGCATTGTTTACCAATTTGGGATTGAACTGAGTTTATGTGGATGTTTGCTCTTCCACCGGTGGAATGATAATGAGTTGTTTCGTTTGCTTTCAAAGTATCTTAAAAATATGATGGTAAGTAATTGTTCAGGGCTCTGTAATATAAAAGACAAGATCGGAACTGGTATAAGTCGGCTAGTTTTAAGCTTTTGTATTTATGAAAGGAATGAGTGGTGTGAGAATTGTATTTCTTTTTGTCAATGATTCTCATGACCTTTTTTTGTAAAACTTGGATTCTATTAATTGTTGAGTTAGGTGAATTTCCCCAAGCTATTAAGCTGTAGTTTAAATACGGTACCACCAGTGAGTTGTAAATAGTGAATAATATATTGGAAGGAAGTTCATGTTTAAGTTTATTCATAATGCCAGCTATCCAAGAAATTTTATTGGCTGTTCCATCAATATGGTTTTTCCAGTTTAGCGTGTCAGTAAGAATAACACCAAGAAATTTAATTTGGTGAACTCTTTCAATTTGAGATCCATTTAGGTAAAAGTCTAAATTAGCCTCATTTACTGAGCTCCTTGGTGTATGAAAGATCATGAATTTAGTTTTCGAGACATTGATAGATAATTTGTTTGCAGAGAACCAGTCACTTATTTCTTTAAGTTGATCATTGATATTCTGGTTAATGGAGGGAGTTATGGATTTTTCGAAGGGAAATATAAGGTTCGAATCATCTGCAAATATTATAAATTGCGCATTGGATGCTGTTTGAGCGATATCATTGATATATAATATAAACAATAGAGGTCCCAGTATGGAACCCTGCGGTACTCCAGTGGAAATGTGTAGCGTATCAGATCTAATCTGTTTAAAACAAGTGAATTGTTTTCTGCCAAATAAGTAACTTGAAAACCATTTGTGGGCTATTCCACGAATTCCGTAGTGATATAACTTGTCTAGAAGTGTATGGAGATTTAACGTGTCAAACGCTTTACTTAGATCAAGAAAGAGTCCTAGGGCTTTATGTTTTTTGTTTAAAGTACTTGAAATTAGATCTTGTAATTTTAGTATGGCTAAGTCCGTGGATAAATTTTCCCTGAAGCCGAATTGACAGGGAGTTAATAAATCATTTGTTTTTAGATAATTTTGTAATCTATTGTAGACTAGTCATTCCAGTATCTTAGAAAACGTAGGCAAGAGAGAAACAGGTCTGTAATTTGTAAAAGAACTTTTTGGTCCATTTTTATGTATTGGGATAACTTTAGCCAGTTTCAGTTGGTCTGGGAAAATTCCATTCCTAAGACTAAGGTTACATATATGAGTCAACGGTCTCAGAATTGGCTGAAAGGTTGATTTTAACATTTTTGGACTAATCTCATCATATCCGTAAGAAGATTTTGATTTGAATTTTTGAATAATTTTTGCAATTTCTTCAGCCGAAGTTGGCCTAAGAAAGAGAGAACCCACTAGATTTAAATTAGGTAAAAAAGTACTCGGCTGCCTGGAGCATGGGGCTATTTTGTTAGATAAATTTGGTCCAACATTTGTGAAATATTCATTGAAAGAGTTAGCTATTTCATTTGCATTTGTTAGTGTCACATTATCATTTGTTATAAAATGATTAGTCACATCGTTTTTGTTATTATTCTTATTTAGTAAATTATTTATTTGCTTACAAGTAGCTTTTATGTCTTTTTCGCAACTTTTAAATGAATTTGCCCAATGAAGTTGTTTTGCTGCTCTTATTAATTTATTAAGGCAATTTCTGTATCTCTTGTATTTAATTTCCTCTTCCTGACGCCTTACTAGGTCTCGGGTTTTTTTTAGTTTTATAGATAATTTTGTAGCGTTGTTTCATTGAGGTTATGATGCCTTTAGTGATCCACGGTTTAATTTTATGACATTTCCTGTTAAACTTAGAAGTTCTTACAGGGAGTTTTTCATTCATTATTTTGGTGTATATATCAATAAAAGAATTATATGCAGTGTCTACATTTGAAGAATTTATGACATCGTCCCAGTTCGCGTCATTAAGAGCCTTTCTGAAGGAGTTCATTGACGCCTCGTTTTGGACTCTGTAAGTGACATTCTTTTCAAGACATACGTCAGGGTCAGTCAGATCTAAGGAAATGAAGTTAATATAATGATCAGTGATGTCAACTGGTATTGTTCCTTAGTATGTTGGAACATCTGAGATTTTTTGGAATATATGATCAATTAAAGTAGCCGAGTTGTTAGTCACTCTTGTTGGCAGTGAGATTTTTGGAATAAAGCTATTACTTATAAATGAGTCTAGATATGCATTAGTTAAAGCATTGTTATCAGACTTGATGAGATCAATATTGGTATCACCAACAATTATTATTTCCTTATTTTTATAGTTCTTAAAAGATTGTAGCACTGAATCAATAAAATTATTAAATTCATGTACACTTATGGCTTGGCGAGCGATATAAGACACCAAGTATAATAGATTTTCTTCCATATTCAATTTCAATGAAAAGACAATCAAAGAGATTTTGTTTGTCAGTCGGAACGGAAATTGCAAGTTCTTTATATTCTAATTTGTCAGAAATAAAGATAACTATGGAGTTTATGTTTAGTGATCATTGAGTAACCTTTAAACTTCACATAGTCACATAAATTTTCGTCAAGCCAAGTTTCCTCGAACGTAAGAACATCAAAATGAAAATTTATGATGTTGTTCATTCAGACTTCATATTCGGTTTTATGTTTAGGCAGGCTTCGAGCATTTGTGTTTAAAATGGAGAACGTTTTTGATGAGAGAGATTCAGTAAGCTCATTAAACTTATCAATATCATAGTAATGCGATGGAGAAAACATTGGTCTAGAGTTCCCTACATTATCATCGTTAAAATTCTCTAACCATGTGATTGTTTGGTCAGGAGTAGCCATAGGTTTTTAGGGTATTCAAAACTCTTTGTTTGTTTACCGAGAACAATGTATCTAGTAACCTCATAAGCATTCTACTAAAATATTTGAACAGTCTTGATTGAATGTAACTTGGAGACATGTAGCTCAGAGACAGGTTCACAAAAAGAGTTTCATGTAGCATAATATTAAAAAGCGCCATATCTAGGAACAATGCAAACATATCAAATCAAGCATGCAAACACAATGCATAGGGCTTAGGATTTACATATTAATAGTACAGGTAGGTCCAATGATAGGTATTACAATGGAACATTAATAACTTTCACAGTTCCATAATTACTAATTTTAAGTTTATCATGAATGTCATAAAAATAATGTAATAGTGTCTGAATTAATAGTTAATAGAACATATAAGACATAATGTCGTGATTGATTGGCTTATAAACAATAACATTGAGCAATTGAATTTATAAATTCTAATTTAACCAAAGCAACATTTCGAGAAAAAAGAATACTATTAAAATTTCGAGAAAAAAGAATACTATTAAAATGTTATAAATCGACCGTAATTATATAGCGATTCTTGAATGATAAAAAGTACAACTACAGTTTACATAACTGCCTGCATAATATAGAGTTATAGGATTATAGAAGTCTTTTTTTTTGTCTAGTAATAAATTGAGATTATACTGATAACAGACATGTAACTTTAAAATACACAGCTACTGCATTGTAAAGAAAACTAATACAAAACCTTTGGCAATAACAAAGTATAATGCTTAAGTATCAACAAATTATGTAACAATCTAATAGTAAAAAGTCATCTCTGAATAGCTATTGTTTTATTGGTCTCAGTTATGTAACATCAACAATTTAACATAATAGATCCAAATTTGTAGATCCAAATTTAACACAGATTTGAATTACAAAGCAGTCAGTGTGATCCATCTATCTATCTATCTATCTATCTATCTATCTAATCTTATCTATAGATCTGATCTTATCTATCTATTATATCTATCTGCCCATTTGCCCAGTCCTTTAAAAAGATAAATTGGCCTTCTGCATGGAAAGTTGAAGATAATGCAGTTCGATGACAATGCTTCGCGAATTTCATGGCAGTGCAATTTACATATTATAATTCCTTCTTTTTTTTTTCAATGCAAATAAACACATTCATTATGGATATGCGATTCCACGAAAATAGTATTGCAGAGTCTGAATAAGAAAAAATCCTTTAAGTCCCTAAAGGTTTTATAGGAAAATCGCGTAGCCCTGACATAACCTGTATGAAGAGGAGATCAAAAGTGGGCCCCAGATGGATTGCAGATCTGCAGTTTCCTGGGTATTGCTTCAAACTATAATTGTTTTAAAAAGCACCACTTGCAGCTGAACAAATAGGCTATAACAGACTTCTGGGAAATGACCGATTCTTTACATATAAATGTGGAGCATTTTGGTTCAGACGCCTTTGACCCTGTCTACAAGTGGACTCCTCTTGCATTGCCACAGATCAGAACATATGCTGTCTTGTGTTGCCACCTAGTGATTAGTGTGCTGTTCCGCGAGCTCCTGCGAGCGTCCACATCATTTCAATCAGAGGAACACACACAATTTTGTCTGGAAGACACCGGGGCTGTTTCTGAGTGTGCTGATGGTTTTGTCTACTTCCTTAGAGAATGTGATTGCCGAGTCTGACTCTGGTATACATCAATGTTGAATAGAAATTTTGTGAATGCTCAGTGAAATTGGAACTATTTCTTGGGACAGCAATGATGTAGCATACAAAATCAACTTTTATGCCAGGTGGCAGCAGCATGCAGTTCTCACTTTCACCAGACTGCCTTTGACCAAAAAGACCTGCATGCAGACTATGTTCTTATTCGCATGAATTAACATTAAACACCAAAGACATTAGTCAGAATATTTTGTCCGGCATTACAAAACATACCTTTTTTTAGTTTGAACGCATTAAATTTCTGCTTTTTTGTTTGTCTCCAACCAAATTTCTTGTCAAGTGGGCTTCTTTGTAAATTAAAATAGTTTATTCAACCTGTTTTCAGCATTGTAAATGTGTAATCCCACATGTGTTATCCAACATGGCGAAATTCCTATAGATGCAATGTTATTTCTCCCATTCTATGACAGAAAGTGTCAAGTTTAAAAGATCAAATGTTATATTTTATGTCAAGCATTCTAATCTTTTTTTTTTTATTCTCTCAGTCTAACAAGAAATTAGGTAATTGTTTGTACCAAGAAGGATAAGGAAGGATATTCTTGGAAAAAAGATTTTTGTCTATATTTGAAGTCAGGCAGACAAATTACCTTCATTTCACAATGAAAGAAAAAGAGGAGACTAGATATTTTGCTCTGGATTGGCAATGACATTTAAAAGACAATTAGAAGTCATTAATGACTACACTCTTTTTTTCTTCAGATAAGGGTCATCACACATTATTTTATAAGAATCATATCATTTTTTTACCCAGAGTAATTCTTCTTTTTTTCCTGAGTTAAATATGAAACTTTCATTAAAAATATCCGTTGGGTCATCAGAAAAACATTGCTTTGTAAATTTTTCATACAACAATTTTGTTTATGCTTTGACATGTCATCTAAACTTATGTTTTATGTTTTTGCAATGTTTTGGCAAATCAAGCCTGCGGAGGAACAAACCATCTCTGTCTAACCATTCAGTTATGTATGACTGAGGGTGTCTCAAGCAACGGAGCAACCTACGGGTGAACCCATTATATTAATTGTACAGGCATGAACCAAAAAATTCATATAAGGGGGTATCTACCCCCAAAACCCGTGGACTAATGGTCAAGAATGCTTGTCCACTGGCTTCGAGGGTGTGGGTTCAAATCTCATCCCGGGAACTCACTTTAGTCCAAGCCCATGGGACATTAAATGGAGGCGGGTTCTGTCCAGTATTCTATGCTGGGTCAACTGAAAGACCCTGGACTTCCCTGAATTAATAGGATATGTTCCGGACTCCCAGTCTTCTCATCTCATCATCATACTGCGGTCACCAAAATAAAAAAGTGCAGCTCCCTCCACAAAAAAGATGGTGGTTGAGCTGCCCCGGCTGATCCGGGATATACCAGCACAACACTAGTCAAGTCAAGTCTAGCCCAGTATGGGATATTCTTGAGGTAGCAAGGACATTTACATGTATAGCACAAAGATATCCACCACACATCTCATACTGCAGAGCCTTTTTATTATTATAATACTATTTGCATGCACTGGTGATTCCAACACCTGCAGCAAATCACTTTTCATGCAGTTGTCATTCCCCCCAGAAATGCATTCTCGGCCTGATTTTGTTGATATTACGCCTGTAAGTTTCTGATGGAATGGCCGGTAAATTGGCTGTAACCTGATTTAGATACTTGTCAAATTAACTTGATGGCTAATAGAGTCATGTATTGAACACAAAACACATTTTCCAGAGCCAAAGTGAAAGATACTTCCAAGAATCATGAATGCAAACATACTGTGGGTGAATTGACATACATGACAAGAGTAGGTACTGCCTCCATCCCCACGCCCTACACATCAACCTATACCAACCAAAATTGCCATTTTACTTATAAATGCCTAATATTTCCATAAGGGGCTCGATCATGACTTGCTTTCCAAAACAAGTATGGTTGCAGGCCAAAGGTACAGCAACCCAGTTGACAAATGTATTTGGGATGTCGAACAGGTTATGATATTTATTGATTTAAGGGGACATTTGACAAGTTTAGGGGGTCTTTGAATGTTGGGAAGGATGAGCATTGTGCATGGTGTGGTGCTTGAGATATCTAATGGATACCATGAAATGGAGACTAAAACTAGATCCCACTATGGCGTAGCGTGGGGAATAATTATTGCAAATGAAGGCTGGTAGATAGTTGGTCGGCACCCATTAAATATCCAGATGGTTTTTGATAAATAATTTCTTACTCAATTTTGATGAGACAAATAAACTCAAGGTCTCAATCCAATCTGTCTTGGTATAAATTATTTCTTGTGGGTTGATTAACTGACAAGGTATTGCTTGATTTTGAGATTAATAGACAGATAAATAGATAGATAGATAGATAGATAGATGGAAAATAGAAAGATAGATAGAAAGATAGATAGATAGATAGATAGATAGATAGATAGATAGATAGATAGATGGATAGAAAGATAGATAGATAGATAGATAGATAGATAGATAGATAGATAGATATATAGATAGATAGATAGATAGATAGATAGATAGATAGATAGATAGATAGATAGATAGATAGATAGATAGATAGAAGATAGATAGATAGATAGATAGATAGATAGATAGATAGATAGTTGTAATCTACCACGGAATAAAGGATTTCTCATTGAGAAGAATCATAACCAGTCAACATTATAACAATGCTACAAGAACTTACAAAATAAAAAGAGAAATATATTCTGGATTTCTGTTCATTTGTCATCTTTGTTGAGAAATCATGAGTTGAAATAGAATTCTACAAAAGCTATTTATAAGGTATGGTGTCTTTTCCCAGAACTTTTTGGCAGACAAATTGCCTTCTTTAGCCTCTACGAAAAAAAGAAAGAAGAAGATTACATTTTATGTAGGAGTAAGCTGGAAACCTGACCCAATCCTTTTGTTGAAAAACACTGTCTTTTGAAGTTTTCAGATATTGTGCAAAGACAACGGAGATCTTTTGATGTAGGAGAGCGAGACACATATGGTGCAACATATGGTGCAACATGATATCATGTGGGTTACACAAAAAGGCTTAAGTTGGAGTAATTCTGAACTTAATAGAGTTTTTAATTTTTTCAATATATAAATCATGAAAAGTCGACTACAAGCAGAGAAAGCTCTTCTTACTTTGATCAAATATTAAAAATGTTTCAAATATATTTGGAAATATGCAATACATATATATCACAATATCATCAACTTCCAAACGGGAGATAATCGTAACCACCACATAACTGGCGGCCGACGATTGAAAAATATATTCTTTCCAGACATATTTTAATTTTTCCTAGTACAAACATAATTGAACTTTTGAGAAAAAATACTTATATTCAGGAATTGTTGGAATTTATTCTTGATTATGAACGACCACAGTCCATCTGAATATCGCAGTTGTTTAGTTCTATTGGGAGCAACCCAACACTTAATGTAGTGAAATGTCCTATCCAAGAATTGCTGCGGATTGGATTTGGGCAATATAATAAACGGGATTGAAGGTCTTGACCACTTTTAGAGGCCATTGTGTTTCTGTGATAGATGCAGCGGCAACTCCTGGCATGGCCCTCCAAATTCCAGACCTGTTGCAAAGCAGGGTTTTACAAAAATTCGTTTTGCAATGCAAAATCATAATAGTTCATTGGATATCTAACATCAATTTTTGATGTTGTATCTTTTCACAACGTGTTTCATCCACCTTCTTTTAAGTCAATCAATGGAGAAAAGCGTTTGGGTGTCACATAGTCACCTGCTTGTACAGTGTATGTCTATCAATTGCATTTGCTAGCTATGGCGTCTGAAAACAAAATAATGACATATTTTGCCTTTGAACATCAAAACATCTTTGTGGCTCAGTTTTTTTAGAATTCTGCTTCTTTTTCATTATTTGTGTTTATCTGAGCTTATTATGATGTCATCACTGAGGCAATAATAGTCATCATGCATTAAGCAGCATTTATGATGATATCACAATGGTGTTACTCTGTTACTAGAATAAATTCAGATTGCAAGATAGTTATTGACGTCAATAAAACAAGTAGATTGAGTATAACCACCTACTCCCAGCTTGTTTTTGGAGCATACAGGAATAAACACCACTATAGGGCCTCCATACATGACTCAACGTTCAGCTTCAGTAGTCCAGGGAAGCTTGAATTTGGCTTCGTGTGATGTACGGTGTCCTTCCTGGTGTATATATTCCACTGCTCAACCTTGGTACAGGCATGGTTTAGCTGATACATACATCAAACATCCATGAATGAAAGGGGTTGCTGGCATCCCCGGACCGCAGGAGGTTTTATACCCCCCACTAAATCATGTCAATCCAGTCACATCAAAAGCATTCTTGACCCGACTTTCTGTATATTGCTTCAGTAAATCTCTGATGGATGATCCCTTAGCCAGTTATTTTGTGAGAATAATGTGATGGCAAACCGAATCATAACTTCACAGTGAGTTCACACGCCATTAATTTTCTTTTGCCAAAAAGGGGATCTTCATGAAGCACTGCCTAGACACTTACTTAATCTACCAAAGCTGTGAATTGAAGTGGTGATTAAGTAGATGATACAGTATTGAAGCTAAAGATAAACATACATGGTAACAAGGACACATGTCACATTGAAGAAGTTATTTATGGAAATCACACGACAATGTCTTTTCTGCAATATCTTCTCAAAAGAGATCTTATAATTTTGTCATATTGCTTTATCCTGTTGACAGTGTGCAGTCAAAAATGATTATTCACAACAAAACAATTCTACATGCAAGTGGTACTCCGTGAAATTTTCCATTTATTCTCAACAATGGTGTTTTCGTAAATCTGACATTGTAAGATTATAAGATTCTCTTATGTGCAACAAATACAGAATACAAAGATCTGTAACCACAATTGCAGCAGAATAAGTTCCATTGTCAACAAAGTGCTAGCAATCCAATATCAATATATAATGAAATTACCTTTCTGAGATTACGACAGATCCAATTATGCAACCCCCCAATTTTATGCAATACCCTACATTAGGCCTCAATTACCTCAAACATTGTTTAAGGTAATTATATATATTGAATTTTATTGGACAACGGAATATCATCAAGATACATGTGTCTTGAGGATTAATGTAGGGTATTGTATCTCATGTGATGTTTCTTGCAAATTTCTACTTTCCTTGTGCGAATTTCTACTTTCATAATAATCCAGATGCATGATATTTACAAGTCAAACCTGTTCAGAAAGTCAAAAAGTTTGGAAATAAAAAACAACAACATTCTTTCGTATATTTATTTGTTCAGGTATCTTGAACAGGAACTGTTCGCATCGTAATAGTATGTAGAACTGTGTAAATACTGGTCTCTGAAAGTTTCTCTTGTTTCCTAACTTTGGTAAGAGCCAAATCACTGGCAGTCCATTTATATATATCAGCACTAATTACTGGCTAAGTAGTTCTGAGAGGAAATAGATCTGGTGTTTTGTGAATTATTAACCAAGTCGGAAGGAACTGGGTCATCAGGCTGCTGCTTATAAATCAGTTTAGACTAGCCTGGGCTTGCCTTGTTGATGGAGAAATGTACAGTGCATGAGCATGAATACTTTTCAACATGAGGATAAAAAGGTACTGCGATACTACTTGTTAAGCTTACACAGTGCACAGTTTTGTCATACAAAAAATTAACAAATTAAATATTTTATATTGTGTGGTTACGTACAGTGTACAGAGAAGACAAAATCCCTATAGTTGATTCATTTTGGTTAAACATTTGAGAAATAAAGTCCTTAAATCCTCATAAATATTCATGACAAACCTGTATTTATTGGAATTTATTCTTGGTCATGCATGGCCACTATATTTCTGAATAAGCTATGGTGTGTAGTTCCCTAGGGAGCAATCCAAACCTTGTATATGAATTGCCCTTTCCAAGAATTGCAGCAAATTGAATTGTCCAACCCTTAATTTCATGCAACTGACTGATGTCACTAGGCCCCGTATAATGGGGATTAGTTGTCTGGACCACTTTTAACAGCCATTGTGCTTCTGTGATTAATGCTGCAAGTTATACATGACCTTCCAAAATCAAGACCAGTTGCATGGGATTAAGGGGCCGGGTTCTAGAGGATTTTTGTCAAAGTTGTACCAAATAAAAGTTAGTGTGACATTCTTAATAGGAATTCAAACACGAATTTGTAGTTTTGTCTCTAATAATCATCACATTCAAATATTTTCTTTCTCGTTGAGTTCCTTCTAACACTTACCATCCATCAAAGAGAGTTTCAGTTGGGCAGCATATCGGTCTGACATAAAAGCTTTAGTGGCAATTTTTGACTGTCAACATTTCTGCTTGGCTCTATCTTCACATAAATGTGTCTAGAATTGTTTTGTCTAAATAATTTAGATTGATATCTTAATTATTTATGAGTCCTCAGATTGCCAAATGTCACGGTTTCTGAAGTAAGTGTATGTACATCAAAGATCCCTGCATAAATCAGGCCTATTGGCAATACTATTGGCATCTCAGGACTGTAGGTTGTTTTGTACTCCCTGGTAAATCTTGTCAGTCTTGTCAAAAGCCATTCTTGACCTGGCTTTCCGTATATTGCGTCAGTAAATCTCTTACTGAATGTACCCCTAGCCTGCCATTCTATGGGAATGATGTGATGGCAAACAGGATCATAAACTTCATGCACCATTGGCTTCTTTGGAAAAAATGGGAGACATTCATGAGGCCTATGCATTGGGTGGATGGATAAATGAAAATTATGACAGTTTATCACGATACCAGTACTGAGTTGATCAAACAGACTTTGTAGCACAAAGGCAAAGTATTTTATTGAGATATATGAGACCAAATAAGCATTACATAAACAACATATAGAGGTAGTTGTTCATAAAATGGAGTAACCATGACATATCTTTTTTTTCTATTCAGTTTCAGAAAAAGTCCTCAAGACCTGGCCAAATTTGTTATCACAATTGAAGGTAGACCGAATTGTTATCTCAATAAACAATACATAAATTTGGAGGTTAATTAGGTGTGACTCGCAGCTTTTTGGCAGCAATTTTAAACTAATAGGCTGTTGCAAGTTACATCTGCAGCTACTGCCAGCTATGCAAGTTGACAAAGAATGATGAATACTTACAATTCTGCTGTTTATGGCCATCAGTGACTCACAACTGCCATGGCCCTATCCATTGCCTTTAAACTCCGATTTGTGAAATATTTTGTTGATACAGAATAGTTGAAAATGTAATGTATGTTGCTCATTACAACTGATGCTCTTTTTTTCTCAGCACATACAGGTGTATTTCCTTGATCAAATGCCAGTACAATATTTCATTAGCATTTGCTTTTTACTTCCGAGCAATAGTTATGCAAATGGTGAAGGCTGAACATGCAGAGGACATGTTCTTAATGTGAGGTTGCACGCTACTTTCTCATTTTCCTTGCGCAGTCAATGAGCCAGAAACATGATATTTATTAGTCAAATAGTTGCCAACTCACTCCTACGCAATAGTCAACATTCTTTTCTTTTAGGCTACCAAATGTAACTCGTCAATCAAAAGGTGCGAAGAATAGGTTTTTCATCTGATACACCATGAATGTTACCATTTCTATTCATGGTATATTTGGGAGAATAACAGCAATTAAATTTAATAGAAGATAGGATATAATGTAAAAAGGCAGAATTTGTAGAAGGTGCACTGCAGTAACAAGTAGGAAATATAATTGACATATCTTTGTGTTTTTCCTGTCTCCCTGCATCACGCCTGTGTTGACTGGTCATACTAGCAAAAATGCCATCTGTTCAGCACAAGGGACTTTCACCTGAGTTATGTTTCATAGAGCCTATAGCTGTGGAAAAAGGTATATGTATTTATATCAAATATCATCCTCAATAGTTTGTGTGCAGGTAACAGAAACTATGTAGTAGGCCTAACTAACCATGGAAATATCTATGTAAGTCTGAGAATTTTATCTTGTTTCCAGACTTCGGTAAAAGCCAAATTACTGGCGGTCCACTTACATAATATATCAGTCCTAATTACCGGATAAATGCTTCCAAGAGGAAGTGGACCTGGTTATCAAGAGAGTCGTAAGGAACATGGTAATCAGAGTAAACCTTATGTAGGTCAACAGGACTGGCCTAGGCATCTTAGTCCCAAAAGAACCAATGCAAATGTCTGCTTGAGCACATACACCTCAACAGTTTCGAGTTACGTATGTGGCCATGCAGAAAATTATTCCTTATCATATATTTTATAAAAATGAGTGATTTTACCTAGTTTCTTATGCAATCATAATGATGATTTGAAGATTGGGACATGCAGCTTCTAAAGAAGAATTGTCTTTCCAAATTTGTTTTTTAATCCCATGTGGATTATT
This sequence comes from Platynereis dumerilii, assembly GCA_026936325.1. Taxonomy (NCBI): domain Eukaryota; kingdom Metazoa; phylum Annelida; class Polychaeta; order Phyllodocida; family Nereididae; genus Platynereis; species Platynereis dumerilii. Next base: position 56,834,198 of record JAPTHN010000003.1, read on the forward strand.
TGGTCAACATTAAAATCCATTACACTCTCTTTATGAGACTACTGGACTCCTCAGCTATTGGCTCTAAGAGACATTACTCAGATGATAGTCCCCTATGCTGAGCAGATTGCATTTTTGCTAGGATGACCAGTCAACACAGGCGTGATGCAGGGAGACACGAAAAATACAAAGATATGTCAATTATATTTCCTCATTGTTACTGTAGTGCACCTACAACTTTTGCATTTTCACTGTGTCACCCATCTTATATTCAATTTAATCACTGTTATTCTCCCAAATATACCATGAATAGAAATGGAAACATACATTGTGTATCAGATGAGAAGCCTGTTCTTAGCACCTTTTGATTAACAAATTACCTTTTGTAGCCTCAAAGAAAAGAATGTTGATTATTGCGTGGGAGTAAGTTCGAAACTTGACCCATGCTTTTGTTTTCCATATTCAATTATGTATGTTATCGTATTCCTAGTTTTCTTCTATAGAAAATGTGTACAAGATGGTTTATGATGTCATCAATGAGGCAAGAACAGTCATCATGCATTCAGCATCATTTATGATATCACAATGATATTACTCTTTTACTAAAATAAATTCAGATTGCAAGATCTATAGTTATTAGCATGCATCTATAAAACAAGATCATAAAGAGTATAAACTGCTACTCCCTGCTTGTTTTTGGAGCATACACGAATAAACACCACTAGGGCCTCCATACTTGACTCAACCATCAGCTTCAGTAGTCCAGGGAAGCTTTAATTTGGCTTTGGGATGTATGGAGTCCTTCCTGGTGTATATTCCAGCAGCGGCTGAGCAGCCTTGAAACAAGCATAGTTAAAACTGATAATACATCATACATCCATGAATGAAAGGGGTTGCTAGCATCCCTGGACCGCAGGAGGTTTTATACGCCCCACTAAATCATGTCAGTCCAGTCACATCAAAAGCGTTCTTGACCCGACTTTGAGATAGCCCTTTTTTTGGCTAAAAACAGGCAAAACGTTGTTTTCCCGCCAAAATTTCAGCCTCGTTTTTGGCCAAAAACGAGGCTGAAATTTTGGCGGGAAAACCAGTTTTTGGTTATTTTTAGACCAATAAGGGGCTATCTCAAAATTGTCCCTCCACAAAATTGATTTTTTAGGCCTTAGAAAACATTATTAAAAATTTGTTTTGTTATAGCTTTTGACATAGGGTGGCGCCAGGGGTGTGTGCCAAATATGGCTATTTATAGGCTATTTATAAGCTATTTATAGGCTATTTATAGGCTATTTATAGGCCTATAATGCCCTGAAATGGCATGAAGGCAAAAATATCTCCAGTTCGAGACAAAAAATATGAATTTTCATGAATATTTTTTAAGAAATAATCATTCTGTGTCTTAAAACATCACAAGGAATTAAATAATTTGGAATTTTGCCAATTTTTGCCTTAATTTTTACATTAAGTCACTGGAGCTGATGGATGATCCCTTAGCCAGTTATTTTGTGAGAATAATGTGATGGCAAACCGGATCATAACTTCACGTGCATTAATTTTCTTTTGCCAAATGGGATCTTCATGAAGCACTGCCTAGACACTAACTTATTCTATTAAAGCTGTAAATTGAAGTGGTGATTAAGTGATGATACAGCATTGAAGCTAAAGATGAACATACATGGTAGCAAGGACACATGGCACATTGAAGAAGTTATTTATGGAAGTAACACGATCATGTCTTCTCTACAATACCTTCTCAAAAGAGATCTTTATAATTTTGTCAAATTGCTTTATCCTGTTGACAGTGTGCAGTCAAAAATGATTATTCACAATAAAACAATTCTACATGCAAGTGGTACTCCGGGAAATTTTCCAAATTTATTCTCAACAATGGTGTTTTCGTAAATCTGATAATGTAAGATTCTCTTATGTGCAACAAATACAGAATACAAAGATCTGAAACCACAATCGCATCAGAATAAGTTCCATTGTCAACAAAGTGCTAGCATTCCAATCTCAAGATATAATGAAATTACCTTTCTGAGATTGCGACAGATCCAATTATGCAACCCCCAATTTTATGCAATACCCTACATTAGGCCTCAATTAGGCCTAATGTAGGGTATTGTATCTAATGTTTCTCGCAAATTTCTACTTTCCTGGTGCGCTGCAGAGGCGTAAAACACAAACACACACACACACACACTTTCCTGGTGCGAATTTCTATTTTCATAATAATCCAGACGCATGATATTTACAAGTGAAACCTGTTCGGAGAGTCAAAAAGTTTGGAAATAAAAAACAACAACATTCTTTCCTATATTTATTTGTTCAGGTATCTCTGAAAGTTTCTCTCGTTTCCAAACTTTGGTAAGAGCCAAATCACTGGCAGTCCATTTATATACTGTATATCAGCGCTAATTACTGGCTAAGTAATTCTGAGAGGAAATAGATCTAGTGTTCTGTGAATTATTAACCAAGTCGGAAGGAACTGGGTCATCAGGCTGCTGCTTATAAATCAGTTGGGGCTAGCCTGGGCTTGTCTTGTTGATGGAGAAATGTACAGTGCATGAGCATGAATACATTTCAACATGAGGATGAAAAGTTACTGCGATACTACTTGTTAAGCTTACACAGTACACAGTTTTGTCATACAAAAAATTAACAAATTAAATATTTTATATTGTGTAGTTACATACAGTGTACAGAGGAGACAATATCCCTATAGTTGATTCATTTTGCTTACAAATTTGAGAAATAAAGTCCTTAAATCCTCATTTATCCATGACAAACCTGTATTTATTGGAATTTATTCTTGGTCATGCATGGCCACAATATTTCTGAATAAGCTATGGTGTGTAGTTCCCTAGGGAGCAATCAAAACCTTATATATGAATTGCCTTTTCCAAGAATTGCAGCAAATTGAATTGTCCAACCCTTAATTTCAGACAACTGACTGATGTCACTGGGCCCCCGTATAATGGGGATTAGTTGTCTGGACCACTTTTAACAGCCATTGTGCTTCTGTGATTAATGCTGTACTGCAGGTTATACATGACCTTCCAAAATCAAGACCAGTTGCATGGGATTAATGTGCCGGGTTCTAGAGGATTTTTGTCAAAGTTTTACCACATAAAAGTTGGTGTGACATTCTTAATAGGAATTCAAATATGAATTTGTAGTTTGTCTATAATAATCATCACATTCAAATATTTTCTTTCTTGTTGAGTTCCTTCAGACTCTTACCATCCATCAAAGAGAGTTTCAGTTGGGGAGCATATCTGTCTGACTGAGTTCTTGTCACAACATAAAAGCTTAACTAGCAATTTTTGACTGTCAACATTTCTGCTTGGCTCTATCTCCACATAAATGTGTCTAGAATTGTTTTGTCTAAATAATTTAGATTGATATCTGAATTATTTATGAGTTCTCAGATTGCAAATGTCACGGTTTCTGAAGTAAGTGTATGTACATCAAAGATCCATGCATAAATCAGGCTTATTGGCATCTCGGGATTGAAGTATGTTTTGTACTCCCTGGTAAATCTTGTCAGTCTTGTCAAAAGCCGTTCTTGACCTGGCTTTCCGTATATTGCGTCAGTACATCTCTGATGGAATGTACCCATAGCCTGCAAGGATTATGTGTGGACAAACAGAATCATAAACTTCATGCACCAGCAGTTTTCTTTGGAAAAAATGGGAGACAATCATTAAGCCAATACATTGGGTGGGTGGATAAATGAAAATTATCACTTATCATGATACCGGTGCTTAGTTAATCAAACAGATTATGTAGCACAAAGGCAAAGTATTTTATCGAGATATATGAGACCAAATAAGCATTACATAAACAACATGTAGAGGAAGTTGTTCATAAAATGGAGCGCCATACCATATCTTTTTTGCTATTCAGTTTCAGAAAAAGTCCTCAAGACCTGGCCAAATTTGTTATCACAATTGAAGGTGGACCGAATTGCTATCTCAATGAACAATACATAGATTTGGAGGTTAATTAGGTGGGCAAAGTCCTGGCCCAGATGTGACTTGCAGTGGTTTGGCTAGTTGTGCAACAATTTTAAACTTAGTCTGTTTTTATGCTATTCATGTTGGAAGTTACAACTGCAGTTAGGCAAGTTCCTTGTTGCAGATGAAGAATGACGAATATTGAAAACAAAAGCATGGGTCAAGTTTCCAACTTACTCCTACGCAATAGTCAACATTCTTTTCTTTGAGGCTACAAAAGGTAATTTGTTAATCAAAAGGTGCTAAGAATAGGCTTCTCATCTGATACACAATGTATTTTTCCATTTCTATTCATGGTATATTTGGGAGAATAGCAGTGATTGAATTGAATATAAGATGGGTGATACAGTGAAAATGCAAAAGTTGTGGGTGCACTACAGTAACAATAAGGAAATATAATTGACATATCTTTGTATTTTTCATGTCTCCCTGCATCACGCCTATGTTGACTGGTTATCTTAGCAAAAATGCAATCTGCTCAACACAAGGGACTATCATCTGAGTAATGTCTCTCAGAGCCAATAGCTGAGGAGTCCAGTAGTCTCATAAAGAGCATGAAATGGATTTTAATGTTGACCAAATAATCCACGTGGGATCAAAAACAAATTTGGAAAGACCATTCGTCTTTAGAAGCTGCAAGTCCCAATTGTCCAAGCATCATTATGATAGCATAAGAAACTAGGTAAAATCACACATTTTTATAAAATATACGATAAGGAATAATTTTCTGCATGGCCACATACATAACTTGAATCTGTTGATGTGTTTGTGCGCAAGCAGACATTCGTATTGGTTCTTTTGGGACTAAGATATCCAGGCCAGTCCTGTTGACCTACATAAGGTTTACTCTGATTACCATGTTCCTTACGACTCTCTTTATAACCGGGTCCACTTCCTCTTGGAAGCATTTATCCGGTAATTAGGACTGATATATTATGTAAGTGGACCCCCAGTAATTTGGCCATTACCGAAGTCTGGACACAAGATAAAATTCTCTGACTTACATAGATATATTTCCATGGATAGTTAGGCCTACTACATAGTTTCTGTTACCTGCACACAAACTATTGAGGATGATATTTGATATAAATACATGTACCTTTTTCCATAGCTATAGGCTCTATGAAACATAACTCAGATGAAAGTCCCTTGTGCTGAACAGATGGCATTGTTGCTAGGATGACCAGTCAACACAGGCGCGATGCAGGGAGACAGGAAAAACACAAAGATATTTCAATTATATTTCCTACTTGTTACTGCAGTGCACCTTCTACAAATTCTGCATTTTCACATTATCTCCTACCTCCTATTAAATTCAATCACTTTTATTCTGCCAAATACATGATAAAGTAAATATCATGTTTCTGGCTCATTTAAGCGCCAATGAGCAGTTTACTGGAATTGGCGCTATATAAGTACTTAATATTATTATTATTATTATAAATATACCGTGAATAGAAATGGTAACATACATGGTGTATCAGATGAGAAGCCTATTCTTAGCACTTTTGATTGAAAAGTTACATTTGGTAGCCTAAAAGAAAAGAATGCAGACTCTTGCGTAGGAGTAAACTGGCAACTATTGGACTAGTAAATATCATGTTTCTGGCTCATTGACTGCACAAGGAAATGAGAAAGTAGCATGCAACCTCACGTTGAGAACATGCCTTCGACATGTTTAACCTTCACATTTTGCGTATGTGTTGTTTTGAGGAAGTTTAAAGCAACTGCTTATAAAATATTGTAATGGCATTTGATCAGGGAAATATGTGCTGCTAAAAAAAGGCATCAGTTGTAATGAGCAACATACATTACATTTTCCACTATATTCTGCATCAACAAAATATTTCACAAATCGGAGTTTAAAGGCAATACATGTATAATAGTTTTATTCTTACAGCCAAACACTTTGATATAGAATTAGAGTGGACTGTGGCATGCACGGTGAAAATGGCACTTAGCATGTCATCATGCTGATGATTTGTCATGATTAAACCCAATACTTTCAATGTTAATTTGATTGAAGGAGACTTATCCCACTTGTTGGTGACAGCCAAACGAAAGGATTATGCATCTGATTTTCAGTCTAAAATCCATTATGAGAAGTGAAATGGCGGAAGCTGTCCAATGGATGGCGCATGCGCATCGCGCCACCTTCAACAAAGTTCGCGAACGGCATCAGAACAAATTCCAACAGATCATGATGAAACTCAAGAAAATCAAGCAGGACGACTTTACCATCGTTGAAGTGACCACCGCTGATAAGGATCGTCTACAAAGTAAGTGGGTAGTGAATAAGTCTAACCATGAACTAACACCTGATGAGATTTCACTCCTAAAAAGAGGCCGGAATTTCGCAGTGGCTCCAGCCAAACTGCCCATGAAAGACTACGTCATAGGAATTGAATCTGCCTGTAAATTGATAGGTCCATATTCAAAACAGGCCGAAACATTAAGATCTGACTGTGTACGACTACTCAGACATAGCAACCCTCCTAAGTCCAACATCTCAAAGAAGGAAACAGAAGCCCTTCCACGGTTAGCCAAAGACAACTCTTTAACCATCCTGCCAGCCGAAAAGGGCAGATCAGTGGTTGTTATGAACACTGACGATTACAAAGCCAAAGCCAACAAAATCCTGAGTGACACCAACATTTAAAGAAGCTAAAGCCATAAGTGACATCACATACAAACGCTTGTACCCAACTTCCACCACCATCCCCCGCTTCTACGGCCTCCCTAAGGTACACAAGCCTTATGTCCCCCAGAGACCCATAGTCGCCTCATGTGGCTCGATTACATATCAGGTTGCCAAATTTGTTGCTAACATACTGGCCCCTTTAGTAGGTAAAAATGGGTACTCATTGAAAAACAGTAAGCAACTGGTTGATGTAATGGGAAAGTGCCAACTTGACGAAACAGACATCCTCGTCTCGTTCGATGTTACTGCTCTGTTTACATCTGTCCCAGTAGACAAGAGCTAAGAGGTGATCCACGAGATCCTGATGAAGGACCACACACTTTCCAGGTGCACATCCCTGTCACCATCCCAAGTGAGAGACCTCTTGGCTGTCTGTCTGAAGACCACCAACTTCCAGTACGACGAGATAATTTACACTCAAATTGAAGGGGCGGCAATGGTATCCCCAGTTAGCCCCATAGTGGCCAACTTATTCATGGAGTGGTTCGAGGTCAATGCTATTGAATCATTTAAATTTGAGATAACAATTTGGAGGCGCTATGTGGATGACACTATTTTGGCCTTATGTGACTCGCTAGTTGAAGAATTTACGGAACATATCAACAGCATTCATCCTGCCATCAAATTTACCCGTGAGGAGGAGATTGATGGCAATATAGCAATGCTGGACGCCAAGATCAAGAAAAATACAGCAGGTCAATTGACCTTTTCTGTTTACAGAAAAGCCACCCACACCGACCAATACTTGCAATTCGATAGCAATCAGCCACTTCAACACAAATTGGGAGTGATCAGAACTTTACATCATAGATGCAATACCATCTGCTCTACAGAGGAAGCTAAGCTTGAAGAATTAGAACATCTGAAAAGAGTCTTGAGTATCTCCGGATACACCCAGTCCGCTTGGGCCACAGCTACTAAGAAGAGTGCGGTGAAAACCCCAGACAGATCCAATACAGATTCCAACAAGCCCAAAGGGAGCATCACCCTTCCATATGCTGGACACATAACGGAAGCCATCGCTCGACTAATAAGAAAAGCAGGAATTATAGTACATCTAAGACCTAAAAACACCCTGAGAAGCAAACTTGTGCACCCCAAGGATAAAATACCTAAAGAAGAGAAGGCTGGGGTAGTTTATTACATCAAGTGCGGAGACTGTGATGCTAGTTACGTGGGTGAAACAGAGAGGAGACTCAAGAAACGTATCACTGAACATCAGAGAAGCTCCTCCCCAGTGGGACTTCACTGTGAAGAACAAAAACACTCTTTCTCGGAGGATAATGTGTCAGTTCTGCACCAAGAGAACAATTGGTTCCGGAGGGGAGTAGCCGAGGCCATTCACATCGCACAAGAGGAACCCCATCTAAACCGGGACCGGGGGAGACACTCCCTCCCGGTGATCTACCGGGAGATATTAGAGTCACGTGTCATTACGTCATGGTCGTCACGTGACCCAGAAACATCAACTTCAAATCATTAAGAACTGAGGAAGGGGTCTGGATGGACCCTGAAAACTTTTCAGCTAAAAATCATGTTGTGAGTATCCGTCTAAAAAGTCTACGAAGTCAAATGGCTTTCTCTTGATCATGACTAGTTAAACAGCCTCTATGTTTCCCATGTTGAAGTAGAGAAGATGACACTTCATCGGCTATCAGGAGTCATGAAGCACCATTTTCACAGAGCCACAGTCCACTCTAATTCTATATCAAAGTGTTTGGCTGTAAGGCAAGTGCTCAAAGACCTTGGTATGCAATGAATAGGGCCAGCTGTGAGTCATGATGGCCACAAACAGCTTATAGTAAGTATTCACCATTCTTTGCCTGCAACAAGGAACTTGTCAAGCTGCAGTTGTAACTTCCAACGTGAATAGCATAAAAACAGCCTAAGTTTAAAATTGTTGCACAACAAGCCAAACCACTACGAGTCACATCCGGGCCAGGACCTTACCCACCTAATTAACCTCCAAATCTATGTATTCTTGATTGAGATAGCAATTCGGTCCACCTTCAATTGTGATAAAAAATTTGGCCAGGTCTTGAGGACTTTTTCTGAAACTGAATAGCAAAAAGATATGGTATGGTTGCTCCATTTTATGAACAACTTCCTCTACATGTTGTTTATGTAATGCTTATTTGGTCTCATATATCTCGATAAAATACTTTGACTTTGTGCCACATAGTCTGTTTGATCAACTCAGCACTGGTATCATGATACGTGATAATTTTCATTTATCCACCCACCCTATGTACAGTGCCGCCTGTAAGTAAGTGAAACGCCTGAAATGATTCCATTGCATCAATGTTAAACATCCTTAGCAAAACTGCTCGTGGAAGCATGAATTCTCATCTGATGAGAGGAAAATATATGGGTCACATTGGCCGATATGTGAGGCATGTGGGATATTAATGGCAGCCAATTTTCTTTGCTGTAGTTGGAGTTAGGTATGGGTCAAAGTCTTTGATAAGTAAGTGAACCACCCTTCCCTATTAAATAACATTGGGCCTGTGTTTCACTTACTTATCAAAGACTTTGACCCATACCTAACTCCGTCTACAGCAAAGAACATTAGCTGCCGTTGTTATCCCACATGCCTCACATATCGGCCTATGTGACCCAATATGTTTTCCTCTCATTGGCTGAGAATTCATGCTTCCATGAGCAGTTTGGTGGAGGATGTTTAACATTGATGCAATGGCACCATTTCATGCGTTTCACTTCTTTACAGGCGGCACTGTACCTATAGGCTTCACGAATGTTTCCCATTTTTTCCAAAGAAAACTGCTGGTGCATGAAGTTTATGATTCTGTTTGTCCACACATAATCCTTGCAGGCTATGGGTACATTCCATCAGAGATTTACTGATGCAATATAAGGAAAGCCAGGTCAAGAATGCCTTTTGACAAGACTGACACGATTACATGTACCAAGGAGTACAAAAAAAGATATGGAAGAGGGATCATCTTGTGCATAATACTGGTCTGGAAGTTTCTGTATACTGTTCAATTTGATTGATTCAGAATTGAAGTAATGTTCATTTTACCAAAATGTAATGGAGGCTAATGTTGATCCAAATGTGAATGGGGCCTGCAGATAAACTGAGACAAGGGTAAGTTTTATATTACCCAGTAAATCATGTTAGTCACATCAAAAGCCATTCTTGACCAAACTTTCTGGATATTGCGTCAGTAAATCTCTGAGAGACTGAACATGTAGCCTGCTATAATGTTAATGGCAAACAGATTCATAAATTTTCTCGCGACAAAAAGGGAGATCGTTATTAGCCACAGCTTTGAAACTGGGTGAGTGGATCAATGAAATTTACAACATGAAATTAGAGCCAAGTTGTTCAAGTAGTTTACATGAACATAGTATTATAAAAGGCGAAAAAATTACATGGAGACAAAACAGTTGTTTACAATCTGGAGAATATATAAATATACATTGTCGTACAAAAGCAAATGAACATTCGATGGTACATATAATAGAGAATATTATTTGAACAATAAAATGAAAAAGTAGCCACCTGAGTAAAACAAATGCAAAAATTATAGCAATCAGTTTGTGCAAAGACAGATGTAAATCCCTCTGAAAACCAAATTGACCTTTGGCAACAGGTCTGGTTGTTGCAGAATCAATCACAGAAACACAATCACTGCGAAAGCTGGTTATGACTCACAATATCCCCTGAAAGGATTCAGTGACCAACAACAATTGCATAGAATTGGGGGTTGTGCTATTCAATCTGCTGCAATTCTGAGAAAGGGCATTCAATTACATACGGAGATTGGATCACTCAAACCTAATTGACAATGGAACTTATTTTGAGGACATTGCGGTCCACAATGACAGAACACAAAGATTTATAACCACAATTTGTGGTTATAAATATTTGAGTACTGTGATTGTTCTTCTAAAAAGGCCTACTGAATGTACATTTATAATCCATTTTCATTTACAAAATTGAAGCAATATGAAAACAGTGCCTTGCTCTTTTCTTATAATCTTTAACTTGCTCACCAACTTGACATACAGTGTACTCTGTAGATTATATGTATATTTTTTGGATCCATGACTTTAACTGTTTTTGATGAAATAAGCCAAGTCTGAGGTTGTGAGCAACTTCTCTGTGTTTCATGTGTCTCCCTGTTGCCATTTGCAGTATGGCAGGCTATAGGTTCAGTCTATCAGAGATTTACCGAAGCAATATCTAGAAAGTTTTGTCAAGAATATATTGGGTAATATAAAACTTACTCTGGTCCTGGATACTCTGTAGCCCCATTCATGTTTGGTTCCACGTAAGCATTCATGACATAGGCCTGTGTTGCGACAAAAAACATCTAATCAATTCAGAATTTATCCCGATAAACGAGAAAACAGAATCTTCCACTTATGCATCAGATGATCCCACACATCAAAAGATCTATGATCATAATCTGTCCTCAACACCAAATAAAATGTTTTCGAAAGACAGGAATATTATCCCTCGCACAAACTAATGCTAGCGTCCAAAGGGAAAACCTAGTAAGTCACATTAAGGACATTCTGATAAAATATACTTTTAAATTTCAGTCCTTGCAGTAAGAGATGGACTTACTTGGATTTGCCAGTGTCATTCCTGGGTAACAGGCCACCTCTTGAAAATCTAAACTTAGTAAATATGTAGAAACATGTCTCAGAAGTCCTATTTTGACCTTAACTCAATTTGGCCCAAAATGTGACCTACTAGGTTTTCCCTTTGGACGCTAGAATGGGTCACGTTTCCAGCTTACTCCTAAGCAATAGTTTCCTTTCTTTTGTAATGAGGCTGGTAAAAGGCACTCAGAATAGCTAGACTTCTCACCTCACATACTATGTATGTTTCCTTTTCAATTCATAGTGATATACTATGAAGAAGAAAAGTGATTAAATTTGAATGTAAGACAGGAGATATTGCGACACTTTTCAAGATAAAGAGTCGTAGGCGGTGCCCTCGTACACTACAGTATGAATCAGGAAATAGAATTGATGTTTCTCGGTATTTAAGGATGTCTCCCTTCATTACACCGCACCGGTGACAGTGTTGACTAGTAACGCTGGCAACAATGTAATCTGTTCAGCACAAGGAATATCAAGCTGACTGCATTTCCCCAGAACCAACAGCTGTGGAAATCAGGCCCAACAGATTTCACTGCTGACTAAATAAACCAAGTAATCATTGATATATAACATAAATTGGGAAATATTGGACTTTCATCGGGATATCATCCATTGCATTTTTTGGGCAAACATCATAATCAAAATTGTTGAGGTTATGAAACTAAAAATCATTGGATTTCATTATGTTTCCATGTTAAAACTGAACACGCAAAGAGATTTGTTACAGAAATTTGTTTATTAAAAAACCCTGCATCAGTCAATAAGTTCAAAACCTCATTCATACGATAACCCCAACACTAATTCTTGCTTAAAACTAACCTGGACCCTCGACTTCTTTTAATTGACCCTATGCTTTGTCATAAAATTTCTGAAATGGACATTTTTGTACGTTCATTATTTCACATATATTTTGTTAAAACCGCTATAACTAAAATAATGTCAACATTGCATTTATTGTTCTGGAAAATACTGAAGTATGGCACAGGGAAGACTTTAAGTTTCTTACCAAGTAATATTGTATAACACTTGTCCGATTCCACCCATCCTTTGGCAAACCACCGTTCTTTTTGAGCAGGAAAATTAATGTTAATGGTGATCAAAGTCCATGAATGTGAATCATGTCATCATGCTCAAATAACCAATGATTTATTGGATCATCCCATCAGGATTTGGCGATGTAAATGCAGTCTGATCCCGGAAAGAAACAACAGTAAATTACAAATTTACGAGTGATTTACGAGAAAGGCCAAACCTCCTTTAGAAGTTCAAAATCTGATGTCAATCACCATATATGGCCATTTTATGTGAACATTCTTGAGCAATAATAATAAATTATTTTATTGAGGCACATCCCGAGAGGCATAACAACTTTTTATGAACCATTAAATGAAAATGAGTCAAAATGCTAGAAATAATAAAATCTGTCCCAAGGGCAGATTTCACAAAAAGTGCTCTTAAAAGGTACCTTAAACTTTCCAACCCTTTTGTTATCCCTCTGTTGCTTCCTGAAGCAAGTAAACCTATTACTAAGTACATCTGTGAGGTAATGAATAAATATCAATAAAATATTCCTCAAATTTGTAGCTTTTTCCTCTTAAAAAGATATTTTTTATGCCTCATGAGGACAATTTTGGACGACCAAACTTACTGGTGATCAGACATGCTTACTTTGGCACTCTGTGGAATCTGCTAAAACCAATTCAGGAAAATGTAATTGTATGTGATTGATAAAAAACATCTTGAAAATTATTTTGGAGCCATTTTTAATTGTCTTGGTCATTATAAAGCTTGAAAAAAATGAAAAGTAAATAAGACTGCTAATGTAACTCGATTCCGTCTCAGGACACTGAGGTTACATTAGCAACTTTTAGATGGAAATTTTTCTGTGTTCTCGCTACTTATGCCAATTTCAAACATGAAATTATAATATTTTATTGAAAAACGTGTCTTATTTGCCTATATTCATCACCAAAAACATAAACGACTGGGTGTGGTACCTGTTTCTTTATTACTAATGTAACTTTAATTTTGCATCTGTCCATGTCATAGTGTTACATTAGCAAAATGCGTACATAAAAATTATGTTAAAAAACACGTGATTAGATCTCAAATTTTTTCTGAACTGAAAGCCAGGTCTCCCAAGAGCAGGCCAGGGGTGGTACCCTGCTGATGACTTCATTAATATTGCTGTAGGATCAGCATAAAAAATTCCGTCCTCCATCATTCATCGTTGTTACATTAGCACAAGGCCATATTTTTAGCTACTCTGACCTACCAATCCAACAGAAAATATTGTTTACCCATGATTTTATTTAATGAACTGACACAATAAAAGATTTAGATTTCAGCTTTTTTTAGTCCTGCCAGCTATCCTCAGAAGAAGCACCCTGAGAAAATCTGAGAATCTACGAATCGATTATGTCTGGCCTTATCAGTATTGTGCTAATGTAACATGTGGACATGTTGTGGTAAGTCATTTTACAGCTTTTTCGTGAAATCTGCCCAAGGCGAATGTAAATCCCAAATTGATCCTTTGGTTACAGGTCCGGTTGTCCTGAAACAATCACAGAAACAAATAACTCTGAGGTGGCAATGACTCACAATACCCCTCATTAGGATTCAGTTCCTACAACAATTGCATAGAATTGGGGGTTACATAATTCAATCTGCAGCAATTCTGAGACAGAACATTCCATTACATGCAGGGATTGGATTGAGCTCAATTGACAATGGGACTTGTTCAGATGAGATTGTGGTTATAGATCTCTTTTTTGCATGTAACAAGATATTACAAACTGTACATATTGTATATATTATTTGCCAATAAAAAGCAGTTTTCTGCTTCTGTTTCTTGTAATTGCAATTCCGACTTTATGTTATCCAAATCGAAGCAGCGATGTTGTGAATATATAATGAATATATAGTTTTTCTTTTCTAAAACAGCTGCAGGGCTGCATATAGTATGCATGAATTATCAATTTCTTACTGTATAGTTTGGAAATATTATGACAAAAGTATCCTGCCCTTCCTTATCAACTTAGAACTTGACTAGTACTAAAATAAACTTTTATACAAGTTTTACAGAGATGGCAACTCCTCAGCCCGCCTTAAAATAGTGATGACTAAAATTTGACCATGTTTTAGTGACTTCTGAGATTGCATAGCAAAAAAGATACGGTCATATGTTTACTCAGCTCCAGTTTTATGATGTATACTATAATCATTTTTCTTCATCCTCCCACCCAATGCATACAATGTAACCTTAATAAATGTCTCCCATTTTGTCCAAAGAATACCGCCGGTGCGTGAAGTTTATGATTTGTGATTCCCCACACGTAATCCTTAGAGGCTATGGGTTCATTCTATCTGAGATTTACTTCAGGATGCTTTATACAGAAAGCCAGGTCAAGAATGGCCCTTTATGTATATTTATTCATTTATGATATGACTGACACAATTTATCAGGGAGCATAAACCCTCCTTCAGTCCAGGAATGCAAAAGGGCTTGATTCATGTATGCATCTTCAATGTGCATTATATCAGCAACCATCACATTTGGTAATCCATGGAGTCATAATTTGGTGAGTGATACCATTATAAAATGAAAATAAAAAGAAACTAGAACTGGCGCACGTAAGGGACTGACCAGTCCATAGTTGGGGGGGGGCTTTTACCCCCAGGACAAACTTTTTATTGGTGCTCGAAGCTTCGACGAACAATTTTTTTTGCACGCGCACATGCGACAAACTTTTTTTATTGTAATTGTAACATTGCGGTACCCTGGCTACAGGTGGAAACAAACTTTTTCTTTTATGCTGAGCAAATTTTTTTTTCAGTGTCAAGTTGGAAAAAAACTTTTTTTTCACCAAAAAGCCATAGCCCCAGGCCCCCCCCCAAAGATCATCTGGTTGGCCCCTAAAAAGTTGATTATAAGACTTCTACTTTTATGAAGGTTTGAATGTTATTGCAGCATCATTCGTTGGATTATCTAAAATTGCATGCCAAATTTCGGCAAATCTGGTTGGATTTTCATCAAATAAACATTGAAATGTTGCTAATTTAGTGCTGTAATCGGCACCTTCTACGAACGTATTATGGCCGTTTTTTCAGAGGAAATGTAGAGATATATACCCTCTTGGCTGCTAGTGCTGCAGCAAAAAATGATAGTGCATGCAGCACTGTAGAGGCCTTTTTCAGATTTCTTGAATTGTGGGCCCAAAAAAGCTTCAATGTAATCAGGTCTTGTATAGTACAAACGAACACATCATGCCGAAGGAAATCTAAATCCATCCAGTAGTTTTTGCAGTAAGCAACTCACATAGGCTACCCAATAATGCACATGCTGAAGTGCCAGGGACTGCAATAGCTTCTCAGCGAAGCTAACTATTCACATATTAGTGAAACCTGAGCAATATAAAAATGTTCATTTAAAGGTGGCAAAAGCTTTTTCTACTCCTACTAGACTTCTGTGGTAGAACATACAAGAAACATCTAAATTTATGCGATGTTATATATTGATGTTTGATTTCCTGTAAACAACATCTAATTAACTTACTGTACATAGTACCAGCCAACATTCGTAATCCTTTTAAAAACCCATTGGTCCAATGCAACAGCCCTGAATCTAGGAAGGCCATGTTTTAGTTGCGGCATCAATCACTGAAACAAAATGGCCTGTAAAAGTGGTCAAGAGTTCCATCTCCCTTTATTCGGGGTCCAGTGACATCGGTCAGTTGCTCGAAATTGTGGGCTGGACAATCCAATCTGCAGCAAATCTTGAAAATGGCACTTCATTATATAAAGGTTTGGATTGCTCCCAAGGGAAATATAAAACAGAGCTTATTCAGAAAGAGTGTGGCCATGCATGACAAAGAATAAATTCTAATAAAAATATAATGCAGGTTTCTCATGAATACTTATAAATGAAGATTTAAAGACTTTTATTTCTCTAATATCTAACTTTATGATTCCACTATAGGGATCTCGTCTTGTCTGCATACTGTATAATAACCACACAATATAACAGTATCAATTCTTTCGATTTTGTAAATTTTTTATATCGCACAACCATGAAAGTTTTAAAAGCAGTCTGGCAGTAACCTTTTTTGTCCTCTTGTTGAAAAGTATTCATACTCATTCGCTGTGCATTTTGGCACCAACAAGGCCCTGACCAGTCAAGTGTTTTTATTGCAGCAGTCTGATGACCCAGTTCCTTCCGACTTGCTTAATAATTCACAGAACACCAAATGTATTTCCTCTCAGAACTACTTAGTCAGTAATTAGTGCTGATATATATAAATGGACTGCCAGTGATTTGGCTATTACTAAGTTGGAAACAAGAGAAACGTCCACACCAATATATACACAGTTCTACATACCGCTACGATGCCAATAGTTCCTGTACCTGCAGATACAAGTATAGGACCGAATGTTGTTTTTTTTTTCAAACTTTTTGACTTTCCCAACAGGTTTGACTGGTAAATATCATGCATTTGGCTCATTAGGGAAGTAGGAATTTGCGTCAAGGAAGTAGAAATTTGCATGAAACATCACATTAGACACATGGGCTCTGCATGTTCTTCCTGCAATTTTGGCAGATTTTTCGAATTTTTTAAGCAAACGACAACTATGTACGAAATATTGTGATTACATTTCATGAAAAGCAACTTGGCAAGAAAACAAAGGAAATAGGTATAATGAGTAACATACATCTAAGGAACACTGTCTTCATATCGACATAGTGTGTCATGCATGTTGTCTGTGAGCCACATGCTTTCAAATTTTACTTTAAATAGTTTCAGATTACTTTTGAAGTGTCCTTGTGAAGAATCTTAATATTTAAATCATTATGTCAAGAATGTTAGTTTACCCATAACAGGCATCAATATGTTTTCAACGATATCACTGACACCTCAATAACCATTTATTTAAGGCCTGTCTGAAAAATAAAATTATAAATAGTTATTTATTTTGTTTTGACACCAGGGACTGTCACATCTGCAGAAGGGAATAGTTTTAGGAAATGGATGGTCGTTACATGATAAGAGCGCACTTGTCTAAGAAAGGTTTGTTTATGAAATGTATTTGTATTAATAAATATTTTGCATATATTTTTTAGATTAACCATGGGTAAGAATCATTATTTTTTATGTGAATTCTTCAGAAACAGGTGGACCATTGAATGAAAATATAGCCACTCTGTCAAACAAATGCAAGCATAACTAAAATCAATTTGTTTCAGGATAAATGTAAAATTCCTCTGCAAACCAAATTGGCCCTGGGAAACAGGTCCAGTCGTTGCAGAATCAATCACAGAAACAAGATCACTCTGAAACCTTGGTGATGACTCTGATTGGCTCACAATACCCTACATTAGGCCTCAATTACCTCGAACATTGCATAAAATTGGGGGTTGCATAACTCGATCTGTCGCTATCTCGGAAAGGTAATTCCATTATATCTTGAGATTGACAATGGAAATTATTCCAATGTGATTTTGGTTATACGCCTCTGTATTCTGTAATTTTTGTGCATAAGAGATGTTGTCAGATTAACAAAAGCTCCATTGAAAGTACCACTTGCATAGAATTGTATTATTGTGGATAAATAATTTTGACTGCACATTGTCAGCAGAATAAAAGCAATAAATGACAAAATTATCAAGATCTTTGTGAGAAGGTATTGCACAAAAGATATTGTCATGTGGTTTCAGTAAATAACTTCAACAGTGTGCCATGTGTCCTTGATACCATGTATCTTTATTGTTAGACTTAATACTATTCTTATTCCATGACTAGCCATGTATTGTCCCAAATAACGCCAAACCTTCCCAGGGAAATAACTGACTTTGGAGGGAAAAAACTCATATTTCCCTCACAAGATGTTGATAAATTTGAAGAAATAATTTCTTTCTAGCATAAATGTGTACATGGCTGGTCATGGAATAAAAACATTATAACATAGATTGCTTTGTATTGACCCTCGTATTCTTCCTGCCAGCCATATTTTCCCTCGGGCCTGGCGGCCCTTGGGAAAATATGGGCCGCGCAAGGAGAATTTTGGGGTCAATACCAAACTATCCATGTAATGTAATAATATATACATCTACTTAATCACCGCTCCAATTCACATTTTTATTCCATGAACAGAACCAATTCAGTGTCTAGGCAGTGCTTCATGAAGATCCCCTTTTTTGGCCAAAGCAAATTAATGTTGCAAGAAGTTTATGATTCTGTTTGCCTTCACATTATTCTCACAAAATCACTGGCTAAGGGATCATTCATCAGAGATTTACTGAAGCAATATACAGAAAGTCAGGTCAAGAATGCTTTTGATGTGACTGGACTGACATGATTAACGGGAGAATATAAAACCTGCAGTAGTCCATGGATGCCAGCAACCCCTTTCATTCATGGATGTTTGATGTATTATCAGTACTGTTACACCCTGCTTGTTTCATGAGTGTATGTGGGAATTTTTACCCAAAAGGATTTTATACACCTTTAAGCCCAGGGCCTCTCTGGACTACTGAAGCTGAAGGCTGAGTGATGTATGGAGGC
Organism: Platynereis dumerilii; assembly: GCA_026936325.1. Lineage (NCBI taxonomy): Eukaryota > Metazoa > Annelida > Polychaeta > Phyllodocida > Nereididae > Platynereis > Platynereis dumerilii. The sequence continues at coordinate 56,853,091 of JAPTHN010000003.1, forward strand.
CTGAGTGAAGTTTATTCCCGTATCTCCCAGAGTGAGCAGAGTGTAAAGATGTTAGGTCAACTCACCATTGCTTCGCAACTCACCATTGTTTGGCAACTTTTTGACTTTACAGTTCAATAATTTTGCATTGAAGAATGCCAATGCATGTTTAGTTGATCAGAAATGTGAAGTGAATAGTTTTCAACATCTTTCATAGCTTCACCATTGTTACTCTGTTATGGTGATGTTACAATGGATGGTCATGTGACCAAAAATGGGATTTAAAGGGGAGATACGTGTGAGAAATTACCCAAATTTCAGTAAGGTACACAAATTCAGTTTGTTTCATATATTCGACCTACATGAACTTGGGCACCCAGTGCAAACTTCGATTATGTCAAAATATGTCTCTTTTATCACTTAAAACAATGTTAAATACAACATCATCAACACACTTTAGAAGTGAAAGAGCAGCAATGTGTTATTTCAAAGGTGTACACACAACAAAGCAGTTGCCATGGCAGCACAGTATTTTCTTTGGTGAAACATGACAATGATTACTAAGTCTTTGCAAAATATCATGCCTGTAACTTCATTAGTTTTGGAGAAATAGCCACTGATAGGCCTCTTTGTTTTCATTGATAAATTGCCTATAACGACGTTACGTCACAATTTTGCCATTTTCCGCTATGTGCAAAAAACCGCTTTTACCCTGCACTGGATGTGAAAAATCCTGACCACTGTTCAACCTAGGAACTCATGGGATACATCAACGGAATCCTTAAAAAAATGTCTTCATATTTACAAAACAAATTTGGAAACGTTTTGTTGTGTAACAAAATTATTTGATATTGCAGCCACAAAAACAAGCATTTTTTTCCCCCAAAAATGACTTTTGTGTACTTTTCCCCAATTCCTGACACTATTTAAAGGAATATCAAAAATCCGCTCACTAAATATGTTCATTTGGCTTTTCTTCTTTCATCAATTTTTTCAAAAAAATTTTACCATGCCTGTAACTTCAGAAATTTCAAATCCCGTGAGCAGTAAAAATCAGCCTTTTTTCGCCTTTTAAACTGGTTACCATGGCAACCATTCATCACAAAAATTCAAAATTACCTGAAATTATCTATTTTAGTTAAAACCTATCTTTTGATACCAAATATGAACCACTATTCTAAAAATTGCAAAAAAAGTGTCGCTTTCAACCGTACCTCACTTCAGCAAAGCCTTCAGTGATTTAAAAGTCAGACACGCCCACAGAGCTGACCAATGAACAGGCCTTCAAGCATGTTATGCAAATGAGGCCGATTTCGCTGTTACGCACGTCCCCGTAAGGATTAGAGATGTGAGTCTTATTTGGGTAGATAGATCTCTCCGAGACCTTCAAAATGATAGGTCGTGCATCTCTGAGATGTAAATAGTTGCTTAGTAAATTGCCGGTAAACTTTTGAACTGGAGAGAAATACTGCACGCTGATTGGCTAAGACGCTCGTGACGCAAATCTATGATAATATTCATTCTATGAGGGAATTGTCTAGGGTAGATTCTCTGGGTGCCGTACCTCCCCTTAAAGTTTTTGTCATTTTGCTTGACTTTGAAAAATAAAAGCAAGTTTTTGGCGCATAATTTTAAAACAACTAGAAAAAAATTAACTAGGAACCTTCACAAGGGTTCAAATGACTTGACTGGCTATTTTATTTAGCCAGACAGTGATTAATTGTGGGCTGAATTCACTTTTTATAAGAAAAGTTGCCAAACATGGTGACCTCAAAAAAGGGCAGCATTTTGCAACAAATCATCTCCTGTAGCATAACCACTGCACATATTTTTTTTCAAATTTCATGCAAAAGTTGATGATTGGGTAGAGTCAGTTTATGCAAAGACATCTGATCTGGTGCATTTACCCAGTTTCTTAATATTGTCAAATAACTGCACCAAACTTGCGAAGCAATGGTGAGTTGACCTATCTCCTGTCTTCTTGTTTTATTGATGCCTACCAATAACTATCTTGTAATCTGAGGCAAAATATATTTTTTTGTTTAAAAAAAACAGCATTGTGACATCATCACTAGTGCTACTGCCTGCATAATGTCACAATGGCACAAACAATGGCATTGTGACATCATGACTATTGTTGCTGCAATGATGACATCATAAACAATACTGTACAGTGTACACCTTCTTTACTGAAGAAAATAAGAAGTATGGTCTCATTCACCTCAGCTCTCAGCCAATCACAATTGAGAAGAAATGTGGGACTGAAGATAAGGTGGTAGGCCTATAGGCCTAGGTATATGTAATTTGTAACAATGATATTTCATAATTTTGCAAAATCAATGAAGTCAGAATAACCCCAGATAAATATAAATAATGAAACAGAGGAATTATGAAAATCGGAGAAGGAATTTTGATGTTCAAAGGCTGCAAAATAGGTCCTATATCTTTTTCTTTTTTTTCAAGCGTGAAAAGTTAACGAGGGCAATTGACAAACATATGTCATATGATTATGTGGCACAGTGCACACCAACGTTTTTCTCCATTGGTGAATTGTAGAAGAAGGAGGAAAAACATTAGGAAAATATACTACCCAATATCACTCATTTATTTTAGATTTCCAATGACTTTAATGATTTCACGTACCACAGCAAACACTTGTTAAAACCCCCAGAACACACATCTTTTTCAACAGGTCTGGAAGTCGGAGGGCCATGTAGAATTCACCACTGCATCAATCACAGAAACACAATAGCCTCTAAAAGTGGTCAAGACTTTCAATCCCCTATATTAGGGTTCAGTGACCTCAATATATTGCCCAAAATTGAGGGTTGACAATTCAATCTGCAGCAATTCTTGTGAAGGACATTTCATTACATCCAGGGTTGGATTGCTCCCTGTAGACCTAAATGCAACTGCACTTATTCAGACCGATAATAGTCATTTGCGAATGAGAATAATTATAGGTTATTTCATGGCTTTGACCTGTATTTCCCTGATATTTTCACCCGAGACCCCGTATTTCCCGAGACCCGCAGGGTCGAGGGAAATACGGGGTCGAGGGTGAAAATATCTGGGAAATACAGGTCAAAGCCATGTCATAACCTATTTATCCCATGTCTTTGGCCCGCTTCATTGTCAATCTGAATTTTGCAAGACTCACTTGTCAAAAACCGGAGTTTACTATGTCGCCGATCGCCGATAAAAGCGCCGTACGGCAAAAATAAAGAAAGCTGAATACCAATTGACCATCCACATCCATAGAGCAAATGATTAGCTACATGTCAGTTTTTTCCCCAATGAAATCGGAGCATTTTTGAACGATCTGAGGACCAAAACACTTGACAGTTTTTTTTTTCCTGCTCTCTTGCTCTGCTAATGTTTGCACTGCCATGAATATGGTGACGTCGTGTTGTCATGGTGACGTCATTGCTCAGGCTGCTTCTGATTGGTGGAATCTCGTATTTTCCCTGTCAATCTCATTAATTTCTTGTATTTCCCTCTTAAGCTCAGTAAGTCTGTATTTTCCCTCGTATTTTCCCTCTTCTAGCTGTATTCACTGGGGAAAATGCTCAGTATCAGGGAGAAATGTTGCTAGACATGGGATAAATTAAAATATTTAGGTCCTGCTTTTTGAAACTCTGATATCTGTAATAATATTTCTTTCAGACAGCCTGGAAAAATTCTTATCTTTTTCGACAAAAACGGGCAGAAAAGTAATTGATTATTTCAAACACCCCTTCCGGCGCCCTACTTTGTAGTGCCAGTGGTTATACCCTGATGGCATTTAATAACATTTTAATATCTTTATTTTTTTATGTTCCTGAAGGCATATGAGACATTTTTCATATTTGATTGAAGAAACGGGAGTAATCTTTTCTTCTGGCCAACTTATCATGATTTATATATCAGAAAAATATATCTTTTATTAGATCCTATTAAATTTAGAATCACTTCAACTAAAGCTTCTTTTATGTTGCCCACATAATGATATATTGCACCATATGTGTCTTGCTCTCCTTCATCAAAATATGTTATATCTTTCAAAAGAAAGGAATATTCAATAAGATTCGAGTCAAAGATTGGGTCAAGTTTCTAGCTTACTCCTACATGTGTACACTGTTATCATCTTCTCCTTTTTCTTTGAGACAAAAGACAGTAATTTGTCTGCCAAATGGTGCTGAGAATAGACACCACAACTTATATGTTATGTAAAGTTCTATTTCCATTCATGATTTCTCTACAAAGATGACCAAAAAAAACATTAGTTTATCTTGGTATTTTACGACTTCTTGTCACATTGCAAAATGTTGCATTATTTATCAAACACTCTCTGGATATTTGGTTGCCCGCCTACCATCTATCAACCTTAATATGGATAAATAACTGCGTACATCAATCCACCCACAGTATGCTTGCATTTCATGTTTCTGGGAAATTTCTTTCCCCAGTTTTGTTGAGGATAATGTATATTTTCTACATTCATGACGCCTATTAGCCATCAAATTAATTCGAAAAATGACTCAGGTTACGATCCTTTCCATTAGAGACATGCAGAGTCATTCACGTTTAATATCCACAAAATCAGGCAGAGAATGCATTTCTGAGAAAAAACAGGAAAGTGATTTGTAACATGTGCTAGAATCTCTTTTTGATGCAAATGGTGCTAAAAGGAGTTTTTTGGTGGATATGTACATATAAATGTCCTTGTTACTTCAAGAATATCCAGTGATCTCCCTGTGGAGGAGCAGAGCAGCCGCAGAGGGACACTTGGCCATAGTGGTTAAAGGGGGCCAATTAAATTTTAAAATAATCGTTATAAAAGTACCACTTAGAGCTAAACAATGTTTTACCAAAGTAAATTGTCATCGGGATTCACTTTTTTCAAGTTTTCCAAAAAAATTAATTTTGGTAAGAAATGAAATGCATGTGATCCTAACCTACTAACACTACTCTGAATCACAGGACAGCTTTTCGTATCATATTGGCATTTTTCTTTGAAATGTGATGAAAAATCAAAGTGTGCAAATAATTTCTGTGTTGACTGTATAATACTTTGGTAAAACATTGTTTAGCTCTAAGTGGTACTTTTATAACGATTATTTTAAAATTTAATAAGGATTACCTAGAAAAGCCATCACATTCCTATTGAGCCCTACTTTTTTAAATCTTCTTTCATTGCATACTGTATAGGCCATGTTGGGTTCCTGCGTTTTGGCTCATGGACATTGCATTTCCCAGAATACAACAGGAGAGCAGTTATTACAAACCCTTCATCCTGAAACTCAGCAAAACAGTGCCAGTGGAACTTCCTGTGTTGAGTTTGAATGTGAAGCTAAAATACTGCATACATTTAGCATGGGAATGAAAGAATATTACACAAAATACTTTAAAAATGTCTGGAAGTGTGAGCTCAATAATGGGGCAGACTATTCAGTTGCAGAGCCACAGTCTGGTTCGTAAAATTCAACCCAAAGCATATTCGAAAAAAGGAATTATATAATTTACTTCAAACAAAGCCTTAAGTGAGTTAATTTTATTTTTAGCTCCCAAATAACCAATATTACTTGTTAAGTCTTGTTTAAAACTCATGGAGCCTCCTCATTTTCTCTCTTAATTATGATAAATTTTATGCATGTTAAATTCAACAGTGTGTGCTGGCTGCTGTGGCGAAGGAATTTCTGGCTCAGAGCCCAGCTCTTGACGTCATACCCTAATTAAGCTAATGCGGATGTGTCCTTAATGGTTATCCTTGGATGATTTAAGCAAATCTCTTTTTATGATTACAAGGATGCATTACAATAACACTGTGCACAAGCATTACACTCACACAAGAGGAATATTCATATTTTTTTCTGGTGCTTTAATTGCTCGAGGCAGTATTGTACATGACAAGGCCAGGTGATAATAGCCCTGTGTGAGTGAGACATGGTCATCAATTTTTATCCTATCAATGCACACCATATTGATAATATATTTGACACTCACAAGTTGTAGCCGAGGTATGTGGCCATAGTGCAGGCATTGATCCAGCTTAATTCCTGTCTGCTGTATATTCAATGAAAAATGTCCCGTTCAGACTCAGTGAGTAGAAACAATAGGCTGGAACAGGCACTACCAAAAGTTATGATGAAGCAACAAATTAATGTATTGAAAAACCTTCCATAGTTCAATACAGATTTTAACATGCTTAAGGTGTTGAAAACAAACAGATTACTCACACATTTCAAAATTAAATTTGACGGATTTTAAATGGCATGTCAAAATCTTTCAGCAGATGTGCCAAGTTATTTTTATCTTAGTTGTGGCACATTTTGGGTAATCAAGAATAAATTTGCCTGTAAAATGGCATGCGTACTCCGTGAACCTGAAATTGTTTACTCTTTGTTAGGCCAACATTACAGACAGCCATGTGCTAAATTGCGGTGGCGGCTTCAACTTCTGTGCAAGAGGATTTTCGATGTTTCAGGATCATTGAATGCGAATAATGCCAGATCCAAACACGACTGGCACAGATATTTATAATTTTCCAATTTGCATGATTGTAATGAACAAGTCAAAAAATTCCAAAACATCTGAAGAAGTTGATACTGCTTTGCCCATCATGTGTTTTGGCTGTTTGTCTAAAAATTAACACATTAACCTTATAACCAGAACCAAAGCTCTGTTTTCCCTTCTCCTTCCTCAGCAATGCTTATTTTTTGAGCAGCTACTTTCAAAATAACCATATTAATCATCTGAAAACCACTTCTTTGACAAATTTGCTATCTCTTTGCAAATCCCTAAATGTCTAATGTCTCCAAAAGAGTTTTACACTCAAAAAATGAGTCAAAGAAGGTAGAATTAATTAAGTAATCGGTAATCCATTATTCTGGGACAGTTAAGCACTCAACAATTTTTCAAAAGAGGGGAGAATCAGACAAAGCCTTGGTTAACATTGCAAATACGCCAACATAAGACAGAACTATCTTGGATAATCAGCATGAATGATCCATTTTCTAAAATAGAAAGTTGGACATGTCCAATTTTTTACGCTCCAAGAATTTTTCAATTCATTTGATGTGTTTATATGCTCATGCGGTGAATTTTAAAATTGTTTTAACAAGAGTAAAACTAAAACAGTTAAAAAAAAATATGACTGCAGAAAACAATTGAAGAAGAGTTAACACTAGATAATTTCCATTAAATTCCATTACATTTGCAAGTTTAAGTTCCTTGACAAAATACATTGTTGATTTTGTATCGGCCACAATTTTAAGTAGTCTGTTTTGTTGACATTTGATTATCACTAAAGCAAATTGGAATCATTATATTTAAAAAAAGTGCAGGCATATGACCTCATTCATGGTAATTTGGTATTCCCTGTATTTCCCCAGCTATCAATAGACTGGTTATAATTATGGCTATCAAATAGAGATGCACGATTTCTATTATTTAAAGTTTTGCATACAACATGTAGCAGAAACCCCACCAAACACTTTTATAAACGCTCAATTTTTTCTTTTTACAAACAAGTTTCAGGTCTCAATATAGATTTTAAAATGTTGAAAACAAACGCGAGAAGTCTACAAATAGCAAATATTCACACTGTGCATGCAACATATTGCACATTTCAAAATTAAATCTGACAGATACTAAATGGTTTGTCAAAGTTGAAGTGGTTCAGCAAATGAGCCACATTACACTTTCGGTTGTTGTATATTTTGTGTAATCAAGAATAAATTTATAAGAGCATGCTTGTTCTGTAATAAAAAAACAGTTACATTTGCATTGCTTATAATTTCATGTATTCTGGGTTTCTTTTCCCAGGTTCGAATCCAGCTCTCACCAGGTCACATGGGCCTATGTTGGATGGCTGTTTCAATCATCCTTTGCCTCATTGCCGTGTCCTCCTCCTGTCCTAAAGAGCCAACCAAGTGCATAAATACATGACGTAAAGCCCAGATCATCCATTCATTGGTACTTTCTTTGGTGGCCAGCATTCTAGAAAGCATTGCACTATGTCTCTGAGATAAACATTGGCTTTTACATTTTTGAAATCTGCCGCACATGCATAACAGACATGGAGCATCAAAATCAGTTAACTTTTTCGTCAAAATGTCCCTCGCCATTTACGTCATCTGCATTGGTGATTATTTTTGCCATAAAGACAAATTTCGCAAAGCAATTATTTCCAAGTCACTATAGGCTACCTCCCACGAACAATAACATTAATCATCTAAAATACCCCTTCTATTACAAATTAACAATCCCTCTGTCCTTAAAACGTCAGATGTCTTCAAAGAATTCCTTTATTCAACAATATGTAGAATAATTTCTAATTAATGTTTAATTAATGGCGCATTATTCTAGGAAAGTTAAGCCTTAAACAATTTTTGAAACAGAGTTAATCCGACAAAGTCTTGGTAAACACTGTGTAGGCGTAAAACTCATTAATGTTATCCATAGACAGAAATAGCCTATCATTGATGATTTATGAGCCAGAAAATCAGATGATGGAGCCGAGGCCGAGCCGAGGCCGAGCCGAGGCCGAGCCGAGGCCGAGCCGAGGCCGAGCCGAGGCCGAGCCGAGGCCGAGCCGAGGCCGAGCCGAGGCCGAGCCGAGGCCGAGCCGAGGCCGAGCCGAGGCCGAGCCGAGGCCGAGCCGAGGCCGAGCCGAGGCCGAGCCGAGGCCGAGCCGAGGCCGAGCCGAGGCCGAGCCGAGGCCGAGCCGAGGCCGAGCCGAGGCCGTTGTTGGTCTGATTCAAGACAGTTGTTGGTGATTCAAGACAGTTGTTGGTCAGCCTTTGTCGGACTACCCTGATGGCATTTAGCAGCTGAAAGGAAGAAGAAGTTGAATGTTTGCTTTTCTATTACTTTGTATAGTACTTTGATTTAAGATATTTGATTGATTGAACACATATTCAATACAAAACTTGTTATTCTTGTTTTACTATCTTTAATCTTGATTTTATATCTTTGTTATCCTTTACGATTTCCCAAAATATGGGGGTGAAAAAAAAAGAAAAATTCTTAAATCTATATCGGTTACCAGTTTGTAAGAGATATTGCAGCAATATGACATAGGTGTTGTCTAGGAGAAAATTGACGTTTTCGGTTTTCCACATAAGCAGAGGGAAATTTAGTAGTGTCTTAAAGGCACACACTCATCGAAATCGTACTTTTAATAAACATATCTTCCGATGAAAGAATTGGGTGTTACGAGTGCATTCAGCTAACATTTCCCAAAATTGGTTTTCACCATAGATTAGGAAAAATTTATGAAATTGTCATTTCACCAAATTTTGTGATCCTTCAGCTTGTTCAGTCAGCTGTGCAGTGACGTGTGGCTGGATGGCCTTCCCCCTCTCTCCTCAGATTGTATGGACAATGAGAGACCAAGACACATGGTATAAACATAATTGTGATACACTGGATGGAATTCTGTTATAAAGGTGACAAAATATAGTTGAGACAAACTGAATCTGTAAAAAGTATATATTCAAATGAGTTCCATCAACGTCACTGTCATTCATGTGTTCTGATTGGCTAGCTGAACTTAATTTTTTTGGCAATGGCCGGTCAATTTACTCCATTTGTGACAAGTCCAGATCGCATTTTGATGAAAGGGAAAAATCGATAGATAGATAGATAGATAGATAGATAGATAGATAGATAGATAGATAGATAGATAGATAGATAGATAGATAGATAGATAGATAGATAGATAGATAGATAGATAGATAGATAGATAGATAGATAGAGAATGGAAGGAGAAATGGAGAAATGGAGAAATAGAGAAGTAAAGAGATAGGCAGATAGCTTCATTCAGTGGTTGGCAGATTTATGAATATATTTTAAGAGGGTTGATAGATATTATAGACAGATTGGATGGCTGCAATTGGTTGATTGATTCATTGTGTTCTGTAGAATATAGTTTTTAGGATCATGTGCTGATAGAAATCTCAGTCAGAAATGTTTTTAATATTTTTCTATTATGAAAATATGTCCTAAATTGTTTTCCTTTTCTTTTTGCGGTCTGAGTTTGTCAATTTTGGCCCATGCCAGTCATTGACCAGTTCATTCAACCTGAGACACTCCCCCTGAGTCTCAACATCATTTTGATGCAAAACTGATTGATTAAATGAAAATCGCAAGTCATCACAGTTGCACACCGTTTTGATTGTCTGAAGGTGTCGTTTTTAAAGTATTTCACAGCTCTGAAGGTGTCGTTTTTAAAGTATTTCACAGCTCTGAAGCTGTCGTTTTTAAAGTATTTCACAGCTCTGCCTGAGTCTCAAAGTTCATCAAAAGCCACATGTATTTGTTTATTAAAAACCCAGTCTCATGTCATTCAAGCAGTTGCCTTCCAACAGGGGTCGCTTTTTACTGTGCCAAAATTATGGCAAAAATAGAAACCTTTAAGTTAAGTTTTAATGAACTTATTCAGGAATAAATTTGAAGGGACGACCATAGCATTTTTATAAATATAACGCTTGAAGGTCTCAACAGATTAAAAAAAGTGCACTATCGTAGCCCTTTAAAAGAATTTCTTACTGCTTGCTTTTGAACCACCAACAAAACTATATAGGCATGCACAGGGATTAGGCCTATTTGATTCTTACACTAATAAAATCAGCTATCACTTTATTTAACCTCTGTGCATGCAGCACAATAATATAAGCTATGGTTCTCTGATGGATAGACCATCTTTATTTATTGAGGGTAAACGATTTTGTAGGCTTGCATGTAAACTTATCTTCCGTAACAACAAGAAAGAAGAGTTGTCCTTTGTTTAGAAGTATGATCAGGACACATCATTAGTTTACAGGACTCACAAATTGCAATTTTTTACTTTTGCTGTCTTCTCCTTTCCCATAATTGGTGGAAATATTTCAAACAATGACAGTTTGTGGGGAATTCTAGACACGTTTTCCTTAGTATATCAAATCTCTCTGCTAGCACAATTTTTTCTTCAACGACTTGCTTTACAGTCTGTCACTTTGATACAGAAAAAGAGTGGACTGCTGCACTTTGAATATGGCGCTTTGTGCACATGTGTAATCATACTGATGATTTGTCATGATCATACCCTATACTTTCAATGTTGATTTTATTTAAGGTGATTTATCCCACTTATTGGTGAGAATTATGCATCTGATCTTCACTCTAAAATCAGTTATGATAATCAAATGACCTTCCCTTGATCATGACTAATCAAACAGCCTCTATCATGTTTCCCATGTTGAAAGCAGAGAAGATGACACTTCATCGGCTATCTTGAGTCACAAAATGCATTTTTTAGTTTTTACAGTGCAACGGGCCTCACTTTTTCCATGTCAAATTTACACTGTAATACCATTGCTGACAGGAAAAATGCTGTTTTTTTGCTATTGATCTCTGCCCGATATCATATTCTTGAACTTAAAATATTAGTTAAGCCGCAGCTAGCCGACTAGCCAGCCACTACAAATTTAAGCCAGCCCCAGCCACCTAGGGTGATGGCTGAGCTGCAGCCAGCCGATTACACCTCCTAGCATGCCAATTTTTGGTTTGCCGGCTGGCTGACAGGTCTACACCCAGCTGCCAGACAAACTACATTCAAACAAATTGAACAAGTAAAAGTGTGGTAGGACTTAGTCACACATTTAGGGTTCAACTGTATATGATGTTTTGGGGTTTGACTGCAGGTAGGGAATGTAATTTATCGCAGTTAGAGTTTGGGAATAAACATGTACCACAAAAATGTGTTGGTGTTGTGTTTTCTGTGAGTAACAGTTATTCAGGAAGTTCTAACTCAGAACCATTCTACAGTCAGACCAAGAATTATTCAGACACTTGTTGTTTTGTTATTATTTTGAAGGAATTACAAAGTAAGCAATGAAACATGTAGTCAAAATCAACTTTGGTATTAAGTGAAACCTGTCCAATACAAATTTATTGCAAACTGTCACAAAATCGGATGAAAATAATTATAATGTCCATATCAGGAACCAGAAATTATTCAGACACTTTTACAAAAATGTAGAAAGTTAACTATTTACTAATATTTATCCAAAATATTGCCAATAAACTACCATGTGATCATTGTGGCCACTTTGGATGACAGATGTGATCATCAGTTAAGAAAATGTTGATGAATATGTGAGATAAACATCTGATTCAGTTTATCACATTTTTTTTTTGACGAATGTGGCTGAAACCTGTTAGATATCAATTGGAAATATTTCAGAATATCATAAAATGACAATTGTTAAATGTTCTATCAAAATAAAATTGAAATTCAGGCTTAATTGAAAAATTTTATGCACTTTGGAATATTCCTTATGTTTTTGGCTCCAACTGCTTTCTGAATCCTTGTCCACTGAGCCACTGCAATCCATCAAATCACTTAAAATAAAGTTGCCTGGCCTTCCTAAAGTTGTTCACTCTATTGCGTATACAGGATTGCCCATTTACGCCAGTTGTTTACGAATTATATGCCATACAAAAACTATGGTGTGTTTTCATGGAGCAATCTCCATTGGAATAGCATTGGTATAGCATTGAGGCAGAAGAACCACATTTTTGCCCCCTTCCCAAATGAAGTTCAAGGTGCCCCATTGAGTTGCTGTTCGGACCATGCGTGGAATATAGCTTGAAATAGATAATGAATCTTGCTTTCCGAAAATTTGTTCGATTTTGGGGCCACATGGACATGTCTTTGTTTTGGTAAAATTGGACAAATAAATACAAAAGTGCACTGAACTTAGTATGCGGCCTCCAGTGTTTCATATTGTGACTCAAAGTTTTTTTAATACAATTCAAAGGTAAACTAAAGCAATTTGAATGAATACAAGTCAAGCTTAAGGTTAAACAGTGTATGAAAATGTGATAAACTGGATGTAATGTTTATCTCCAATATTTATCCTAATTTTCTCAAATGATGATCACACCTGTCATTCTTTGCAGTCATAATGGTCCCTAGGTAGTTTTTGAACATTATTTTGATATAAATATGATCCCGCCCAAAACACACAACGAAGTGTCCGGTTCGATTTTCAATATACAAGTTTATTTCCATAAACTCTCCAACAGGCAACCCTGTAAATACGAATAACATATATATAAGATACAATAAATAATCATATTAATCATAGTATGTACAAATAACACAAGTGAACATTATTCATGTAATCCACATACCCTAGTTGGGGTTATTCCATACATATATAAGTAAATATCCCTCCTGATGAACAGGCACTCCAATCCTAGAAATAAGCATTAATAATCCCTTTAACTAAATATCCCTAAATGCATGATCTATGTACAACCTCTAGCATGATCAATAAAAGACAAGAATGAATGAATGAATTGAATGTGATATATACATGAGAATATGAAATTGCTCACCTTCACTTAAAAGTGTAAGTTCCAAATATGAAATCCCCAAAGACTTATTCCATAAAGATATTATCAACTGTCTGGTAACCAAATATGACTAGCAGCACTGAACATCTGCTCAGTTCAGGGAATCACATGAGAATGGCATATCTTGGCAAGATAGTTCTTGTTACCACACCAAACATCAAACAAAGAACAACAAACACTGTTGAGCTTTGGCAAGTCTTTATTCAGATAACATAATTGAAACTGAGAATTACATCAAACCAATGACAATGTGTTGAAACAACAATCAAACATTCAGCAAATAGATAATGTACAGTAAAACATAAATAATGAATTTATACATTAGAAATATATAAATTTATACTATATCATATACCCCCTAGCAAGAAAAAATGGTTTCCACACCATTTACTTCTCTAGAAATTCTAATAACCTATTAACCAAACCTACTTTGTCCTGTATGCCAACAAAATTTGTGACATAATCACCTGATCTAAACTTTTCAGGCGGTCTCCTGATCCTAGTAGATCTCCTTGGTAAAACTGTCTCCTCTTCTGACTCCTCTTCCTCTTGTTCTTCTCTTGCAATAGCTTGAGATCTTTCTTCTGTTACAACTTCTGTTTCCGCTTCTTTCTCAGATTCTGAAGTTTCCTCCTTCTCTGACTGTGTCTCTGGTCTAACTCTCTCTGTTTCTGCTGTTCCAGCTGTTCGTTCTTCTACCACTTCTTGTCTCTCAATCTCTTCTTCACTTGAATCACTCGATGATTCACTCTCGCTCTCTTCAATCTCGGAATCTTCTCTCTTCCGACCAATCGGTAACAACATGTTCCGATGTAATCTTCTCACTCTGCCTTTACCCCTCTGTAGTCTCACGTCGTAAACAGGCATACCTTCCATCTTCTTCAGAACTTCGTATGGAGCATCTTCCCACTTGTCTGCCAACTTGTGTTGTTTCCCGACATCAAATGTGACTTTCTTGACCAACACCAGATCACCTTCTTCTAAGCCTATCCCCTTGATCTTCTTGTCGTACCTCTTCTTAGATTTTCCTTGAGCTTTGTCCATATTGTTCCGAGCTATGCGATATGCTTCGCTCATCTTGCTCTTCAGATCTTGAATGTATTCATGGTACGGCTTTCCTTCCTCGACCTCCTTCAATCCAAACTTGAGATCTATTGGCAATCTTGGTGACCTGCCAAACATCAGTTCAAACGGTGAAAATCCGGTTGATTCGTGCCTCGTGCAATTATATGCATGTATCAAAGGCTGAAGAAAGTCCTTCCAATGCTTCTTCTTTTCCTCCTGAAGAGTTCCCAACAAGTTCAACAAAACTGAGTTCATTTTCTCGCACTGACCATTCGATTGTGGGTGATAAGGAGTTGTTCGTGATCTTTTGATGTTCAAGAGGTCGCACATGTGCTTGATGACTTTACTGGCAAAATTAGCTCCTTGGTCGCTATGGAGTCGCTCTGGAAGTCCATATCTGTTGATAAATAAATCTATCAATGCCTTGGCTGTTGTCTTCGCCGTCTGGTTCTTTGTAGCTACTCCCATCGCATACTTGGTGAAATTATCCGTCAACACCAGGATATTCCCAAATCCACCTGAAGATGGCTCCAGACACAAGAAGTCCATGCAAACCAGCTCCATAGGTCTCTCTGACTTCAGATGTTCCAAACTGGCACACTGGTTAGTGGGAGTCTTGCGACGAATGCATCTGTCACATGCCTTGATGTACTCTTCAATGTCACTCTTCATGCCAACCCAGAAAAATCTTGACCTTGCCAAGTCCAAGACTTTATCCCGGCCTAGATGACCCATGTCATCATGCAACAACTTTATGGCGTCTGTCTGACATTCCTTGGGTAAAACCAATTGTCTCACTTCATGTTGTCCATCTTGTCTCTTCCTGAACAAAATACCATCTTGTAGAAAGAGTTGTTTCCGTTGCCTCCACAAACTCTTAACCTCACTGGAATCAGGGACCAACTCAACTTTGTTCTCGATTGCCTGTCGAACAAGTTGAATCCCTGGATCTTGGCTCTGTAGCTCAGTCCAATCATTCCAGGTCATGGTATCTTCCAACTGACTATCAAGGATGACTTCGTTGTCTGGAAGGGAAGAAGTAGACAAAGACAAACATGACACATATTCTTCAACATTAGCACAATTACATATGGCTTTAACTGAAGCATCAGACATCTCGTTCCATCCTTCACGTCGAGATAATGCATCCGCAGCTTGATTAAGACGTCCGGCCTTGTATTTGACGCTGAAGTTGTAGAGCGACAATTCTGACACCCATCTGAGTCCTGTGGCATCTAGTTTTGCTGAAGAGAGCACATACGTCAAAGGATTGTTCTCCGACGGGGACAAACTCCTGCTGGCGAACGCTACTGGTCTCACCATACCATTCTGCTCTTGACTGAGGACTGCACCTAGTCCTTGGAAACTAGCGTCAGTGTTGAGGATAAATGGTTGATTAAAATCCGCAAATGCCAAAACTGGAGCATTTGTCAAAGCAGCGATCAATTTCTTGAAAGCTTCATCTTGATCTTCTCCCCAAACAAATGGTAACTCTGGAGGCTTCTTCTTGGCCGATTTCTTCTTCTTCTCTCCACTCAGCAACTTCTGTAGTGGATGAGCGAGCTTGGAGTAATCTTTCACGAATCGCCGATAATAACCCGTGAAGCCAAGAAATCGATGCAACTGCTTCTTATCTGTTGGAACCGGCCAGTTTAAGATCTTCTCAATCTTTGCATCGTCTGTCCTCACTCCATCTTCAGATAAAATGTGACCCAGATATTTTGTTTCTCTCTGGAATAAACAACATTTACTGGGTTTCAGTTTCAATCCAGCAAGCTCCAACTTAGACAGCACCAAGTCTAATCTGTGTAGATGTTGTTCAAAGTCCGAACTGAAAACGATCAAATCATCCAAGTATAAAAGACAACATTCAAGATTTGATGACCCCATCACAGTCTCCATCACTCTCTGAAATGTGGCAGCAGAATTGGATAGTCCCATAGGAAGTCTAACCCATTCATAGAATCCTAGACAACCAGCTGTGAAGGCAGTGTATTTTCTGTCTTCTGGCTCCATGTCCACCTGCCAGTATCCAGCTTTTAAATCAAGTGTCGAGAACCATGAAGATCCTGCCAATCTGTCAAATGTCTCATCTATTCTCGGAAGATAATGTGCATCTTTCACAGTTCGGAGATTCAATTTGCGGAAATCAATGCAGAAGCGTAGTGAATTGTCTGACTTCCTCACAAAGACAGCAGCTGATGAAAATGGACTCTGACTTTCCTGGATGACGCCGGCATCTAACATCTGTTTTAGGTGTGTCCTGACCTCATCAACCATGGCCGGGGGTATTCTCCGGTATCTCTCACGGAAAGGAACTTCATCTGTCAGGTGAATCCTATGCTTGTACCCCTTAAAATGGCCTAAGTCCCAGTCTCCCCAAGAGAATGCTGCTTTGTGTTTCTCCAAACACTGGTACACTCGTTGCTTCTGGGATTCCGTCAAACCATCTAACTTGAAAGTCTTCATAATTTCCTCAGAAGGAATTATCTCTTTCTCAACTTGCAGTGCTGCAACTGTCACAGGAACTGCATTACCCACAGTGGCCTTGGAAGGGATGATGACTGCCTTCTGAGAGAAATTAGTCACCAGTACCGGAAACTTCTTCTCAGATGTCTGACGAGGCACCATTAATGGTGTGACAAACAATCCTCCAGGTAAAGATGTCAACTCATCTCCATCAACCATCATGTACGGAGTCTTCCATTCCATCTTGTCATTAGACGAACAATCTATCAGAAGACTGGAGTTGGCTTCAATCTTCACCTGTGTCTCCGTCTTCACTTGAAACACATTTTCTGAACTCACAGAATCCATACAGATGCACTGGAATGCCACCTTCCATGCCATGGGCAACTGACTTTCTCCTTTAAAGTCATCATGAAACTGCAAACAAGAAGAAATAACGTTAGTACCAAGTAAAATTGGACACTTAGAATTATACCGAGTATCGGCAGTGATCAACAATAAACAAGCTAAAGTCTTTTCATTTACAAGCACTCTGGCTGGAAAAGTAACTTCAACCTCAATAAAACCTGTGTAAGGCAAAAGATTGCCTCCCACCCCCTCTATTTGTAAAAGAGAATCGAGAGATTGAATATCAATGTGAGATAAATGTTTATCATAAAATGATTGTGAGACACAACTAATTTGTGACCCTGTATCAAGTAGAGCTAGAGAAGGAATGTTATTAATTTTAACAACAGTCTCATTAACTGGACCAACTAAGGTCGGTGGGGCTTTGGTCACAGAGTCTACTTGCTGCCCTTCGCAGCAGACTGCTTGGAGTTTAAATATTTGGTACAATTTCTCTTTATGTGACCAGATTCCTTACAGAAATAACACATAAAGTCGTTACGTGAATTGCTAGAAGAAGTATACTTATCTTCTTTCGGTTTTCCATGTTGAGTAGTCTTTGAATTCTGCTCAATTCGTGCAAGTCTCCGCTCCCAATCGTCAGCTTTTGAATTCAAAGTCTTCAAAGATTTCTTGATGTCTTCAAGTTGTTCATTGGGGGCTACAAGCTGTGCCTTGGAGATCGCTTTGGACTTCTTAGTTGCCACTCGATCTTCAGCTTCCCGAGTCAACACCAAAAGTTGATCAAAGTTGACAGTCTTGTATTCATGTTGAACAGCATGGCTTATATCTTCAGAATATAAACCGGAAAAGAAGCGCGATTTGAGAAGAGTCTGAGTATCTGGTAAACCTGATAAATTGCACCGATGCATCAATTCTTCTAGTCGACATGCCCAGTCGGCTACCGTCTCATTTGGTTTCTGTTCACTATTAAAGAAATCAGTAAGTTTCTTTTCATCACTTACAACTGGACCAAATACGTTTTGAAACTTCTCCAAAATTCTTTGAACCGTAACATTTTGACCCAACCTCACCAAAGTTTCAGCTGCGTTACCACTAACGGACTGAAAAATAGCAGACTTAACATCCTGCTCTCCAAAATTTTGTCTAAGATTCTCAACTTCAAACTTCCAAACACTAAAGGAAGGCTCATTCTTTGAAGTCTTACAACCTGAAAATGTTGACAATTTAGGCATCTTAATTTTATAAGCACCCAGTTGCCCTTTGTTCCCATGTGAACCACCACCTAATCCATCTTGGCCTTGACCACCAACGGCACCTTTACTATCAAGTGAACTATCTGCACCACCACCAAGTTCCTGAGCTGAACCGTTCCCTGGATTCTCCTTTGGTTTAACACCAGTCAGAAGACTAAGTAACTTTTTCTTGTCTTCTTCATTCAAAGTTTTAACATACTCTTCAGGATCCATCTTGGAACAAAAGTGAGCTGTGAACAATGGATGATGATGTGATGTGTGATAATGCGAAGTAGGCAAAGTATGATGATTGATCACGCTGAGTGAGTACAATGATTGAGGAGGATAAATTTGAGAAGTATTGAATTTATATGAAAATGGGATTTGATAAGTTGAATTAATTAAGTCTAAGAAAATTTGGAATAAATGGATTGGAGTATCAGTTCAATAAATTATAGCTAAACTATTATTAATTGGTTTTGTATAAATAATTGAATAAATTAACTAGTGTTAATAGTTATCTTAATTGTAAGTGTTAAACTACTTAACCAATTATAAACAACTTAAGAAATAAACAACTAAGAAATAAACAACTTAAAAAATAATCAACTTAAGTAGTAAGTTAAATTTGTTAAGTTATACAAAATGTTGAAGTGTGATAAACCACACAAAATATCCTAAGTAAGAAATTATATTAACTTAAACTAACTTAAAATTATGTTAAGTTATAACTAAATTATAACAAAGTTTGAATAACCCAATTGATAATGACCAAATGTGAGTTTGAATTAAGTTTACCACAAACGAAGCCACTTATATTCTAAGTACTCACACTTTTGTACACCAATTTTGTATAAACCTAAAGTGTAAAGTTAAACATTTAATTTTAAAGTTTGAGAAAATAATTAAAGTGGCTATCTATAGTACCATCAAATTAAATTCACCTCTCAATAAAATGGTGATGTTTAACCACTGTATACTATTGTAATACCCAGTAATATACTATTGATATACCATTAAATTCAATTTAAAGAATCATTAATCAATCTCAATTTAAACACTCAATTGTCCAATGTAAACACAGCTGATGACTGAAGGACAATGACCTACTAGTGCTGACCTATTGACTGGTCAATACACACACTAACACAATACTTGAGAAATGATCAACAGGTTACAACAAACATATCAATTTGAGTAACATAGACAAGGTACAACTCAAACATGAAAACTGTGAAATTTTGCACAACAATCTCCAGAAAATCCAACTTGTCAACAACAAGCTGCCAAAAAGTTCACACCTGAGATTACAGATTTCACAGTTATCAGAAGCAGGAAAAGAGTCTTTGTTTCATCAAAATTTGAAAATCACTCAAGCAGTACTATTCAATATTATATCTGTAGATTATACTGCACATCAAAATGTCATTATCTGAGTGAATTTTAAAAATCAATCTGGAGTCTGTTCATAGGAGCTGATTCCTTGGTCCACAATGCCCCTGTCGGTCTCAGGCTTTTAAACATTTGTCTGACTGACAAAAAAAATAAAGTCTTTGACACTCACAATACTCCTGTACTGTAGATCTTCACGAAATCTTCATGCCACACTTGCGATCGATTGTGGGCACACTTTCACCACCGCGCGGATTTCACAGGGACTTCTCCGTAGAACGTAGGGAATCAATCCTGTCGACTGCGCCATTTGATCCCGCCCAAAACACACAACGAAGTGTCCGGTTCGATTTTCAATATACAAGTTTATTTCCATAAACTCTCCAACAGGCAACCCTGTAAATACGAATAACATATATATAAGATACAATAAATAATCATATTAATCATAGTATGTACAAATAACACAAGTGAACATTATTCATGTAATCCACATACCCTAGTTGGGGTTATTCCATACATATATAAGTAAATATCCCTCCTGATGAACAGGCACTCCAATCCTAGAAATAAGCATTAATAATCCCTTTAACTAAATATCCCTAAATGCATGATCTATGTACAACCTCTAGCATGATCAATAAAAGACAAGAATGAATGAATGAATTGAATGTGATATATACATGAGAATATGAAATTGCTCACCTTCACTTAAAAGTGTAAGTTCCAAATATGAAATCCCCAAAGACTTATTCCATAAAGATATTATCAACTGTCTGGTAACCAAATATGACTAGCAGCACTGAACATCTGCTCAGTTCAGGGAATCACATGAGAATGGCATATCTTGGCAAGATAGTTCTTGTTACCACACCAAACATCAAACAAAGAACAACAAACACTGTTGAGCTTTGGCAAGTCTTTATTCAGATAACATAATTGAAACTGAGAATTACATCAAACCAATGACAATGTGTTGAAACAACAATCAAACATTCAGCAAATAGATAATGTACAGTAAAACATAAATAATGAATTTATACATTAGAAATATATAAATTTATACTATATCAAATACTAACAAATAATAGTAAATAGTTCTTTTTCTACAACATTGTTAAAGTGTCTGAATAACTTTTGGTGTATTCAGTTAACAAAAGTAGCTTTTTTCACCACATTTCTTGCCAATTTACAATAAATTGTTTTTGTACAGGTTATATACAATGCCAATGATGTTTTTGATGGCATGTTTCATTGGTTTACTTGGTAATTCCTTAAGATAATAACAAAACAGCAGGCGTCTGAATAATTCTTGGACTGACTCTAGTTATTGCTTTTGAGCTATTCACATTGGTTTTAGAATTGGAGAGAAATGTCATAATTTGGTAAGTTCATTTCATTTCATTTGTGAAATATGATCATTACTTTTAAGCATCAATTTCATATTTCAAATTGCATCAATGTATATGTATATAAAGCCTCATGATAAGGTAGAAGAACTGACTGATTGGTTGACTGTGTGTGTAAATACAAGTGTCACCAAATCATTATTCATATATTGTGTATTTATTGGTTATAGAGTACCAGACACTGGCAGCTATATATATCACTGTGGTTGAGAGAGATTTGTTGCAAGAGCAGACCGCGAACAAAGGGTACCCGGTAATGAATACTTGTACATAAATGTATTTATTGTTATGAATTTCCAACAATTGGTCTCATAAAGAGAACTGTGTATTAATATAAATCCTTTGTAATTTTATAGGGTTGTCGCTTGTTAAAAAATCGATTACGAAAACAAACACGCTCGTACGAATCTGTTACAAAAGTTAACTATTTCTCTCAACATAAAAGGAACTTACAGGAAGCTTTCATGCTCTATCCAGTATAGTAGCATTTCATCAGCCTGAATGAGGGTATTGGAGGTAATGTTAGCATTTAACATACATTCAAACACCATGATGCTTAATTTGTTTACTTTAAGTCATCGTTTTGTGACATATATCTTTTAAAAAATGCATTTCATTTTTGAATTTAATAATAGTCGTACATTTGCATGAAATGCATTTTATTTTGTATTTACAGACAATTTCATTAGTACGCGATTCTAAGACTCTTTCCACACTAATTACATAGCATTTTGCTTCATCTGATTGGTTTAGAAACAACAGAACGAGACTGAACGTCACACAGCTAATATATCAAACGTAGCAAGTATATACAATTCATTGATTCCCCACAGGCAACAGTGAATGACCAGAATTGCATGGTAATGAAATCACCTGTAATAATAGTGGATAATTTGCACGAGAAACACAACTTACTGGGGGAAAAACCTAAGCTAAAATTTCTTACTTAAATACCTAGAAAGAAAAAGAAACATCTCAGTGCAAATGATTGGCGGCATTGGCCACGTGAGAGTTTTGAAAATCAAAACTGACAGAATTTAAATGGGTCTGTCAAGACATGTTGGCACACTTGGCAGATGTGCCACATTACATTTAATTTTTGCTCATTAAAGTTTTGCCAATTACATGGAACCAGAATAAACACACTCGATGAAAGTAGAAATGAGAAAAAGGAAATTTGTTTGAGTGCAATTTACAATTTATGCAAAACTGCATTTTGTGTCTCCTAAATATTCCAAATATTCCAATTTCTACAATATATACAGTATACAGCAGAAAGAATACACACCTCAGAATACATTGCAAATTGAGCTGTAGAGGTTCAAATTATTATGAAATAATTCAAACATGCACTCTAAACATTTGGTTGTCACTGTGACTAGTTTAGGACTACTTCAGGGTAGTAATTATTGCAAAAATTTGTTACTGACTTCCTGGAAAATCATTTTGACTATTCTATCATAATCAAAATGACTATGCTGGCTATGTAAGTGTCCGAAAGGTAGTCAATTTGATCACCATCTGGTAGCTTTAATAACCAGAGTGGTACAGCTTGCTAATCCAATATTTGTCACATTGACAAACTTTTAGTAATTTTGACTCAAGGAGTTGTTGGTTTAGACACCAGGAATTACAACTCTAGTGTTGTCACCTTGACCACCCTGTGTTTAGAGCGGGAGGATTTACTATACTTAAACATCATAGTCTTCCCCTGACATCGAAAAAATGTTATGTCTCAAGGGAAATTTGATCTGGGGCAAACAAACGTAAAAAAAAACAGTAAGCATAAATGAGTACACACTTAGATGCAAACGAACCTTTGAAAATTATTGGTCATTGCTGTTTTGCAAAATAAATTTTTGCGTGATTAAACCAACAAGTTGAAAAATATATAACATTTTACCAAAGTGACAAAAACATAAATAAACATCATTTCGACTGGTAAAGTGCATTTTGGTGACAAAATGCTTTAGAAGAGCTTCCCAAATCTGACACTAGGGGCACTAGAGTTGCCGAGCCTGGTGAATGATACCTAATTGATGCAAAAAAAATGCTGCGGCGGACCTTTGCACTCTGCTAGAGCTTTTTTTCTGAGGTGATTATGAGTTGTAATCTCTCAACAATTGCGACTATGGCTACTAAAGGGATTACTGGCCACTTAACAAAACATTGTTAAACAAGCTAACACTCCTAACAGTTTCATTTCTGACTACTGTCACGATTTGCAATAGAATGAACTATTTTTCTCCATGATTCCCCTCCCTCCAACCAACCTCGTGAAAAACAACCCAATCAAATGTTCATACTTCAGCAAATACTTTTGAAATTATTGTGTTAAACCAAGCCAAGGCATGATTTGTCATCCCCCCAAGGTGATTTCCTTCAAGTAGCTTATGTATAGTGCAGCCCTCCACATCTTACACACTATACCCAATGTGTGGGACATTTTGCTTGTTCAGCATACACACTGACATAAGGGACCTACAAAAGTATTACATCTATCTATCTATCTATCTATCTATCTATCTATCTATCTATCTATCTATCTAGCTGTCTGTCTAGCTGTCTGTCTGTCTAGCTGTCAATCTATCTATCGATATATCTATCTATCTATCTATCTATCTATCTATCTATCTATCTATCTCTCTGTCTACTATCTATACATCTATATATCTAGCTATCTAGCTATTTACCTATCAACCTATCAAGCTATCTATCTATCTATCTATCTATCTGTCTATAAAAAAAATAACGTGCAAGCACTTTAAGCTGCGTCAAAGACTCTCCCTCCATCATATGCCCCCCTCCCCGGCCACTTCTAAATACGTCCATGCTATCACCCCTGATCAAGAACCACTATTGTTTTGAATATAAAAATAAAATAAATAGGCCTGTATGCCTAGGTTCCACTTGAAAAGATGTGCACGCATTTCGATTAGGCTTGACCCTTGACCCCTGAAAGTCAGTCCATTTATTTTGAGCAAGCACTTTAAGCAGCGTCTGTACAACTTCTCACTATGCACTATGTATCTATCTATCTATGTATCTATGTATCTATGTATCTATCTATCTATCTATCTATCTTTCTTTCTTTCTTTTTTTCTTTCTTCTATTTAGCCATTTCTTTGTTTGTTTCTTCCTGGCTTTCTATCTTGCTATTTATTATTTTAACTAACTATCTATCTACCTGGTTATTTATCTATTTATGTATAGATGTATTTATGCATTTATTTGTGTGTCTCTCAGTTAATTGTTGTGTCGGTCTATCTATTTATAATCAAAGTCAATGGATTTGTGTGAAAATTAAGGATTATCAGTTGACTTGCAATATAGGCACTGTCTTTTCAGTCCCATACACTTATGTCAGTCGCTTAACTGATCTCAGTCGCCAACAGTTATTAATCTCAGTCTCAGTCAACTTGCAGTGGGCAATGTCTTTGCATTTCCATACACTCATGTCAGTCGCTTTTCAAGATCTCAGTCGCCAACAGTTATTATTTATGAGCTGTAATCACCCAGAGTTCCGACTATGGACACTTAGGGGATCATGGCTACTTTAGAAAATAACAGTTATGCACGTAAACAGCAAAACAATTCATTTGTTTATGAAAAGTGCCTGATAATTGTTTACTACAGCTTTGTAAGATTGTGGCTTCTTAAAACGGTAGTTTTTCTAAATATATTTAATATCATGATAGTTCTTCCTTTAAAATGAAGCGAAATAGAAAGAGCATGGGCACTAGTTATATGTTCAAGAAATCTTCAATTCAAAATGCTGCCAAAAAATATCAATCATACACACTGACCTTATTATACACGGGATATTTAATTGCTCAGCATAGACTCTAACACAGAGGACCTGGTAACTAAACAGGGCCCTAGAGATGGATCCGAAAATGAGATTGAGCAATGCATGGCTATATTGATAGCGACTATGGAGGGATTATATTTATGTCACCTGTATTCATAATCACATTCATAGCGCCAAAAGCCCCTCAGTAATTTAAACAAGTATAATCCCCCTATTGGTGACTTCAAGGATAGGCCTATTTTTTTTTCCTCACCTACACGCTTGAGTAAGAAACTTATAATCACAGGACTTAGGCAACACGATCTTTAATGCCAGTCATGGTAACCTGCAAGTAACTTGCTTGAAAATCTCAGTCTCAGTCGCCCATAGGTAGTATGAGCTGTAATCACTCAGAATTGTGAATATGGAAACTTGGGGGGATCATCTACATCCGTATATTGCTTGCTGGTAACACAATATGATTATTGGCCAAGCTCAAAGCATAAAAGCTATGTAGATAAACATTAGTAGCTTGCTTTATCTCAGTCTCAGTTCCATAGTCGCCTTTTATGTGTTGAGATGATGACTTTTACATTTTCCCCCTCTCCTGAGTGTTTTTCATTGTTTCACTTCGTTTTGCATTGTTACCAGGCTTTCTCAATACAAAATTATCCATGGGTAACTGTGTGAAACAGAACTACTGGCTTAAAAACTGTCATAAACTATGTTTTTGGCGACTTCAGTCATTCTGTAGATTACAGAGATTACAGTTTATAATCACCTCGGAAAAAAAGCTCTACTGAGTGTTTTTATCTTGATACCCTTTGTAATGATGTCAAAGCAACATGACAACAAACAATTATCTAGAACATTAGTAATGGAAATTGAAGAAAACTGATCTGTTAAGAAATATCTAGCATAAGATTTCAAAAAATTGTATATCGGCTACTCGTTATAAAGAGAAAGTGTAGGCTATTATGAGATAATAATCCATTAAACATGTAATAGACGGAATATGATTTTAATAAGTCGAGAAAAGCTTTTCAGAGAAGTAAAGACAGTAATTCCGTAATGGCATATGAATCTCCAGTTTCATGTAAGTTGCTCTTTTATGGGCGATAAAAGCAAATTTACAGCTTTAAAATGTCAGCTAATGTGACAATTTAACACAACAGCCTTTGTCATTGGGAAATCTGTAATCGGAAAAGAGGATTGGGATATCAGATAATGTCATTTACTCTCTCGAATCAGCGACTGATGTTGTTGGAACTTTTGTTGCTCCTTTTGATGCCGTAAATATACATTTTCGTGGACATTGTCTTTTAACAGTAAGGGTGAGCCATTCAAAACTACAGGAGAAATAGTATGGCATTCTTACCAAACTGTCCAATGAGAGTGTTTGTTAATCCCACACTTTTGATTCTTCCTAATTTCAAAAGTAATCAATGTTTGTTCCAACTTTAAACTTTGGAGAACAGAGATTAAATGGAGGGTCTGCCTGACAAAGCCTGCTGCAGTTTACAATGGATGGATGGATGATTAGGGCTTTACGTCCTGTATTTATGCACTAGGTAGGCTAATTAGGACGGGAGGAGGACACAGCAATGAGGCAAAGGAAGAAACAGCCATCCAACATAGGCCCAGGTGACCTGACAAGAGTTGGAGAGTTGGATTCAAACCCTGAACCCAGTGATTGGCAGCTTAGCATGCTGCCACCAGACCATGACTCCCCCCCCCCAATGTAGTTTGCAAAATCAGCAGGTAACTTTAGCCTGATAATGTAATTTATTTTTAGAAGTCATCCACTTCCTACTTCCTGGACAGCTGCTTCATCCTTTGCCTCATCAATTTGTCCAAGTTTCATATTATAAATCAGTGTATCCCTGAACATGGATACTGGACCAAAAACACAAACATCTATCCCTCCCTAAGTACTCTGTCATGCACCTCCTCCGTCCCCTTCACCTTCTCCCTTCTCTGTCACCTCCTCCCAACTCTGTCTACTTCTCCCTACTCTGTCACCTCCTCCCTACTCCCTCTGTCCCTTTCTCTTTTTTCCATATATCCTCCGTTTTCCCTACTTCCTCCCTTTTCCTTCCTTTTCCTTTGCTTTTTCTCACTTGCTCCCTTTCAATTTTATTTTTACAATAACTCATTAACTTGTGTTTCACATGCCTTTCCCAATTATTTATATGAACTGGTTCATAATTATTTTGTTTTTAAGCAAGATTTCCTTAATTGTGAATTTGAGCCACCGTATCGATGAAAAACCCAACCAGAGCAAGTCTTCATTTTGCATAGTTTGAATAGTGACATTCTTGGTTGAGTGTCGGATTTTCTGGGACCAAGAACAATTTATTGTCCATTTTATTAATCATGTTTATTACTTGTTACAAATTAAGGTGGCTCGCTACTCGTGTAATGACGTCATCTGAGCAGATTCCCGCGCAGCCAGGCAGGCCCTATCTATCGTAACGTCACCATTGCAGCAGAGCTTTGCTGACACTTGTTCAGCATTTTTTTAAATTCTGATAATTTCATGCGACGGCCGCTTCGTTTGCACTTTGCCCCACTTCTATTGGGGTTAGAGACTTCCCGTTTGAAGCGTCAGATGCGCTATGAAGAGTACTACAAACAGCGGGAGTTTCAGCTTGATACTCAGAACATAAAATTTTTACAGGCGATTTTCCGCAAGCAGGTTTAATTTCTCAAAAATGACTTGGTGATAAAAAAAAAATTGTATATCAATTTCAAGTGTGGTAGGAAGGGTTGTCTATATTATCTTATTGTTCCCCACTATTTTTGGAAGTAAATGACAAAGAAATAAAAAATCCTATCTAGTCAATTTTTTTTAGCACTATGGTTTATAAAAAAAGTTAAATTTGCCAAAATCAAAACTTTTATTCCGAGGCACTTGGAAAGTCCTTTAAACTAAATATATCTCTTTGAAATTGTCATCAGCTTTTTCATTAAGGAGTCTTCTTTAATTTCATGCTTCATTCCATAATATTGGATTCAGTGCCACTGAATGGCAGGGAAAACATCACTGTAAAAACGTTAAGAAAAAAAATTGAGTTTTTCAAGTGTGCTTGGACTGACTTTCTTGTACATAACCTCAAATATTTTGGAAAAAAGGCTGGTAGCAAATACTTCCGTTTACATATCCTTGCTATAAACTATATTTTGGATCATTTTAAACTATTTTTAAGAAATCCTATCTTGGAAAGTTCACGAGTATCGAGCCACCTTAACACAAATTTTCAGAGAGATGGAAATTGCAGGTTTAACGTTTTGTAATTTTCACATTATCTCCTTCAATCGTTCCAAATTTGGAGAACTCATAAGGAATCTGAAACGAAGAATACAGCACATGATTAATATACAGTACAAAACAAAATAAAGTAAGAAAACTTTCTGTCAGGAGTCCTCTGTTTACCTATTTTGCCCCCCTTTCTCCTCTTTACCCCAAATCTCCTAAAAACTACCTTTGACTCCTCACCACAACCTTACCCCCTTGTTGAGAACTCCATTTAAAGACTGCTAGCAATTACCAAAGTGGCACCATATCAAAGAAATCATACCCAATGGGGATGAAGTTTGATGTTTCGTACCCATCATCAATGTTTGGGGCGACATATCTTTGGATTGGACTGAGAACAAAACAAATTAACCATCTTTTTAAAGCCCAATACCAATAGAATTACAATATTTTCACAACTAAAGACATGGTAACGCCTTACATTCCATCAAGATCTCTCTGCTCTGAGAGCCGTAACCTCCAAGTGATTCCAACTTCAAAGACAAAAACCTATGGTGCTAAAGCTTTCAGAGTGGCAGCCCCAGTATTATGGAACTCTTTACCAAGCAGCCTCAGACAATGTCCTTCTTTAGATGCTTTTAAAATTAATCACACTTGAAGACTTTTTTATTTAAACTAGATTATGGACTTTAAATCGATTTTACATATTTATTCATAAAACTGTATTTTACAGTCCTTGTCATACTTACGTGGAATCTCAAGTTTTTTTCTATGCTGTTGAACTGTGATGTCAGAGATGATTCTATTGTAGCATTATATGTAAATTAACTACAAGCTGTGATGTCATTTCAAACTGGGTCAGATTCCCCAGCTTCTAACCAATGCGAATGCACTAAACTGAGCATCACAGTTTCAACTCAGTGTCAGAGTTAAACTTGGGTCTGGGAAAAACCCTTGAAGTTTGACATCACAGTCTCTCAACCAATGGACTGCCAGAACAAATACACATAACATAAGCCATGAGTTTACAAACAAATTGTCAAAGCCTTCTGTTTATACCAACTTCCATCAAAGTTTAAAGTTGTAAGTTAGCAAGTTTTGTAAATTAATCAAACAACTCTGTGGGGATTATAACAGTTGTCTACTGTGAATGCTCACAAAGCTGACATTGGTAGGATTAGACTGGTGATTGCTGGGATAAATCATCGGGATCAAAAATGTAATGCTTCCTTCAGTATATCAATGTTTGAACTGTGATGACGTAGTTTACGGTCAGCCCATTGGCTATCAAGCTGTGATGACGTAGTTGTAGGGGCTATCCCTGATAAAACTCTTACTCTGACACTGTGTTGAAACTGTGACGCTCAGTTCAGGAGGATCAACATTGGCTAAAAGCTGGGGAATCCGACCAAGTTTGAAATGACATCACAGCTTGTAGTTAATTTACATATATAGTCCAGGAGCCAACCTCTAAAATTGAGAGTTTTTGGCCCCCGACTGTTATATTGGCAGTTTTGGGCTCGTTTCGAAGTTGAGAGTCTATAGATTCCATTTTTGATAGGTGGCAAGCTCGCACCAATCGCATAACGTCACAAAGTGGGGCTGAACGTCCAGACCTCCTTTTTTGGGGAAAAACCATTAAAATCATGTTTTTTGGCTCTTATTTGATCAATTCTCACCAGAATTTGACCAAATTTGGTACACATGTTAGATTTAACACCACTTGATGGGATTTGGGGAAAAATGCCTGAAAAGAGCATTTTTTGAAATATTTTGAGTTCATAATCTATTTGCAGAATGCAATTTTTCAATGTTGGCTTAATAATGTTTTTTCCTGTTTCAAGATAATGACAATTTTTGCACAACGTTTGCACTCATTTTAATCCTTGCAGTCTCAGCTTTGCAATGATATGAAATTTATAGGTATCTATAGCACTTGCAAGGAAACATTTGGTTGCCAAGCAGCCAAAGTCCCTTTTTTTGTGATTTGCGGAAAAAGGTGAAAATGCTATTTTTATCCTTTAATTTTGATGATTTTTCATCAGAATTTCATCTAATATGGTAAATATGTTGAATTCAACATCAGTCTATGGGATGTGGGGGTAAAACTGCAAAAAAAATGCATTTTTTGAAATATTTTGAGTTCATAATCTTTCTGCTGAAGTCAATTTTTCAACTTTGTTTGATAAATAAAGCTGATTATGCTTCAATAACTTCACTTTTTGCATGTATTTTGTACTCATTTTAATCCTTGCAATCTCAACTTTCCAATGACGTGAAATTTATTGGTATCCATAGCAATGGCATCGAAATATTTGGTGCCGAGACAGCCATAGTCATCTTTTGGGTGACCCGCGGAAAATGGCGAAAATGCCATTTTCCTCCTTTTATTTGATGATTTATCATCAGAATTCCATCACATATGGTAAATGTGTTGAATTTAACATCAGTTTAGGGGATTTGGGGGAAAATTGCGAAAAATTGCATTTTTGGAAAATGTTTTGAGCTCATAATCTTGTTTTGGAGGTAAATTTTCCGTCTTTCTTATATATATATAGGCTTATATATTATATAGCCCATTCAATTTTACTTGAATTTTGCACTTATTGTATTCCTTACAATCTCAGCTTTCCAATGATGTGAAATTTATTGGTATCCATAGCAATGGCATTGAAATATTTGGTTGCCAGGCAACCAAATTCGTCTTTAAGTGATTTGCGGAAAAATGTGAAAATGCTATTTTTCTCCTTATTTAATGACTTTTCATCAGAATTTAGTCCAACTTGGTGAATGTTCTGAATTTAACACTAGTTCGTGGGATTTTAGCACACTTTTAAAAGTGCAGGACAGTCGATGGGCTTCCTAATTTAACTCAGTGCACCTCATTGTCCTTCAAAATAAAACCTGGTCATTGCTTTAGTGTCTTTCTTCTGAAACACAGTAGGGGAGACTGGGGTAAATTGTGCGATATTTTGCTTCAGGGTGATTTTCCAAAGAACCAAAGCTGAATCAAGTAATCTAAGAATCAGATATCAAAATATAATACCTTTGCCATGCCAGGATCATACCAAGTTTCAGGGCAACTGGACCATTGGGAAAATCATGATAGGCATTTGAAACAACAATAGTCAAGTGGCAGAACTTGCCCTCACGTGTTTTGGTGAGTTGTGCTGTGTGATGGCAGGATGTTCCGCTTAGTTTAAGACCATGTATTTCACATTTTTCTTCAGATAGTTCATTAGTATCATGACTTTGCCTTGTCGATGATATGTTACATGAAACTTATCAAACATTTAAGAACCATTATGGGCAAAAATTCAAAATGCTGCACAAAGTAGAATTATTTATTGTTCAGAGACTGGTAATGACACTTTTAATACATGTTTTTTCTCAGTTTGAGTTATTTCATAACATGCCTAGGCAGAGGGTAACTTGCAAACAAAAACAGGAACGCTAAAATTAAATCCTATGTTATACCATTTGCACAACTCACCCCAATCCATTTGGCACACCTTAAGTTACCCCAAATTGATTTTCTGGAGAAAACCGGTTGTTAAAAATAAATTGACAATGCAAGATTAAATTTATCTAAAAACAAAAATGCTTTCTAGTTACACCTCCTAACTCCATCCTACCAGAGCCTGTCTTGAGGTTCATCATCTTATTACAAATACCAAATGACTGAGAAACAAGAATGTATGTCCATGACACCTTACGTTTTAAACAACAAAAATTAATTTATGAGTGTAAATCTTCATTGCATTATATTTGGCAGTTCTTTTTTTTTATGGTGAATATTATTGGTGAGCAAATTTCTATACATGGGTGGCTTTGTCTTCTTTACCCAATTCTTTATTTCACCTCAAGGTCCCAAACAGTAGGCGGCACAACTTAGCCTGCAACACAACAAACCCAGATCTCCCCTACATGCATAACATGTGTCTTAGGATGCTGAATAGCAATAGTTCAGAAATTTCCCTTTGTGTTATGTATTATAGGAGCGCGCACCTTCATCTGCATGGTATGACATTTGACAAAACAAAATTTATTATTGGTTAGACATGAGTTAATATATGATTTTGAGCCGATAGACTTTCAATTTTTGATTACAATTAAAAGATGTGTGAAAGGAACATCCACCTAAAATAATTCACAGATCACCAAGGAGCACGCGTTTTTTTGTCGTTTAAGAACATAAAGGGTGACCCCTCAACTTGCACATTGATTTTAAGTGGCAGTGACAAGAACCAAGCGAATACATTGTATATTTACGGGAGCTTGATTCGCTTTTGAAAACATTGGCCCAAAACAGAGTTTAATCTTTTTCCTTAGGTTTTTTTGGATATTTTTAAATTCAGCTGTTTGAATACTTTAAGAATCATTTGTGGTACTCCATAGTTTCACTGTGTACTGAAATTCAATGTGCGCTGTTTCCTCATCATAATATTCGAAGGTAAAAATATGGTTCATTATTACTTACGAGAAAAAAGCATTAAGAAATTGATTAATATTTAATATTTCATTTAAGGATGCACACAATTATGTCCTAGCAAAATCTTGCCAATAGATTTTCTAAAAAACGAATGTTTCACTCTTATCACTAGACACACTATTTGAGCCTGTTCTTGTTTAGTGCTAAGGGGGTCACTACCCTATCAGCATGCCTCGTCGGTCCAACGTCGGCCCGAAGCTGGTCCGATGCTGCTGACATCGGACTGACGCTGGGCCGACGTTGGACCGCCGAGGCATGCTGACAGGGTAATTCATCTGAAGGGGGGGGATGCGGAGTTTTTTTTTTAAACAAATAATTTCTTGCTCAGTTTTAATGAAATGAATAAATTCTTATTGGGCAGTCTTGAAATAAATAATTTCTGGTAAGGATCTTTCTTCAGAAGGTGATGCTCGATTTAGGAATGAATAATCAGGGATTTCACGCTGTTGAAATAATCAATTACGGCTGCTGTTTCCATGAAATGAATTATTTCCCGTTGAGGAAAACTCCAAGTCCCCCCCACCCCGATTATTAAATGGTCACCCCCTAATGATAATGAGCATTACAAGGCTATTTCAGGGTTGTCTCACTGAACAATATACTAGGGCCCTGCACGGGACGGGAGCGGGACTGAACTTGACAAAATTTGGCGGGAGTGGGTCAAAATTCGGTAAATTTTATCATTAATGCCTAGAACGGGACGGGAGCGGGAGCAGATTTGGAAAGAACGGGCGGGAGTGAGACAAAAATCTAGTCCCGTGCAGGGCCCTACAATACACCGCGTTCCCAATTATTATGCAACCACTGTTTTTTGTGATATCTCAAAGCAAAATTATACTATAAAGATATCCTTTACATGAAATGATGTATATGCCATGGAGCCAATATCCTACAAATTTTATTCACTTCCGTTAGCTCAATGAGGAGTTACGCCATATAATATCATTTTGCTTTGTTCCCAATTATTATGCAATTTCAAGAAAGTGCACCAATTACAACCCAAAATCAATCAAACGGATCTTAAAATACCATGAACACTTACCCCTTGACTCTGAATGAAACATAGAAGCACCATTTGAAACGTTGGCGTCTTTACATGTAAGCAAATGATAATATTCCCTTGCATTGAAATAACATGGAAATTGCAGTCTTTTTGCAATAAAAGCTCTGTGTCAGCAAGACAAATTATGGAATCACTACCATCCTCATACTCTGCTTTCCTAAGGTCTAGAACTCTCCCCCAAACCAAAGAAAATCAAATTTCTCCAGTGAACTTGAACGATATCTTGCAATGAATTCTGGTCATTCCCATATACAATGCTATTTCAATGGGAAAAAATTATGGTTGCATAATAATTGGGAACGCAGTGTATACAGTATTATATTTTGGAGTTCACCATTGTAGGATATGGCAACAATTGTTACTTGAAAGGGCGTTATTGGTGACAAGGTTAAGAATACACCTTCCTATATAAATATTTGAAAAAGTCAGCCTTGAAAAAATAGGTCCTTGACTGTTGACAAAAATGTGGCATTTTTGTGATATACATATATATTTCACTTACTTATCGGAAAAATTAGTCCTGTTGCTAGGTAGCCAAATGTTTTGACACTGTTGCTACGGACACCAAAAAATACCATGTCATTGGAAAGCTGACATGATAAGGATTCCAATGAAAATAAACTTCAGAACAAAAGTAATGATTTTCTGGAATCGCAAAAAAGCAACACAAAGGCAAAAATTGCGTTCTCCAAATAGATTTTCAACTTATGCATTCAATTTCAATGTTAAAAAGAATGTCCTTTTTAACAATTTTAAACCAATCTCATGCACTGGTATTAAATCCAACATGTGTAACAAATTTAGTGAAGATAACTCCTCAAATAAAAGGAGAAAAAATGCATTTTCACCATTATCGACAAATCATGCAAAAATGGCTTTGGTTGCTTGGCAACCAAATATTTCCTTGTATTGCTGACACTGTCACCATGGATACCAACACATTTCATCTCATCAAAAAGCTGACATTGTAAAGATTAAAATGAGTGGAAAATTCATTCAAAATAGTGATTTTCAGAAGAAGTTAAGCTATATTATCAAACAATTTTAAAAGTTAGAAAATTGCCTTTTGCTAATTTGTTATTACCTCAAAATTGTTCAAAGATTGCACTTTTTCGCAGTTTTCTCCCCAAATCCCATAAACTGATATTAAATCAAAGATATTTATCACATGTGATGGAATGCTGAGATTATAAGGAAAACAATGAGTGCAAATTCATGCAAAAATATTGAATTTCTTGAAGCAGAATAAGCTATATGATATATTAAAATATAAAAAGAAAACTGATCTCCGCAAAAAGATTATAAATGAGCTCAAAACATTTTCCAAAAATTCAATTTTTCTCAATTTTCCCGCAAATCCCCTAAACTGATGTTAAATTCAACACATTTACCATATGTGATGGAATTCTGATGATATATCATCAAATAAAAGGAGGAAAATAGCATTTTCACTATTTTCCGCAGGTCACCCAAAAGATGACTATGGATGTCTCGGCACCAAATACTTCGATACCATTGCTATGGATACCGATAAATTTCACGTCATTGGAAAGTTGAGATTGCAAGGATTAAAATGAGTACAGAATACATGCAAAAAAGTGAAGTTATTGAAGCATAATCAGCTTTATTTATCAAACAAAGTTGAAAAATTGACTTCAGCAGAAAGATTATGAACTCAAAATATTTCAAAAAATGCATTTTTTTTGCAGTTTTACCCCCTCATCCCATAGACTGATGTTGAATTCAACATATTTACTATATTAGATGAAATTCTGAGGAAAAATCATCAAAATTAAAGGAGAAAAATAGCATTTTCACCTTTTTCCGCAAATCACCAAAAAAGTGACTTCGGCTGCTTGGCAACCAAATATTTCCTTGCAAGTGCTATAGATACCTATAAATTTCATATCATTGCAAAGCTGAGACTGCAAAGATTAAAATGAGTGCAAACGTTGTGCAAAAATTGTCATTATCTTGAAACAGGAAAAAACATTATTAAGCCAACATTGAAAAATTGCATTCTGCAAATAGATTATGAACTCAAAATATTTCAAAAAATGCTCTTTTCAGGCATTTTTCCCCAAATCCCATCAAGTGGTGTTAAATCTAACATGTGTACCAAATTTGGTCAAATTCTGATGAGAATTGATCAAATAAGAGCCAAAAAACATGATTTTAATGGTTTTCCCCCAAAAATGGAGGTCTTGACGTTCAGCCCCACTTTGTGACGTTATGCGATTGTTGCGAGCTTGCCACCCATCAAAAATGGAATCTATAGACTCTCAGCTTCGAAACGAGCCTAAAACTGTCAATATAACAGTCGGGGGCCAAAAACTTGTTAAATTAGCATCATTTTGGAGGTTGGCTCCTGGACTAATATTGCAATGCTAGAATAGAGTCATCTCTGACATCAGAGTTCAACGGCATAGACAAAAAAACTTGATATTCCACGTAAGTATGACAAGGACTGTAATTCCATTTACATTTACATTTTATCCGTACTTTCTGTAATTTGTCTTTTATATTGTACAGCGCAGCTGAAACTTCTTGTGATTTTTGCGCTTTATAAGTTAATGAATTATTATTATTATATTATTATCTACTTAAATCTACTTAAATCTACTTAAATAAAGGTGTAATTTCAGTGGCACATTTGTCATTTGGGCTCCCACCTCTCACGTTATCAAAATCACCCCATTTTCACCTCTTTTGCATTCACCAACCCCAAAATGCATCAACACATTTTTTACTTGCCATATCCACATAACCTACTCACCCATACCACCCAAATTTCTCATTTCAAACACAGCACTTTTTTGCCCCCTCCCCCAGTATCTAGATCAGCCTCTGCCTGGTCTCACAGTCCACTTTTGTCCACGACTTTCAACAGCCCTCCTACTCCTCACACCATCTAATGTGCACCCCATTTTCACCTCTTTTGCATTCACCAACCCCAAAATGCATCAACACATTTTTTAGTTCCCATATCCACATAACCTACTCACCCATACCACCCAAATTTCTCATTTCAAACACTGCACTTTTTTGCCCCCTCCCCCAGTATCTAGATCAGCCTCTGCCTGGTCTCACAGTCCACTTTTGTCCACGACTTTCAACAGCCCTCCTACTCCTCACACCATCTAATGTGCACATTTCCTCTATTTTTAAAGATGCCCTTCTGATGAATCCACATGCAAATCAATTCATGATTGCCCTCTCCCTTCGATTCAAATGTCCATGGATTGATATAACAAGCAATGCTACAGAAAGCAAGCCATTCCCTACGTGACTATACTTCCGGTCTGAAGTAGACTGTTGCACTGTCCATCCGCCAGGGGCAATCGTCGCGGTAAGTCGCGCTTCACTGAACAGCTGCTTATACATATTGGGCAATGATTTGCTGGGACAGCCAGAATTGACAAGTTATCGAGCTCATTTTTTCATTGGATTCATCAATTAAGATGCAGTTATATTGTGTCTATTGCACTGTAGTGAACATAAAGTATTATTTAGGAGTTCAAATAAGAATACATAAATACTACATCAGGCTGAAAATGCCGTTTACAAATATATATATTTTTCTGTAGCATGTAAAATTGGTTTCTTGAATCACCCATCAGCATCCTCTTTAATCGTATGACACAGTCACAGGGATGAATGATCTGATTATAATAATGCGAGCTTTCCAGGTATGACAGGATAGTCATCTTTCTATACAGGTATGGCTGTATGCACTTGCCTTTAAAGTTTAATTACATTGAAATTAACTTAATTGATTCCTTTGAATCCTCTGAAAGGTAACACTGACACTTTGAAGTGCAATTCACTTTTATACCTCGATAGCTGGGAGTTTAAATGAGGAAAAATATATTGGCTGAATAACACTTTTAAAATGTGTCACTTTGTCAAATGTCATTTACCTTCACACCTATCCACAGCCCAATCACAGAATTGCGAATTTAATCATCCATTTGATCTTCCCTGTCTTTTGACTTTACATGAATGATGAATCTGTTCATACCTAGGGGAGAGGCAGGTTAGTTGAGACGTTTTTCAGAAAAACTCGCCTCCAAGCTAAACGAACGATGATATTGGAATGACGAATAGTCATGTGCATGAGGAAATACATTGTTCAAATATATGGGGAAACTTGACTTTCTCTGTTGCATAGTTTTTACCCCAGATGGCGTCAAAATAGGTAATGTCAAACGTATC
Source organism: Platynereis dumerilii (assembly GCA_026936325.1). Classification (NCBI taxonomy): domain Eukaryota; kingdom Metazoa; phylum Annelida; class Polychaeta; order Phyllodocida; family Nereididae; genus Platynereis; species Platynereis dumerilii. The sequence goes on from JAPTHN010000003.1 coordinate 56,891,193, forward strand.
AACTAACCCACCTGGTAAGGTTAGTTGATACACCCAGGCAGGTTAGTTGATACACCAAAGCCTGATGGACAATGCAAAGAAAAAGTCACATAATTCCGCCTTGGTAGGATACTATAAAACCATACGCCTTCACCGATCTGCTTTCTGTTCCCATGGATGCATATCTGCTACCATTGTGAGTCGGATCTGATGGTCGACCTGTTGGGAGGGGGAGATCTCATGATTATTTCAACCTAAGATTCATCTATAGAGCTTTTTCGTGTAAACTACTGAGTAACACCAAGCATTATGATTGTACTAATAGGTCAGGGTTGTTATTTTGACCAGGCCAGCCAACAAAACCTAACCAATCTGCTGTATCAACAAACCCGTCCACTCGATTATGTCAGAAAACAGCAGGTCTCTTGACCACAGGTTAACCTAGGTCATCTTTGATGGCTCATAAATAACCCTTTTCACACACCTTATTGATATACTGAGTTACTCTGAATCATCCTTCACTATAGCGAGAGAAAAAAAATTACAAGATTTCAGCACAAATTTACTCGGAACAGTGATTTCTGAATTTTTTGACTTTTCTCCAAAATCTTGATTCTGATTCTACATTGACCAAGATGAAAAGATGTGTTATTTTATTCTGCCTCTTACAAATGCCAACACTTTCTCAAATGACCATTTCTCTGACCAGGAGGTGGGGCGTATCAACTAACCTTGCGTCTCAACTAACCTGCCTCTCCCCTATATATACATGCACAGATGGATAGATGGATAGATAGATATATAGATGGATAGATATATGAAAACACATATATAGATAGACAGATAGATTGATAGCTAGATAGATAAATAGACAGATAGATCAACAGGCAGCTAGATAGATAGATAGATAGATAGATAGCCATATACAGTCATAGATAGATATAGATAGACAGATAGATAGATAGCCATAGACAGATAAACAGATAGACAGATAGATAGATAGATAGATAGCCAGCTAGATAGATAGATCTAGATAGATAGATAAATAGCCATAGACAGAACTTTAGATAGATTGACCGATAGATAGATAGATAGATAGATAGATAGATAGATAGATAGATAGATAGATAGATAGATAGATAGATAGATAGATAGATAGATAGACAGATAGGCAGATAGATAGATAGATACACGTACATAGATAGATACATAGATAGATACATAGATAGATACATAGACAGATACATAGATAGATACATAGATAAATACATAGATAGATAGGGCCACCATTTGGCAGGCGTTGGGTCAAAATACCCATTTTCCTGATTTCCCACAGATCTACAAGGGCATAAAATATTTAATAATCCAAATTCCAATGTTGATCCCTGGCTTCAATGCAGTAATGTCACTGCATGTCCTACCTACATCACTGTCTCAGCCACATTAGATAGATAGATAGATAGATAGATAGATAGATAGATGGATACATAAAAAGATAGATAGACAGATAGACAGTTAGACAGATAGATAGATAGATAGATAGATAGATAGATAGATAGATAGATAGATAGATAGATAGATAGACATCATAAATTGCCCACTCTCTCACAGGGCCACCATTTGGCAGGGATTGGGTCAAAATACCCATTTTCCTGATTTCCAACAGATCTACAAGGGCATAAAATATTTAACAATCCAAATTCCAATGTTGATCCCTGGCTTCAATGCAGTAATGTCACTGCATGTCCTACCCACATCACTGTGTGTCTCAGCCCCATAACTTCACCACCCCCCAACCAACAAATATTTACAATTGCAGCCCTCCTCCTTTATTCATTTATCACTGGGTAATTCTAGTTCTAAAGAAGACAGGAGGTGGACTTTGAAATCATTTTGGTGGAGCAGGTCACAATATCATACCTTGGTTTTGCTGCATGGTTCCATTCGAAAGTTATAAAGAGCATGAGCAGCAACAATCTTTACTTCCAGAATGGCCAGCCTCATCCCAATGCAGTTGCGAGGACCGTAGCCAAACGGCATCCAGCTGAACGGACTACGGTCTTTCTTTTCTTCTACACTGAATCTGAAGTAATCGGATACAGTGTAAAAAATCATAATACGACACAGTGTAAAAAAATCATGATAACTGTCTTTGACCATGTTGGGAGGACAAGCAGCAAAATTACAATAAAAAAATTATTTACACCTATGTAGCTGGTACTGACATCATCTGAACACCCAAAGTATATGTAATTTATTTTATCACACCTCCACTGTGATCACCGTTTCCTGGGTGGTCAAAATCAGGTCACGTTATAAGTTTCAAACAATTTCATTCCTGGCAGTGAACTAAAATGTCTGGGTTATTGTTTACTTCAGTACCGAATTGTATCAACGCTTAAAGTTGCTCTGAATGATAAACTTATTTGCTAAATATCGGTGGTATAACGTTCATTATGATATAAACTTGTGATCATTAAATTTCTGATTAAGTTATTTTGGTATTTCTTTGAATAGATTAATTATTTAATATTTTTGTATTATTTTTCCGGATAGTTTTCTCCTCCTCCAGCACAGCCATTATTAATGACGTCACAATGAGCATTGTTGCAAGTATATTGTTATAAGTTAACAAACTCTTACAATGGTGATGACGTCACAAAGTAAAAAGCAATCAAATTGGTGATTTTTTTCTGTGCATACCCGAAATAAATCTAGGGGTCATTTAGTGCATTTATTTGGTCATTTCAATAGGAAAAAATGATCGTACACCTTAGAAATTTTACATACTCAGCAATATGAGCAGAATACACAGAATAATGTAAAAATCTGACAAAGTTTGGGTCCAATCCCAACCTATCATTCAGAGTAACTTTAACATGGGACAGCCAAAAGTGGTTAAGTTATTTTACTGATATTGTGTCAATACCGAACATGACTTTTTGCCAGTCACCGATACCAGTGTATTGTGCAGAATTTTGATCTCACCGCAAATAACGTCATGGTGATAGTTCAATTTGATTATTTTTTTAATTCTAAGAGCACCATGAAAAGCCAACGGATAAACTAAGGAGGCTAAAATTGCTGAATTGATGTATCTTCATTCTTCAATCATAAAAATGCGAAATTTGCCAGTGATGAAATTACAGGAAAAGATTCAAAATTGATTGAAGGTGGGATAAAACAAACATAAACTGATCCCACGGGCATCAGTGAAATCTAATTCCCTCTCGTGTGTGCTTATGAATTATTCTAATAGCATGCATGAAAACAAGAAAAAATCTGTTGGGAAATCTTATGGAGTTTTTCACATTGCAAAATGACCGCCACATAAATGTGTTTTACTCAGGGAGTTCCCAACAGATGGTTTGCCCATTTTCAGACGTAATCTGCATGTCCTTGTGGACCATATCCAGCGGGTTTCATTCCATTAGAATTTTTTTCTAACTTAATGTTGGTAAAAATCAAAGACGTTGCAGCTGAGTAGCAACAATTTGTTGTACTTTTGGGTTGAACATTTACAAAAAAAAAACTGTCAAAGCTGAGTAGCACCCAGGTTGAGTAAACTTATTCCAAACTAGAGGGTCCCCCATACAAACTGCCAGCAGTGTGCAATCCAATGCAGCTGAGTGCAGCTCTCCTCTCCTCCTTCAATCACAATGTATGTTTTTCATTACTTTGTACTCTATACTGCGTTTTTATCTGCCTTTTTGATACATTTCATTAAGTTTCATTAAATTTTTTTGATAGTGCCCCCCTGATTCACCAAAAATGTCTTTTTTTGGAGGTGCCCCCTCCAGTTATAGCTGCAAGATGCACTGGTGCATGAAGAGCCAAGAGGGGGTGTACCAAAATAAGGGGGGTAGACTTATGACAGTGGACAAACACAGTGAAAATATGACAGTTTTTACTCATTTATGGAAATGTGGGGGCTCTGATGTTATATTTTAAGTTCTTACACATTCGAGAATGGTGTCCTGGAAAACATATTGAAAGGGGAACATTGGAAGTGAAGGCAGTATGAAGCAGCACTCTCTGGATATTTTGCACAGTATGTAATTTCTGTCATGTACAAACACTATATCCAGCCTAGCAGCCGATAATAATTTTTGTGAACTGTGCACAACATATTCGAAAAGAGAAGGTTCTTGCCATTTGTACGGACTGTACAAATCATAGAAATCTTACCTCTCAGGCCTGAATACATTTGGATTATCCCATCTTTCCTCATCATAGTGGAGATGCAAGACTGGGATACTGACCATCATGTCCTTTTTGATATTGATACCTTTGATAGTCACATCCTGTGCGGCTCTTCTTTCAACTCTGCAAACAGAAGAAATGCATGTCTCCTCTAAAAATTGATTATTTTGTATTTCAAAGAATATTTGCTGGAATTACCATGCAATAGAAGAAGTAATTTATTTATCTGATAGTTTAGTGGAGAAAATATGGACGACAGAAATGATGATTTTGAAAGCAATGAAAAGGTAGCTTGTGCTCAACAGAAGGATGGGAGAGCAATAAGGCGAATAAATTTAGTTTTGGTCAGTGGGTTTCAAGAGATGAAAGTTGTTCAATGCGGTGGCCGATGAAATAGTGTTGCAGTACACTCTAAAAAATGTCAGGACAAAATTGTTTTTTTAGATTCAAAATGGTTTTTTGAAAAACCAAATTTCAATGCAAAACCAAAATGGATTTTTAAAAAAATCCATTTTGGTTTTTTGCATTGAAATTTGGTTTTTCAAAAAACCATTTTGAATCTAAAAAACCAATTTTGTCTGAATTTTTTTAGAGTGTATTCAAGCTGAAACAACTTCCTTACTTCAGTGAGAAGCCATACATCCTAAGAGCTTCACTCAGACACCAATCCAGATATGTCATCTTCTGCACATCCTCATAATCCAGATGGTCCTAGAAATGTGTGATATTGGTTGTTTAAGACACTGTATTCAGTTTCAATATTCTTATAATTCAGTGTTATCAGAAGTATTTGGACAAACACCAGCAGTGTTGATTTCATAGCAAAGATCAGCATGAAAAGGTTACTGTGATTGCACAAAATAAATCTGAGAGTGTATACATACATGTATGATTTGTACGTATATTTTAAGTGAAACTTAAAGGAACCAAAATGCAAAAATTCTATTCTGCATTTTACATAAATCTTGAAATTTGAACTATAAAGATTTTGAAGAATATTTAAAAAATTGGAAGAAAAAAAATTTGATTTGAATGACAAACTGATTGGGCAACAGCCTGGCAACAACATTTATGGTAATTTTTAAAGTATCTAATTCTAAATGTTTTTTGGTGAATGATTCTTTTAACAGGTACTGATTACAATCATTTCATGTTTGTTTTTAATAAGTTAGAATTGATGTTGTTTTTTTAATGCACAGTAAGTTCATTAATACCTTCTTATTCAGTATCTCTGCAACTTCTGCATAAGCTTTTTCTTGGGCTTCCGGGTGGACAGTCAGGGCATAGAAGAGAACTGCCAATCCTGCTGAGACTGTGTCATAACCAGCCAGGAAAAAGTTGATTCCATTGGCCTTGATCTCTTCTCTGGTCATTCCTGGAGAAAATCCCTTCAGTTTAAAGTATCTATTTCATAAAATTCTGCATCATACAATTGACTACACAGTAAAACTAGCTATACAATTCCATATGAAGTTCACTTGTGTTTTATTTTTTCAAACTCAACTTATAATAAATATTGCCTTCGTTTTTTAGTCCTTCTTTCTTCTTTGTTTCTTTCTTTCTTTGTCTACATCTCACTTGATTTCTAAGGAAAATTTGAATTCAGCTTACAGACGTAGAGCCAAAAATGGGCAAATCGATACCGAGCTTAGTCTGAACACAATATATTTCATCAGTTTGAAGATTAGTTTTTGAAAGGCTTATTCTGAAAAAGACATATAAAAAAACTTGGAAAATCTCTATGATTCTATTGGAAGATATTGCTAAATAATCTGTATTTGCCTTTTGTGACTTATAAGCACAGTTACTGACCATCTTTGTCATCCCTTGATTCTCCACCAGGCCCTGTAGCTGAGATATAGAAACAAGAAATTTTAAAATAAAATGCAGTGAATCATCAATGAAAACTGTGAACAAAATAGATGACAATTCTTGAACTTAAATAATGATTATTCTATTAGAACAAACAAAAAGTAAAACAAGAGACATTAAGACAAATTATTGTTGTAGTAGGTCAATTCCACGGAAGTGTACCATTTTTGGTGATTTTTTAGATCACTCGGGCTGAAATAATTCGAAAATTTAACCAGATATTGCATAAAGATTGTTGAAATGCAGTGATCATGTTTCAATTGCACGAATGCATAATTTTACCATTTAAAAACACTTGACATGCTTTTGAATATGAGAAATTTTTATTTGTCACAAGATATTTATGGATACAAGTTTTTATGCAGATGCCATGAGCTTATTATAAATTTAGTGGAATTGTTCAGTAGAAGTGGCGTTGGCAATGCTGTGAATCAACAGCGAGATATAATGTTAGCATGCAACATTAGAGCAATGTTCACTCTAAAAAATTTCGGGACAAAATTGGTTTTTTAGATTCAAAATGGTTTTTTGAAAAACCAAATTTCAATGCAAAACCAACATGGATTTAAAAAAAAATCCATGTTGGTTTTTTGCATTGAAATTTGGTTTTTCAAAAAACCATTTTGAATCTAAAAAACCAATTTTGTCTGAATTTTTTTAGAGTGTTGGTGCTCATGCTGTGGCAAAGAGCACGGGGGCAATGGCCCTTCATGCGGCCCTTTTTTGTGCGACCGCCCTTGCCGCCCACCTTTGCTTCTGGCAACCGTGCCCCTTGGGGATAATGCAGAGTAAATAATATTAAAAAAGGCAATTGACCGTTTTACCTTCTTCGTTAGCATTAGCCATAAGTTGAATGAAATCTTTCGCTTTGTCTCCTTTGTCCCTTGTGTCTAAAATCTGATCTACAACCTAAAAATGAAGTGCAATTTTCAGATTGAGATCCAATTTCAGTAATGGCAGAACAGCAATTCAGAAAAAAAATGTTGACCATAAAATAGATTATCCTGCACACTTTGGTACCAATTTCATATCTGTACCTATATTAGTTCTTGTCTAATTGGAAAATGTATACCATTTTACATGAAAAATTGACACTAAGGAAAAGCACCTTTTTAAAGAAGATTAATTGCAGTCTAACACTGAAACCGATGATTAATTTTTGAGCAATTAGCTAAAATAGCTAAAATAGCCATTTTCGCATGAAAAATTAATGTTAAACCCCATCTATCTTTGGGGTTCTTGAGCAACTTCTGAAACACTTTGAAATGAGCAGAACTTTTACATGGGAGTCAGAGAGGGACTCTCTAGAGAACAAATTTAAAGATTAGCCCTAATGAATTTCCTACTTTCACTTTTTTTGGGACACCCTAACCTCTACACAATATATTGGTAAAGGTGGCTTGTCACTGTATAATCTACACTCTAAAAAATGTGGGGACAAAATTTAAAAAAAATCCATGTTGGTTTTTTGCATTGAAATTTGGTTTTTCAAAAAAACATTTTGAATCTAAAAAAACAATTTTGTCTGAAATTTTTTAGAGTGTATCAGAAAAAAAAGTACAATGTTAACCCTACCTTTCCAAAGTAGATAAAGGGCCCAAAGTCCATCAGTTCCAGATTGAAAGCAGTAATGAAAACATTTGCTAGTTTAGGTGCCATGACTGAAATAGCAAGACAATGATATTATTGAATTCTTAAAAGATACGTTGACACACACTTCATCGGCTATCATAAGTCAAGAAGTGCATTTTTCTCAGCAAAAGCAAGAGGATGTGTCATATCACATAACAAACTAAGCGAAGGTCATAAGCCAAATGAGCTGCAATAGAGAGGTTCAGTGGCGTCCCTATGGGGGGGCACGGGGGGGTACGTGCCCCCCCATATTGGACCTGTGCCCCCCCAGGTGCCCCCCCATATGAACTTTCCAACTCTGGCTAAAGTATACACTTAGTATAGTCGGTGCCCCCCCAGAGAATCACGTGCCCCCCCAGGTGCCCCCCGCTCGAGACCCCCCAGTTACGCCACTGGAGAGGTTTTGCAACACGTTACGTATACGTACGTGTAGAAGTGCTATCTAATAATATGGTTGTCAAGGTAACTCCCTTGTTCACAGGACCTGTATATGTGTAGCAAAACCTCTCTAATGTCTGTAAATTACAGTCCGTCACTTTGATATTGAAAAAGAGTGCAGCTGTTGCACTGTGAAAATGGCACTTCGTTTGTCATCATGCTGATGATCATACCCAATACTTTCAATTTTAGTTTGATATAAGGAGACATATCCCGCTTGTTGGTGACAGCCAAACGAAAGGATTATGCATCTGATTTTCACTCTCAAATCAGTTATGACAAGTCAAATGACCTTCTCTTGGTCATGACTAATCAAAGAGCCTCTGCGCTTCCCATGTTGAGAGTAGAGAAGAAAACACTTCATCGGCTATTATAAGTCAAGAAGTGCATTTTTCTCAGTGAACTGGTCCTCATTGTTTCTATATCGAAATGACAGACTGTAATATAGATATGGATCTGCATGTTTTTGCATTTACAAAAATGTTGGTATATATCAAATTTTGTCGATTCAGTATCATTGCAAATTTTGATAGAATCCACACATTACTTTTGCCGGGTGGTTTTTTAATATCAGTAGGAAGTCATAATATTACAGATCTATACATACAATTGAAGAACTGGAGAGCCATTTTGAATGAACTTTGATTTGACGAAATCCTTCTTCCCATATCACTGAACTCTTCGTAGGTCACTGTATTGTTCATGTCAATTCCAAATGCAACAGTTGCAATCAAACTCATGGCCACTGGACCAAAAGATCTGAAAGTGCATATATAAACACAATATCATTCTGAAGACTATAGATCATACTTCTCTCCCAGAATATTTATTAAACAATTTGACTACTATTTTCAATGTATAAAACCCAGAGCCTACAGTGATATCACTGGTGCTCTAAAAATGTGCACCAAATTGTATCACTCGTATTTCCCTGAAAAGAACTACGAGTTATTTTTCAGGTAGTGAAAAAACTAAAACTAATTAACCATAAAAAATAATCTTACTCCTTGAGGTTGATTTCACCACCTCTGGCAGCTGCGTCTTTCTGAGCTGTCAAATAAAATTTTGAACATTCGTTCATTCTATCGGTCATCTGAAAATATATGAACCAGATTATGCGGTATGATATTGGAAAAGTATTCTTGAATTCATTCGTCATATTATTTACTCAAATTTACCTGTTTTAGTTTCCCAGAACTGAAAGTGGGAGACATCAAATCTCTGACTCTTTTCCAACCACCTTCTTTGGGCATGAACAAGATAGATTTTTGGAGACCTGACTTTTCAGGGAATTCCTGGTCCTAAAATGGAATTACAAATGAGAATTTAAAAACAGGGTTTTTTTTCTCCAGTGATAGAATATTGCTGATATGATAGAATATTGCTGATACTATACAAATACGGCATGATATGAGTGCAATATGAAAATTTATTTGCACGAGGAAATTCATATTGAACGAGGGCGCAGCCCGAGTTCAATATGAATTTACGAGTGCAAATAAATTTTCATATTGCACGATAATAAGTGCCGTATTTGTTTTATTACATAACCACTATGCTTCCAATATAATGTTCCATTCCGAAAAAAAAAAATTTCGGAATTTTTTTTTTTTTTTCAGTCAAAAAACAAAAATTAAAAAAAAACTCATATTGCACTCTAACCATGCAATATGAAAAAATCTGAAAAAAAATAAAATTGTAAAAAAATTTTTTTTGGAAAAATCTCATATTGCACCCGAACCATGCAATATGAGTTTTTATGATGTCGTCCTGTGACTCATTTAGGCCAATCAGCATCGCTCTAGCATAGTGGTCATGTAATAAAAAATGTTACAGTACTCCTAACTAATAAAGATTATGCAATTGTAATATCAACTTACTCTTCTATTTGCAAAATTATGGAATTGTTTCACAAAGACCTCTCTCAAAATGTCATCATCTGTTGTTATCAAGTATGGTTTCGTTCCCTCAAAGGCTCTGAAACAATATTATACATTGTATATATATTACCCATAGTGACAAAAACATGACATCCCTCCCGAGCAGCTACGTAAATCAAACCTTTCCCTACGTAATTATTTTGGTTAGAATCAAACGTTTGGCCAAACGACGTATGACAAAGGTAGGGCAAAGGTAATTTCCAAACGTTGCACTCAGATGGAAAACCATACGTAGGTCGCAACCTTAGTAAGAGGTTGGCAGATAGTTTGTTTTATAGTTTGGCCTAACGTTCGAGTCACACGTAAGTCATACCTTTGGTTGAGAGGTTGGAAGACAGTTTGGTTGTAACGTTTGGCTAAACATGGCGGTCATACGTAAGTCTACCTTTGGTTGAGAGGTTTGAAGAATGTTTGACTATTACGTATGACCATACCTTTGATTCATAGGTTTGTTTAACATTCACTTGAGAGGTTTTTAAAACCTTAGACTATTACGTAAGTCATACCTTTGGTAAAGAGGTTTGAAGAACGTTTGACTATTACGTATGACCATACCTTTGATTCATAGGTTTGCTGAACATTCATTTGAGAGGTTTTTACAACCTTAGACTACTACCTATGACCATACCTTTGATTCGTAGGTTTATCAAAGGTATGGTCGCACATTTGGCAATACGTAAGTTCCAAGGTTACTCCAACGTGTTTTTGATATGTTTGGACAACGTTTGAAAGTAATGTTCAGGACAAACGTCTGATCAGACGTATCTGCCAAAGGTTTGTTGAAGGTTTGCACAAAGTTGCAGAACCTGGGATCCTAAGTCTCAGAGAGCCTTGTAGCGCCATCTATTCCATACCTATTCCAAGCTATCTGGTAACTTTGAGCATATAAAACCTCCAACAGGATGCTTGCTGGTGATAATTGGATGAAGCCATAAAGAAATAGTAGCTTCACCAGTAAAAAAAATTTCAATATATATATCTATTAATATGCGAAAGATTAGATAGGCAAAAAAAAAATTTCCCAAGTACTGCTCAACCAAAAACGAGCAAGAGAGAATCAGTTGAGACTGGAGTTCAACTGAACCTACTTGCAACAGAATGCCACCTATCCAGCAGGCCAATTTGGATTGGGATTTTTCCAACTCTTCAGAGTTGCAGCATTAATCCCTTACAAGGTAAGTGAATATTCTTATTTATTTTAGTCCTTAAATGGACTGCAGACTGCTTGGTAAAACAAGGAAGAAAAGTCTGCTAATTTTGGAGCCACCTTCAGTGCTTGCTGGTTGGCTCATCTCTCTCTGTTTTTCTCTTCTCTTCACTGTTTTAATTTATGTTTTCTCTTTGCAGATCTCCAACAATCGATTGACCAATCACCCATCCCCTCAGGGCTTCCAAAAAAAAAAAAAAAAAAATTCTTGAAATCCCCCCCCTTAAAAAAAACTTCCTGCAGTAAAATCATTCATCATTCTTTATTCAACAATAATGAGGGCCAATATTCAAGGACTTTTATTTAATTTTGTTTTTCCACGGGGCCAGCAGCCTGGCTGGACCGCCAGAAGCAATGCGGCGGCCCCCCGGTGAATCCGAGCGCTCCGCCCCTGGCCGGCGCCTCCCTGCTTGCATTAATAACAAGGCAAATTCGTGTACATCGTACACACAAGCAATCGGTCCAGAACTCGAGTAATCCACCGTAACACTCGTGTACGGGTCTCTCCTCGATATATAGATGGAATCCACACTCAAACCAGTCATATTTGACTAGATACAGTCCATTTAATTCCGAAATACAAGCGCTGTTAAGAAATCCACATGTTTCACATCGCCGATTGACAGTGTGATTGTGAAGCATACACAACCGCCACACTCCGTCCGATGGTGTCAGATTATCTAACAGACTCCTGATAACATTTCTGGTTGGTTAAATTATGTATTTCTGTGGAATTACTGCTGTTCTGGACCGAAATACGGCGGAATACACATCACTCGCTCGCCATTGTGTCCTTCTTGTCGGATGTTTGCGCATGCGCAAGAAGCAGCGCGCTGGGATGGCCTGCCACGCCTGACGCCCCAGAGGCGTATAACGGCCGATCCTTCAACGTGGGGGGTACGTTAACATCAGAGGTTGGAGAAATACGCAATAAATACGATATATACGTACGTAGTAACCTCGTAACCAGCTGTCGACAAATTACGTAGATTTCAAACGTTGGGTCTGATGTGAATGGGAGGTTTAATGCTTCCTTAGAACAACGTTCCCCAAAGGAAGTTGTCCAGAAGGGATACAGTATATTATAATATCATTATTTTTTAGTTACACATAGATATTAGCTTATATCAGATATGTTGCTAACAACAGTAACTGTTCTACTGATTAAGCAATTTTTTTATATATAAATTCTAATATAAGACAGCCAAGCAAAATACCTACCCAACCGTTTTTCCAAATTCTTTAACAAGTCTGGTATCCAATTTCAATCCCTGCAAAGTAATTGAAAGGCTCAAGTTTGTTTTATGACATCGTATCTTAAAACAGTGATTGAGACACCAAGGGCTGCGCAGTCAGCAGTGAACCACTTGAGCTGTGGTGCAGTTTGTAGTGTAGTGCAGTGAAGTTCGAAAAACTTGTGGTAAAGTGTGGATGCAGTTTCGAACATAACTTGACGGTCCCGTTGAACTGTTGCCGCACACTGCAAATAGTTGCGCATTATCATTCGTGACACGAGAAACATCCCCGAACCATCCGTGTAAACTATCGTTCATTCTTTAAAGAAGCGTAAACAACATGAATTCTAATTAATTTCTCAAAATGTATTTTTATTTACACCAGTAAATATAGTAAGATGCATGGACGCAGTTGTTATCGTGATACAAAATGTAACTTGCACCTGATATTGCACTTCATTCCAGAAAATATGGTATTTATAAATATAAGTTATGGTCCAAACTCGATTTCTTATTAATTTTTGAAAGGTAAATAAAGTACCATAGAATGAGGTAAAGTTGGCAATCCGGAGCAAAGTTGGCCGGCTATTTAAACCCACTTATTGGAAGAAATGCCTACTTTTCTCACTGACACAGGTTTCTTTGGCAAATTTGCCAGCAGTGTCAGTGAGGAAAGTTGATTAGGTAATATCCTTAGTATTCCTTACCTCTTGTGCAAGATATTTGTAGTTCAAGTAAAATGGCAATGGTTTGGGTCCTGGAACGCCTTGCCTGGTCCAGTAGTTGAAGCCTATTGTTGTGTAGCTGTGTAAGAAAAGCATAGAAATTATGAAAATTATAAAACAGCCGTTGATAATGCTGTTTCTATGTAAAATCTTCCTTGTGTTAAACAGTACAATCCAATTTTTTTTTTTAGATGCTTGCACTTGCATGCCCCCTCTCATTTGTCATTGAAATTGTAACAATTGATTTGTATAGATATATTAAATAATTTATTCAAAATTGCTTTAAACATAAATACAGAACTTAGAACCTTTTCGTAATATTAATAAAACAAATTTTTAGGATTAATTTTCCATGTATTTAGCAAATTAAAGTGATTTACTTTTGGAATGAGATGGGAAGTTAGGGCATGAACTGAAATGTATGGAGGGCAATTATCTTCCTGAAGCCAAGAGATTTAGGAAAATAAGTAATGGTTATTCACCACGGGAGAGGGAATATGTGATTTATCACCCGAGGCCTTTAGCCCGAGGTGTGATAAACACACATTCCTGATCCCATGGTGAATAACCGGCTTATACCGTGAGACAAACACTCAAACAGTCAAACATGAGAGGATAACTGAACAACAAAGAATATGGGAATTACTCCCCTGAAATACTGTAATGTGATTGGCTGACAGAGGTGTCGAATGGTATAATTTGGTTTAAATGCATGTTATAAAAATAACATGCAAGCACTTTAAGAGATGCTTGCAGATAGACTGCCCATGATAGTATCTACCCCTTTGCCTGTCACCTGCACAAGGGTATCTGGCATGTTAGACCTGCACAAGGGTATTTGTCACTAAGACCTGCTGTACGGTATCTGGCCTGTGGTCTACTTTTGGTGATTGACCTTTCTTCATCTCAGAAAGACACCAAAAGTTTATCAACGCAAGATAAAATTCAATTTAGACTGTATGCAAAATTTTTAATGACAGAGATAAAACATCATGACCAAGGCAGTTGTCATAAGTTTCAGAGCCTTCCTCCAACAATAGAGATGCCGCTTGCAAGCAAGCAAGCATCGCTAAAAACTACCTCTTTTGCGGTCAAGAAGCAGTCTATCATGGGAATGCGATTGCACCTTGGATGAAAAGGCACTAAATTTAAAATACTGCTTCAAGGGACAGGAAGGCAGTCACATACTATGTATGCATTGTCATGTTGGTCTTGTAACAGGCGCCAGGAACTAGATTTTATGTCAGTTCAAATTAATCACTTGGAAAACAATTAATTTTCAATTACAGTGGTCCCTGCGTTATAAGACCCCCTGTATTAAGACCGCCTTGCTTTATGTGACCGCCTTCCTCCCGCACTAAATAGTATTTTTAGTGCTTTTTGCACCCCAAAGAGAGACCGCACCCCCACGAGAGACCGCTTCATGACCGCAGAAGGGGCGGTCTTATAACGAAGGGACCACTGTATGTCTAAAAATCTGCCGGAATTTATTCGCATATTTGTCAGAACCTTAGTGTTTCCCAAATTTCTGAGGCCAATGCCTCCACTAACCCCCCCCCCCCTCCTATGGCCTATGCCATATTGCTGTATGTGAGCACCTTCCCCTTGTGATAAAAAGTATATCAAGTATATATTTTTTATACTCACAAATATAATGCTACCACCAGTCCCAGAAATAGCAGCAGCCAGTCATTGATGCCTATCAAGCCTAGAATTTCCATGTTGAAGTTTAAATCTTTCAATAAAGTGTCTTATTCCAAGATCAGCATCAACATGTGTATTTGTGTGCTTTGAATGTTTTGAATTGTTACCTATATATAGTAAATGTATGCTATTGCATGAGAGGTCAATGTGTCCTAGTTATTACAAGGCAGGAAGAAACTACAGTGCCGCCTGTAAGTAAGTGAAACGCATGATATTGTGCCATTGCATCAATGATAAACAACCTTAACCAAAATGCTTCTGGAAGGACGAATTCTCATCCGATGAGAGGAAAACATTTTGGGTCATAAAGGCCGATATGTGAGGCATGTGGGATAAAAATATCAGCCAATTTTCTTTGCTGTAGTTGGAGTTAGGTATGGGTCAAAGTCTTTGATAAGTAAGTGAAACGCAGGCCCAATGTTAAAACATAGGGAAGGATGGTTCACTTACTTATCAAAGACTTTGACCCATACCTAACTCTGACTACAGCGAAGAAAATGGGCTGCTATTTTTATCCCACTTGCCTCACACATCGGCCTTTATGACCCACTTTGTTTCCCTTTCATCCGATGAGAATTCATGCCTCCACAAGCAGTTTGGCTGAGGATGTTTAGCATTGATGCAATGGCACAATGTCATGCGTTTCACTTACTTACAGGCGGCACTGTATAGGCCTAGCAGGTCAGTGTGTCCCAGATAAATTTTTTGATGATATATTCTAGGCTGCTAAAGTTGCTTTCTAGTTGATTCGAGAAGTTGATAGGCCTATCTCAAAGAGAAATCTGATTTTCAGTTGTTTTTATCTAAGGCTCATTAATCAATCAATTACATGCTCAATTTCATCATATTACCCACAATGTCACAGATGTTGATATACACCCTTAGTCATAAATATGGAATGAAATAAATATATGTATACATGTATATATTGACATTAGTGTATTTTCATAGATTCCGTACACAACCAAATTGTAACTTCCACCAATCATCATCATACTATTAATTCACGGACCCCTTACACTACTCCAACAAAACTACTGATTGCCCTGTTATGAAAACTTGCAAACTGCTTTTCTACACTCTCTACGATGTCCTTAGCCGGGTTTGATGTTCAAATTACAGTCACAGAAGCTCAAGTGATGTTTTCTTATAATCTAGCTATAGGGCATTAGAAAACAACCTTTATCTCCCCTTTTCACATGCATGTCTTCACGGGTGTTATGCTATACCCTTAATTCATGGATGCTTTACTCTACTCCTCCAAAACTACTCAATGCCCACAACTGAAAATTTGCAAGCAACAATTTTCCACGTCCTACAACAACCATAAGTGGTTGTCGTTTCTCAAACTGGTCATATTAGGCCTATACCAGTGCATTTATGCACGCCTATCGATAGGCTATTCCCCAATGGTGGTGGTTGGTTGATGATTCTCCCTGGACTCCGAAGAGGGAGGCATGGCCCACTGTCGATCACTGACCCTTGATATTTAAGGCTCATCACAAAAGGTCTATTTTTTTCAATCACTATTTATCCATCATCCGTTTCTCATGCCCCTTTCACGGGTACTATTATACCCTTAATTCATGGATGCTTTACGCTACTCCTCCCAAACTACTTAATGCCCACACCTGAAAATTTGCAAGCAACATTATTTCACGTCTTACAACAACCTCAATCGATTCATATTATACCACTGTGCTTCTTACTCACTTATGCACGGCTACCAATCTTCTCTAATGTAGTAGTAGTTCTTCTGTTTTCCCTTCTTACTCTCTCTATACCCATTATCACGGGTACTATGCTAGTAACTATAATTTGTGAAGCTAGGGGCGGCCTTGGCAAGTTTCGATGTTTGAGGAGCCACGTCATCACATAATATTTTCTCCAAAATTATAATTTTCATATCAAAGGGCTAGGGACGAGAGAGGGTCCAGCCACCTAGACCCATGAAGCCCACCCCCCTTTTGCCCCCCTTTGCCCCCTTTTGGCCACTGTCAACTCGAGCAATAGTTAATTACAGAGGTAATGGAAGCCTCAATAGTGATGTTATGTGTCCATCAGTGGGGCCTATTAAAAAATAATAATCTATAGAGGAATTTTTAAAAACAAAAAGTATAATAAATCATAATTTAGACAATTTAAAAGTAAACAAAAAAAATTAATTTTGATATGGTCAGATATATAGAAAGCGAGGGAAGGGCAAGAGCAAGGAACAGGAAGGATGGGATTTAAAGAAAGGGAGTGGAGGGTGGGAGTGATGGATGATTGGGGCTTTACGTCCTGTATTTATGCACTTGCTTGGTTAATTAGGACAGGAGGAGGATACGGCAATGAGGCGAATGATGATTGAAACAGCTGTCCAATATAGGCCTAGATGACCCAGCAAGAGCTGGATTCGAACCCTTGACCCAGCGATTTGCAGTCAAGCATGTTACCACTAGACCAACACTCCCCCCCCCAGGAGGGTGGGAGTGAAAAAGACATGACAGGAAGAGCATAAAGACAGACAATATATAGTGGCAGAATGACTTTGTTAGGCCTACAGCTTTAAATTGTCACATTGGCTGTCAATTTACATAAGCTGTAAATTTGCTTTATCATTAATGTTACCTAAAAGAGCAATTTACATGAAACCAGAGATTCATTTGCCTTTTAGGAATTACTGTCTTTAGAATAGAATAGAATAGAATAGAATTTATTGGCAAACAAAATACAATTACACTTCAACATAACAAATAGCACAATTAAAATACCAATAGAAAATAGGAACTGACACAATGAATGTGTATTTGTTCCCTAGCAATTTACTTCTCTGAAACGCTTTTGTCTACTTATCAAAATCATATTCCGTTTATTACATGTTTAATGGATTTTACCCATTATAACTCGTGCTTTCTCTTTATAATGACTCTGATATACCTTTTTTGTCTTATGTTACATATTTCTGAATGGATCAGTTCTCATTAAGTTCAGTTACTAATATTTCAGATGATAGTTGGTTGTCTTGTTGCTTGGATGTCACACATTATTATTGCGTTTTAAAAATTGTAGGATTTATTTGAAAAAGTAATGTTGACTGACTGTTCTAGGAAGCTGCAAGACTATGGCTCAGTTATTTTCATTTCCATACTAGGTCAAAGTGGCTTGACTGAAGCCGATATTATGAAACTGTCATAAATCTAGAGCAAGACTGAGTCTTCCACTAAAAAATGAATGATGACTCCGTCAAAACATAGCTTTGACTGAGTCTTCCACTAGATTTGTGGCAGATTCATAGAGCCGCCTTCAGTCAAACCGTTTGACCTATATATCTTGCACAGCAGAACAACTTTTCAAAGGGAAAAATTTTATGGAAGACATTTGACTGCACAAGTTCCCATTGTGCATCTCGGATTCTGTTATGGGAGACTCCTGAAGTCAAACCACTGAAACATAGTTTTGCATTCTAAGACTAACCTTTCTATTTTTCAAATAATGCATAAGCATAAAGGGTTAAATCAGTTTGTATATTTCACATAAAAATTACAAGAGAAAAGAAAACAAATTGTCAGGTGCATAGTGTTGAGATCCCAGAACCAGACCTGGCAAAGGGCAGAGGAAGTAAACCAAAACAAACCAGAGTCAGGTATAAGTGGCTCTGGCCTATAACCCCGCATACATTTTGAGTCCCATAGAGTTTGATGGCTGAACCTTGTAGGTGAGTCTCCTGGCTTTCAGAATTTCACAGGTGGACGTTCCGATTTTACTGGGAACAGCCGCTAGGGGGCGTTTTTCAAAATGGCCGCCATTTTCACTCTCGCCAACCTACCTTCCCTAATTTTCAAGATATAATTTCATGCAACACCACTTTTTAGGGGTTTTCTGACATGCAGAATCCATTTCTGGCCTTACTTTTTTGGTACAGTGAGTATATCCTATGATAGTGCAATGCTTCATGCACATTGATGAAGACCGATGGCCAAATTCACTAAAATTGTCATAAATCAGGCTGTTAATACCTGGTATTCTCCTTATAGTCATATTTAACCCAACCCAGCTACTGGATTGATTACTTGTAAGGCTTGTTAAGGTCTGAGAACATTTATTTTGGGGTAGAACCTGGTTTATCTTGGATTATTGTTGCCCGAAAATGGCTAAAAACTAGTAAAAAGCAAAATGGCCACTTAAAAACCACAAATTTCTTCATTTTGACAACAAAATCTGGGTAGAACTAACTCCCCATTAATGTTTTCTCTGCTTCTAACATGATTTCGGAGTGTTCTGTCCAAATAGAATAATGACCATGGTGGTAAATTTGGATTTTTAAGTGTCACACTAAACGCTTAAATGTCTGTCAAAATGTTCCGCATTACTTTAAGATGTGACATTAATCTACCTTATGGTCCTCTCCTTCTTGAATGCAGTCACTCACAACTACCCAATTGATTTCTTGTGTAGCTTATTAAGGTTTGGGAACATTTATTTTAAGTAGAACCAGGTTTATCTGGGGTTATGATGGGCAGAAAATGACTGAAAAGCCAAAATGATCTCTTAAAAACCACAAATTTGGCTATTTTGACCACAAAGTCGGGGTAGAACCAACTCTCAATTAATGTATTCTCATCTTTTTACATGATTTTAGAGTGTTCTGTCGAAATAGATTAATAACCATGGAGGAAAATTTGGACTGAAGTGTCAAAAGTAATGTTAAAAGTCTGTCAAAATGTTTGAAGTTTGATATTAATTGACCTAATACTCTACTCATCATGCTTTTTTTTGCATGTGGGCACTTATAACTAACCAATTGATTTTTTTTTTGTGCAGCTTTAATGATAACAACGGTTTGTGAACATATATTTTGGGTTAGAACTTGGTGAATCTGGGATTATAATGGGCAGAAACTACTGAAAAGCCAATATGATCACCTGATATCCCGAAATTTGAGTATTTCATTTTATGTTGTTGCAATGTCGTGGTGAAAATGGCTATTGATTAAAATATAACACACTTCATAGATTATTTCAGAGTGTCATTCACAAAATGAGTTATCCCCATAATGGAAAATAGAACTTCAAATGTCAAAATATACTAATAATCTTAAAAGGCTGCCAAAACAATGCAAGTCATTTTAAGGATTTTACCATTTGGCTAATAGAAGGGACATGTATTTTGTGATTAAAATTTCAAAATGTATTCCTAAAATGAGAAGCGCATGCTTCTTGTCATCAAGAAGATCACAGAAGACACAAGTCGTATCACTTTTTGGCAAAGGGCTAGGTTGAGTTACCGGTAAAGGAGAGGCTCTGTTCCGTTGATGTTAGCTCTGTTCCGTTGATGTTAGTATCCAGCTGGTCAAATACTCTCAGGGAAATAGACTCAGGCAAGATTGTAAAGAATAACGTATTTTCATAATCCTTGGGAAAATTTGAAATCAACACATTTTGATTGGATGGCCTGTAATCAGTCACTTTTGAGACATTCCCACGGGAGGAGTTATCTCTGAACAAAAGAACCTGCTGGCTTAGGGGAGACAGTTGGGCAGTTACAGAGACTCAAAAACCAGCCTCTTCTGTTTTCCAATTACCATACTCAGCAACTTACTTGCATCTGATTGGTCTAGGACATAGCCATAAACTCAACAAATGTGATAAGGTCTTTTTTTCTAAGGTGGTCCAATAATGTTCAGCAAATTATTAATAGTTCTCTGAGAAAATGAACAGGTTTCATACATGTATGTATGTGAAGTGAGCAAGAAGAAGTGCAGGACTGGAAAATTGTTTAAATAAAAACCGCATTTTGCCCCATAAAGTGAATATTGATGCTTCTTGACCGGCAAATTATGTCTGAAATGCAAACTAACCAATTACCATAAAAACAATTTCGATCACTTCAATGTTGACAATCTACTATTTACAGGTAGAACTGACTCATGACTCATAGAAATTAATGGCTCTTTTGTGTGCTTATATAATTTCAGATCAATTGATTTAATATTTGTTGTTATTGTTCAAAATAGTGTCTAAAACTGAAAACTGCCAAAGCATACTTCATTTTTTATTATAAATGATTCCCAACTGATGAAATATTCATTCATTTGTAAATTGTAATGTTAATCATCAGGTTATCTGGCCTAATTTCCATTTACAAGGAGACAAATAGAAAACAAGACTCTCCATGCATGCAAACACGAAATACTTGATATGATCATCACTCTTCCTAATACAATTTTGCCGTATGCTTACCAATAACCGAACAAAGAATGCAGTGTGGCACCCTCTGCAAAGAGGATACTGCTAACAACTGCTGCAATCCCTTAATTCGAATGGCAGTTGGGGCCTGAATAGTGGAACATCTAATATCTTTGGATTTTGCACTGGAAAACTTATATGACACATGTTGTTTGAGAGTCGAGGAGTATGAAACACACACAATATGGATGTTTAAAATCCGGAATCTTAAGGGAGACTCAAGTGATTTTTAAATTTCTAAATTTTCCTACAAGTCTCTTGTATTGAAAGGCCCAGCATTATTATAATAGAAAAAAATGTACTCTGTACAGCACTGATGATTTTTTTCCTTGTGATTGACAGCCTTATTGGGAGACACTTCCAATGTAAAATCAGCTGATTTTGCTGTTCTATCAACTGAATGTCGAGTTCTCTGGGCTTTGGCTGGCCATTCGCCAGTTAGCAAAATGCTAATTGAATCTCTATCTGGCCAAAAAAATTCTAAAAATACTATTGTTTTCCCCAGTTTTAGCCAAATTGGCTAAGATTTTTGACAACTTTAGCTGATCTGGCTAAAACATTATTTTGGTCAGCCAAAGCCTAGGTTCTCAGTTGGTCATTTTTCTTTCGAAGTCATTTTCTGCCAATTATTACCCCAGATGCACCTGGTTATACGTCCAAAATAATTAATCTCAGACCTTGACAAGCCATACAAGATATCAATTTGGTCGTTTTGAGTTCTGCATGCAAGAACGAGAGGACTGTAAGGTCAATTTATTTCACACTTTGAGTAATTTGGGTAATTTGGAACATTTTGACAGACTTTTAACATTACTTTTGACACTTCAATCCAAATTTTTTCTCCATGGTGATTATTCTATTTCGACAGAACACTCTTAAATCATGTAAAAAGATGAGAATACATGAATTGAGAGTTGCTTAAACTCCGACTTTGTTGTCAAAATTACCAAATTTGTGGTTTTTAAGAGATCGTTTTGGCCTTTCAGTCATTTTCTGCCCATCTTAACCCGAGATAAACCTGGTTCTACTTAAAATAAATGTTCCCAAACTTTAATAAGCTACACAGGAAATCAATTGGTTAGTTGTGAGTGACTGTATTCAAGAAGGAGAGGACTCTAAGGTAGATTGATGTCACATCTTAGAGTAATTCGGAACATTTTGACAGACATTTAAGCGTTTAGTGTGACACTTAAATCCAAATTTACCACCATGGTCATTATTCTATTTGGACGGAACACTCTGAAATCATGTAAGAAGCAGAGAAAACATTAATGGGGAGTTAGTTCTACCCAGATTTTGTTGTCAAAATAAAGAAATTTGTGGTTTTTAAGTGGCCATTTTGCTTTTTACTAGTTTTTAGCAATTTTCAGGCCACAATAATCCAAGATAAACCAGGTTCTACCCCAAAATAAATGTTCTCAGTCCTTAACAAGCCATACAAGTAATCAATCCAGTAGCTGGGTTGGGTCAAATATGACTATAAGGAGAATACCAGGTATTAACAACCTGATTTATGACAATTTTAGTGAATTGGGCCATCGGTCTTCATCAATGTGCATGAAGCTTTGCAATATCATAGGATATACTCACTGTACCAAAAAAGTAAGGCCAGAAATGGATTCTGCATGTCAGAAAACCCCTAAAAAGTGGTGTTGCATGAAATTATATCTTGAAAATTAGGGAAGATAGGATGGCGAGAGTGAAAATGGCGGCCATTTTGAAAAACGCCCCCTAGCGGCTGTTCGCAGTAAAATTGGAACGTCCACCTGTGAAATTCTGAAAGCCAGGAGACTTAGCTACAAGGTTCAGCCATCAAACTCTATGGGACTCAAAATGTATGCGGGGTTATAGGCCAGAGCCAGGACTATGTTAGGCTCAGGACTGACATGAGATGTTAAGGCCTTTAAGGACGTCCAATCGTCCATTCATCCAACCTTCCATCTCCTCCCACACAAGACCCTGGAATGGAAATCCAAGAACTAGAACTTCTGGATAGAGACCTGAATGTCAGAAAACGAGTACAACATGCCATGACATGAAGGTCATGAATGATTGTCAATTTACATTGTATCATGGAAGGCAAGTTTAAATCAATTGGGTTCTTGTGTTTTTATGGAAGACTAGATCAACTTAATTGGGTTGAGTGAAATAAGCCATGAAAGATGTCAGTTTTCCAAGGAAAAGTGCATCATGTATAAAACAGGGAAAAATGTCCCAGAATAAGGAGAGGTTGAAGGAGTGGCGTATGTTAATATATTGCCCTATTTGGCTTATTTTTAGTGTCATTTGGTGCCAGAGATCGTCCAGTTTATTTTGCAGAAATATTCCGAAATTCTGTCAAATTGATTTGACTGAGTCTTCCTTGAGATACTGGATATGTTTACAGAAATTTGCAACTGCAAGACCTGTGAGAGTTTCAGGCTCATTAAAGAACAATATTTCAACAGCTAATTAGTCGCATTTGTCTCATTATTGAAATTCAGTTCTTGACAGTTTTTTGGCATGCAGTTTATTAATTTCCTTTGTCTGATTAAATTCCTTTTTATTTGAAAAATTATTAAATATCAATCTCAGAGGATAACATTAGAAAATGAAAATGATTGAGAGGAAGATTTCAACAAAGAATGTTTATTAATGTTAGTTATTAAAGCTTTAGATTTGTTCTTCAAAAATGTTTCTTTATCATGAATGTGAGGCATCAGTTGAGACCAGTTCTGCCTGGAACTATCCTCAGTATAAATATCCAATACGTTTTTTCTACATCCAATGCTGATTTAAAATTGCCTGAAGCAACTTTCATGTGTTGCAGAATTCTTCAGTACTGATGTTGTGACAATACTAAAGAAAACTTAGAATCTGAACTTTAAAATGTACTTTCAAGTAATTTTTTCACGTGCAAAAGAAGGAAGCAAGCAAATAAAAAAGAAACTTTTCCCCTCTGACTTTCATGGTATTCAACTTCCTAAAATTTTGATATGTCAGAAAAAACTTGGACAAGCTGGTGGGTGTGTCAGAGCAAATTTATTGAATTTAACCATTTCTCACTAAATGACCACATGCATGCTGAAAAAAAAACACATAATAATGTTAGTTCACAAGTCTCAAAAATTGTTACCTTGTGATATGCCGAGTTAACTCTCTTTATTCAAAAACTATGAATTAACTATGGTTTATTTGCTTTGGCTGAAAAGTTTATTTCGTGAAGAAATAAACCATTTTCCATCTCATCACAAAAACGATTCCTGTTGAAATTGTTTACACTAAAGGCTTTTACATTATGACATTATCTACTCTGTCTGAGCAGTAAATAAACTCATTTCAAAGAATTCATTCCTTACTTGAGACGTTATAGAAAACAAATCAAATGTCTGGCAGACATAACATCACAGAAGATTGAGTAATGGTGTTCACAAGATCCTATCAGACATGTCTAGAAATAGAATATATTGATGTTGTATCATCTTATATTTCATATTCAAAAATTTTCAGTGATGCAATCGCTTTTGTGAGAGAGATATACTTTGTGTGGGAGTTTAAGGTGTCAGATTGTCAGAAGAGCGTCTTATGCAAATAATAGATTCTCAACAGTACTCTAAATACATTAGGTATTAAAACAGAATTAAATCAAATTAACAATCTCAAATTTCATCGACGTACATACAATAGTAAGCGACTTTGTTTGCGGGCCAGGACCTGGCCCCCATCGAATGTATGTGGATGAAATTTGGTACATATATTGCCTATATGGCCTAGTTATATCCTTTGATGGTCTGATTGATGGACATTTAATACTTTCTGAATTTTTTAGACAAAATATTTGAAAAATTATTGTTTTGTTTCCGGCCAAAGTACCCAAAAACTAAAGAATAATTTTTTTTTTTCTCAACAATTCATAAAGAATGGAATATCCATCAGTCAGACCACCAAAAGGCACAACTAGACAATATAGGCAATTATATATGTGTACCAAATTGAGTGACATCATTTGCTGAATGTAACATTGATCACTGTTTGACTTAAAATGAGGCATTTCGAGAAATAAATTTATTATCCTTCCAGAAAGTACGTAGAAAGTGATTTTTTTTCTGTAATGTGGAAGTGTGACATCATATGGCAGTTCCCATAGGTAAGTATTGAAATCAAGGTTTTCCACGTGAGGTCACAGGTTGTTCAGCCAATCATGGCTCACTCTGCATAGGATGTCATATCAAATCTGTGAAGTAGTACACCAGCATATAAATTGATGTTATTTGTGTAAAAATGAAACAGTTCGTTTTTGCCAGTAGGGGAGTATCTAGAAATGGCCCTGGGACATAACATGTGATCACATTGTTGATCCTCCCTCCCTTGAAGGGTGAACCCATGCAACAAAAAATATGCAACTGAGTATCCCCTTCTGGAGCCATCCAAGCTGTGCTGAGAGCATACAGTAAACAACATTCAGATTAGACACTAGACAGTTTATGAGTAACAGTTGTTTGCTGACTTACACGGCTTGTAATCTCCGTCTGTTACTGAGTTATGCTTGGTGAGGCTTTCATACTGTGTCACACACCATATATGGCCATTCTCTACACTACCCCAGGTACACTACATCATATGCCAACACTACATAATACTCCACAGCCAGTCACTATGCCCCATCACTGCCCATCAGTGTGAGGTCACATACCAATTTTGCCAAAAGTTTTCATATTCTACGTACTTTCTGGAAGGATAATAAACATCACAGCATAAAGAATACAACTGTGAAAACACAGAGCTACAGAAATTGTAGATTTTAGTCAGTGGGTGTATAATGTGTGTCACAGAGTGACCTACTATTTCATACAAACATTGCGACACTGTTGATCATACAAACTGGGACACCTCGAACTTCTGATAGCAATGCTATATATATTGAGTGAAATGTTATCAATATCCACATATGCATTGACATAATCAATGAATAACTAAGCAACAGTAGTGCTCTGGGATTAACAAGACATTTTAACTTAATTTTAACTTTTGAAGATATCGTGTACTGCAAAAACATGGAAATTCTAGGCTTGATTGGCATTAATAACTGGTTGCTGCTATTTATAGGACTGGTGGTGGCATTCTATTTGTAAGTATAAAATTCTATATTTTGTTAAGTATCTCAAATTGTGCTATTACACTTTATTTTTTGTGAAAGAATAATTTTAACAGTTTTTTTCTTTTGTTTTTTGGTTGTTTTGTTTGTTCAAGCTAAGGGGACGACTATTAAATACTAAGGGGGTGGGGGGTTTCTTTGAGTTTTTCTTGTCGAGAAATAATAATAGTAGGCCTAATACTAATGTGATTATTCATAATAGTTTCTCTCCTATGTGTTTTATATTACACCTTCTGTTGTATTGAATTGTTTATTGTTCACCATCACAAAATGTATATTGTCATGTATATTCCTCAAATATACATTAAAATGTAATTTCAAAATCAAAAGACACCATGTCAATAAGTACCCCCCCCCCCCCATATGAAAATTAACCCCTCAGTTAAAATTCACAATGAGTACAGTGGGTGACTCCCACAATATTATGAGATCACCTACAGGGGTGCTGGAACAGGGGGGGGGGGCAGGGGGGGGGCAATTGCCCCTGCTGTCCTTGTCCAAGGGGGGCAGGGGGGGCAAGGGTGCCCTTTAAATCTTAAAGAAAAAAACGTTATTAGGCCTTAATTTACTCATTTTAGGCACAAATTAGTAAGTATCAGTAAGCATATGGTCAAAATTACTAATGACTCTCTATTTAAATTTCGTCACGCGAAATTGGCACGAATATGATTTGCCCTTTTTTCATCTGACCGCCCCTGCCGTCCGCGATTCCTTCCGGCACCCCTGATCACCTAGTTATGCCACTGATGTTTAGTGTTGGGAAACTATGTGGCCAACTATTAGATCTTCAGGCACCCCCCACCCCATGTTGGGGGGGCTTGGAGTTTTCCTTGCGGGAAGTTATTTATTTCACGGTAAAGGTGACAGTAATAAGTTATTTCGAGTGTAATCCCCAAATATTCATTTCTAAATCAAGATCAAGGAATGCTTCCCATCAGAAATTACTTATTTGAAGACTGCGTCCAAAATAATTCATTTATTTCACCAAAATGGAGCAAGAACTTATTTATTTAACTCCAAGCCCCTCCCCTTCAGATTAAATGATGGCCTCCTTAACTAAAGTGACAATTTTTCAAAAGGAGGGACACCCTGAAAGAACTGGCCCTGTAGTGCCAATAGGCTATTAGATATAATTACATGATGAAATGACTACTTCTTTCATGCTAAATATTTTTCAGAAAATTTAATAACATAACTTATTTATTACTTTTGCAGTTACTCAATAAGAGGCTCCGACTACTGGACCAAGCAAGGGGTTCCAGGCCCAAAACCTCTACCATTTTACCTGAACTACTATTACTTCATGAAAGAGGTATGCTTCCATTCATAACATTTTGAGACAATTTTTTTGTTCAAATTCTTTGTAAAGGATAACCAGTTCAGCATAGCTGTCTTCCAACTGGGATAATGAATAATAATAAAGAAGCATAAAATCAGAGTACTAACAACAGATTAAAAAAAACTTTAAAACGGTTTTAGATGTCATTTTATAATATTTAAGTATACGTTCCATTTTATAGACCCCATCGATTCCCAATTTATGCAATATGGCAGATTTTTGCCAAAGAGTAAGACCGGTCTTCAATCTAAATTTCCCAAAATGTGTTACCTTTTTTTTTATACTTTCAGGGATTTAAATGGGATACTAGGCTGGCCAAAGATTTCGGAAAAACTTTCGGGTAAGAACTTTTCACCTTTTTACAAACTTGCACGCTTAAATTTTTGTTGTATGTTATTCGCAAACTGTAATGATCTAAACCAACACGTGTAATGCATCTAGATTAATCAGCTGGTTCTAATAGTTATTTTTTAACACTGTTGGACGTATTTTCCTGCAGGGGTTAAAACCATGAACACTTAACGGTTCCAGTCTTTTCTATATACGTAGCTTGATTCAAAATACTGCATGTATCTTGCAGGTTCAAATTGCATGATCCTGTACAGACTTTACATATTTTGTAAAGATACATTTTCCTATTTTCAGAGCATTTGAGGGTGCCACACCATACTTGATAACAACAGATGATGAAGTCATGAGAGAAGTTCTTGTGAAACAATTTCACTGTTTTGGAAACAGAAGAGTAAGACAGTTTCATAAAATGGCTTATAGTCCTTGTCATACTTACGTGGAATCTCAAGTTTTTTTTCTATGCTGTTGAACTGTGATGTCAGAGATGACTCTATTCTAGCATTGCAATATATGTAAATTAAATACAAGCTGTGATGTCATTTCAAACTGGGTCAGATTCCCCAGCTTTCCAACCAATGCGAATCCACCAAACTGAGCATCACAGTTTCAACTCAGTGTCAGAGTTAAAATTGGGTCTGGGAAAAACCCATGCAAGTTTGACATCACAGCCTCTCAGCCAATGGGCTGCCAGAACAAATATACATAACATAAGCCATGTGTTTACAAACAAATTGTCAAAGCCTTCTATTTATACCAACTTCCATCAAAGTTTTAATTTGTAAATTAGCAAGTTTGTAGATTTATCAAACAACACTGTGGGGATTATAACAGTTGTCTACTGTGAACGCTCACAAAGCTGCCATTTGACAGGATTAGACTGGTGATTGCTGTGATAAATCATTGGGATCAAAAATGTAATGCCTCCTTCAACATATCAATGTTTGAACTGTGATGACGTAGTTTACGGTCAGCCCATTGGCTATCAAGCTGTGATGACGTAGTTGTAGGGGCTATTCCTGATAAAACTCTTACTCTGATACTGTGTTGAAACTGTGACGCTCAGTTCAGGAGGATCAACATTGGCTAGAAGCTGGGGAATCTGACCCAGTTTGAAATGACATCACAGCTTGTAGTTAATTTACATATATTGCAATGCTAGAATAGAGTCATCTCTGACATCACAGTTCAACAACATAGAAAAAAAACTTGAGATTCCACGTAAATATGACAAGGACTGTAACAATTCAGGCTACTGTTGTATATGCAATGTTAAGAGTTAAGAAATTAAGACTTTTGAATGGTAATAAGTAGTTGTTTTAGCATGATGGAGAACTTTAGAAGAAGTTCTTGTGAAACAATTTCACTGTTTTGGGAACAGAAGCGTATGTATCATAAACTAAAGCTAAACCCCGACATGTAAACCTCAAATACAATGTCAGACTTATGAATGATAATGATAAGAACTAGTTGTTTTAGCATAAACGTTAGTAACTAAGTGTTAAAGAACAGACCACCGACCTCTCGTCCAGAGCAACTCGCGGCCCAGAAGTGGGGCTGTCCTTTTTACGGCAATGTTTTAAATTCCAGCTTGTCAAAACGTTGACACTGACTCACCATGTCCTGGAATATGTTGACAAATTCAAATTTCATTACTTACAGGAACAGAAAATGCCTGAGAAGTCAGGAATGCAGAAATCCCTCGTAATTCTGACTGCGGAAGATGGTTGGAAAAGAGTGCGGGATCTGATGTCTCCAACTTTCAGCTCCGGAAAATTGAAGCAGGTAAATGTGATTTAGAGAAGTGTAAATTTGATAATTGTCATCACCAAAAACGGGTGTAACTGCAATATGTGTTATTTCTTTTTTTTATAACTGAGTGACAAATTATTGATACAAAATTTATTTATACATTTCTAGATGACTCAAAGAATGAATGAATGCTCAAAACTGTATGTGAAAACCCATGAAGACGTGGCCGCTAAAGGAAGTGAAATCAACCTGAAGGAGTGAGAAATTTGAATTGGTTGCTGCATAAATTTATTAGCCATAAGCACACTAAGCAATAACAGAACTTCATATGAATTATAAACAAAAAGACTTATTTCAGTAAATTTGACACAATTACACTGAGGAAAGCTGCGGAGCAAAAGTGAAAAGAAGGTCAAATGGCAGCTCAAAGATAATGGAGACTCCATGAGTTAGGGTGGTCCAAAAACACTTAAAATTGTCGAAATTTCCTTATTTGAATTTTTCCTTGTCATCCCAGATAGATAGGAAGGGTTGTGTCAAAATGCAGCTTAATCAATTGATATTCTGAGGTTGCACAAAGCCATTGTGTTCAGAGGTGGCGGAACGCTTCGAAAAGTGGGGGCACCGGGCTCCGCACCTTGTCCAATGTCCACAGTACTTTCAAGGAGAAAAAGGGGCATTTTATGTATTTTTGGGCCCAAAAGTGGGGGCACGTGCCCCCAGTGCCCCCCCCCCCAGCTCCGTCGCCCCTGATTGAGTTTATTATGAGGTTGTCCTTACCCTTTGGCAAACTGTTATGTTCAGGGTGCCTATTCTGGAAGACCTACTATTCTTTCTGACAGGCAAAGTTTAATAGCAGGTCAGGATAGAGGTTGCATAGGTTAGTTTTCTTCTTTTTTTCCTAAAATACAGTCGTTTCTCACAAAGTATGAATAATTCATTGATATATAAATAACCCTCGGATATTACTTTAATTGCCATGCCAAGTTTGTTTTACTTATATATATGGTCATCAATTTTGACTTTCATATTTGGGGTTTTAGGAAATTATATATTTTGCTTGCAATTTCGGACCACCCCAGGGCTCCATAATCTGTACTGCTCTATAAATATATTTTATATGAAGTTCCTTATTCATATGACTCTTCCAAACATTAATGAAATATTTTTTGTGTATTTAGAAATATTTCTGAGTGGAATGTGCTTATTTCCAGATCTTTCGGTCCAGTGTCCATGAGCTTGATTGCAACTGTTGCGTTCGGGATAGACATGAACAACAAAATGACTTTCGAAGAATTCAGCAAGATGGGTGAAAGAATTCTGGCTAATCAGACAGGATTTAAATTCTTTCTTCAGTTTCTCAGCTGTACGTATTACAATAATCATAACAGCATAATTTTATAATTTGACTGATGGTTCATAGTGATAAAAACAAACATTATTCATGGCAACACTTCCTATTAGAACACATTTAACAGTATGTACACTCTTGATCAAAATGCTGGAATAATTTGGATTTTAAAAATGTCAGAATTTCAAAGTTCTAAAATTAGTGATTCAATGTCCGGAATTGCAAAGATTTTTTTTCTCAGACATTAGATTTAAGTTTAAATGATATTATAAACCATTTTTAGTGGCTGAGAATTATTTGAAAACTTTCTTTCTGTGACCCGGAAAAATTGACCATTTCTATTGAAAAATCATCAAAAACTGCATCATGGTTGTACTACATAGACACAAAATTTCAACTTAATCAAAAAAAGCCTACCTAATCTTGATGTGCACAACCAAAAAACATCACAATATCATGTTGAATGCCACATTCATTGACCTCAGCCTTCACTTGACTTGACATGGATTCTGTCGACCAGTTTTTTTGCATTTTTTACCAATATTGCCATTCTTCAGTGAAAGTCACTTAAAACTGGGTCAGATCAGTTGGCGGAACCTCCATCTTGTATGCAGAATGGTCAAAGATGTCCCTGTAGTGTTACCCAGGTTCAAGTCTAGTGAAGTTGCCAATAATGGTACCAATTAATTTTTACCTTATCTCTGTTTTATTTTCATCAGTCGTTGCGCCTAAACTTGGAAAAGCTATATCTACCGCCCTAAATGTTGAAGCGATGGATTTCGGGCCATTCATTTATTTTGGAAAGGCAAGAATTATATCATATACATAATACCTATTTCACAGCTTTTGAAATATCTGTTTGTGTTGAAGCCTTTTTTTAAGTCAGCATGGTTGCTTGTGTATACAAGATTGCTCTCTAAATTGTTTGATTACCAGATGGCAGTGACTGAGTGTTTATTTGAAAGAAGCTTCTTGTTTGTATTATATTATTAAATTTTAAAAAATTGATATGTAATATATACGATATGGCATTATGATTTTATTGTACATAATTGTATATAATTGTATATAACTTCCCCATACTATGGGGGCTGAACAAAATAAATAAATACCAATTAGGTCAGTCTGAAAGCAAAAACAGGACCTGTTAAAACATCTTACTACAGCTACAAATGATTACACCGATTGCAACTCCTGTTGTTAAAATCTGATTAATTGCACTTTCATACTGCTGATGTATTCCAATAATGATCATTGTACTTTCAGATTGTAGATCAGATCTTGGATACAAGGAGCAAAGGAGAGCAAGCAAAAGATTTCATTCAACTCATGGCAAATGCCAAGAAAGAAGGTATGGGGTTCTTTCTTTTTGTCACAAAAACAAACTGATAGCAATTAGGCCAACTAGCTAACTTATTTGTCTTGTTTCGAATTAACACATTTCTAAGAAGGACACTAATAGGGGCAGACACACTGATTATATACTAGTACATTCTAAATATTATATTTTTGTTTTCTTCTCTAGGTACAGACGAGGAATCAAAGAAAGATACTGATGGTAGGTAAAATGTTAAAATTTCAAATAAATTACTCCCATTATTTTGCAAAATTACTTCCTGTGTTTGTCACTGTGGCTTGCTCAGTGTGACAGGAGAAAGGCAAAGTAATGAGGCGAATGAGGCGAATGAGGACTGTAAAGCACAAACCAAGTTGACCCAATCGGGACTAAGGAATTGGAAGCCAAGACACCAACTGTGAACCTCCCCCTCTTCTGATTCTCACTTCATGTAATTTATGTGACATGTCTCTCTATGACCCCCTATCTTTTTTTAAATGAAATAATAAATTACTGACAATTTCTGACAAAAGCATCAAACTGCACTTCTCTTGACAAAAGCAGAGATTCCATACTACATTGTATGCCCACATATTCCATTAACCTTTACGATTTTAGGAGGAATGACCAGAGATGAGATCAAGGCCAATGGAATCACATTTTTCCTGGCTGGATTCGACACTGTTTCATCAGGATTGGCAATTCTATTTTACCAATTGGCTGTTAATCCAGAAGCCCAAGAAAAAGCTCACAAAGAAGTGGCACAGATATTGGATAAGAAGGTGTTTATTTGAAAATTTCATTTTTAAGGGCGTGCAAGTGGAATGTTTCAAATATATGTTTAAATAACATCCTGTTAAAATTTTTGC
This sequence comes from Platynereis dumerilii, assembly GCA_026936325.1. NCBI lineage: Eukaryota > Metazoa > Annelida > Polychaeta > Phyllodocida > Nereididae > Platynereis > Platynereis dumerilii. Next base: position 56,924,487 of record JAPTHN010000003.1, read on the forward strand.
TATACCTACATAAAACCGTGGATGTGATTGTTAAGTTGAATTCAAGATAACAAAGGACATAATGCCATGGAAACATACTATGCCCGCCATGGTATAATCAAAATTATAATTTCACTGTTATAGGGGGCCACCATTTAATCTGAAGGGAGCGTTGGAGATTTCTTTTTTAAGATTTATTTCTCAGTTTTGGTTTTAAAAAAATTTTTTCAGGCAATCTTGAAATAAATCATTTCTGGTGGTGATATTGCTTATTGGTTTAGAAGCAATATTTGGGGACGTCACGTACCCCAAATAAATTATTACTGTTGCCATTATTACAGATCTCGTATAAGTGTGCCATGTTCCATGTGAATATATGCCCAGATGATGTCAGTATTGCAATACTGACATCACTATTGGCACTCCAAGCTTGAGTGTTGATTCCAACTGCTGCCAACAATTCCGGCTTATGGGCTAAGTGTGAATGACAATTGACTAATCTGCATTCAATTTGTATGGTTGTTTGATTCAGTTGGAGCAGGTGAAACTGATATGTTTGAGCCACTTGCTTGATCCATCATGGACATTCATAGTGTCCTGTTGTGAAATTTGTCATTGAGGGCAGCACCTTGTGGCTTTTCAGCCTTTTAGGTGAGATCCGCACTATAGAAACTGTTCAGAATCGATGACTGGAATGTTGATGATGGGGAGATTTTTCGGAAGTGAACGTGGCGGTGTTGCATGGACATACCAGAGGACAATAAATGGGGGGTGGTAGTTGCTCCCCAAAAAATTGGGAAAAGGCCAGACAAGGAGGCTAAGAATTCGATCATCAAATTAACATTGGAAATCAGTGATAAGGATGCCCCAAAGCAAAACTCCCCCGCCCCTTAGGTCTTAAATTCTGAATGGTTCCTGAGTATATTATTTTTGCCAAGACAGAGCAGCACATGATAACCTCTCAGACCAACAATTGAATGTGAGAGTGAATGAATTTGTTTTTATGTAAAAGTGCTAAAACTGATAGCAGTTATACACAAAATCCATGCATTATATATAGCTGGATATTGTAACTTTTTGATTTATTCAAAACATCAAACTGAAAAATCAATGTTGAGCAACAATGAAACAGTTTATGTGAGAATTGTGATCAGCATGGGTTCCAAGTGACACAGCTGAAACTGCGAATATACCAACTGTGAAATCATTATGCTGATACTGACATCACAAGAGCACTGTGGCAGTTGAAAAGAACATGGCACACTTATACGAGATCTGTAATAATAAACACATTTCCCACCAAAGGAACTCTCTATGTGATGTATTTCAGGACCACCTCGATTATGAAGACATCCAGCAGATGACATACCTTGACTGGTGTCTGTCTGAATCTTTCAGATTGATTTCTGCACCAAAGTAAGTTGCATCTATGTGAAGAGTTTTTTCTGTCTTAACTCTTAACTCATCAAAAGTAAAATCTTTACAGCTGAAGTAAAAATGGCACACTAAGAAGTGTTTCAGAACGTGTAATGGACAGGTCTGATACAGGCTAGCATGACCTGTTTGAAGGTTTCTGAATCCATCCTTCTGACTCTAGCTGTAAATTATTGTTTGAAAACAGTTTTCTGTGTTGCCTTGTAGGCCTTGTAAATAATAATGGTTTATTTTTATCAATCATAAAACTCAAACACAGGACCAATATCATTTTCTGGTTAAAAATGTTATGTATTTTGAGGAGCATCCATCAGGTAGCCTCCTTTCATTGCAGCAATTAATAGTCCTTCGTCTTTAGCGAACAAGTTTGTCTCACAACATGTCTCTTTGTACAGCCAGTATTTATTTCCTGCAAAATACTTAGTTGTACAGTAGAATGGGGAACGTTGGCCGGCTATTTTAACCCACTTAATGAATGAAATGCCTCCTTTTCTCTCTGACACCGGTTTCTTCAGCAAATTGTACACATGTGTCAGTGGGGAAAGTTAGCATTTCTTCAATTAAGTGGGTTAAGATACATGTAGCCGGCCAACGTTACCCCAGATTGCCAACTTTACCCTGTTCTACTGTATGCCATGATTATATGTTTTGTGCAACAGAATAGAAAGAAGAGCCACACAGGATGTTACTATCAAGGGCATCCACATTAAGAAAGACATGATGGTCAGCATCCCAGTGCTCCACATTCACTACGATGAGGAGAGATGGGATAATCCTAATGCATTCAGGCCTGAGAGGTAAAAATCCAAAACTTGTATTTACTCTGCAGCTTTCTTTGCAACTGGAAGCTGTAAATCCTTTCAACATTTACTAGTTCTCACTGCAAAGACTGTGATTTTCTCAAAAGTTTTAGCTGGTGCAATATATACCTCAATTTTTACACATTTTTAATCAGCTTTATTCGATAATTCTGTTTCTTGGCACATACTCATTCACATAATCAATATTCACCAAACAGTCCCTGTATTTTGTAACTAGTCAGTCCCTGTGATATACACAATATATTATGGACAAGCCCAAATCGTAACTGTGGCCAATTATTTGAAGAGCCAAAACAGGCAAATTTGTTAAAATCCAAGAAAACAGCAATATCATTATTTCAGATTTAGTGAAGAGGGGAAGAAAGACCGCAGTCCGTTCAGCTGGATGCCTTTTGGCTACGGTCCTCGCAACTGCATTGGGATGAGGCTGGCCATTCTGGAACTCAAGATTGTTGCTGCACATGCTCTTTATAACTTCAGAGTGGAACCATGCAGTAAAACTCAGGTATTGTGTTTGAAATAATTATCCACCGTATACATAAATACTGTGAGCATTTGACTTTAGTTAACAGTAACATTGAGTAACAACTCCAGTTCAAGTTCAAGTTTATTGACTATCAATTTGAATTCAATTAACTGACAAGACTGTTCAGCAGGCTGCCCCTCATTGATGTCTCGATTTTTATAAGAAGTTTGTGTTGAGAGGGAAATGATGCTGATTTAGTTTTTTTTACTTTGTAATCAAAAGACTATCATTTAAATATCTTGTCTGTTCCAGATTCCATATGTCCCCACAAACTTCGGAATGGTTAGGGAAGGAGTAGATGTGAAAATGACAAAACGATGAACTACGTTCACAATCTCCATAAATGTATGCATTGTATGGTTTATAAGTTACAACCCGAGTTTTTGGAATTGTACAAATATATTTAAAATTACGCTTTGCTGCTGTGCAGTATTAATCGAATTGTATGTTGTTCCTCCGTTGAAAACATCCACCTTTTCAGTTCAAAAGTCCTCTGTTTGTATAACAACAATGAAACAAATTGTATATATGTGTATGTCTTAGAATTAAATTTCACTACTCTGTTCTGTTTGAATATTGTCTATTACAACAGTGACAATAAATTGCTATTGTAAATTTTATCGTGTCATATCGTGTCACTTTGTATCGCAACGTATTGTATAATATGCTTCATAACATATTCAATGGACAAATGGTTAGGGAAGAAATGTCTGCACAATTTAAAGGCCACTCAATCTGTCTACATTTGTTAACTTTATCATTTGTTCTTGCCAATTTTACCATGCTTGGAAAAGATGAAGTTTTATTTCTGGCGCATTAACGAACAATATTTCAAAAGCTAATTCATCTCATTCCTCTCATTATTGAAATTCTATTCTTAACAGTTTTTCAGCATGCTGATTATTAATTTCCTTTGTCTGACTAAATGCCCTCTTGGTTGCAAATTATTGAATATCAATCTCAGAGAATACAAAAATGTTCAAAAATCATAGGAGGAAAGGAAGGTTTTTTAAAATAAGGATTGTTCATGAGTTGTTGAAGCTATTGATTCGTTTTTTATTTTTTCGAATTTCCATCGCAATGGTAAGACAAACATCATCAAGAAATGGTGCCTGAAACTTGGTGGAACAGTCCTCCTGTCAATTTGGTTAAAGATATGATATATTTGATACTGTTGAGGTTGATCGCACAACTGAATGTTCTGCATTCATTCCAATTTTTTTATAGTTATAAGGTAGGACGGGCCATGCAGCCCCCTTAACTTCGAGGTGCTATTTTACCTACTTTTAATGGTTGATTTTTTTAATGCTTAGGCAGTCAGGAAGGGATCACCCGACACCACTTATGACTAGTAAAGCAAATTTCTACCAAATTTAATATAGGAGTTATGGTCATTTTTTAGAAAAATTGCAAATGGCCTTCTTACCCCACCCCTGAGGTAAGAAGCCCCCCTATTATAATCCTATGGCAATTTTTTTGCGAGCACATTCAGCTTGAAAGTTATTTCTTAGTGTTCTTCTATCCTTTTTGAGGCATTCTATATAATTTTTATGAGTTTCAAAATTTTTCTCTTCTGAATATTTTTTGCCATGTTTCAATCCATGGACACATTTTTCAATTTTAACTACTAGCTATTCTATTAAGATTTAAGGAAAAGTACACATTATTAAGTGTTTCCTGAAGCAGCTTGGCGGCACCAAAGCAGGGCCTCTCGTCCCACACGCACATATTTTAATTTGACCTCATTATTTTGAAATGAAGTGCAGAACACATGATCTAAATCATATTTGATATATGTGATGGTCATAAAGTGGAGCAATACAGATATCCAGATATCCATCTTACTTTATAGATATCCAAAGTTATTTCTGACAATCCCATTCAAAGAATTTATCAAAGTTACAAAAACCAAGTATAGTTTTTGTTTCTTTAATTTCTACCATGGTTTGGCGCTGTTTGACCTGAACATTTGTGACGTCAACTGAAAAGCCTCTAGCTTCAAACCTATCAACAAGAAAACGCACCAAAAATGTAAGTTTAGATATGATCCTGGGGGGGGGGGCCTTTCACCTAACCCAGGCTCCTTGCGCCGCCCTACTCAACATGTAAGTTACAGTCTGAGACCAGACTGCTGCCTTCCCCCCTCCCACATCATTTGGGGTGCTCCTAACACAGAAGGGAAGTCTAATGAGAAGAAGAAAAAGTTCTCTCAGAATATTTTGCGAGCTATGCGAGCAGTCTGATTGATTTCAGCAATTAGAATCATAGTGGGGGAGATAGAAAGTGATAATAAAGAATGACTAAATTACTACACACTCTGTATATCCCAACCTTCAAAATGCCAATTTCTTGTGGGAACAGTGTACTCTGAGGTATAGAAGTTGGGACTATTTGCCTGGGTGTAATAAGGAAAACCCTCAGTGGCAGTTAAATGTTTGAATCCCGGCAGATTATAGGTGTCGCCACATGTGGCATGTTTGATAAGGGTGACTCCCCACAGCCTTTATTCAAGACTCTTTCATGGGAAAGAAGTGGCGAGTGGAATGAGGAGGTTACTGCAGAATATAGTTCGCAATATGATATTGAAAAATGAATTTGAGTATACGTCTTGCAATGTATTGCTTTTCTTTCTAATTAAGAAACTTTCATACATCATGAATGCGTACCTTCCCCTGAGAATGGAACACGTGGCATACTCACACACTGGCTCATGTCATTTCGTTATTTTGTGTATTGATAAATCTTGTTTTCCAAATCCTTGTTTAATGTTCAAAGCTTACGTCCTTCATAATCATATGCGATATTTTTAGAACATATTAATATCGAATCCAATTTGAATTTTCTGTTTAATTTTGAAATATACTCACATTTTTCTTTTACAATTATTATTGAAACAATAATATTTTCATGTACACCCGTGGTGGTAGTCACACAGCAGCCAATGCCAGCCACCCATCTGGGAGAAATCCAGGCCAAAGTAGTGTATTGTATGAAAGGGACAAAATTAGTCCAAACCAACTCAACTACCAGGACCCTTGAACCTCTGACACGAGTCACAAGTCAAAACCCTCAGCAAAGTGCCATTTGAGTTTAGGGAGATGTGTGTGCGAGCGCCCTGTCCCATATTGGCCACAAGAGTGAAGACCACTGTCCCATGTTGGCCACAAGAGTGAAGACCTCTGTCCCATGTTGGCCAAAGAGTGAACACCTCTGTCCCATGTTGGCCACAAGAGTGAAGACCTCTGTCCCATGTTAGCCAAAGAGTGAAGACCTCTGTCCCATGTTGGCCACAAGAGTGAAGACCTCTCTCCTATGTTGGCCACAAGAGTGAAGACCTCTGTCCCATGTTGGCCACAAGAGTGAAGACCTATGTCCCATGTTGGCCGAATGATTGAAGACCTCTGTCCCATGTTGGCCACAAGAGTGAAGACCTCTGTCCCATGTTGGCCACAAGAGTGAAGACCTATGTCCCATGTTGGCCACACGATTGAAGACCTATCTCCCATGTTGGCCACATGATTGAAGACCTCAGCCCCATGTTGGCCACAAGAGTGAAGACCTCTGTCCCATGTTGGCCACAAGAGTGAAGACCTATGTCCCATGTTGGCCACACGATTGAAGACCTATGTCCCATGTTGGCCACAAGAGTGAAGACCTCTGTCCCATATTGGCCACAAGAGTGAAGACAACTGTCCCATGTTGGCCACAAGAGTGAAGACCTCTGTCCCATATTGGCCACAAGAGTGAAGACCTGTGTCCCATATTGGCCACAAGAGTGAAGATCTCTGTCCCATGTTGGCCACAAGAGAGAAGATCTCTGTCCCATGTTGGCCACAAGAGTGAAGACCTCTCTCCTATGTTGGCCACAAGAGTGAAGACCTCTGTCCCATGTTGGCCACAACAGTGAAGACCTCTGTCAAAATTAATTTGAAGATCGAGCTTAATTGCACCACAACTCTGGAACAACTTTACCTGCGAGTTTTTGAACAACTCAGTTTTTCAAGAAAACCTAAAAGCCCACTTATTTAAAACTTTCTGCAAATAGTCCTAACCCAAGCATTTTCGAGTTTTCCTGGAAGAGGCACTTAAAAATCACTATTATTAATATTTCGATTATTACTATTAAGGGCATTAGATCATGTATAATTACCAAATGTTGGATATTCTGACGAACGTTTGGTTCTCAATCTGGCTCCAGTCAAAATATTTTTTTTCAAGTGTCTCCGTCACATGTATTGGGCTGAAGTCTCATAGGAAAATATTATTGTTAATAATAATTGGAAAAGGAAAATTTTAATATATTCTAAAAAATAAATGCAAAATTCAATTTGGATTAGATATTACATTTTCTTGCAATTTCATAAATTTAAGACTAAGCTTCTTTTCAAAGCATAAACAGGGATTTGGGAAGTAGGATTTAGCAATAAACTTAACAACAAGACGAGAAAGGACAACATGTGTCTCCTGCCACGTGTCTCATTCTCAAGGGAGGGTACTCGTTCATATGTATGAATGGTAGCTGTTCAGAAAGAAAAATAATACATTGCAAAACATATGTTCAAATTGTTTTTGCGATAACATAGCACAAATTAAATTCTGTAGTTACCTCCCTATTTCAGTAGGCCCCTCACTTGCCATGTTTCTTAGGCCATGTATAAATAAGCAATCATTGCTTTAAGCAATCATTGCATATTCACTTGTGTGATCAACACTCTGCAGCATCAAACATTTTCATCTTGCCAGAAGGCTTTCGTGGAAGACAACACAGTCGATCATGGCCAGTCAGAAGTGGATCTGCATGTTCGTGCTCCTTGGACTTTTGCTTCTCGCCTTTGAAGCTCAAGAATCATCTGCTCTGGTCCCTTTTCCTCGGTGGGTTATATTTAGTCTATAGTGTACTTTTTGAAATATTGAGAAATATAATATATTTTTTAATTTGTTTCCGGACTTGGACTCACCCCCCAATACATGTGCATTGTTGAAATGTTTTTGCAGATGTAGCCTGCATGGTCTAGTTGTGCCTTTGGATGTTCTGATTGATGTATATTCTATACCCTTTGAAATATTGAGAAAAATATAAAAATTATATATTTTGTCATTTCCTGGCCAAACCTTGGCCATTATTGCTTGTACATGGATGAAATTCGTTACACATGTCACCTATATGATAAAGTTATGCATTTTGTGGGTGTGATTCATTGATATTCTATACCTTTTGCTATATTGACAAAAAAAAATATTTAAGTTATTATTTTTTGTTTCCAGGCCATACCTGGCCCATTATTGTATATCCATAGATGAAATTTGATACACATTACCTATAAAATGTGTTTGTGCCTTTGAATGGTCTGATTGATAGATATTTTTAACGCTTTTTGAAATACTGAACAAAAATTGAGAAAAAATACAAACGATTTTTTTTTTGGTTACCTACCCACGTATTAATTATTATTTAGTGAGTTTACGGCAATGGCCAATGTTACCCCAAATCTCCAAGTCCATGTCGGGGTTACTTTGGCCACCCCTTGAAATGGAATTTGGCAAAAGTTGGAACTGTTTGTCTGAAAATTATGTTGACTGCCTTAGATGCTAAGAAAATAACATAAATGATCCAATGCAATAATTGAAATTTATGTCATTTTACAAGCACTAACATAGCGAAGATGTACTGGCTGTGAACCACCGTAGACATATGATTTCATCAAAAAATAGCATTAGACAAATTTATTTCATTTTGGATTATATTTTATCGTGTTTGTCAGAATAATGTTACATTGGTGAATTACACAAAAAATTAAAAATTATAATAGAAATGTAAAATGTCATATGATTGACAAAAATTGTTTCAAAATGACAACTTTTTTGACTGGTAGCGTATCTTACATTCTTGTGACCTAAAAACTGGGGTATGTTCACACTATGTCATTCTTAATCAGAGGCAGTAGTACACTGAGTGTGGTACACGTATCAATACTGAATTTTTGTTCAGAAACCTGCAAATGAGTCACAACTCCTTCAAAATCACAAAAATACATCCCTCGGCTGGTTGAGTGACCAAAATTATATAACTAATTAAATTCTACAGCGGTCCATGGTATTGCATGCTAAAAATCTAAGGCGGTCAAAGTAACGCCAACTCCGGGGTTACTTTGGCCCACCGTTTAATTATGTAATAAAACATAGAACAATCATAGATTTTGGAATGCTTTTTGACAGATGAAAAACTCGATGTACTGGCTGTGCTATAGCACAAAACTGTTGATATTCAAACGATACTGTATTAAACGGGCCATAAACTAAGTTTGCTGACAGTGAAGGTAGAAAAGTTTATTACAAAAACTGTGAATGTGAGAGTCATTTAGAGAAAAAAATATTCAGATTACTATGTTATTGAACCTGTTTCCATGGAAACCAATTTGCATCAGTTTGTATGCGGAACCAACAGCTTTGCATATAAGTCCTAAAAATACCGTGCAAGCACGTAAACAACTCGGTTGCAAAGTGCGACAGACAACTCCAGTATCATGGCATGGCTGGGAGTGCAATACACATGAAGTAAAGACATCACCAAAAGTCCCAGAATGCACTTTAATTTGGTTGATTTACCCTGAAACCATTATAAAATGTGCTATAGCAGTTGTTTTTCATGACAGCCAAGAATTGTGTTCACTTGGGACCATGAATGGAGTGGAGAAAGTATGAAGGTTTTGTAGACTGTGGTAAACATATATAATATATATATATGCCTTCTACCAGGGGATTTTAAAAATCCTGACAACTCATTGAATGATTCATTTGGTACATAGGTCCATGGATGCAGAATTGCAGATCTATGCATCACCTCTGCTCTGTTACTTCAAAGGAGGCTGAATACTTCCCATTTGAACTGTTTAAAGTGTTTTTGCAAACAATAACAGTGCACTGCTCTTTTTTATTGTCTGCGGTAATTCTTTTTCCTGACTTGTTTAAACAATGGGACCTTCAACAAAACACACTGCACCATGCACCCTCTTATCTCAGTGTTGACAGGTCATGCATTAACAGGATTTGAAAGGTATTTTTACCCAACTCTCTTCCCCTCAACAACACATGTGGCATGTCACTGGCACCTCAGATTGACAATTTATTGGTTTGTTTTCCCACATCATGACACATGACATATAAGCACGTGCACTGTGAAGGATTTGCTGTAAAAACTTAGGCCTACTTGTTCTTGTTTACTGTGACAGTTCACATTGCAACTTACTTGTTCTTGTTTACTGTGACAGTTCACATTGCCTAAGGTGGAGATCCACATCTCTTGTGTCCGTCCGTGTGTCCGTCCGTGTGTCCGTCCGTGTGTCCGTCCGTCAAAGTGTCCGTCCGTACGTCCGTGCGTCCGTCCGTCAGTCCGTGCGTCCGTCAGTCCGTGCGTCCGTCAGTCCGTGTGTCCGTCCGTGTGTCCGTCCGGCCGTCCGGCCGTGTGGCCGTCCGTGTGTCCGTTCGCCCATCCGTGTGTCCGGCCATCCGTGTGTCCGTCCGTCCACACGGTCCGTCCGTGTGTCCGTGTGTGCGTCCGTGTGTGCGTCCGTGCGTCCGTCCGTGTGTCCGTCCGTCCGTACGTCCGTGCGTCCGTGCGTCCGTGCGTCCGTCAGTCCGTGTGTCCGTACGTCCGTGTGTCCTTCCGTGTGTCCGTCCGGCCGTCCGTGTGTCCGTTCGGCCATCCGTGTGTCCGTCCGTCCGTGTGTCCGTCCGTCCGTGTCCGCGTGTGTCCGTGCGTCAGTACGTCCGTCCCTACGTCCGTGTATCCGTTTGTCCGTACGTCCGTACGTCCGTCCGTTCGTGTGTCCATCAGTCCGTCCGTGTGGCCGTCCGGCCGTCCGTGTGTCCGTTCGGCCGTCCATGTGTCCGTCCGTCCGTGTGTCCGTCCGTCCGTGTCCGCGTGTGTCCGTCCGTGTGTCCGTGTGTCCGTGTGTCCATCCGTCCGTGCGTCTGTGTGTCCGTGTGTCCATCCGTCCGTCCGTGCGTCCATGTGTCCGTCCGTGCGTCCGTCCGTCCATGTGTCCGTCCTTTTGTCCATGTGTCCGTGTGTCTGTCCCTTGTGTCTGTCCGTCCTTTTGTCCGTCCGTCCGTCTGTGTGTCCGTGTGTCCGTCCATCCGTCCGTGTGTCCGTCCGTCCGTCCGTCCGTGTGTCCGTCCGTGTGTCCGTGCGTCTGTCCGTCCATCCTTCTGTCCGTGTAGCCGTCCGTCCGTGGACGACGGACCGTACGGACGTACGGACACTCTGACAGGTCTGAAGATTTTATTGACACTGACATCACTATTTTGGAGCATGTAGAAGAAATATTTAATTCCAGTAATTTTTGACAGTGTACATGAGATTCTTGGTAACAATCAATTACGCACATCTAATTGCTAGAAATGCCTGGAAACTTGTCATTCCCATCTGCATGACAAAATAAGATAACAGGCAAAATTTGAATGAAATATGAGCATCACAAAGTGAGTTATGCTTGACGAAATCCCCAGCAACTAGTCTCGTTGAGGACTGCAGAACCCCGTAGGCTATGTATAGCCTTCGGGGTAAAAACTAGAGATTCTTGCAAACGTTTTGGTATAGGACTCATCCTGTTCTTTTTCCGTGCGAGGTAACTTTGGAGAATGAGCTGCTAGCTGCTCTACTATTGTGGCTTCCGCAGTCAAGCAGACAATCTACTTTCATACAGCTATTACCCTGCGATTCAGCTATAGTCTCGCGAATTAATTTAGCAACAGAAACATGTTTGCTACTACAAAATATTTAAAATCCTATTGATATATTGGACCTAGAAAAAGAGTTTACTGTTTGACATAACATACTTTGCAATCCCTACCGGCTAATATTTCTGTTAAATCAAGGCTTGCTTGATCACTGCTGGCCGACCTCCACACACATTCTCTGGGCATCCCACTCACCCGAAAAGTCCACCGATCTATCTTTTCCTGTTCTATCCTTCTCATTCATGTGTATTTACATTTCAATAGTGTCTAATTTAGCTTTGCACGATCGGCCGTCAGGATTCCCAGCGTCGTATGTTTTTCCATCCCTCTCAATCATACACAGAGTGCGCTGCGGGCCATACAAAGATCCAGGCTTTTCGCGCCGTTTCGTGGATTCATGTCTCAATTCACGGCAACCAAACTGCCATAAACCACTGTGATTCTCTGTCTACTTCTGTGTCTTATGCAAATTCTTTTGTTCTATGCTGTCAGGCTTCACTCGATGGCACTCAATGTGTAACTGTGACTGTGTCAAGTGCAATTTACCTTCACACCTGTCAATACACAAACTCATACCTCAATCACAGAACTACCCAATTTAATCAGTCCTTTCACCTTCAGTATCTTTTGTTTACAGTATTGCACTTTACATGAATGATGAATCTGTTCATACATATTATATATCTAAATGAATAGATACACAGAAAAATAAATGGAAACCCATACATAGATATATGCATAGATAGATTGCCATAGCTACATTAATCAAACAATCGATTGTTTCTCCCTTATCAACTGCTACTTTCCTTCGCACCTGCCAAAACTCATCCTAACAGGTCAATTACTTATTACTGAATTACCAAACTAAAGCATCACTTCAATTCCACTTCCCACCCACATCTTTGAACTTTCTCCATTTTACCCCACATCTACATTCTAACCTAAATCTCACTTTCATTCACCACTGCCACTTTGCAGTTTCATTATCATCAAATGGCTCTATGACTTTCTATACATATTGCATACATCATGCATAACAACAAAAAACATACCTGCACATCATATCTATCTGTTCACATATATATCTTACATGTGTACAGCTTGCTGCATAGAAATTAGCATAAAAACCTCTCTTTCATTAATTTTTGACCATGGGTAATTTCTAGTATTAAATATGTTATAAAGCTGTATTCTTATGTTGCACCATCAGCAAGGTGTATGTGCAATATTATATTGGAAATATAATTGAAGATATGCATATCATTGATCATCCAGTATCAATTTGTAATTTCACATTTAATATCACTTGGATAATCAAGTGGATGATTCATAACAAATGTCAATTCATTATTTAATTAATCCATTTAATATTCCAGACTTCATGGAAATGCCTCGGCAGCAGTCGGAAGGGAAAGAAGATCCATGGATGATGAACTGCACTCCTTCATTAACAGGGTCATTTCGTAATATGGTTTTTATGTTGTTCCACCGATGTCAAGTCCTCGATGAACGCACATCAAGAATTTTCAAGATATTTCTTGGTCAAAACCATATCATATGCAAACGATCTTTCTAAGGAAATGCTAAAGTATAAAAATAGATGATATTATAAAATTGTTTACGTTACTGATTTTTCTTCAACAGATAAAATCATATCCATGATACTTCTAGGCCACCCTTTCCCAGATATTTTTCAACATTATGAAATTACAGTGCTGTATCTAAAAAAAATAAAACTTACACATTTCACATTTGCCGAAAAACTTTGTTGTCATCAACTATCTACTGGGGTACACTCTGCACTCACCAGATACTTGAGCTGTGAATTAAATAATGAATGAATGAATGAATGAATGAATGAATGAATAAGTGAATGAATATATGAATGAATGAATGAATGGATGAATTAATCTTAACTGTTACATTGGAATGAAAAGTCATGCCGGCCAAAAAGAAAAGTCATGATATACATGTATAATTTTTTAGAATGAATGCTTTCAGGTATTATGAAAAGTGTCATTTGGCAAGAAGATACTTACTCTGTCACACGTGTTGGGCTGAGCTCTCACAGGAAAATGTTATTGTTGCAATAATAATCAGAGGAGGAAAATTTCAATGAATTTTCAAAAAAATGCAAAAACCAATTTGGATTAGATATTATCACTTTCTTGCAATTTCATAAATTTGGGACTAAGCTTCTTGTCAAAACATAAACAGGGATTTGGCAAGTAGGATTTAGCAATAAACATAATAACAAGACTAGATCAGTCAAACTGTGTCTCCTATCACGTGTCTCATTCTCAAGGGAGGGTACTCGTTCATATGTATGAATGGTAGCTATTTAGAAAGAAAAATAATACATTGCAAAACATATGTTCAAATTATTATTGCAATATCATAACACAAATTGAATTCTGCAGTTACCTCCCCATTTCAGTAGGCCCCTGACTTGCCATGTTTCTTAGGCTATGTATAAATAAGCAATCATTGCTTTAAGCAATCATTGCATATTCACTTGTGTGATCAACACTCTGCAGCATTGAACATTTTCATCTTGCCAGAAGGCTTTCGTGGAAGACATATCGCAACCATGGCCACTCAGAAGTGGATCTGCATGTTCATGATCCTTGGACTTTTGCTTCTCACCTTTGAAGCTAAAGAATCATCTGCTCTGGTCCCTTTTCCTAGGTGGGTTATATTTAGTTTATACTGTTCCATGTGTTACTTGTACAGACATAGGTTCTGGCTTCTAAATTAAAGCAGTCAATTTACTTTTTTCGCTATTACCCCAACTTGTCTTCAGCATGAATGTTGCAAAAGAAAACTATTTACTGTTACAGTTTGGCATTTCCTATAAAAACATTAAAATTCTTTGAAATTGGTACAATTGTAGAGTCAATGCTGGTAAATCCGTCCGGGAGGTTAAATCCGTCCACCCCCTACTATGTGTGTGTATATATACATGTTACAGTTGTTTGAGTTTTAAAATTAAGAGAAAGTCGTTTTTAAACAAGTTTTGCCGTTTTTATTATTTTTAAAGAAATATGAACAATATTTCAAGCCTGTTTTAACAAGGTGGAATGAAAACAATCAAATCCTGTGACGTCATCACAGACATTTTACGACTAGGTGGCCATAACCTTGTAGGCCTATTCCTGTCAACAAAAATTGTATTTAAAGTAAAAAATTATTGAACATGACGTAAAATTTAAAAAAATTTTATAGGATTTGTTAAATTTCCCCATTGTGAAATTTCGAAAGGAAATACAATGGAAATAAAAGTGGACGGAATTACCATCATTATTTCAGAACTGGCTTGATTGAGGGTTTGCAAATCCGTCCACCTACATCAAATATGTTTTAGAGTACTTTTATGACTTTTAATATTCATAAATGGCATACAAAAGATTACAGAGACTAGATTCAGTAGATTGGAGTAATTATACCATTTTGTTTGGGTTAAAATGGTACTTTAAATGTAATTGAGGCTGTCAATTGAAGTTCTTGCAGTCTAATTGATCCATGTTCTTTAATGTTTGTATTTCTCGTTCTGTCATTGTTCCATTACTCTAAAATCAACACAAAAACGTTTGTGAAAGTTAATAAATTGCAAAATTGAAAGAAATAACTAAATATGATAGGTGTGGACTGAATTATGCCCTGTGGACGGATTTACCATCCTTGCTGGACGGATTTAGCAGCACACTGGACGGATTTAGATGACCTAACCTTCAATTTTTGTTGCCATGGTTTTGGTAAGAACTATTTGAATATTTGACTTTTTTGGCTGCTAAAGATAGTTCGGAATGTGTTCCTTCTAATGGACTCAATTCCATTTCTGTATATATTTCCGTTGTCCTATAAATACTACTTTACCGCTGCTTTTTTGCCAAAAAAAAAAACAATTTTCTGAACATTAACAAAAGAGAGCTCTATTAGCAACGTCTTTTGAGGGAATAATGAGTTATTGTCCCTACACACTAGGTTATTTCCCTGGACACATTTGGTGTTATTAGGGCCAGTACATGGCTAGTAATGGAATAAAATTGAAGACATGGTGTATAATTGAGCTAATAAAAATCATTTTTCAAATAACTTTAATTATCAACTGGATGATTCATAAAATACAACATTCCATTATTTTACTAATCCATTTAATATTTCGAGAGTGTCTCATCATAAAAATGTCTCAGCAGAAGTTGGTAGAGAAAGAAGATCCATGGATCATGGACTGCAGTCCCTCAGGCGCAGGGATATTCCATAGTCTGGCTTCTATGTTGTTCAACCAAAGTCGAGTTCTCGATGAACACACATCAAGAATTTTCAAGATATTTCTTGGTCAAAACCATCTCTTATGCCAAACCATCCTTCTACTGAAACGCTAAAGTACTAAAATATACGGCACTATAATTTTTTCCTTACTGATAATTCTCCAATTGATAAAATGATATCCATTTCATATTTCTAGGTTATGCTTTCCATTATATTTGTGGTTAACATTATGAAATTTGAATGCAATAAAATAAAACTTCCACATTTCACTTTTTCTGAAAAACCTTGTTATGAACAATTTACTGGGTGTACACTCTGCACAAACCAGACACTTGTGCTGTGAATGAATGAACTGATGAATGAATAAATGAGGGAATGAATGAATTAACTAATTAATTAATATTCCATCAATCAATAGACCACTAAATCTATGAATGAACGAAAAAATAGATGAATTAATCTCTACTGTTATATATTAGAATGAAAATTTATACCAGGCAAATAGAAAAGTCATGTTATATAATTTTTAAGAATAAGTACACTCCAATTAGGGAACAAGTGTGATTTGGCAATTAGATACATATGTCACTCTGTCACATGTGCTGGGCTAAACTCTCATAGGAAAATATTATTGTTGCTATTATAATTAGAAAAGGAAATTGTAATATAATTTGATAAAAATAAATGCAAAATTCAATTTGGATTAGATTTATACTTTTTTGCAATTTCATGAATAGTGGACTAAGCTTATTTACAAAACAAAAGCAGGGATTTGGATAAGTGGATTTAACAATAAACATAAAAAACAAGATGGCGTGGGCCAGTGTGTGACTCCTGCCACGTGTCACACTCTCAGGGAGGTCACTCATTCATGCTGTATAACAGTTTCCCGTTTTAACAAGAAAATTTTTTTCGGAAAAAAATATAGCCGATATTTGTAGTTATAATTTGTTTTGCTAGATAATGGGATTTTTAAAAGAGATTTGTTGAGGAGTTGATGAGAATTCTATTCACAGCTTCAATTCAATGCTGCAAGTTCCTTCATGTCTGATCTCTTTCATAGCCTTTCTACCTATACCTGTCTACAGATCTTCTGTCTGTCTATTATTTATATTTATTTAACCATCTGACAGATGATCTGTGCTATTGGCAGCTCTAAAAGATCTCCTCTGCTCCATGAAAAGAGCCACAATGTAGTTGTGGCCTTTTCTGGGAATCTCAGCTGCAGCAAGGTCACACTGACATTTCCCCAACATGTCTAAATTTAGCCCAGGGTTTCCCCAAAAGTGCACAAACTTTGATGATGTGTCTTCACACATGTTTCCTTATTTCCATTGACAAATCCACCTGGTGGACTCTTGGTGGTGAACATATATCCGCCTATGGCAAGTAAGTTACTTCACATATCTTGTATTGCTAAGGGCCTGGGCATCGGCTAAAAAAAAATCAACAAATTGCAAGTCATGCATTCAATTTCATTTTTTACATAATAAACATAATAATTATCATGATACAAATGTATCTGCAGTTACCTCCTCCATTTAACTTGGAGCCTTACTGGCACTTGTTCTTCAATTTATATATAATATATAAATAGACAAATTCATCAATCAGTGCATATTCATTTGTGTGGTCCACACTCTACAGCATCGTTCATTCACATCTTGCTATCGAGAAGGCTTTTGCGGAAGACAACACAGTTGATCATGACCAGTCGCAAGTGGATCTGCATGTTCGTGCTCCTTGGACTTCTGCTTTTCACCTTCGAAGCTGAAGAATCATCTGCTTTGGTCCTTTCTCGGTGGGTTATATTTAGTCTATACTGTTCCAAGTGTTACTTGTATAGCCAGTGATTTTGGCTTCTGAAGTCAAGCAGTCTATTTACTTTCATCCAGCTATTATACCCTTCGACCCACCTTGTCTCGCACATGAATTTTGCATCAGAAAACTGTTTACTGTTACAGTTCAGCATTTCCTTTAATAACATTAGAATATTTAAAATTGGACCTAGAAAAAGTGTTTGCTACATTGTATTGGCACAACATTTTTTTAATATTTTGCATGTCATAATGTAGTATTGGTATGTTGTATCATCATGCGTGGAGAATGAATATGATACAGGAAATATTTATTTATTAAAAATGGATTGTCTGTACTTACAGTGCCGCCTGTAAGTAAGTGAAACGCATGATATTGTGCCATTGCATCAATGTTAAACATCCTTAATCAAAATGCTTCTGGAAGGACGAATTCTCATCCGATGAGAGGAAAACATTTTGGGTCATAAAGGCCGATATGTGAGGCAAATGGGATAAAAATATCAGCCAATTTTCTTTGCTATAGTTGGAGTTAGGTATGGGTCAAAGTCATTGATAAGTAAGTGAAACGCAGGCCCAATGTTAAAAGATAGGGAAGGGTGGTTCACTTACTTATCAAAGACTTTGACCCATACCTAACTCCGACTACAGCGAAGAAAATGGGCTGAGGATGTTTAGCATTGATGCAATGGTACAATGTCATGCGTTTCACATACTTACAGGCGGCACTGTACCTGGGTATTCTCCCTGCCAGGGCCGAAGAAAATATGGCTGACAGGGAAAATACAAGGGTCAATGCAAAACAGTGCATGTTATTGAAACATAAAAGTGCTATCTCTCTTGGGTTCATATCTCAAGCATACCTCTAAAGATTCCCCGTTCTCATCACACTGATCAAACGTTGCATGTGCCACACCACTGACATTTACTTTGTTTTGCAATAATACCTGTACTGTATTTAAACATTCCTACCTTGATTGTTCAAGTCTCAAAAGGAACTTTATTTTTCAAATGGCCCTCTGTGTAGTAATTTACTAAGTCAAATGACGAATTAAGTTTGTCACTTGACTAGCGAGATTAAGAATTTAAGGCACCATCAAATGACTTACCTAATTAGTCATTTTGACTTAGGCAGTTTATTGAAAATATTTTAAGTGTAACGTATGATCTCAAGAATGTTTTTTAATATTTTGATGGTCTTTTCACACTTTGGCGTCTTTTTTTTAAGTAGGCCTTATATCATATGACAAAAATATTCCAGATCTCTGTCGTCAGAAGCTGTGAGAGTGAGAAGATCCAAGGAGGGAAATCATAACAGGACATCATCATACATTGATAATCCCATCCATCCCTGGCAATTTTCTTGACTAACTGTGTACAGTAGAGATCTGAGAAAAGAGGTTTCTAACCTGCTCCGTAAAAAGGCATAAAGTTGGCATTCCGGGGTTGGCAACCTATTTTAACCCACTTTTAACATCAGAAATGCCAACTTTCCTCAGTGACATAGGTTTCTTTTAGCAAAGTAGTCAATGCATCAGTGAGGAAAGTTGGCATTTCTGCCATTAAGCAGGTAAAAATAGGTCACCAACTCCGGATTGCCAAATTTACTCCATCATACGGTAATAATTGTATGTGCTTAAAGAAAATTGAATGAAAAATATGTATTGTTAAATAAATCAGTGAAATAAAAAAGGAAGGATCACTAATTTATGAGTTTTTGCATTAATAATGTCCTTGGTTATAAAAGGGATGCAATTGGATTTAGTACAGTTTCTTATGTTCACCGAAGACTTAACTGCAAGCAAGTTTGTGCAGCATTATGAATGCAAAACTAAAAACCTTAAAATCCACTCAGCCCATCCAGCAGGGCAGAATTATCATGGATGGGAAATTAATTGTACATATATACAAAAAATAGGAAACTTTGCATACTGTTCAAAACATCTTCAGAAGTATATAGATCTAGAAAGCGTACCACTTCAGTTTTGACCTATGCTCACGCATGATATTGTAACAATACAACTTTAGGTGTTGTTTGATTAAAAATTTTGAATCAGTGAATGCCACTATATACCTCTTTGCCATTGTTACTTCTTGTTGAAACATATTGCTAAATGTAGACACTATAGCATAATCTCAGAGCTGTCAATAAACACACTTCTGAGATTTAAATCCCTTTCACATTGACAAATATGGTAAAACCACTGAAAAAAATCCATTTATGCACATATATTATCTAAAGATAGCTGTCATATATCTGATAATAAAACAACAAACACATTACACATATATTCATAATGTCTATATCTTTGATGGCTAACATCTAAGCATAGATCTATATCTCAGAGATACATGCATGATTTTAGCAAATTGTTATTACAGATTTCGTATTAGTGTGCCATGTTCTTTTCAAATGCCACAGTGCTCTTGTGATGTCAGTATCAGCATAATGATTTCACAGTTGGTATATTCGCAGTTTCAGCTGTGTCACTTGGAATCCATACTGATCACACCATTACAAATTCACACATAAGCTGTTAGATTGTTGCTCAACATTGATTATTCAGTTTGATGTTTTGAATAAATCCAAAAGTTACAATATTCAGCTGTATATAATACATGGATGTGTAGCACTTTTACAACAAAACAAATTCATTCACTCTCACATTCATTTGTTGGTCTGACAGGTTATCATGTGCTGCTCTGTCTTGGCAAAAATAATATACTCAGGAACCATTCAGAATTTAAGACCTAAGGGGGGAGGGAGTTTTGCTTGGGGGCATCCTTATCACTGATTTCCAATAATATTTATTTGATTATAGAATTCTTAGCCTCCTTGTCTGGCCTTTTCCCAAATTTTTGGGGAGCAAATATCACCCGCCCCCCCCCCCATTTCTCGTCCTCTGGTATGCCCATGCAACGCCGCCAAGTTCACCTCCGAAAAATCCCCATCATCCCCATTCCAGTCATCAATTTTGAACAGTTTCTTTGGTGCAGATCTCACCTAAAAGGCTGAAAAGCCACAAGGTGCTGCCCTCAATGACAAATTTCACCACAGGACACCATGAATGTCCATGATGGATCAAGCAAGTGGCTCAAACATATCAGTTTCACCTGCTCCAACTGAATCAAACAACCATACCAATGAATGCAGATTAATCAATTGTCATTCACACTTAGACAGCCCATAAGCCTGACTTGTTGGTAGCAGTTGGAATCAACACTCAAGCTTGGAGTGCCAATAGTGATGTCAGTATTGCAATACTGACATCATCTGGGCATATATTCACATGGAACATGGCACACTTATACGAAATCTGTAATAATGAAAACTGACACAGATAATTCAATATTATAAGACAGATATTTTAATATTAAGATGTATGTGTCAGTTTTTAACAACAATTTTTGATGGTTGATTAAAAATATTTAATCTTGAGTTAAATTAAAAGGTGTCGCCACTAGGCCCTCTCCCTGGGGGCACTACGAGCGCGAGAATACACCAGCCCCAACGACTCGACAGAAAGCTCAGCAGGTAGCGGTAGCAGTGCCCAAGAAACAGCAGAAGCCAGCCAGGGAGGAGGCCAACTCTGACAGCCCAAGAACTTCAAGAAGGCCCAGCGTGGACAGCGACATGTCAGAGCACGTGGACGGCAGCGACCAGGACGCCAGGCGTCGACCACCGACGGGTCTCTTCACACCGGGGAGTCAAACAGGAGAAGAAGCTGGTCTAGCTACGGCAGCTCTTAGTGCGCTCGTCCGGCAAGTTGAGCGCATGCAAGAAGTCCAGAATCTAATGCTCCAGAAGATGTCAACACCCCAGGACGTGGGGACCTCACTTAGTGCCACCAGTGGACTCACGACGCCGATGGCCCTGACAGTTCAAGGACGGAATAAAGCACCGTCCGCTGTTGAAACCCATTAAGCAACAAGCAAAATATATTTTTTCAATTCAGAAAAGATTGTCATAAATCATTTGTGACAAAATCAGCCACAGAAATATTTCTCTCTTTAATAAAGGAATGATGCTGACATTTCTCCAGTTATGTAGTCATTAGATTTAAAGATTAACAATAGAAAGGAATGTCATAGAATTGACATCACAGACAAATTAACTCTGAGCCTGATATTTCCAGAAAGAGCTTCTTCTTCTTTCTGTAAAAGCAAATAACTTTCCCTTACATGAGGAAACAGGTCAAACTTGAATCATGATTCCAAAGGACCAGCAGTTGATTTGAAATTTATTCCCTGTATTTATGCACTGTGGAATATAATTATAAGAAGGAGGACACAGGATGCCACAGCAATAAAAGAGAGGGTAATAGAAACAGTTGTCCAACATCCACTGTACCTATATCCATGCAGGTGATCCAGCCAAGCTGTAATAGAACCGATAGCCCAGAACGCTACTAACTGGGCTAACCCCTGGCTGATCACTGGAAAGGATATAATAGGATATAGAGGTAGTTCCTGGTCTATCCACAGAAGGATCTTTTTATGTAATAAAGGTAGTAAATAGCAATCTTTTCAAGGAAAAGTGACACTTGAAAAGAACTTTTTCAAATCGATAACCCTTCAGAGATTCTAGGATATCTTTTCCCTGTAGAAGGTCACCTTTGCTGCTGAGCCGCAGTTGGAACATTCACTCAAACTTTCTTGCCATTGGTAATTCTAGAAGAACACAAAGCTCTCATTAAGACTCCCAGAAACCTAAAAGAAATCTATGTAGAGCATTGTTTAGCAGTTGTAAGCTAAAGGGCAGACCAGGCGATTCCTTTAGTGGCAGAGAACAGCAACAGATCTTTAAAGGTCATTCGACAAATCCTTTTCATTAATCTCCAAAAGAAATGTTTAGTGGCCCTCGATTGCCTACATGCCCTTGTAATATATAAATCACCAGGAGAATCTATTCATTCATTTGTATGTGAGTTTCGATTACTCAAACTATTCATAGAAATTCTCTTCCACTTTACTTGCAGCAAGACAAAAGCACCATTGGTCATGTTCCAATCACAAAACTGTGTTTCCCCAGTCCCACAGTAACTCTTCTCTAAGGCATCACAACAGGCTAAATTTAGAATTTCTAATTACAACTTAATTCCTGGAATTGAATAAGATGCTTTGAGAAATAAGGGAATTGTCCAAAGGGATGGATTTACATTCTAAGAAGATCTGTGTTAACAAAATAAAACATTAAACGTCATGATGCTTTGTTACAGGGCTGGGAAAAGAGGAAAACATGAAATTAAGAAGACACATTCTTTTGCCGAGTTTACCAAATTATGATACAATGTTGGGTGAAATTTACTTCGTATATTAAAATGACACCGACAATTTTGTCCGCAACACTGATGCTATAGCCAGTACATGTCTCTGAGCATTAACTGAGAACATCTGGGGACAGGCAGCAGGAGAGAATGGGGAAAAATTCCTCTTAGATTGAATGTTGTCTCTGATTCAAAGGTTACCTGGGAGAAAAGACCAAAACTTTCTAAGGGTTGGGAAAGTCTGTAAGATACTCCTCTTGGTGTTAGATATAGATGTTACAGAGAATATTCCATGAACTATATATGGACCTGTTGGAAGAAACTTGCAAAGCTCTGATGTACTCAGTTTGTAGCTAAAGACAGACGCTCTGTTCTTAAGTGTCTGGGCAAAATAATAAACCTGCAGGTGAGGTTTAGGTAGCTCCTTCTAATGCTGGTATATTCCTATCCCATACCCCAATTTCGTGACATAGGTCAAACCGTCTCTACAGAAATGGAAGGCAGCAAAGATCAGTTAACAGTGACACACTAGCCAGGCAGGAATCCTTTCCAATATTTTTTGGAGACCTTTCTTTGAAGTAATTGGATGAAAAGTTTGCAACACTAATTTCAGGTATTTTACTATCTATTTTGGAAATATTCACCTGCTAGAAGTGTTTTAATTACTCTTTTGTTATCATGGATTCAAAACAGCAGTGTACCAATGCAGTATAATGCAACAAAAGCAAGGATTCGGATAAGCGGATTTAGCAATGAACACAATAACAAGATGGTATGAGCCAGTGTTTGCTTCCTGCATCGTATCTCTTTGTCAGGGAAGGATACTCATTCATGTTGTATGAAAGACATTGAAAGTCTTCTAATTAGAAAGAAGAACAATACATTGCAAGACATGAATATGATACTAATGATAATAATAATATACTTAATTTTTCAATATCATAATGAGAATTGTGCCTTGTAGTATCCTCCCCATTCCTCGTGACACTTCTCTTCACTGTAAATTTTGAATTTTGAGTTAGCTTAATTGATTGAGTGAGATGGTTGCACAATTCCTTTGAGCCAAGACAGCTTGTTGTTTGCAAGTTATAACAACATAAAGATTATCATAACTCAAAATGGCAAGCTTACATGGCTCAAACAAATTGTGCAACCATCTCACTCAATCATTTGAGCTAACTCAAAAATTCAAATTTTACAGTGTTGCATGTACGTGCTCTTTGCCTCATGTATAAATAAACACAATTTCGTGATTTGTTCATAGTATTCATTTGTGTGATCAACATTCTACAGCATTGAACACATCACATCTGACAAGGACAGTTTTTGTGGTTGACATATCGCGACCATGGCTGGTCAGAAGTAGATCTGCATATTCATGCTCCTTGGACTTTTGCTTCTAACCTTTGAAGCTCAAGAATCATCTGCCTTTTTCCATCATGCCAGGTTTTGCACTGCGTATTGTACATCTGTTGTAAATTTCTTTGCATATATTTCACACATCTTGCAAAGTTTTCCTTTCGTAACAGAATCAGTCATATTTATTTAATGTCTAATTTCTAAAAGAAACATAAATCCAAGTGAGTTCTTTTTTCACGGACGAGAAATGATGATGTAGAGTTTATGAATTGAGAGAACATGACAATAAATTGCTAAAGAGGCAGTTGAAAATAAGTATCAATTCAGTTAAACACTTTTAACAGGCACACTGGGTTGCTAAAGGCAGCTGTCCATGACCACTGATCAAGAGCAGAGGTCAAATACTTACTTTACCCCACTGTATTATAATTTTTCTTGTGCAATACCATTTTAGCAAAATATCTCTCTGAGGAAATGCAAAGGATAATATAAGACATTATCCTCAGTCCAGTGTTATCATTTAATCTGTCCAGGAGACGTTCTACCAGATCCTTACGGTCAGAAATTATTCAACCCCTTTGATGTTTTCTCATAGACTCCAATAGTAAACAAGTTTTTTAAAAATGATTGTAGTGACATCAGAATGTATCAAATTATAGAAAGTATGATAGCATCACATACTAGATGGCATATCTGCTGTGAGCTAAATACGAA
The DNA here is from genome assembly GCA_026936325.1 of Platynereis dumerilii. Classification (NCBI taxonomy): domain Eukaryota; kingdom Metazoa; phylum Annelida; class Polychaeta; order Phyllodocida; family Nereididae; genus Platynereis; species Platynereis dumerilii. Next base: position 56,949,415 of record JAPTHN010000003.1, read on the forward strand.
CGGCATGCTCCATTTCACATACGGGTCACAACTTTTGAAAAATTATTCAATCCACCACTCCAATGCTATTTAATTCCAATGGAAGGAAGGGGGTTGAATAATTTCGCAAATGTTTGCCCCTATCGGAAATGCAAATAGCCTACCAGATTTAGGTCTCCTTGACAGCAGTTTGGCATTATGTTGTCTAATATGTGATGTTATCTTTCTTCATGATTTGATACATCCTTATGTCACTGCCCTCATTTTTGCAAGACTTATCAACTATTGATTTCAATTAGGAAATACAGAGGGGTTGATTAATTTTGCTGCCAACTGTTTGCAGAGCAATGTATGCAATTGACATAAAGAATTTCCATTGTGCTGAACTAACTAATTCAAATGAGAAAATAAGCACGATCACACATAATATAGTTACAATACAAAGGTGTTGTTTAAAACCTTCGAATCAGTGAATGCCACCAATACACCTCTTTGCCATTATTACTCTTGTTGAAAAAAATATGTATAGGTTATTCACCTAGGGAGAGGCAATATGTGATTTACACATACTGCCGATCCCGCGGTGGATAAGCGGCTTATACCATAAGACAAAACTGAAACTTGTCATTTGTTGCTGTGGTGTTTTCACAGCTTCACTTATTATTCTCCCATGGGAGGATAACTGGACAACAAGGAATATGGGTTTTATTGCAGTGAAATACTGGCTCATGATTGGCTGACAGAGGTGTCGAATGGTATAATAATGATAAATGTATACACTTTAGCATTATCTTGGAGCTGTGAATTAACACATTTCGGATGGAGATTTCAATCTGTTTACATTGACAAATTCGATAAAACCACTCAACATGACAGAAGAGGGAGCAAGATTTTCAAGAAATCCATTTATTCACATATATTATCTGAAGATAGCTGTCATATCTGGCAATAAAAAACCAAGACATTACACATACAATTATTATTCATAATCTCTATATCTTTGATGGCTAACATCTAAGCATAGATCTACAGCTATACATAACTTTAGCACAATTCCTCATGAAAACTGATACAGATATTATGATATTAAAACACAGATATTTTACTATAAAGATATCTGTGTTAGGGCTTGCCCTTTTTCAACTTTTTTTGAAAAGTCCTGCTCCCTCTTTCTAATTTGAGGCCTTTAGGTCTTAGAAACCACCTAATACCAAAATTTTTCATATTTGATGAAAAAAAACCAGGCCCCTGGGCCATTTTAGAAATTATGTTTTAGACATTACGAAAAAACGCAAAAATACCCTCTCTCTTGAGAACTAAAGCAGATAGAAACATTATATTGACACCAAAATCTCCAGAATCCCCACATTCATATTCATCTTCAATACATTTTACGGCCCTTAACTAAATACTTTTTGAGTTATTGACAAAAAACCATATTTTTGTCTTTATTTTCATGAAAATCGTCAATAAAAATACAATTAATTGTGTAAATCATTGAATATAGGTACCTGCTGTGCCTCTGTTTATCTCCAGTATATATTATGAAATTCGAACATTTATTTTTCAGTTACTTGCACAAAAATGCTATCAATAAGTTATTGTGAATGAGTATTACATGGATTATTTGCATCAAACCACTGCCTCCTTCAGCCAAGTCGCTCAAAAAGTAAAAGGAGTTGCATTCTTACAAAAGTTACAAAAGGATCTGCCCTTACTGTAAATTGGGTTTAATATGCTGCTAAAGCAGCTCTAGCTGTTATCAGAAATCATGTGAAAGTGTCTGTAAACTAATTTGTTATAGGAGGTAGGCTTAGGTGGATGGTTTACTCAGGACTCAGGAGTCCGCTTCCGTCGGCAGTGAACAAGAATTGGCACATTTTGTGGACTTGCAACAATGATATGGAACTTGAGAAGGGTAGATTAGTGCAATACAACATCAAAGAGTTATGCCATTAGTCTTTTGAAGTTGTTCTTGTGGTTCATTAACTTCTGCTTGTAAAATCTAAGGAATGGACTGACCAACCGTAAATATTTAGAGAAATGTCAAGAAATATGAAGCCAATGAACCCATATGAATGGGAATAAAGCAAATTGTTATCTGTAGTGGATAACACAGTGGATGAAATTGGGTATTTCAGGAAGGAATACAAATTCAAAGTCATTTAACAGGGGTCAATGACAAATAAATCCAGAGAGACTTAATTGACAAAAGATTTAGCAACAGTCTTTGCTTCATATGCGATAATCCAAAACATGAGTATGGTGATGGTATAACTGAAGATTCAGGGTGGTCAAGAAAAAGCTTTATAGTCTTTGGCCCATGAGGCACAACTCAGTGAGTTCTTATCCAATCAGTCATTTTAGCATGAAGTTCAGGTATGAATCTCAGTATTATGTTTCTAGTCTTGATTCTAATTTCAATAAGGCGTTACGCCTGTCATTTATGACAGAAACTCTCTTTAATTGAGGGATGGAGTTGACATTTCTTCAGTTATGTAGTCATAAGATTTAAAGATTAACAATAGAAAGGAATTAAATGTCATAGAATTGACATCACAGACAAATTAACTCTGAGCCTTACATATCTAGAAAGAGTTTCTTCTTCTTCTTTGTGCGAAAGCAAATAATATTATCTTTGCCTTACGCAAGGAAACAGGTCAAACCTGAATTATGCTTCCAAAGGACTGGCGGATAATTTGAATTTTTTACCCTGTATTTATGCACTGTGGAATATATTATAAGAAGGAGGACACAGGATGTCACAGCAATGAAACAGAGGGTAATAGAAACTGTTGTCCAACATCCACTTTATACCTATATCCATGCAGGTGATCCACTCGGAGCTGGAATTGAACAGTTAGCCCTGAACGCTGCTAACTGGGTTAATCCCCGGCTGATCCCTGGAAAGGATAAAATAGAGGCAGTTCCTGTCTTATACATAGAATAATCCTATTGTGACAAGCAGTAAATAGCAACCTTTTCAAGGAAAAGTGACACTTCAGAAAGAACTTTTTCAAATCAATAATGCTATAGTGATTCAGGGATATCTTTTCCCCATAAAAGGTCAACTTTGATTCAGAGCTGGTCTTGGAACAAAGGATCAAACTTTCTTACAATTAGTAATTCTAGAAGAACACAAAGCTCTCATTAAGACTCCTAGAAAGAAAAAAGAAATCTATTTAGAGCATTGTTTAGCAATTGTAAGCTAAGGGGCAGACCAGGTGATTCCTATAGTGGCAGAGAACAGTAACGGATCTTTAAAGGTCTTTTGACAAATCCTGTTCATTAATCTCCAAACAAAAGTTTAGTGCCTCAATTGCCTATACATGCCCTTGTATAATACCTCACCAGGACAATCTAATAATTAATTTTATTTGTTTCGATTACTCAAACTACATGTATTCACAAAAAATCTCTTCCACTTTACTTGTACCAAGATAAAAGCACCATTGGTCATGTTCAAATCACAAAACTGTGTTTCCCCAGTCCCAACAGTAGCTTTTCTCCTATTCATCACAATAAACAACCTAAACTTAGAATTTCTAATTGTAAACATCTTAATTCCTGGAATTGAATAAGGTGCTTTGGGAAATTATGGAACTGCCCAAAGGAATGGATTAAGATTCTAACAATATTTGTGTTAACGAAATCAAACAGAAAATGACATGGTGCTTTGTTACAGGGCTTCGAAAAAAGGAAGACACAAAATTATAAAGATACATTCTTTGCTGTGTTTGGCAAGTTACGACACAATGTTGGCTGAAATGTACAATGTATATTACAATGACACCAACAATTTTGTCCGCAACACTGATGCTATAGCCAGTGTCTCTGAGCCTGCAATCCTATAGCTTTAAATATTGCTCATTTTTCCTCGCGCATCCATTTTTTCAATCTCTCAGACATATTTCAGCGTTAACTGAGAACAGCTATGGACAGGCTAGAATGGGGCAAAATTCCTTTTGGATTGAATGTCATCTTTGATTCAAAGGTTGCCTATGAGAAAAGAACAAAACTTTCTTAGGGTTGGGAAAATCTACAAGAAATTCTCCTTTGTGTTGCATGAGCTGTTATAGAGAATATTCCATGAATGATATATGGACCTGTTAAAAGAAACTTAATTGCAAAGCTCTGATCCACCCAGTTTGTAGCAAAAAACAGATGCTTTGTTCTCAAGTGTCTGAGCTGAGTAATTAATCTTACAGGCAAGGTAGGTTGCTCCTTCTAATGCTGGTATATTCCAATGTTATATATATCTACATTTGGGTGTCACATAGGTTTAACCGTCTCAATAGGAATGAAAAGGATCAAAGATTAATTTACAGTGACACACTAGCCAGGCAGGAATCATTACTAATTATTTTGGCAGACCTTTCTACTTGAAGTAGTTGGATGAAAAGTTCGCAACGCTAATTTCAGGTATGTTACTTTCTGTTTTGGAAATATAGTACCTGCCGGAAGTGTTTAAATTAATTTTCTGTTATCATGGATAAAAAACCACAAGCAGTGTACCCAGCATAGTGCTGGAATGACATGTGATTAAGCCTGATAGTGACAAGTGTCAAAATGTACATCCATCTTATTAACTAGAAATGTCATAACCGGAAACCGGTGAGTGTTGCGCTGCCCGGACTTAGTCCTAAGGGTGAATCACACATGTATCTGTAGTTAGTGTATATCCCTCCGCGTAATATTTCAGTCAAATCTTCGCTCACAGGATCACTGCTGTCTTGTCTAAATACACATTTCCTGGCCATCCCACTGACCCAAACTATCCACCAGTCTTTGATTTTACTCTCCTGTCTTTCTGCCCAGGAGTAATTTACCAGCTTGTTATTGCTCTCTTATTTACGATTGGCACCACTGTTATTCCTTAAAAAAAATACACTTTTAAGAGTTTCTTGCATCTATCTATCTATCTATCTATCTATCTATCTACCTATGTGTTTAGCTGTCTATCTATCTATCTATGTGTTTAGCTGTCTATCTATCTGTCTATCTATCTGTCTATCTATCTGTCTATCTATCTGTCTATCTATCTCGAGGCCTTCCCTTCCTTCCCCCACTACATTCGGCATAATTACAAAATAGCCCCCGCCCTCTGATAACGGAATGAGCGAGACCATTGAAAAGCATAGGCTGCCACTCATTCCTTCAGAGGTGCGGGGCTTATTTCGTGATTATGCCCTACATTCCTCCCTTCATGCCTTTGTTCATTCCTTTGTTCATTCCTTCCTTCATTCCTTCTTTTCTTCATTCCCTCCTGCATTGTTTCTACTGAATTTGTAAACACTGGATCTAGCTGGCACTAGGATGCTTTTAGGAAAATTTAGTATAAACTTTTACAGTTTTAAGACATCAAACAGGACTGCTACAAGGTGTGTCATGTTACTCACACATAGTTCCATGTGATAAATAGACATTCTTGAAGTATAAAGTATGTGCTGACCTGCTTTTTTCACTTCTAAGGGAATACTTGATATGTGAACATGAATTAAGGTATGTTTTTCTTTAGGCTTTCTTATCATTGTCAGCTAATAGTAAATAACATGTCACATGAAATATTGTCTATTAGATTTTTAATATGATTGCACCATTTTCAATAAACTTCCTGTTGAGATTAATTGCGTACAAGCAAGCACTGACATAGACCAACTGCACAAATCAAGTAAAAAAAATCATTGTACTTTTATTTGAAATTAAAGATTAGATCTGCCAATTCTACATAGAATTCAACTTGCATTAAAATAACACAAACTGGTAAATTCACAACATTGGGGTAATATGAAACAATATCAATCAACACAATTGCATGTTTTTTTCAGAATTAAGTGAGTTCAATTCATTTTATTAGTCCAGTAGAGCCCCACTATGTCATAGGAACCCCAAAAGCTGTAAAACAAATCTCACTGAATTGAAAGCGAGTGCCCCCCCTCAATGATGACTGTGATGCAGCCATAGTCCTGTGCCCTGCTATGTGAATGCATACAGGCCAGGAGACCACCAAGCTAATGCAGCCATAGCCACACTGGGGGAGTGTGTGTGTAGAACTGGGCAAGAAATACTTTCAAAATGTCACAATAAAGGCACTGAATGTTAGTTTAAAGATTCGGGGACAAACTTTATGACAGTAACGTAACATACAGTGAAGAAGGGCTCTGAAAGTAGTGGCAGGTGCCCAGTAGCTTTTACATAAAATTGGGGCAAGAATGTTAACATTTCAGTGTGTGCAAAAAAGCTTGCTTACGAAACCAAGGCTTGCCCAAGGGGGGGCACCCCCAGGGCAGCGCAATAATTGGTGGCCTGTGATGGCTTTGCATGATTGCTATGCTTACATTAGCACAATTAGGACAAGTATATGTCATGATGGCTCATTGATGCATGATAGCATTGACATGTACAATGTACAGAAGCAAATTTTTGCATATAATTTTAAGTTGTGCAAGTAGAGAATCAACTTCTTGCCATGTTCAGATTGTTCACTATTTTTGCCGGACAAACCCAAAGTGCCAATCAAGTTTTCAGATCAACAAAGACATGATAATTGATCAAAACAAGAGGAACGTAAGTGCTTCTATAATTTTAGGAATAGTCACTCTGGCTGCATTATGACAATTTTGGGCAATTGTCAGACCACCATTCATTTGACAACTCCAAATTAGAAAACTCCAATGTCTCTCTCTGGTTTATCTATACTCAACACTAAAGCACTACGTCGTTTTAATCTCTTTGCCATAGTTACTCTTGATGAAACTTATTGCTAAATGTGAACAGTGCATTTCTAAATAAATACATTTCTGAGATTTCAATCCCTTTGTCAAATAAGGTAAAACCACTCAACATCACACAGAAAAGGGATAATAATTTTCAAGATATCTATTTATGCACACACATAAAGTGAAGATAGCTGTCATATTTGGTGCATATATATATATTTGATGCCTAAAATCTAAAAAAATCTACATACATATAGGAGTCATTAATATCTGTGTCAGGCTTTATTAATAATTCTGGAAGCCCATCAAGCAACATACAAAATTACATATATTTAGGTCTGGAATTTAGAGTAGATTGTCATAAATTATTAATGACAGAATCAGCCAGAGCAACATTTCTATCTTCTTGAAACTAAGATATCAAGATGATTTTTCTTCAGTTATGTCAAAATAAGATTTTAAAATTAACGATAGAGACTATTAGAGAGGGATGTCAGATAATTGACAACAGAGGCAAACTAACTCAGATATTTCCTGGAACAATTTCTTCTTTTTATTATCCTGTGTGTAGAAAGCAAACAGCTTTACAGATGGCAAGACATAGCCATGGTTCTACAGCAATGGTGGATGATTTGAAATGTATGTCCTGTATTTGTGCACTGTGAAATGAAGGACAGGAAGAGGACACAGCAATGGATCATTTGGATTTACATCTTGTATATTTATGCACTCCCGCAGGCTATCTGGGACAGGAGGACCCGGAAGAGGACACCGCATGTCATAAAAATGAAATTAATGATAATGGAAACTGTTGTCCAACATACACTCTCATTTTCCCTGGAGAAGGTCACCTTTGATTCAGAGCCGGTCTTGGAACAAAGGATCAAACTTTCTTACAATTTGTAATTCTAGAAGAACACAAAGCACTCACTAAGATTCCCAGAAAGAGAAAAAAATCTATAGATACAGAGCATTGTTTAGCATTCAAGGTGAAAGACAGACTAGATGATACATATTGGAGGAGAGCAGCAACAGAGCAGTGACCTTAAGACATCATTTAACAAGAGCAGGAACTGACTCCACATTCCCCACGCCATGCCTCCCATCACAGCACTAACCTACCACCACCATGGTAATTCAATGAGTGTGTAATGCCACAGATGACCACCAGGGGCACAGTTGTGCATATATGTATGCAAGTGGCAACTCCTATGAGTGGCTTTGGCTGACAAATTTTAAATGGCTGCAGTCCCAGCCACTGCAACCTTACTTACAAGCATGCCTGGGAAACAATACTGCTTACCACATTCATATGATTTCAATATGGATTTGACAATTTAAAGTAGTTGGGAGTACTTGTGGAAATTATGAATATTGTGCATGGTGTGGTGTTTGAGATATTTGATGGATACCATAACAGTTCATGAAATGGAGACTGAAACTCAAATCCCCCATGCTATGCGTGGGGGATAATAGCCTTCCCTTTGACTGCCTTCATGCACTATTGTATTTTGTCTCTCCAAGAGAATCTTTTCACGCATTTTTATGTGAGTGTAGGTCTGAAAGACTACGAAAACTACTCAGAGAAAATCTGCTTGAGCAACAACATGTACCAAACTAATAGCATGCACCATTGGTCATGTTCCATGTTTGCTTTTCTCCAAGGCATCATAACAACCTAAATATAGAATTTCTAATTACAGCATGATTACTGAAATTGAATAAAGTGCTTTGAGGAATTAAGGAAATGCCAAAAGGGTTGGAATTACATTCTATGATCTGTGTTAACAAAATCAAAGGCAAAATGAAAGCAAGATGTTTTCATCTATATGGCTGAGAAAAGAATAACACCTAAATTACTAAGATATATTAACTTTTTGGTGCTTGGCAAGATATGACGTACATGTGTCATGTATACTCGTATAACCTGTCATCTATAAATCGAATATAACCATGACCCCGAGAAATTTGTGTGCCATATTGTACTTCTTTGTAAGATCCATGATTCCTTACACTTTTCATATTGTTGGTTGCACTTGTGTTGTACTGTTATTGCTGCACATGAGCATGCAACCTTTGCTCGTTTTGGCAGATCTTTTTTTCAATCTCTCCAAAATATTTCAGGGTTTACAGATAACGTTTAGGGACTGGCTAGAATGGAGAAAAAATCATTTTGGAATGAATGTCATCTTTGATTCAAAGGGAACCTTTATGTGCAATGAACAAAACTTTCTAAGGGTGGGAAAGTCTGTCAGAAACTTCTTTTTGTTTTAGATATATCCGAATCATCTGTCTTAAAGAGAATATTCCGAAACTATATATCAACATGTTAGAACAAACTTGCAAATCTCTGATCTACCCGGTTTGTAGCATAAAACTAAGGCTTTATTTTAAGTTTCTTGGCAAGTTGCAAGTGATGCGCAAGGCAGGTATAGTTCTAGAGATATTCCAAAGCTTCATTTGCCTTTGTTTTGTTTTTTTGCGATACTGAGGTTTAAATGTTCAGACAGAAACAAAAACAATCTAAGATCAGTTTGAACCAGATAATATTATGATCAATTTTTCGAAAGAAAACAGCTGTAATTTTGTTCTTATTGCAAAAAACGAGGAAGATCTAGAAAAGATGTTGTTGACTACTGAAAAATGGTGCAATAAGTACAGGTTAGAAGTTAACACTGACAAAACAAAAATAGTAAACTTCAGACCAAGAAAGAAAAAAGGGACAACTTGGAATTTCAAATTTAATAACAGTACTTTAGAAATTGTAAATAAATATAAATACTTGGGTTTAATTTTTAATGAACACTTAGATTTACATATAGCCTCAGAGGTACTAGCAGGCGGAGCGGGTAGAGCCTTAAGTGGAGTTATAAATAAATTTAAAAACCTGAAAAATGTTGGATTTAATACTTATAAAAAACTATATTTTTCTAATGTTATACCAGTTATGGATTACGCTTCGGGAATATGGGGTTACAATAATTCTGCCCATGCTGATAAAATTCAGTATAGAGCGATAAGGTACTATCTCGGTGTCCATAATAAAGCTGCTCATAGCGGTCTTGAAGGTGATATGGGATGGAATGTTAGCAAAATAAGACATAATGTAAATATGGTTAGATATTGGAACAGGATTTTGCTTATGAATGAAAATCGCTTGACTAAAAAAGTATTTACATGGGACCTTTGTAAAGTAAGGGGTTGGTCGAGTTGTATAAAAGAAATATTTAAATATGTAGGTCTTTCACATTTTGATGAGAGAAACACTTGTGATTTGAGACTGATAGAAAAAAGGTTAATTGATATAAGAAATGTTGAATGGCATGAATCTCTATTGTTAAAACCAAAGTTAAGAACATATATGAAATTTAAAGATAAATTGTTATGTGAAGAATATGTTTATATAAAAAATAGAAAACAGAGATCATTAATTGCACAAATTAGATTAGGAATTCTCCCTATAAATATAGAAATTGGACGGTTCAGGGGCATTAAGTTAGAAGAGAGAACTTGCGATATTTGTAAAAGTAATTTAATTGAGGATGAGTTTCACTTTATTTGTGTATGTCCAGTTTACCAATACCATAGGGAATTGTTGTATGCTAGTATCTCTGTAAATAATTTTGTACATATGACAGATTTTGAAAAATTTATACATATCATGACAAATGAACAATATAAAGTTAGCACATTTATTATTAGTGCTTGGAAATCAAGAAATGACATTTTATACAATACTTAATTTGATGTATCTTCTTTATGAAATTATGTATTAAGAAAACCTTTCATGTGTTTTGACAAAAATTATTGAAGTTCCAGTTATATGATATTGTAATTGAGTGTAATTTTGTAATATCTCTACATTTAAAGTTCACTTGTGTATTTTGAAAGAAAGTTCTAATTGTTACATTTAATAATTCAATATGTTGTGACAATTATGTAATTGTAATTTGTAACCCTCTGGTATATTTAAATATTAATTGATTTATAGTGACAGATAAGCCCCCAGAAGGCTGGGTACCACAGGTCGTTTATGTTGTATTATTGTTAATTCTTATGTACCTGTCACTTAAATAATAAAGAATCAATCAATCAATCAATCAATCAATCAATCAATTAATTTAATTTCTCGATTTTCTCCCTAACCCTTCACTGGAACATGGCTTCAAATCCTGCTTGACGCAAAATTTGCCGCTGTGACAGATTGATGGTGCTTATTGTTTTTTTTCTTATCTTTTCCCTGCACAGGGTGGGGAATCAAAATTTTCCATGAACTTCTTTGTGCTAAAAAAGCATCTCACATCTACAGGAAAATTGTGAAAACAGTATAGCATAATCATTAAGGTATCAGCTATACCTGTGGAAGGTTAGAATGAGCTGTGACTAAAAATGACTCCTCAGGAAACAAAAAGGAAGAGGTGGTCAGATTTCCTTCGTGCCAAATGGACTAAAAACTATGCCTGACATAGTCAGAGTGACCTCACGACCGGAATACAATATCATGAAGGCAATCAATGATGGGAAAGTAATAAGAGGGAAGTCTGGAAGTTTGTGGAGAGAATTTAAAGAGGAATGGAGCATTCCTGGAGTCACTGACGACAAAACTAACAAGGTACCTGCAACCTCCATGAGATAGGTGGTTGAAGAGCTTCACGTGGACCTCAAGGCTGCCAGAGCGGCTATGCAAAAGGCTTTTGGCCTGAAATCATATGTCAAGACCCAAAAGACACCATTCAGCTGATTTCATGAAGGCCAGAAGACAGAAATGGTGAAAAAATGATGGGCTACATTAGGAAGCATGGCTCGATATTCAATTCTTTAGTCAACAAAAGAAATGGCAAATTCTATATAACATCAATAGAAGATGTCGATGGGACATTCAGGGCAAAATATCCAGCTCAGGCAATGGTTTCGGGAGTCATGACTTCAGATAGAAAAATTATGCTTTCTTTCTTTTTCATAAGTTAAGGGGACGGACCTGATGCATACTACTAGGTCCAGTGGTGTCATGTTTTGCCATGGCTGGATGAGAATTACCTCAGTGGCAACTATAGGCAGATTCAGGATGGTTCCCCATGCCTTATGGCCAAGAAAGTTCAGGATTTCCACTTAAAGAAATTTCAGAGTCTTCTGGGCGGCCAACTTCTGGCCCTTCTCCAGCTCGGACCTTAATTCCCCTTACTTTTCCGTGTGGGGCATATTAGAATAGTTGGTCAACATGATGTTGTTGTCCTCCTTACTGTCTTCATGGCTCACGGCCTCATAATATGAAAACACTTTTTTTCAAAGCATTGCCAAGTTTAGACGGCCATATTGAACTTTTGATTGCAGATAATGCAAGTCAAACTTCACAAAAAGAATCCTTTTTGTCTTGTTTCTATGGCCTGTAAATATGAATTTGTTATGAATTAGCAAAACCTTTCATTTCGACTGAAGCTTGCAATATTCCAAATTTAGAAAAATTTGCTTCCTCACCCTGTAGGCGCTTCTTGACTATTCCCAATTTGTCGAAGAATCTTTTATAACAAAGAGTAAATAGCAATCTTTTCAAGGAACAGTGACACTTCAGAAAGAACTTTTTCAAATCAACAGTGCTAAAGTGATTCAAGGATATATTAAATTTTTCCCTGGAGAAGGTCACCTTTGATTCAGAGCTGATCTTGGAACAAAGGATCAAACTTGCTAACAATTAGTAATTCTAGAAGAACAGAAAGCTCTCATTAAGACTCCCAGAAAGAGAAAAGAAATCTATATAGAGCATTGTTTTGCATTCAAAGCTTCAAGCTATGGAGCAGACCAGATTAGTCTGGGAGCCAAGAGCTCAAAAGTGCTTAATTTAAGGATTTGGCTCACCCCGAAAGAGGGATGGACAATCTATACATCGTTGGAATCGTGAGATTCTCTAGATTATGGAACTTGGGGATGCAGTTAAGAAAAGTGGTGCAATTTTTCACAAATCGGTTACCATGGCAACCAAGTCATAATATTTTTACACTCATCATTACACTAGTAAAATGCATTTTTTAGGGATTTAGTCCATAGTTAGACTTCATCAAGCCAACCTGGCATGTACTACCTCAATTACTAATTTTGATAGTCATGTGACCTTTTTGGTCACATGACCATACTGACCACCATTTGAGGTCAAACTTCAGAAATAAACATTTTTTCAAGAGTTCATACAGTATTTTTAACTGCTGTAGCTACAATAATGCAAGTGTGTGGATAAATTTAGTCTCACTGGAAAGCCCTTGTTATAAGCTTCCATATCACACAAAATTTATATACATATCCATGGAAACTGGTTGCCATGGCAACAAAGTTCGAAATGACACAAATTTGACTTGAAAATTGGAAAATTCATTCTTAGGGATTTACTTGACAATCAACCAAGAAGGCATGTACAACCATAATTAGGCATATTATTGGAAAATTCATTCTTAGGGATTTACTTGACAATCCTCCAAGGTGACCACAATTCAAGGTCAAACCTGAGAAATTGACATTTCATTAAGATTTCATACAACATTTTCTACCACTGTAGCTACAATAATTGTGCAATATGTACAAATGTGGTCTTGTTGGATAGCCCATTTTATAGGGTTTTATTACACATGTGATGTGTTTAATTAGCCATGGAAACTGGTTGCCATGGAAACAAAGTTCAAAATTACACAAATTTGACTTGAAAACTTGAAAATTCATTTTAAGGGACTTACTCCTCAGCCAGACATCATTCAACCATCCAGGCATGTACAACCATAATTATGCATGTTATTCGTCATGTGACCTTCTCGGTCACATGACCAGGGTGACCTCAATTCAAGGTCAGACCTGAGAAATTAACATTTTTAAAAGATTTCGTACAACATTTTCAACCGCAGTAGCTGCAACAATTGCACAATATGCACAAATGTGGCCTTGTTGGATAGCCTATTTTATAGGACTTAATTGCACAATTAATGTATATAAGTATCCATGGAAGCTGGTTGCCATGGAAACAAAGCTCAAAATTACACAAATTTGACTTAAAACAGGATAATTCATTTTTTAGTGACTTACTCCTCAGCCAGACTTCAAATAAACAAACTGGGCTTGTACAACCATATTGCACATTTTATTGGCCATATGACTTTCTGGGTCACATGACCATGCTGACCACTACACAAAACCTTGGAAAATTGCATCTTTTGAAGATTTTATTCAATAACATTAGCTTTTGTAGCAACATTATTTGTGCTATGTGCACAAATGTGGTCGTGTTGGAAAGCCCTTTTCATAGGGTTCAACCTTGCCTTTGCATGTAATTTGTACAAGTACCCATGTTCACTGGTTGCCATGCCACCAAAGTTCAAAATTTCACAAATTGACTTGTCACAGGGAAAGGTCCTTTTCAGAGAAACACTCAACAGTCACACTATATTCAGCCAACCAGGCAACTACTACCTCCATTATGACTTCTACTGATCATGTAATGTCTTTGGTCAAATGACCATGCCTACCGCCAAATCAGGTCAAACCTAAAAAACATGCGAATTATTCAAGATTTTAGACACCAATCTTAATCACTACAGCAATAATATTGGTAATATATAAATGCATACTTGGTACCATTGGAAAACCACTTTTATTAGTTTCAGTCTTTTATGTTAATTGTGTGATTATCCAAGGAACCTAGTGCAGCGGCAACAAAGTCAAAAGTTTCAAGAAGTTGACTTGAAACGTTTAAAAAAAAATAAAGAGTTGTGCTCTGCATCCGGACATTATTCAATCAATCTGGCATGTGCTTCACATACGTTCAGTCTCAACAACCACAGAAACAATATATTAAACAGACACAGACTTGTTTCCTCCCTGGAATGACCTTTTTATTGCTCCAATCTCACACTGTTATCAACATTTAAGTACCCCTGCTAACTGACAGCTCCCATCACAAAGTTTAAAGTACGCACATTTTCCATTTTGCGTGTGAGATACCAACCTGATTTTCATAATAGCTGGTCACACATCAAGTTTGGTGGAATGAGACCTGTACATAAAATTTACATCTGAACCAGTGGCGCAGCTAGGCTTTTTCTCTGGGGGGAGGGGGAGGGTGGGCCTGGGCGGCAAATGATGATCAGTTTTCCCAAAAATACTAGACGGAAGTGTATTTCCATATGAGAGAGCAGGGGGTCTGCAGTGTCTGCTGGAATGCAGTATGTATTTGTATAGGGTGCATGTTGTTGCCCTATACAATCTGACCAGTATAGTGGGTGACTTCACCCCTGTGACTGCTGTACTAATTTGGTAATAATTCCGCATCAATATAAAATGATACAAAAAAGACTAACATTAACGCCCATATGTTTTCTCTATTATTTACAAAGTGCTCTAAATATTGACGAATACTGAGCCTAAATAGAAGAACGCCAATTGATTTTCAGGCTTTTATTTATTGGTAGGCTTCATGAAAAGATGAGCCTCAGAGATTCACATGATTGGCTGACATCATAGATTGTCGCCATCGCCTGACATCATCGGCTGATATCATCCAGTGATATGACACGTCACTGACTGATGTCATCCTGTGATGTAATTGACTGGCCAACATCACTGATTGCCTGACGTTACTGACTGATGTCACTGACAGATGTCACTGACTGATGTCACTGCAGACATCACTGGCTAATATCATTGACTGATGTTGCTGGCTGATGTTAGAGCTGACAGTACTGGCTGACATCACTGACACCGACCCACATCACCGGCTACATCATCTACTGATATCACTGACTGATTTCACAAGCTGAAATCACCAGCTGATGTCAACAACTGATGTCACTAGCTGACATCACTGGATCAGGCTGACGTCACTGGCTGACATCACGGACTGACATCATTGGCTGACATCAATGACATCATTGGCTGACATCAATGACATCATTGGCAGATATATTTCGCTGACGTCACTGGCTGATGTCATCAACTGATGTCATCAACTGATGTCACTTACTGACATCACAGACTGACATTATTGGCTTACATTACTTTCTGATGTCACCAGCTGATGTCACCAACTAACATCACTGGATTACATCATCAACTAATGTCCCCAACTGACATCACTGGCTGACATCATTGGTTGACATCACTGGCTGACTTCAATGGCTGACATCACTGATGTCATCAACTGACATCACCAACTGATGTCACTTCCTGACATCACAGACTGAAGTCACTTTCTGACATTACTTGTTGAAATCACCAGCTGATGTCACCAACTAACATCACTGGATTACATCATCAACTAATGTCACCAAGTGACACCACTGGCTGACATCATTGGCTGATATCACTGGCTGACATCACTGGCTGACATCATTGGCTGGCATCACTGGATGATGTCATCAAGACATCAACTGACATCTCCAACTGATGTCACTGGCCAACATCACTGGCTGACATCACTTACTAATATCACCGACTGACCCTACTGGCTGACAACGACTTCACTGGCTGACATCACTGGCTTATGTCGCCGGCTGGCAATACTTGCAGATGTCACCAACTGATGTCACCAACTGATGTCACCAACTGATGTCACCAGCTGATGTCACCGGCTGATGTCACCAGCTGATGTCACCAGCTGATGTCACCAGCTGATGTCACCAGCTGATGTCACCAGCTGATGTCACCAGCTGATGTCACCAGCTGATGTCACCAGCTGATGTCACCAGCTGATGTCACCAGCTGATGCCACTGACAGACATCATTGGTTGACATCACCAACTGATGTCACTAGCTGAAATAACCAGCTATATCACCATCCCTAACCCTAACCCTGCCTTCAAATAAACCAACTGGGCTTATTCAACCACAATTGCATATTTTATTATCATGTGACCTTCCGGGTCAAATGACCATGCTGACCACTATTCAAGGTAAAGCCTTGGAAATATGTAATTTTGCATCCAATGAACTTATTTGGAACAACTTATGTAATCACTTGGGTAAAATATTGTTTGTCCGCCGGGCAGGTCAGCAGGCGTTCGGGCGGCGGGCAGATAGATTGTTTCCGAGCCTGTGCTTGGTCTCTATTGAGTGTTCATGGATGACATTTGGTACACATATAGCCTGTATGATCTAGATATGCCTTTTGATGGTCTTATTGGTGGATATTAAATACTTTTTGAAATGACTAAAAAAAATATATAAAGTATTTTGATTGTTTCAAGGCCAAGACTCAATGACTATTGCGTGTACAAGGATGAAGTTTGATACAGATGTGGCCTATATGTAGTTGTGCCTTAAGATGGTCCCATTGAGAGATATTCTATACTTTTTGAAAAAATGAAGCCTATTACAATTTTTTATTTCTTTTTTTTTTTGGCTAAAACTCAGTCACAATTGCATGTACATGGATAAAGTTTGGTTCAAATATAATATATGGTCTAGTTGTGCATTTTAAAAGGTCTGATGGAGAATATAAACTTTTGAAATATTGAAAAAAATAATAATGATAATTTCTGGCCCAAGGCTCAGTCACTATTGCATGTACATGGACAAAGTTTGGTACACATATGGCTTATATGGTCTATTTGTGCCTTTTCGTGGTCTGACTGGCAGATATTCTATATTTTGTAATATTGAGAAAAAATCTTTGAAATGATTTTGTTTTTTTCGGAGCCGAAACTTGCCTGACATCATTGTCAAACTTGTGTAATTTTGAACTTTGTTTCCATGGCAACCAGTTTCCATGGATACTTATACGCATTAAGTGTGCAATGAAGCCCTATAAAATAGGCTATCCAACAAGGCCACATTTGTGCATATTGTGTAATTGTTGCAGCCATCACGGTTGAAAATGTTGTACGAAATCTTTTAAAAATGTTAATTTCTCAGGTCTGACATTGAATTGTGGTCACCCTGGTCATGTGACGGAGAAGGTCACATGACGAATAACATGCATAATTATGGTAGTACAAGCCTGGATGGTTGAATGATGTCTGTCTGAGGAGTAAGTCCCTAAAAATGAATTTTCAAGTTTTCAAGTCAAATTTGTGTAATTTTGAACATTGTTTCCATGGCAACCAGTTTCCATGGATACTTAAACACATCACATGAGTAATGAAACCCTATAAAAGGAGCTATCCAACAAGACCACATTTGTACATATTGCACAATTATTGTAGCTACAGTGGTAGAAAATGTTGTATGAAATCTTTTTAAAATGTCAATTTCTCAGGTTTGACCTTGAATTGTGGTCACCTTGGTCATGTGACCCAGAAGGTCACATGACCAATAATATGCCTAATTATGTTTGTACATGCCTGCTTGGTTGATTGAAGTCTGGCTGTCAAGTAAATCCCTAAAAATTAATTTTCCAATTTTCAAGTCAACTTTGCGTCATTTCGAACTTTGTTGCCATGGCAACCAGTTTCCATGGATATGTATATAAATTTTGTGTGAGATTGAAGCTTATAACAAGGGCTATCCAACAAGACCACATTTGTACATATTGCATAATTATTGTAGCTACAATGGTAGAAAATGTTGTATGAAATCTTAATAAAATGTCAATTTCTCAGGTTTGACCTTGAATTGTGGTCACCTTGGTCATGTGACCCAGAAGGTCACATGACCAATAATATGCCTAATTATGGTTGTACATGTCTGCTTGGTTGAATGAAGTCTGGCTGTCGAGTAAATCCCTAAAAATGAATTTTCCAATTTTCAAGTCAAATTTGTGTCATTTCAAACTTTGTTGCCATGGCAACCAGTTTCCATGGATATGTATATGAATTTTGTGTGAGATTGAAGCTTATAACAAGGGCTTTCCAGTGAGACTAAATTTATCCACATACTGGCATTATTGTAGCTACAGCGGTTAAAAATACAGTATGAACTCTTGAAAAAATGCTTATTTCTGAGGTTTGACCTCAAATGGTGGTCAGTATGATCATGTGACCAAAAAGGTCACATGACCATCAAAATTAGTAATTGAGGTAGTACATGCCAGGTTGGCTTGATGAAGTCTAACTATGGACTAAATCCCTAAAAAATGCATTTTACTAGTGTAATGATGAGTGTAAAAATATTATGACTTGGCTGCCATGGTAACCGATTTGTGAAAAATTGCACCACTTTTCTTAACTGCATCCCCAAGTTCCATAATCTAGAGAATCTTGCGATTCCAACGATGTATAGATTGTCCATCCCTCTTTCGGGGTGAGCCAACCGCCCATTTTTTCTCCTTGGCTCCCAGACTAGATGGCATTAGTGGCGGAGCGCACCAAGGGAGCAATGACCTTAGAAGGTCTTTTGAAAAAAACGTTTAATGGCCCTTCAATCACCTTCACGCACTTTTATTTTGTCCACAAAAAGAAACTGAAGGAGTAATAAATTGACAATATAAATTTTTACCTGTGTTCAAAATCGTGCTTGTTTCTAAAAATGCATAATTACTTTAACTATTTTCAGAAGTCTGACCCACTACTTTTACCAAAAAAAAGCACCATTGTTCATGGTCTACTCGCAAAATTGTGCATCCCCAATCACCCTACACATGTAGTAACTTTTCTCCAATGCATCACAACAACCTAAATTTAGAAATTCTTATTCAATCTGAATTCCTGGAATTGAATACACCTGTGCTTTGAGAAGTTATTGAAATGTCCAAAGGCATGGATTTAGATCCAAGAATATCTGTATTTACGAAATCAAAAGCAAAATGGCATGATGATTTGTGACAGGGCTGGGACAAGAAGAAAGCATGAAATTATGAAAATACATTCATTTGTTATGCTTGGCAAGGTATGATAAGTCTACAATGCATAGTCTGCAATCTACACAGTACTTCAATGAAACCAAAAACTTTGTCCTCCACACCGATGCTATAGCCAGCATTTGTGAGCATGCAATCTTGCAAGTTTTTCCTGAGACATCTTTTTTTCAATCACTTCAAAATAATTTCAGCGTTTACCGAGAACATTTAGAGACATGCTTGAATTGAGTGAAATTCCTATTTGGATTGAATGTCATCTTTGATGCACAGGTTGCCTATGAGAAAAGATGAAAACTTTGTAAGGGATGGGAAAAGATGAAAACTTTGTAAGGGTTGGCAAAGTCTGCAAGAAAATCCCCTTTGTGTTAGATATCTGATCCTAAAGAGAATATGCCATGAACTTTATATGAACCTGTTATGAGAAAGTTGCAAAACGCTTGATTCCCCAGTTTGTAGCAAAGAGCAAAATCTTTGTTCTCAAACGTCTCTACCTATATATATTATTATCGTTTTCATAGCTATGTGTTTTTTGAAAACTTTGTTTTGCAGTTAAACCGTGACATCATCGGGTATCTGTCAATGTGATTGGTCTAAAATTCAATCTGTGACATATCAGTTCAGAGTTTGACATCACAGTTAATGACAAAGGAATTTAAAACTGTCAGGCAATTTTACTATTAATTTTGTATACAACCACAACAAACAAAATATGTCTAAGCTGAGTGTTGCACCTCATTGTTTTCCAAACAAAATGTGTTGCTGTTTTTCACAAGACACCAATCATCACAATTTCAAACAACTTTTTTTGTCAGTAATTGAAACTCTCTTTTGACGCTGAGTAGTCTGTTTGGTTCAGTTACAGTGCATAGTGAAACCTACATCATCTATGTGTCACTGCACTTTGTCAGTTTCCTGAAATCTGTGCTTGTAATAAACGAAATTATTCACTAAATCTCTTGACATCACAGTTTTGGAATGAAGCATATTGCAAACTTGAAAAACATGTAGCTATGAAAACGATAAGTAATAGATAACGCCCTCGTTTGTGACGATATGCAATATATCCGAGGGCTTTAGCCCTAGGATTATTGCATATCGTCACAAACAAGGGTGTTATCTAACTTATACCACTGAGTACAAAACAAATTAATTTAAATCCCTTTGTTTGCCTTCAATCCTTCTTGTTTGACAACATTTCATTGTATTTGTTGCACATTCATGTTGTTCCTCAGTTCATTTGAAGGTTGGCAGCCCTGAAGGTAACAGGTCAGAATTCTTTGTTCTTTGGAAATAATACAATACATTAATATTGTTGATAGAAATATAGATGGAAAGATTGATAGAGAGATCAATAGATAGATAGAAATAACACAATACATTAATTTCATAGATTAATTTTATAGATAGAAGGATAGATAGACAGATAGATTGATAGACAGATGGATAGATGGGTAGGTCGACAGCGCAGCCCTCTCAGCCAAGGTCTTTTGATAAGGCTGATTATTACAGTCGCTGAGCAAATTTTATTTAAAAGTCACGAAATACATGTGAAAAATAACAGAAAGCAAAGAGCAGGGGTTGGGGGGCGGCAGCCCCCGAATTAAGAAGAAAATATAATTCTTTGACCTTGCCAAATGGGGCTAAAATTGTTGGTCTGCTGCTCCGTTATTTATTTGCAGCTTGCCTATCCAAAATGAACTATTTTATCAAGTGACCTTAAATTTGATAATTATTTCAGATATTGATATAAAGTGAATACAGCCTTTTCATTGAGACCAGTTACACTTGATTCAATTTTCCTCCTTGTTTACGGTCTGTGTTGTTCAGTTTTAATCCTTTGATGGTCAGTTTTGTTTCAGTGTTTCCTTCAATTTTGTCAACTTGTAGTCAGCCAAGCATGCAATATCATGGTCAGGTGAGTGAGCTGTGATATGCATTATATCAGAGCGAAATCCTGCCTTCTGATTGGCCAGAAAAAGCAAACAGTGGTATAATAAATCTTATAGGCAAGGTAGATAGCTCCTTATAATACTTTTTGGTAACATCCAGGTTTTCAACCCCAATCCAGAAAACAATCTGCCACAGTGACAGATTAAGCAGGCAAGAACACGAGGGATTTTTCAGAAGTAGTTACCGATTTTTTGGTAGACCTTTCTTTTCACAGGTATTTTAGCTATCTGTATTGGAAATATCATACAAGTTGGAAGCTTTTGATTTACTTTTCGGTTACCATGGATATGAAATATTAGTTCGCCCGGCATGGGTCAAAGTCTTTGATAAGTTAGTGAAGCACAATGCCAATGTTGTTTTAATTGGAAATTAAGGGACCGTTCAGAATTTATGGGGGGGGGTGGGAGTTTTGGCCGAAGGGGTACTAACTTTTCACACGTGTTTCAAGGGGGGGTATTAATTTTTGACAACAATTCCAAGGGGGGGTAAGAAATTTTAACAAAGAAAAAACGTTTAAAAACACGCATAAACTAACTTAATTTGGACTTTTTTACGAGCAAAAGTCAGCGAAATGGCCCAAATCTGTACGTGTGGCCATGTATAACAGTATATATGTGTGTATTGGTTTGTAAGGCGTGGGGGGGTACTAAAAATATGCGTGAAACCTAAGGGTGGGGTATTAAAAATCTGCATGAAACTCAAGGGGGGGTATCAATTTTTGACGGGAGGTTGCAGCAAAACTCCCACCCCCCCCGGTCATAAATTCTGAACGGTCCCTAAGGTTCACTTTGACCCTTATGTAGGCCTAACTGTTTAATTTTATAGAGCAACTTTAAGAAATATCACTTTCTTTTCAATCCTTTCAATCTTTTCAATCCTATCAATGAATACTTGAAATCAATTGTTTTATAACTATACATGTCTACACCTTGTCTTAGAAATTGAGCTGGGCTGGAGCAAAGAAAATTGGGAGCTTTGTTATCCCACATACATCAAATACCATCCTTTGTGGCGAAATATGTTTTCATCTCACCGAATGAGAATTCGTGCAGGGAGTTTGGTGGACTGGTGGAGGATGATTAGTATTGACGCAATTGCAAAACACTTCAGGAAGGACTTATACTTATTACAGGTAGCACTGTACATTGAGGTCCATCTACCAGTGCTTCTTCAATGCGTACTTTAGCCCAGACCTTATTTCAGGATAAAGTAGTTTACTTTGAGCCCAACAAATATCCTCTAACTGGTTCAATGTTTAGATAAATTTCGGCCAAAGTTCTGTAAATCTTGGAAAAAAGAACTTCAGATATCAGAAGAAAAAGGGGTGTTCTTAGAAGAGTTTCCTGATCCTTAGAAAGTTCATTCTAAATTCCAAGACAACCTTAGAATCATAGACGACCTTCAAAATTGTGACAATTTCAAACAAATTTTCACTTTCTGTTGATCAAATCTGTTTTTCGCATGTTGTCTGCTCTGTAACAAATCAGTGAAAAACTCACATGTGCTAGCATGCTAGGCTGCCAATCGTTGCGTCCAGGGTTCGAATCCAACTCTTGCCGGGTCACCTGGGCCTATTATGTCGGATGGCTGTTTCAATCATCCTTCGCCCCATTGCTGTGTCCTCCACCTGTCCTTATTAGCCTACCAAGTGGATAAATACAGGATGTAAAGCTCTCATCCATCCAGATATTCTTACTTTTATATTGTTTTGTGTAATAATACGTGTGCGGGATTTACCTTAGAATTTTCTATATTGACATTACATTTGTATTTTAGGTCACAAATTGCATTCATCCCTTATTGAATGTGCGTAAGCTTATATTGCAGAAACTATGCAATTGCCAATGCTACATTGCACATACCCAATTAAAATGCACACAAGCGATTGGGTTACATTGTCGTATGCATACACGGTGATTTATTCGTCTTTTATTGCCAAAATGTCAATGTCAGTGTTTCCTCATCCTCCCATGCAGGTACCCTGCCTACACAGCAGCCCTCAGCCAGTATTCCATGCATTGACATAGTTTGCCTTCTCAGCCAATCAGTTAAAGGGATTCAAAAACCCAAAGGGTATAATTTATGTGACTTTCAATTTGACGACAAGGAATCTTTATAGGGAGGTCATTTTGAATCTTTAAACTTGCTAACCACAAAAATAGCAACCCCTTAATGGATAACAGATGGGCTATTTTGAGTATTAGAGAGAAGATAGTGTGATAAACTCCCATTAAAAAGTAGTTTCCACCATTTTGAAAACTACAGGAATGTCACTTGCCAGGAATGACCAGTAGCTCATGAATATCTAATTTTTACCCCAAATAGTTACTTTTGCAGCCTGTGTGGGCAGGGGTTGTCTTGGCAGGGTGTGTTTCCTCTGCCTCAGTGACATACGTGTATCGGTCAACAGGCTCTTGTTCTCATAACTGGCCTTATAAAAATGGTGCATTTATACAAAGAAGCATGAAACTTGGCGTACACTTAAAAAACATCTTTACAAACATATCTGGATAGGGAGCCACCTCAGATTTTGCTTAGGTGGCTGCTGGCAGCCATTTTCCAAAATGGCGGTCAATTCTTCCGTTTTGCTAGTTTCTGTGCGGTTCCTACAAATATAATACATGCAAATAGTGTTTATTATTCCTTCTCTTGTTATTCAGTACATTACTATAACATTTTTTGGTAGCCTGAACTATTTTGATCTTGTTGGCATCGAATTTTGGTAGAAATATTGATTCAAACATTGAATTTTTGCGGTTTTACATAGTTTCGCCAATTCTTAATATATCTCAAAATTAATTACATATTTGGATTCCTTGCAAGAAAAACTTTCAAACGAATACCCGCATCTATGGGTTACTTCAATTTTGTATGAAAATGGAAAAAAATTAAAAAAGAAAGTTTTTTGAAGATTTCGTTTATCAGGTTCATTTGACAAAGACTTCACGGAAACTATTAATGCTACCATTCATTTGAAAGTTCTTCTTTCAAGGAATTTAAATATGCAGTGTATTTAAATATCAATTGAGATTCCAAGCAACTATGGGAAACCGCGAAAATGCTCCATTTCTACAAAAATTCCAACAAAATGGACCCTGACCGCCCTGAAATTTCTCTGTTTAATCCAGAAATCAAGTGATTATCTTTTTTAGATCTGTAGAAGGAATAATGAGTACTGTTTTCACAGGGTTAAACTTTAGGCGCTCAATAGAAGGCAGGAAAATGATAGAATTAGCCGCCATTTTGGAAAATGGCTGCCATGGGTCAACCAGGTCAATTCTGAAGTGGCTCCCTATCTAAATATATTCTTTAAGATATTTTTAAACTCTGTGCCAAGTTTCATGCTTCTATGTATAAATGGCGGTCAATATGTTATTTCATTTTCAGCAATGGGTATTGGATAAATTATAACAGAAACTACATTGTGTATCATTGCCAATCATATTAATTCTTTCATATTTTATTGCCTTAGAAAGAGTCGGATAAAAAAGGGAATCAGTTCTGGCCATTTGCGAAACATATACATGTAATGTGTAGAGTAGTCAACACTCACTCAATATTATATCGGGTCACTGATTACATTCATCCCTTATTAACGCCGCTGAACCTTACCTTGCCCTGCCACCCCAAAGTGTCGGCAACTATGCCCCGTGTTTGCTAACATCTACCCCGTTCATTTGCACATGTGCCCCACACATTTAAACATCAGCCCCGGTCATTTAAACATCTGCCGCGCACATCTAAATGATGTGCGGTGACGGAAAAACCCAGGTTAGGGGCGCAAGTTGGAACTCACCGTTGTTCATGCACTGAACATTGCCTGTTGCTGGCACATTGATTATAGAAAAGAGGATGATTGGTATTGACTCAGTTCCAAAACATCACCTGTTTCACTGCCTTACAGGCTTCACTGTACATTGAGGCTCATCTAGCCGCACTACCTCAATGCGTACTTTAGCCCAGACCTTATTTCAGGATAAAGTAGTTTACTTTGAGCCCAACAAATATCCTCTAACTGGTTCAATGTTTAGATAAATTTTGGCCAAAGTTCTGTAAATCTTGGAAGAAAAACTTCAGATATCAGAAGATAAAGGGGTGTTCTTAGAAGAGTTTCCTGATCCTTAGAAAGTTCATTCTATATTCCAAGACAACCTTGAATCATAGACAAACTTCATTATTGTAACAATTCCAAAATAAGTTTCAGTTTGTGTTGATCTAATCTGTTTTGTGCATGTTGTCTGCTTTATAACAAATAATTGAAAAACGAACACTTTGTACTGCAGATATATCCAGTCTGATAACTATCTGCGGGGGAGGAGGGTTGGTCTAGTGGTAGTATGCCAGTCTGCAAATCACTGGGTCCAGGTGCGAATCCAGCTCTTGCCGGGTCACCTGGTCCTGTGTTGGACGGCTGTTTCAATCATCCTCTGCCTCACCGCCGTGTCCTCCTACTGTCCTAATTAGCCTACGAAGTTCATAAATACAGGACATGAAATTCTAATAATCCATCCATCCATCAAGATATAGTTATTTTATACTGTGCAATAATATGTGTGTGGGTTTTGCTACAGAATTTATCACATTGACTTTCAATTTATACTATTTTGGGTCACATATTACATTCTTCCCTTACTGAATGTTTGTATATCGCAGAAACTACGTCATTGCCAATGCTACATTGCACATACCCAATAAAAATTCCCACAAACGATTGGGTTACATTGCCGTATGCATACACAGTGATTTATTCGTCATTTATTACCAAAATGTCTATGTTTCCTCTGCCTCAGTGACACGTATTACCATCGGTCAACAGGCTCTTGTTCTTATAACTGGTCCTAAGCCTGTGATATTCTCAACCTGAACAATTCCTGTTGACGTGAAAAGGAACAGAAATAGTGATGTTGAATTAAATGAGCACTACGATTGCTACGTATGACATAATATTGTATTTATTGCTCATTTGCTGTATGAGGATGTATTTGCAAGATCCATGACAGTTCCTTCCTATATTATAACATTAGGCTAAATCAAGAGATGGCAGGTAAATTTAAATGAATATCTGAAGATTTACTCATACAAAATTAATAAACATTTTAAATATTGTCAGAAACTCAGCAATTGGGTCTTCCAAATTATTTCAGCAAGATGAAATCACTCATCTTTTTAGCATATCACAAAATATCAGAGGCAAATAAGAATTTATAATATTGGTCATTATTCAACATATATATATTTCATCTTATTTTCAGTTATGGGTAATGGGTAAATTGGTATCAGAAACTACATTGTGTATCATTGCCAATCATATTACAGCCAAACACTGTGATATAGAATTAGAGTGGACTGCGGCACTGTGAAAATGGCACTTTGTGTGTCATCATGCTGATGATTTGTGATGATCAAACCCAATACTTTCAATGTTAATTTGATTGAAGGAGACTTATCCCACTTCTTGGTGACTGCCAAACGAAAGGATTATGCATCTGATTTTCATGCTAAAATCCGTCATGAGAAGTCAAATGGCTTACTCTTGATCATGACTAATCAGACAGCTTCTATGTTTCTCATGTTGATAGTAGAGAAGATGACAATTCATCGGCTATCATGAGTCACGAAGTGCCATTTTCACAGTGCCACAGTCCACTCTAAATCTATATCAAAGTGTTTGGCTGTAATTCTTTCATATTTATTTTATTGCCTTATAGAAACAGTCAGAGAGAAAAAGGGAATCAGTTCTGGCCATTTGTGAAACATACAAAGTGTAAAAGTGGGTCAACGCGCGCTCAATATTATATCGGGTCACTGATTGCATTCATCCCTTATTGCATGGCGTGTAAAATGCAGAAACTACGTCACTGCCAATGCTTCATTGTGCACACCGCAAGTCCCGAATAGAAATGCCTCAAGCAATTGGGTTGTGTTGCATAATGCATTAACAGTTACTTATTTGTCTTTTATTGCAAAACGGTCGATGTTACTACCGCCTCGGTGACTTATACCCGATATTAAGACTTGCAAGTTATTCGCAACCTGAATGAATGACAACACATATATGCGGGTGGATAACGATGACAAGTCAGTCTTGTAACACTTACAGCATAGAAATAGGCAATCAAACCGTATTCTGATATCTATTGTACAACATCCAAAACAATAACAAGACTCATTGCTGGACCTAAGTCTCACATGTATCCCAATGTCTCATATTGTAAAGACAAAAGGTCAAATTTCCCCCATCATACTATCTTCTTAACATTTAAACTAAACCTCACTGCCATGTTGTGCAATGTCAGCACCTTCCTCATGCAAACCACTTACCTAAACACTTCATCTATCCTTCCTTAGCACCTCTTTACTTCGAATACACCCCTAACAGCCCCCTTACCTCTCCTTTATTTACCTAATCCACCCTAAATCCACTTCGACGCTAGAGTTGCATGAATTTCACCTGCTGCAATTCCTTACAACAGGTGCCGCCACTGGCTCCAGTAAACCAATCTGCCACCTTCAGGATATTTCCCAAACTACACCCTAAAACACAGATCTGTTTTGTAGCTCTTTCCCATCACTAACTCTTCTTTAAACACTAAATACTTCACAAATAACATTCAATCACTTTCAATCAACTATGACTCATACCATAAGCAATATCTCATCCCACTCCCATGATCTTTTACCCTCTCCCACCAGAGGCCAACCTGCAAGGTGCTACTCAATACCATCCAGTATTGACAATTCTGCCATCAACTTGATTGCTATAAACTCATTCATTACTCTATTACTAGCACAGCTCATGATCATGTTCCATTCATGTGCCTTTGCCATTGAATTATCATTACCCTACCACTGCAACTGCCTCTCACTTCCACAACTTTCACTCCTAAATTTGTATTTTGCTTTTCTATTTTACTGTCTGCATGCACTAATCCCTACCACTCTCTTTTTCATGATATAACGGGCAACTTGTAGTACCCTATATAAGACAATACAAGAGTAGTACGTCCCAATGAGCCCCGATGTGACTTTCACGCCAAAATGATAATTTCTCAGGCACCAGTGAGCGTGTTTATCAGGACAGCAATTCATAATTGTTCATTACGATGTATCAAATTCATACAATCATAGAGAAAGCCTGATTGTTCATGGTTTGTCCACAGAATGATTTAAATTGAACCCATTCTGAATTTACTTATTAGTAGGAAAACAAACTTTTCTTCACCATACTTATGCATGTGGCTGTAATTTGTCAATAAAACGAAAGAACCATCAGGATGTGAAATTACAAGCTGTGATGGCACTACCATATAATATACCTTGCCAGGAACCAAGAAAAGCCCCCCATCCCACAGTGCCCCGCGTCCCAATGTGCCCCGGTCAATATGATTATTAAAGAAATATCATTTCATTGTTCGACTCCCCGTTGGGGAACCCGAAATTTTCAGTGTACCTTTACGAGCAAATTCCCAGCTGGATGTCGTTTGGATGAGACGCTAAATTGGCGGCCCCTTGTATCAGTGTCTGTGCTGGGCAAGTAAAAGATCTCTCACATGGGGTAAATGTGTAACATGTTGAGGACTCCTGCTCTCTCTCTCATCTCATCAATCAACCCTCGTGAGCGCCCAGAACTGGGCTTAGAGGGCTGCACTTACCATATCTATCTATCTATCTATCATTGGTATCTTCTTCATTAAACCGGGCAATGGTGCAGTGTGCTCCGTTTAACTGCTGAAGCTATCATCTAAAAACACTTGTTATGCTAATACTTTGCTTTGACTATCTCATATAATTACTGATTATAAAACTACCATGCAACCTATTACAGTTTGGTCTGGCACATTTTATTTCCGAAAGTTATAAAAAAACATTATATCAGGCACATTATCAAGATAAATGGTGCAACACATGCTACAATCAATGAAAGTATTACATAATAATTGATCCAGCCAGTGCAATGTATTGTTTGCTAGATTGACAGGCAATATTCAATGATAAGATCCTTTGAATTTGATGACCTACTGAACTGCAGATAAAATATCTAGCTCAGTAGGGTATCTATAAAATGTGCACAAAAGATCAAGAGTATATATAACTTATATGTGCCTTCCAATAGAAAAATCACTCTAGCATAGAATGTATGGGGGTATGGGTCATGTCCTGGTTTATTAGTAAGGAAATGTTGCCATGATGTTCATTTTTGAGAAACATGTTGACTCTGATGAAGGGTTTGACACAATGGATCATAAGATATGCAGATGACATCTGGTAATATGGTGTTAATTATCAGGCTAGGAAGTATACATCAAGATATCTAGGACATATACTATTTACATTACCTAAAGTAACAATGATGTCAACCAAAAGCAACAGTTATGCAATCATGTCGATTTGAATTATAATTATACCAAAATCAATCGATGGATTTATGTTTAGGTGATCGATTATGACTTAAAAACCAACAACATGTCGGATAACAAGAGTGACAGCACAAGTGCTGATATGTCGCAATCACTGAAAAACCAAAACTTACAACAATGTAATATGACTGAGAAATCTAAAAAATTGGAAAATGGGTCTAATTCACACAATGATTCAGGAATTACTTACAAATCAAAGAATGGATGTTACAATACGTTCAATGACACTCAGAAAAGCTGTGATACCCTAACAGATTCTCAGAATACTGAGATTATTCCAGAATCTGAGATTACTCCATTGTTACAATTACCAAAGAGTGTCACAAGTGAAGACAGTCAAAATGAGACAGAAAAAACTGGACATTCAAAATTCCGGACGAGATGCGCTTCGGGATTGATCATTGTGTCGCTGATTTTTTCAGGCATCAATATAGTAAGTTTCATTTCTTTTCATTTCATTGCAATTTATTATTAATTTTAAATTTTCAGTAGTAATTTGTTTTAGCAAACTTATAATATAACATAAAAAGTAGTATTTATTGCACATGGTCTATTGCTACTACTTTCCAAAACCTGATTACATTTGTTCATTCAATAGTAGTTCAAAGTCCATTGTGACAACAATTATTGATTTTGTAGTTATTCTGGCAATAACTGATTGGAAATCTGCAACTGGTGTATGAAAGACACGATCAACTTAATAATTGCTCATAAAATAAAATGATGTTGTGGAAATTTGAAAATTCTTACATTGTACATTATTTCAAACCAAACAATAATTTTCAAAAGGTCACATATCCTTTTTCTTTTTTTAACTTTAAAATAAAAGTTTAGATCCTCCATTTACATTATGTCTAATTTCTAAATTCTTCTACAACATAACTACAACTTTGAATCAATGATCGATTTTCCTTCATTCTTTTCCAGGGCATCCACTCCAGTATCCTTGGTCCAGCTTTACCGGACTTGGCGATATTGACGAATTCTACCATTCCGGAAGTCTCCATCCTCATTGCAGGGAACAGTGCAGCTTTCATTTTGGGTTCTGTGGTAGCAGGAATATTGCTGGAGTTTATGGATGGATTTTTCGTTGTGTCAGCAGGGTTTTTCCTGCAAGGTCTAGTTCTAGTCGTCGCATTCCGTTTCACCGATCTTCTGACGCTCACAAGTCTTTACGGAGTGGCCCAGTTCTTCGCTACTCTTGGAATGGCAGGTTTGTTCCACAGGCATTTGCAGATTAATGAGCTATTCTTACACTAATATTGAATTTTGGTACAGGGTGGGTAAGAGAAAACTGGAAAATTGTAACAGATGCAGAACTTATTTATTTTTAACCATTTCCACTGAACACAGAACAACGATTTTTGCAAATGAGCAAATTTAGACAAAAGACAAGATTTTAATCTATGTGACAACCATTTTCTGCAATCACAGCCTCAACACGCTTTCGAAAACTTTTACAACTGTTTGTCACAACTTCAGCTGACATCTTGCCCCACTCTCTCTATATGGCTTCTTTCAGAGAGTCAAAATTAGGGTGAGGGTTTCTACTGGTGGCCTTCTCCAAAACGCCTCAGGTTGCGTAGTCCTGAGGGTTAAGGTCTGGGCTTGAGGATGGTCAGAAATCTGGAGTATGGAGGGCAATTACAAAATTCCTGGTCCTCTTTGTCTGCCCACGGCTGCCAGGTTTCCTCTGCAACCGTTTCCCAACGGCTACGGATTGTTTGATGGCATTTACAGTACTCAGTGACACACCAACAATGTCAGAAATGGTCCGAGGCTTCACTTGGGCAGACATGAGATCTGGCACCCTTTTCCTTTTCTGCTCCTGGGTCGCCATTTCTTGTCCCAGTATTGCAAGATTGACCTGATTTGTGGCTGATTAACCCATGTTAGTTGTGTTGTTGGTTTCATAACATTCCATTAATCTGTTCTCGCAATATAGTGACTTAAAGATCATTCCAGATCTCCCTTACCCACCCTGTACATATATACTTTTAATGACCAAAAAATTAACATGTGCTTAAGTGTATACCTCATGTCACATTCCAATAAAGGGGTTATAATTGTTTAGAACCTAGCGGCCATTTGCAGTGCTTAGCAGAGAACCATAAATTGAGAGAATAATATCTCTATTTCATGATCATAATTCATATGTGCAATATATACGTCAGTGATGAAGTTGAGGCCTGGACATCCGAGACCGAGGCAAGGCCAAGGATTTGGCATCTGAGACCGAGCCAAGGCTGAGGCCATCAAAATATGACAGACAGACAACATTTGTTTATTTAGAACATTATAGGAAAACAATTCCATATACAACCAAATAATTTTTAACGGTCCTTGGAGACCTGCATTAAGGCAAGAGGCTTGCCTCGATGACAAGGCCGGTCCCGAGGCCTCCAACATTGATACACATTGTGAGCAAGCATTGATTATCAGTAACTTTGTGTTTGTTTTCCAGGTATTTCAATCCTCTGCTTTGCCTTTCCAAGACGTCAAGCCCAGATCTTGCTCCAGATAGTCTTTATGATGATAAGCGTCGGCAAAACGGTCGCGCCATTCATCGTATCACCATTTATCTCTCCGGACAATATCGCAACTAATTCCACAATAAGGACAACCAATCACCTCATAGGAATACAAGAGATCAGAATGGATGTCATCAATAATTTACAAGTAACCCATATTCCAGAAGCTTACCTAATTGTCGCCATGTATTCGGTGATACTGAGTTTTCTGAATTTAGCCATTTTTTTCGTCCGAGGTGAAAAGTGTATCGATTGGACTCGGAAGACATTTCACAAGCAGAACAAGACAGTTGAAATGCATACAATAAGCACAAAGAGGAGATTAGCCATGTTATTCTTGATGGCTCTCATGATGTGCCTTGAAAGTGGTTTAGAAGGCACAGAGACCGGATTATTAACGAGTTACTTCTCCGAATATCTGCACCTTGGAAAACAGACTGGTGTCAACGCTGCGGCATTCTACCAAGGCATCAAGATATTCTTCAGCCTTTTGGTCTTAGTCATTTTGAAGTACATCCACCCTGCTACGTTACTTTTTACTGACTTGCTGCTCATTTTATGTGGCAGCGTCGGTATGACTGTCGCCGTGTGGTTCAATTCCAGTATCGCAGTGCTATGGGTCACGGTCGCTTTTATTAGTGCTGGTTTTTCAAATTACCTTGCAACCCAAGTGTCTTGGTTGGAAATAAGACAACCCATTGAAGGAAAACTAGCTCCCCTTTTCAGTTTAGCTCTAGGCTTGGGTGGACTTTCCCTTCCTCCTATTACAACTCGTTTTCTCACCGCTTACGGACCATTAGCGTATCCCCTAATCTTCACTTGCGTTGCTTCTATTGTGATAATTCTTTTCTTCATAACGAAACTCGTTATAAAAGAATCCCTCTGTCCAAGTAATAAGAATCTCTACAAAGAGTACCAACCAGATGATGTTTTGATATCTGCACAAGTGTCGAGTGAGCAAATGCCATCGGCGGGATCCATGACCTCAAAAACTTGATCCTAATGACAGTTAAATGCTTGATTCCATTCAATTTCTCTTTTATTACAGGATTTACATGTCAAACTGTGAATTTCTGTGATGTTTTAAGACAAGTTGGAATTCCAGAATGTGATAGACTACTGGCACTGCAAGAAAATAAAAACTCTTCAATATCATAAGCTTTGGTTGGTTTTTAATACAAAGTTTGTGTTTTAAAGAAGAATGATAATCTAGCCTACTACGAAATACCGTTCACACAAAAAGAGAGTGTACCTCATTCATAATGATCTGTCAAACAGTGATTTTGGCTGCTTAATAAGACCCAGAATTACTGATATGAGATCTTTCCCTTCTCAGCTGTTGCCTTGCAAACATTTACTTGAACCAGGTGTCACCACTGGCTACAAAATAACGTATTTGCTGTAGGTGCTTCCCCCTAGTGCTAATAATGTATGTGTCTTGGTGCAGTGAGGGTCACCAATGTTCACTTCCACAGTTCTGGCCATCACTTCAGCGAAAAACAGAGATTGTTTCTGAATTAGTTCCACATTTTTAAAAGTGTCTAATAAAATAGAATAAAATAAATATATTTCAGAAACATAAAATATAATTTGGTACTTCGTTTATTTCTTGTCTTCAAATTTACTGATCAATATGCCTCATTGCCTCTGCGTCAGGAGAACCTTCTTCCTGGTGAAGGAGTAAGTTTCCAATTAAAACACAGAAACTTAATGAATGGGTTTTTCTTTCGGTGATTCTTTTACTGCCCCTACATGTTTCTTCCTATACATACTTTTGTATGTCGTAACATTTTTTGCCTTTGGTAAAATTGGCTATTGACAGTGTTGAAGTGCAAAGATCTGTTTCTCAGATATTAGATTTACAGATTGTATTATAAATCATTTTTGTGGCTGAACATTATTTGAAATCTTCCTTTGGGTAGCCTGCAAAAAGTTTTAATTCTTTTATTGAAAATCTTTTTACAAAATGGAAACAAAAATGTAAATGAAATTCTGTGCAAAGAATACCATCTTGATGTGCAAAGTCAAAAAAGCCTCAATATCATTTTGTTGCATTACATTTATTCCCAAGCTATTAGCGCTTTGATTGGTCCAGGTAGCAGGGCAGGTATGTGAAAAAATGTGCATTTATACATAGATGCATGAAACTTGTGTACACTTAAACAAAATATTCACAAACATATCTGCATAGGGAGCCACCTCATATTTATAGCTCAGGTGGCTACTGGCAGCCATTTTCCAATATGGCAGTCAATTCCTCCATTTTGCTGCTTTCTGTGTGGTTCATACCAATAAAATACATGCAAATAGTGTTTATTATTCCTTCTCTAGGTATTCAGAACAGTACTATACATTTTTTGGTGGCCTGAACTATTTCGATCTTGTTGGCATCCATTTTGGCAGAAATATTGATTCAAATATTGAATTTTCGTGGTTTCGCATGGTTTCGCCAATTCTTAATTTATCTCAAAATTAATTACATATTTGGATCCCTAGCAAGAAGAACTTTCAAATGAGCAACCGCATCTATGGGTTTTGTCATTTTTGTATGAAACTGGCAAAAATGAAAATAAATTGTTTTTTGAAGATTTCAGTTATCAAGTTCATTTGACAAAGACTTATAATTAACGGCAACTATCGATCCTACCATTCATTTGAGAGCTCTTCTTTCAAGGAATTCAAATATGCAGTCCATTTAAATATCTATTGAGATTCCATGAAATTATGGGATACCGCAAAAATGCTCCATTTCTACAAAAAGTTTTTAAAAAATGGACCCTGCCCGCCCTGAAATTTCCCTGTGCAATCCAGAGTCAAGTGATTATGTTTTTTAGATCTGTAGAAGGAATAATGAGTACTGTTTTCACACGGTCTAACTATAGGCGCTCAACAGAATTCAGGAAAATGATAGAATTAGCCGCCATTTTCGAAAATGGTTGCCATTGGTCAACCAGGTCAAATCTGAAGTGGCTCCCTATCTAAATATATTCTTTAAGATGTTTTTAAACTTTGTGCCAAGTTTAATGCTTTTATGTATAAATGCATAAATACTTACCTATTCATGACAAATCTGCCCTGCTAAGGGCATATAATTTATTTATGAATATGCGGTACTCCATAGCGTTTACGTTGTTTTCGTTGCATTTCAAACATTTTTTAAGAGTGCATGGACCAACACACATATATACAAGTATAAAAATAGACTATGTCATTTAGAATGAGCGCCACCCACAAAGAAAATTGCAAGAAAATATTTCTTTTTTCATTAACTGAGAGCTGTAGCAGTGCAGGTGTGCATGGGTCCCATTACACAACCTTGTGGCACCTCACAGACCACCTGATACTCTAGTGTACTGTTGCATTCTCCTTGTAACTTGCAACTTACTTCATCCAAATTGTGAATGCTCTGGGTTTTGGATTTCACAAGCAACTCTAACAAAATTTGACAAAAGATTATTTTTCAGTAGTCTTTCGTAGTTTACAATATTTAGCGCATCTTTCGTTATTTTACTTTTCGTATAAAATAGCGAAACAGGGGCTAATATTATATTTCATGAAACTTTGATAATGTAAGATTGAAAAAGTCACTTACTTTATTGTTAATTTGTGGTCATCTGTGGCCTACAATCAACCTCTTTGGAAGCACCAGAGAGGTTGATTGTGGGCCATAGATTTGACCGGACCAGTGGCGGATCCAGACGCGATAATCGGGGGGAGGGGAGGGGTGGATGTGTTTAGACATTCACTGGCTTGCGTCATCATATTTGAGTCTTCAAAATGCCACTATTAACAGGGTGGGGATGCAAGTCATGTGCCAAATGGTAAGAAATTTTTTTTGAAAAGAACAATGCAACTTGGCATGGATTAAAGAATGTTATAAGCTTTCATAATTCATTAGTGGCATGGGTTTCGGAGAGCAACAGGTGACTGACTGATTTTGCCATCGCCGACAACATTTTGACAGTTTCTAAAATCTCACTTACATTTATACCTGTCTTTTATAGATGCAACCCACAAGGTCAGGAGGTTTGCATGGCTTTTAAAAGGTAAAGAGCAAACTGCCTTGGTAAGACCCAACAAAGCGTAATTAATTTTTTTTTGTGAAATGGAGCCAAAAACTCTGAAATCATGTAAAACGTGCATGACAAGCTGTTAGCTTTAACAGAAAAGCTTGGCAATGTGTCCTGAACATCTATATGAAGACCCATGACTTATGCCGCATTTCTATAAGCCAAGAAAATTCACAAAAGCTAAACCTGATCTGAAAACTTTTGACAAAGCTTTATAAAAGACAATAGGAAATCATTTTGCCTGCTAATTTTAAAAGCAGGCCATCAACAAGTTCTCCTACCTAGTGTTGACATAATCTGGACTGTCTCAAAG
The DNA here is from genome assembly GCA_026936325.1 of Platynereis dumerilii. Taxonomy (NCBI): domain Eukaryota; kingdom Metazoa; phylum Annelida; class Polychaeta; order Phyllodocida; family Nereididae; genus Platynereis; species Platynereis dumerilii. Next base: position 56,986,160 of record JAPTHN010000003.1, read on the forward strand.
CATGCGAGGACTTTTTAGAAGACCTTCATTTTTTGAATTTATGGTTGAAGTTAATACTATTATGAGCCAAACTACATGAAAACATTTTATATTCTCTTCACTGTAAAATTGGAATTCAGTCAGCTTAAATTCATGATTGAGTTAGATGGTTTGCACAGCATATTTGAGGTAAGATAATCTGTCCACTGTCAACAGTGTTGTTTTTGTATCGATGTCTCAACCTATAAAAAACTTATATGTAAGTATTCTTAACAGTATATCGATTCAACAAGATTAGGAATATTTCTGGCGATATTTTTTGCGTGTGAAACGTCACCAAAGATTGTGTACATCATCTTGAAAGCAAAACTTGGCCTAAAAACCTTAATAAAAATCCGATTTTAAAAATTTAAAAACCTACATATATCAAGTAAACTCCTCCGAATTCAATGCACTTATTAATTTTTCTCTATTCGCAATATTAACCTCGCAAAAAGCTTTTCGGCGCATTGCGCTGCAATGGTGCAAAGTTCCATTGACACAGCAAACCAGTGGCACATTCATGGGTATTTTTCAGGCCTGACATCACACACTATTAAATAGTACTGAAAAAATGTACACTGTGCATGTGTGAACAATTAACAAACTAATATCCACACAGGTGGTTTTACATATATATGAGAAGTTTTTTTCTTTTTTTTCTTTTTTTTTTACAAATCCTTGGTAATGTATATATTTTCATGAAACAAGGGGAGGGGCTCTGGATTTTTTCTAAGGGTATTTATTTCATAGAAATGCCTACTTTAAGATATTAAAACCTTTTATTACACGCCACATACCCTCAGGTTCATGGTAAGATCGATACAGTACCCTTTTTTAAGGGTACTTTTCTTGTTATTAGGGCATTCTGTCCTATTGTTACTGGTCTTCTCTGGAATCTTGTGGACACATTTCGAGACAAAATACTGCTCCAATTTCATTCAAACTTTGCACACAAGGTTTAAATTCCCTAAGATTGTGTTGATCAACTTTACAGGAACATGCACATTGTTTTTTGAAAATACCATTTTAGAGACCCAGGAAGACCATCCTAGGAAAACTGGAAAGAAGGAGTCCTGTGATGTCATTGACAGGCTTCACCGCGACCTAATTATAGCTCAATGATAATTTGTCAAAACAATGAGAGGTAAACAATTAGGACAAAACAGCACTGCATGCTTCATCAATGTGTTGCTACCTTTGCACGCCCTCTTATGTAGTAGCAACAGTAAAAACAAGATAAGCAGGACTTCAGATCAGATCTTAGATGATGTGCAGAATGCCCTTTAAAGTACCTTGTGCACGTTATTTTTACCCCTGTTAATATGAGTTTGTTGTAAATTGGCAAACTCCATCTGACATTTTAAAAAGTCTGCCTATACAGTCTACGCCCTGTAGAAATGAATAGAATGGTTCTAACACTGTAAATTTTGAATTTTGAGTTAGCTTAATTGATTGAGTGAGATGGTTGCACAATTCCATTGAGCCAAGATAGCTTGTTGTTTGCAAATTATAACAACATAAATATTATCATAACTCAAAACAGCAAGCTATCATGGCTCAAACAAATTGTGCAACCATCTCACTCAATCACTTGAGCTAACTCAGAATATCAGAATTTACAGTGAACAGAATAGCATAGAATAGAATAGAATATAATAGAATAAAATAGAATATCTCCAGACTTCCTCATGAGTCTGAATATAATGATATCTTTCAGGATTATTTCCATATCTGCCGTGTGAAAACAAATATATTGTAACTCTAGGAGAACAGTGTGTTTGGATAGAGAAATATTTGGAAAGTCAAGTAGCGGGTTGCGAAATCTTGGCTTGGAAGAAAATGTCGGTGAAGGGGGCTTTGAAGTGATCCAGCAAATTGACACTGATGCCCTTTGGGCAATTGAAGTATTAAAACATGTAAGATGGCTGAGATGGGTGAAATGTAAGATAGCATTGGCAGCTTCCTGGTGGTCCCACGACTCTCTTTTCATGGTTTTTGCGTATTTTTTACCATTCGTATCTCAATTTTTTAGTGCGCAATTTTAAAATTATATCGCTTAATATTTTACGGGCAAAAAAGCAGTGGATGACCATTTTGCTTAGCTTTACTGAGAGTAGAAGAATTTTTGATGCTTATACTGACTTTTCATTATCGTAGCTTGAAAAATTTTTCTATGAAGAAATAATGTCAATCTGAAATGTTCTTCGGGCGTGGTTCGGATTCACTGCGGATGATAAAAAATCATTCACCCGAGCGACCTTATTCGATATATACTATGATGTATAGGTATTTTTAAGTTCTTCTTTTAGATTTTGTGACATTGACAAATTCATCTTTTTCGGACTTATTTTGTTTAACATGAAATGTGACACTTTGCAATTTTTATGCGTTTAACTTTTAATTCATACATTTAACTCAGGTGTGAGTAACCGTGTAACAAATAAAGACTTGCAAGTGCAATAAATACCTTTTCTTGTTTATTTTTTAAGAGGAGAACACCTAGCCCTCCCTCCACTTAAGCCCTTTTACCCTCCGCTATATTATTGCTCCAGGTAAGCATTCTATTAATGATAACAGTGTAGGCAAAACGTCAACAAACTTTACCATAGTTTGTTTTCACGGAATGGATCCCTGTAGAACACCCAAGACAATGCAGAATGTGACACTAGGGGGAGCTGGGGGCGACAATGGGCCACCTAGAGGAAACGCACTGCAGGCGCCCCCTCCTGCTTATTGAACAAACTATGAGCAACTCTCAATACATATCTCTGGCCCTCAATGGCTTGTTTTAGAGCTGTTTAGGTTCAGGATCTCAATGAGAAGGGTTGGGTTTGGGGTAAGTTTGCAGTTCTGTTGCCCTCCGCTGAAGTGATACACTTTCCAAACCACTGGAGTCATCCTCGAGTAATACAAACGTAATAGAATTTCGGTGAATAACAAATAAAGACAGGCGTCTGGATACACCTAAGTGCCTCAAGAACTCGTGAAAGTATTCCCGAAGTCTTTTTCATTTGCTTGTGTGCGGCCTCGTACCTGTTCGACGGTGGTACAAGACTTCCCAATTTCAAGCCATTTATTTTCATCCTCGAAGCCACCAAGGTCATGTGGCGTCACCTGATGCCAGAAATGCTTGTTATGCTGACCACAATTTGCGCAATATGCACACGATGCGGTGTCAGTCCCAATGTTGGTGCAAAGCCGTTCACGGGACACCAAGAATTGCAGTTATGAATCCGGTTCAGAACCATCAGTTACCTGCGCAATAGGCCTCAGCTGCTGCTCCATTATTTCAAACTTTCAGAGAAAGATGCTTCAATGTCACTTTTCCAAATGTTAGTCATAATGGTCATATATTTGTGGCATTGCATTTTGGCACAGAGGAGATTATAGTCATGCTTTTTGAAGTTGAATCTACCCAAACCCTGATTTAGAATATTTTAGTAGAATTTGGCAGTTATCTCTCAAGTCATGATGAATAGAAGGGTCATGTGAATTCCAGATGCTTTGGTAAGGTTCGGACTCTTGATTATCAGGTTTTTTTATGCCACTGCGTTATAACGTTTACAGCAGCAAAAAATGATTATTTAGGCCTATAGTAGGTTTGCTGATGACACAAATATTTTACATTGCCTATTTTATTATAGATCTACCTCCACAATCTTGTGACCCTCTTGTAGATATCCGGTTGTCGCAGACTCGCTGTTTTAACAGGACTTGCGGTCAAGAAGCAACATTTGCTACATCGGTGACCTTTGCTTGCACCACATAAACATGCATGGAGTCTTTTTAAGACCTTTTCAAGTATTCCAAATTCATCTGAGAAAAATGTCGATACTTCAATGTCCCCCAAGTACATGTGTCCTTCCCTTCGCAATCATTCGAACATCATTGACGCCAAATCATAAATTAAATGTCGAAAAATGATGTCAAAGCTGCGACATCTTTGAACAGCTTTTTCTATTTCAACTTATTTTTCGCAAACAGTCTCTCGTGCCGCTTGCCCTTTCAATAGCACACTTGAATCCAGTACCAAATAAAGCTGCTTATACTTTTACAATATCCATACAACGAATGAACTTTTCCTTTTAGAAACACAATCTCCTGATCTGAAATAATTTGTAAACTTCAGACTTTTCTGGCAGGACAAAATGTTACAGGCGTTGTAACGTGATAAGCACTAGTAGCCACCTGGTGCTAGATGTTGGTATCAAGTGAGGACCTGATTTTCCTTATTACAATAATAAAGGGCTTGAGCAAAGAGTTGGGTGTCATATTCTAAACACAGAAAGGAAGGGGTCAGAGTTAGATTAACAATACTCTCTGAGGAGGTCATAAGAGGTCTGAGGAAGACTGATCTACAGAAACAGATCTCAATTTTGTTTTTGTTTCATTCTCATTTGTTTCTGCCTCTAGGCGCCAGGAGGCTGTGGGGCAATGATATTTCAAATATTTGATGTCATAACTAAAATGGTCACATTTTACACAGTTCTTTCGACTTTTTTGTCGATTTTTATCTGTGTTATTTCATTTTTTAGAATTAAAACAATAGGGAAATGTCACTTTCTGGCCCTGTCATTCAGTGCAGTCCTTGACCCCAAAAAGGGAAAGATTAAAATTGGCTTAAACAATGTTTTAAAAGCATCTGGGAAGCACATGGCCCTTCTATTCATCATGACTGAAGAGATAACAAATACAACATCTTAATCCTATCAAATCCTGCAACATGTTCTAAATCTGACTAAATCAACTTAATCAAGGTTTGGACAGATTCAACTTCAAAAATCGTGACAACATAATCTGATCTCCTTGGTATTAAATTTTAAAATGCAATGTCACAAAATATAAAACATATTATTGTGCCTATATAAATTAAGCCAATATTAAAAGATGCTAAATGTCCACTTCTCCCACCCCCATGTCTCTCCTCTCTCCTCTCTCCTCTCTCCTCTCTCCTCTCTCCTCTCTCCTCTCCCTTCCATTTTCCTCTTTTCCCCCTCTTCTTCTTTCTTCCATCATTCATCTCTTCCGTTCCACAGTTCTTTCTATCTTTTTTTGTTCTTGTCTTTTCCTGCCTGCACTCTTCTCGTCTTCTCTTTCTTTCTCTTTTCCTTCTGCCCTCATTTTCTCCCTTCCTACCTCTGTTCCTTCCCGCCTTACTTCTTTACTTCTCCTCTTCCTTATTCCCTTAGATCCCCCGCTTAAACTTTCCTTCCCGCTTCAGTAATTTCCTCCTTCCCTCCCTTAACCTCTCTTTTCCTTCCTTCCTTCCTTCCTTCCTTCCTTCCTTCCTTCCTTCCTTCCTTCCTTCCTTCCTTCCTTCCTTCCTTCCTTCCTTCCTTCCTTCCCTCCCTCCCCCTCTCCCTTCCTCCCCTTCTTTCCTCCCTTCCCTTCCTCCCCTCTCTTCCTCTCTTCCCTTCCTGCTCTCCCTTCTTCACCTCCCTGCCTCTCCTACCTCCATCTCCTCTCTTCCTCTCCTCCCTTCCTCTCCTGCCATCCTCTCCCATCTACTTTCTTTTCTCCTTCCTTCTCTCCTTCCTGGCCTCCCTTCTGACCTCCCTTCTTCTACTTACTTCCTTCCCTTGACTTCCCTTCCTTTCCTCCTTCCTTCTCATCCTCTTTTCTTTCCCCCTTTCCCCCTTCCTCTCCTCCCTTCTTCTTGTCCCTTCTTTTCCTTCATTCCGGTTTCCACAGGTGCATGTACAGGAGGCCAAGGAGGTGCACCATAAGGATCTATCCTGCATCCCCACTTCTTACTGCAGCATTTCCTGACCTCCTCCCTTAATGATCCTTCCTTTCTTACTTTCTTTCTAACTCCCATCCTTTCTCGCTTCCTCCCTCGCTCCCTCCTTCTCTCCCATTCTCCCCGGTACTCTCCCTATATGCATTCTCTCATCCTCCCTTCCTTCCTTCTCTCCCTTCAATCTCTCCTTCCTGCCCTCCTTTCCTTTCTTCCTTTCTTCCTTCACTTTCTTCCTTACTTCCTTCCTCCATCCCTTCTTCCCTTCCCTATCATACTAAAAGGTATGCGCAGGTGCTTGTTCTACAGGCCGAGAAGGTGCACCATAAGGATCCACCCTGCATCCACACTTCTTACTCAAGCATTTATTCCTTGAATCCTGAAAATGTGACATTAAAAATTCAGTCAACAAACAGTTTGCCAAATCGCTGCGTGATCACAGCTTTCTGGGGTTACGAAAACATTCCCAGAATATCAAAATTTCTGCTTATTTTGGTTGCCATAGCTACAGTGTCAGTGTGTCCGAAGTCACGTGTGGTTGTCTTTCAACGTCTTCAGAAATTCAGATGTCTTTCTTTCCTTAATTACCTTTTTTTGCTCTTCCCTCCTGACATTTTGGTATGTTGCTACCAATTTCTTTGTTGAATTGTAACTGTCTCTGTAGAGAGATGAAGAAATCCTATTTTTCTTGTCACTTTTTTAATTTTATTTTATTTTTCCTTGCAGAAAGGTATTTGGAATTTCTCTGATACTGAATATTCATTCAGCCTAACTTCAGAAAAGTAAGTAGTTAACCATGTCTACGCATTTTCTAAATCTTTGAATTGTATAATGTCACTGCATTTTAAAAGAGGCATTTTTGACAAAATGAAAACAATTAAATAAACTGGCCTATTTAATGTATGCATTGCACACAGTATAAAATTTGAAATTTTGAGTCAGCTCAGATGATTGAGTGAGATGGTTGCACAATTCCTTTGAGCTAACACACCTTGTTCTTTTGAGTTATGATTTATAAGCTTTCTGTTGTCATAACTTAAAACGATAAGCTATGTCAGCTCAAAGGAATTATGCAACCGTCTGCCTCAATCATTTGAGATGGCTCAAAATTAAAATTTTACAGTGATCCTACCTATCAATCTACATGTATCTATTTATACATGTATTGATAGTTCTTTCTACTGCTCTATCTATTTATCTATCTATCTATTTATCTATCAATCTACCTATCTGTCTATCTTAGCCTATCTATCTAGAATAGATCTATCTATCCTCATGTCTTTTTGGCGTTGTCTGTGCTTCTGTCTTCAGTGACATTTGTTTTCACTCAGAGCAGAAAGTGCTGAAATGAGTTAGCACCAAAAGATTAGCTGACAAGAGAAAATGGGTTGAGTACGAAACACTATGCATGGTGAGGGGGAAGCAGGTAGATAGGTGGTGGGGGGGGGGGGTGTTTAGAAGCTAGTATTCTTGTTGTTAGTTCTGCATTAACAAATAATATCATGCAAGAGATTCAAAATTATTTTCAAATTGAATCTATCAGCTATAGTCATCTTATGTTGCAGTTTTAAGCTAAGGCCTATACTAATTCAATCAGGTCGACTTGATGTCGAACTTTCGGATTTCTGATAATCATAGTCACAGACATTGAATTTGCAATTGGGCAACACATTTGCTGTTTTTGAAAAAAAAAGAAGACATAAATCCACACACCAAATGATATCATATATGAAACATAATGTGAATAATTTCAAGTAAACTGATTAAACATTATGATATTTTCCCAAAGTTATCCTGCAGCCTATATCCGGACGTTTTAAAAGAAGTTTCAATCAGGTGATACGCCTTGCAAAAAATACAAGTTTTATCACCACATAGGCCCATGTATCCATAGTCATTAGGGATAACAAGATATAAGCCTTGCATGCATGGATTATAGTAAGACATTTGTTTATTTCAATATGATAGGGAGGAAATTTAGCCGAATTAACTTTTGGGCTGCATTTTGAATTCCACGGGGGTGCCAAGATATAATGACTGGGGGCAGATTAATGTATTCTAGTTCAAAGAGGGGACACTTAGAATAATATAAGCAGGTTAGAGATAGACTATTACTGTGGGGAAACTTGATGTAACCCCCTTAGATCTGGTTTATCTCTGAAAGTTGATATCCCCCCTGAGACTCCAGGGGCAGCACCCCATTTCCCCCCAGGGGTGCCAAGAGCCATGTGGCCGGAGAGCTGCCCTGCCCCCGGAGTATTTATAAGCACAGTAGCTGGGTCATGATGACCTCATTGATGATGATGATACAGGTATCTAAGATTAGCTAAGTATTAAGATCACACAAGGTATAGTGACGACATTGTCATCACCTGGTCATTTAGCAGTGGTAGGATGATGGAATTGAATTTGAATGACAGGGCCCACTATATAAAGTTCTGGGCTTTCAAAGAATCTCAACATGTTTGCCTCAACTCTAAAAATAAAGCTCGATACATTTTTTTTATTTCTGAAACAATTGATTATGTGGAAAATAGTATTATTAAAATGATATAGAATAATATAAGCAGGTTATCTTAACCCTAATATAAGCTGGTTATCTTAAAACCTATCATTCTGTGGTTCCATGAAAATCGAAAAATTCATTGCATGAAACAAAGTAGCAGTCGTTTTTGTGGCATAGCTCCAAATCATCACAATAATTGTGTGCATTGTACGAAGAAGACATTTTTGTTTAGGAATACCAAATTGCAATGATCTACACACTATTACTGTATTTGCATGCATTGACTCAAAAGTGAAATTCAAGGTGTAACTCAAGGATCCGTTCACCCTCCTATTATAGCTAATAATGCCAGAAATTGATGTGTTTTTAAAAATTATAATATATATCAACCATGAAACTGGGAAAAGGTAATATATGAATCTGACTCTTGCATTAAGATCATGTCGATTAAAGTATAGGCCTAGGCCTAATGTTAGTAAATTGACTGGCTAAATGGTATTGCAAATTTCAGAAAATTATGAAATTTATTACTGTCAAATGCATCTACTAGCCTATATACAGTTATCATAATTATACGATTTGTCTTGTAAGCTGAATAGACCCGTACAGTCTGTATAAAATCATACCTATCTGTTCATACATGTATACATTCACAATGTGTATACCGAATTGTGTATATATATATCCAGAGTAAACCATTGAGTGTAGCATATGCCCCACATTGCATTGGAGATAGGATGGCAAAGGGAGACAGTATACACTTGACGAACTATTTGGGCAGAATTTCTAACACAAATGGTTTACTTTGTCTCAGAGAAGATAATCAGCCAATTGCCTTTAATATATAAGCATGTCTGGCTTGGTATAAACACTGGGGCTGGAGCAGGGCTATGACAAATACTGTTGGGATTCGGGCGTCAATATTTAAACTTATTAGATAAATGTTAGTACACAGCTAGTACTAAATCCAAAACATTGGCCTCAAGACTGTACAAAAGAAACTCACAAGTATGATGGGCTTGTTTAGAATGAACGACAACAGGCCAGTTGAATATAAACCTTCCCTTCTCTATCCCTTTAGCCATTTTCTTGTAGAGTTTCTTACATGAAACTTGCTCCTCTATAATTGTCACTGTATATGTGAGATTCGTATATCTATGTGGAATTCTGCTGAATTTAATTGAGTTGAATTCACATATTTTGGACTCTTGGGGATGTATTCGATTGGGATTTACCAGGGAGACTTCATCAACCAGAGAACTGTGGACTACCATGCAGAGAAATAGGGAAACCAGGCACTATCCAGGACCTCATGCACAGGTAAATTTCAAGCAGACTTCAACAAGCCTGTGTTCCAATGTGATGCACTCTGTGGTAGAGGGACTTCAGAAATTGTAGTTGCTCAAAGTATTTAATTTGACACATGACTTCCCAAAAAACATTGGTTTTTGTTTTGGATTTTAAGTCCAAGCAGCACTTTGTTTTATTATAAACTGATTGGTTGTCTCTTTTTGTTGCTAATTTGCATACTTGTTGATATTCATTAGTATAACCAACTCCTAAAGACAGCAGTGCAATGAATTGAAAGCTTTCTTGTAAAGACAGCATTTGAGCGGAGTTCTGAATCCTGCAGAGCTCTATAGATATATGGAAACCATTTCGCCCTGGAGAAAATGTCTCAGAAATTTAATACATGGCTTCTTCCTTCAAGATTGTACAATACACAATGATCCCAATGTATTAAGCCCCTATACATCCTGTTCGATTTTCAATGAAGCTTTGACTCAACAACATTTCAGTAGATTTTTTTGCCCAAGAAAATGCAATGTTCTGAATTGTTTTCCAGATTTTTTTTAAAGTTTGTTACTGATATAAATTATTTAGAACTGAAATAGATAGATAGATAGATATGTAGATAGATAGATAGATAGATAGATAGATAGATAGATAGATAGATAGATAGATAGATAGATAGATAGATAGATAAATTTTATGTAGCAAGGATATGCCTACTTAATTATCTATGTTTGTTGTACATTTATGTCCTTCAAATATCATAATTAGGTAGTCTATATATAAGATGAATCTTTGAGGATTTTGATATATATTCTGAACATTAGGAACTGCAAAATTTATGTAAATGACCTAATAATGGAATCCAGATCCTGCATGTGCCATTCAGCAACTGGTCTGTTTGTCATCTTGAGATGAAATTTACCTGTTCTTTTCATATGGGTGGCCAAAAAGTGCAGGTATCAAGGAATAGCTACAAATTTTACTTCTGAAGGGAAGGCTCAGCAAGTTCTGACAGGGGCCAGGTCTGCATTTAACAGCTTTCTTGGAGTGAACAAGTTTGGAGCTGGAGATTTCAACCAAGAGGGGTGTTGAGTAGGCAATGAGTTATGGTATAAACAAGGACCCAGGTTGAAAGCTCTTATAAACAACTTGACACCTAGGCCAGTAATTAATGACGATTAATTTCTAATGAAGCATAGTCCAGAACAGGACCTGGGCCCACTAGTCAGCCATGCCCCCACAAGTGAACTCAGGCTATCCTTTGAAAAGATACACCTGGCAATTTTCAATTGGGATTTCTAGTATTTGCCATTAGATTTTGTGAGAATTCTCTCCTTCACCAGGAAATAGGGCAAATTTTAAGAGAGAGGGAGAAGGGAATTGAGAGACCCAGGGAAACTTTAGTGTGGCTTTAGTGAAAGGGCCTGTAGGATGCACTCTAAAAAATGCCAGGACAAAATTGGTTTTTTAGATTCAAAATGGTTTTTTGAAAAACCAAATTTCAATGCAAAACCAAAATGGATTTTTAAAAAAATCCATTTTGGTTTTTTGCATTGAAATTTGGTTTTTCAAAAAACCATTTTGAATCTAAAAAACCAATTTTGTCTGAAATTTTTTAGAGTGCACTACAAAAGCTGTCCACAAGTTCACTTCATTTATCACACATTTTTTGTAACTTCCTCTTTTTATACCAATTAATGCAATTATTCCATCAAAGAAACGGACCTAGGCCCGATGCACTCAGATTTCAGTTAACACTGGTCAACGATGATTTTGCTACCTGAGGAAAAATACCTCTATAAACCTAATTCGAGCATGCTGATTCCAAATCTGAAATCAGAATTTCTCCAGAACGTCTAGATTTTGAGTTATGGCCATGTCAATATTTGGCGATATTTACCAAGTATCCTCTGGTTGGGTTTATAACTATTTCAAGATATGAAATTTTTTTATGAGGTGCTACAGCCAGTAATTGAAACCAGTTTGTGAGCTGCTATGGGCCTACTTTGCCAAAAAAATGTATTGGTAATTTTATATTAACAAATTTGATGAAAAAAATATTCGGAAAATCTATGATTTTTCCAATCTGATTTTGAATGCCCATTTTTAAATGCTCAGGAGAATGTATATGCCCTAAGTTATGTCAAATCACACTCCACCTCTAGTAGCTCATACTCTGAAGGGATTGCTTGATCATCATTAAAGAAGGGGTTATGTGAACCACATAAATTGCTGCAAACTCGATGATTTAATTCTATGCGATTTGATTTCTTCTTGACAGAAATTGTTGGTTTGAGCAGAACAGTATGGAAAACAGTTAAAACCATGTAAAATTTCAGGCACTGGTCTACACAGTGGCTGAGGCTGGTTCTATGGACAGTGTGGTTGTGTTAGAGTGTAGTATTTGGAATTATATCTACATTACCTGACCCTTCCAACCAGAACATTTTAATTTAAAGTTTATTGCATCTAATTTTCCATCATTTTTTTTCATATTCTTCATTAAAAAAACCAATACTCATGAGAAATTACTTAGATATGTTTTTCTTACACACAGAAACTATAATTTATCAGTATGAGTTGCATATTAGCCATTTTCATATCTCTAAATAGGAATATATTGAACAATAACAATTTCGCAAAAAATCGCCCATTTCTGGAGCCTGTCGCCCTCAAATTTTTGTATCTGGACCTGTCTGATTGAAATATTTTGGCTATATATTGCTTCAGCATCTTGAAATAACCTATGTAAATACTGAGATATGCCTACTTTCCAGTAATCAACAGTGCAGAGTGCATTTCTTTGACACGCAAATTGCTCTCACGCCTGATTATTTGCCAAATATTGACATGGCCATAACTCAAAATCTAGACGTTCTGGAGAAATTCTGATTTCAGATTTGGAATCAGCATGCTCGAATTAGGTTTATAGAGGTATTTTTCCTCAGGTAGAAGACGGAAAATATTTTTTTTGTTGACCAGCGTAATCTCTGGTTCTCTCTGGTCACAGAATTATAGTTAGCTATTAGGTCAAGCCCTTTTTGCATCGAATTTGGAAACTGCATGAATCGTATACATGTTCTGCATCCCCCTTAGATGTATGTGTAATTGATAAAATCATATTTTGGTTGTCGATTTCGTACTGTATCATTAATTCATATTCATATCCCATGGTAGTAGATTCATTTTCATTCATTACATCTTTATTTAAATCCCACACTCTGTGTTCATTATTTTATAACAGAAAATGGACTTAAGAACTCCCTCTCAAAAAGTGAAAATCCTGCAGAAAACTAATGACGAAAAAATGAGTAATTGGGCACATAATTATAGCAGTATGACGTCTGAATATAACTAATATCCTCTTGAATTAACACCTCAAGACGAAAATACCAAAGACCAGAGAAAAAAGAAGTTAAGAAAACAAATATAACAGAGAAGTTCTAAGTCCCTGTATTTTGTGCAGAACCACACACGCGAAAAGGGGCATATTATCGTATGAAAATAATTACAGAGGAGCCCTGGATGCCCTCTGACCCCCATCCCCCCTAATCCAGCCCCCCCCCCCCGATAATCCTATATCTCAAGGGGTTGGAATATACCCCAGGGGTGTTTAATTTCTCCCTAGAAATCTGACATCTTTTTGCTCATCCTATTTCTCTTATTTTGAAATCGAACCACTTGTTTAGAAATTGTCTTGAAATTTCATAAGTAAGCTAGTTCGAAATTCTGCATATCATAATTTGACACCATACACTGATTTTGAATTTTGAACATTTTATTTCCAATATATGTGTTCGTGTTTTCCTATATTCCATTTAATTTCATGTGTAATTTTTATAGAGTGCATATTAAGATTTCAAGTAAAATTTCTTTAAAATTGTCTGTCCCAAGACAGAAAAAAAAGTTGTATTAATTTCGTTTTACTTATAATAAGTAAAATATATTTTCAATGAAACTTTTGTATATTTTGTTTTTGCTTTCATAGACAATTTTTTTAACCAATATGTGGAGTTAGCTCAGTTGGTAGCAGCCTAGCAATTGCTCGATGATCTACATCCTGGGTTCCATTCTCGCTCTGGGAGTTTGGATAGGTCACCTGGAACAATGTTGGACAGCAGTCTCAATCATCCTTCGCCTGATTTTTGTGTCCTCCTACAGTCCTGATTAGCCTATCAAGTGCATAAATACAGGACATAAACCTCCAATCATCCTTCTAATATGTCCTGTATTTTTACTTCAGCAAACAAAAACTATATCCCTACAATTGTAAGCAAAAACCTGTGATGGAAATGGGGGGGGGGGAGCTCTGGGGAGCTGAGCTCCCTTGACCAAAAAACAGGGCGAGCTGTACCCTGCTACAGCTCCCCCAATGATCAGTTGTGAAATTACAATTATCGTGTTACTTTTTCTGTCTTCATGGTATTTTTAGCCAAAATTATGCTCTTGTGGAAGAATTCTTTCCTTTTTAAGAATTTGGAATGACTGCCCCACGAGCCGAGAGCTCCCCTGACGAAAATTTTCCATTTCCATCACTGGGCCAAAAACAATCATATACCTAGTCTTAGTCTTAGTCTTAGTCCTCCTGGAAGCAGGCAAGGTTTGCCTCTTTTTCCAGATCTAGATTATCCAGTGCGACTGATATAATAAATAATCCATATATATTAAAAACAATTTTTTTGGATATTTTAATTGTAGTAAGTCAAGTGGAATAATTATCCATTTGACACTTGATAAAAACCATGGTTTAGTTAAAATCCATTTGTAAATGTTAAAAAAAAACCAGGCTTCACATGCGCACATTTGGCAGGCATCTCATAATAGTAACTGAGTAAGATCTTTTTGTAATCCAGGTTTTTTTTTTAAAAGATAATTTTGTAAAAAGTTTTTTTGCTGGATAGTTTTCAGGAATTATTTGTTTTTTTAGGTGTGTAATCCAGTGTTTAGATAAAAACCATCGATAAAAACGTATGGGTGGTCTCCTTTAGTAGTCCATTACCCATTAAAAATGTCGGAAGTGAAGTCGGTGGTTAGTTCTTGGTATCCCAGAAACCATCAGAATATCTACCATATAAATAGTACATTAAGGTGCTCAGGCCGCTAATGCTGCCTCACACAGATAACTGAAAAGTCTTCTAGAGATAAATATAGAATATTTCAGGTTGTCGTTTATGAATTTGAATTTAATTGTGGTGGTAGATCCATGTGCCCAGGCCGCTAATGCTGCCTCACACCGGTCAGCAATTACTCTGACCATATACCACTTATGTCAAATTTATTATTTCCCCAATATTTATCTATTCTATTTTTAAACGAGTTGAGTGAATCAGCCATGACCACATCTTCCGGTAGTCCGTTCCACACCTCCGTTATTCTATTGACAAAGAAATTCTTCCTGATGTCCAGGTTGTTGGCTCTTCTTTTAAATAACTTCCTCTGGTGCCCTCTTGTTCGTGATGTTGCCATAGGGAGTGGAGGTGCACATTTCCCATCATAAATTCCTGTGACTATCTTGTATGTTTCTATCATGTCACCTCTCTTCCTTCTGTGTCTTAGTGTTGGTAAGTTGAGAAGACGTAATCTATCCTCATAACTTTTTCCCTGCATACCATTTACTAGCTTCGTGGCTCTTCGCTGAACTTGCTCAAGTCTTCGTATATCACCTTTGGCCGAGGGACTCCACACTGATTGTGCATATTCCAGGTGGCTCCGTACCATACTAGTATATAGTGGTACAAAAATCTCCTTCCTCAAATTTGTGAAACATCTTCTAATCAGGCCTAGGATCTTGTTAGCCTTTTTGATGATGATGCCAATGTGCTCTTTGAATTTTAATTGCCTGTCAATGTTGACTCCTAGATCCTTTTCGATTTGTGTATTTGGTAGTTCTATTCTCACACCCTGTACTTCGTCCTTTAAACTTCTCCTCTCTTGGATGTTCTCCTGTCTGCTTGAAATATTCATTTGGACACATTTCTTCGGGTTAAACT
Source organism: Platynereis dumerilii (assembly GCA_026936325.1). Lineage (NCBI taxonomy): Eukaryota > Metazoa > Annelida > Polychaeta > Phyllodocida > Nereididae > Platynereis > Platynereis dumerilii. Next base: position 57,001,710 of record JAPTHN010000003.1, read on the forward strand.
TCAGCAACCAAGTTTCTGACCACTTCTCAAGTTCTTGTAGATCCTTCTGGATGTCATCTGATTTTTCATTCCGTTTTGTTTTATTGAAGACCTTTGTGTCGTCGGCGAAGATGAAAGATTCTGTACTAAGGTTGTCTGGTAGATCATTTATATAGATCACGAATAATAGTGGACCCAACACGGATCCTTGAGGGATCCCACTGGTGACATCCATAAGTTCAGACACATGCTCTCCTACTCCCACGAACTGTTTCCGCTCATTCAGGAAATCCCTGATCCAACCATGAATAGGGTCAGTTATACCGTAAAACCGCAGCTTCTCAAGTAGGCGTCGGTGTGGCACTTGGTCGAAGGCCTTTTGAAAATCTAAGTAGATGACCTCTACGGTTTCTCCATTATCCATGGCTTCCGTCCATATGTCTAATACTTTCAATAACTGCAACACTGTTGACCGTCCTGGTAGGAAGCCGTACTGCCTGTCGGAGAATAGGTGGTTCTTGGTCATGTGCTCCATGATGGTATCTCTGACGAGGGATTCCAGGAGTTTACAGGTGATGCTCGTGAGGCTTACAGGCCTATAATTCCCACAGATGTGTTTTGGTCCCTTCTTGTGGATTGCTGTGACCCTGGCTTCTTTCCATTCCTTAGGTAGCCTCATCTCTTCTAACGAGTTGTTTAACAGAGTGCTGAGTGGATTTGCCACCTCTTCCACTGCTTCTTTCAGTAGCCAAGTTGTGATACCATCTGGTCCCCCTGACTTCCCAGTTTTCAATCTTCTTATTTTCTTCCTGATTTTTTCCTCCGTCACCACCTCTACTTGTTGGAAATACTTCTGTGGTCCCTGGTACAATGTAGGTACTCCGTCCTGCGGCTCCGTGACAAATACAGATGTGAAGAACTTGCTAAGGGCTATGGCTTTCTGTTGATCATCTGTTGCTCGTTCATGATTTTCTCCTGAAGTAACTTCTAGGTCCGGTATTGTGGCTCTGGTCCTGGTCTTGTTATTTACGTATGCCCAGAATTTCTTCGGATCCTTCTTTATGTTACCAGCAATGTCCTTTTCCACCTCGAGTTGTGCTGCTCTGGTGAGCCTCTTGGCCTGGTTCCTTATCTTGGCATACTCTCGTCTTTTGTCTTCGTCTCCCGTCTCAATGTAGCGCTGCCATGCTCTATGCTTCTTTCTTATTGTTGTCACTGTCTTTTCATCCAATGGTGTTCTGCCTCTTCTGTAACGACCGTTTTTGATTTTCTTGGGGACACATTCTTCCTGTGTTTTCAGCAACTTGTTCTTGAACTCTTTCCATTGTTGTTCGACCGTCTTTTCTTGTAATGTGTCGTCCCAGGCTGTCTTAAGCTGGTGTCTTAGTTTAGATGTGTCTGCTTTCTTCCAGTTAAAGGCCATCCCTTCATTCTTCCTTCCAGTGTAGCAGTTGAGGTTGAAATATAGTATACAGTGATCACTTTTACCGAGTGGGCTGCTCATCTCGATGGAATTTATCATGCCCTCTTCATTTGTAAAAACCAGATCCAGGATGTTCGGTCTGTCAGACATTCTTTTCCGTGTAGGCTGTAGCACATGTTGATGCCAAAGACAGTCGTTCACCTTTTCTAAAAATTTTGTTGAGTCTAAGGATGCACCGGTAGACAGAGGTTATTTAACCAGTCTATTTGCGGGAAGTTAAAATCTCCAAGAATGAGCATGTGGCTCTTTTCATCATCATATAGCTTCTGGATAAATTCCAGCAGGCAATCATTGGCTTCTTGTGTGGATGAAGGACTCCAATACATTGTACAGATTCTTAGTCTGTCTCTTCCTCGTAGTTTGATGTCTATTAGTAGGAATTCAGAGAATAACGGCCACTCCTCGCTATTTACTTCTTCAGCTGACAGGGCTGTGTCCACATATAGAAGAATACCTCTACCCTCATCCCATTGATTATTTGAGAATATATTAAATCCATCAATTTTCATCTCGCTGGGGTTTAGGTCGTATCTGGCATTTTTCGGTTGCGATTCTGTTACTGCTATAATGTGGGGTCTCACCTCAGCATTTGTAACTGGATGTACGAAGTCTCAGCAACCAATACGTTTGCCTTACTTCATCAATGCATTTGGGGTCGGTCATGATTATTTTGGTGGCATTCACGTTACTATAGTAACGCTGTCTCAAAGAATATTCGCCCCTCAATTGTTTTAATGTTTACATCACCAGCAGTAATGCGAGAATTGGTAAACAACAGAATCATGGCAAAAATTAATCCAAGAATTTTCGACATAAACATACATAATGCCCTGGTGATCCGTTGACCCCAGCTGGACTGGGAGGTCACACCTGCAATACCAAACTGGACACCATCCACAGCCAAAATCAGCAAATTTTGGATCAATTTATTGGGTTTTATGTCCTTTATTTAGAGTCAAGTTGTTTAAGACAAGCAATATGGCAATGATGGATGAAATAAGCCAATATAACAAACGCAACGACAAAGTAGCTTGAGAGTTGAGACTGGAATTGATACCGGGAGACTGGAGCCTATAGTCATTCAAAATTCGGCATGCGGGCTCGCTCTTCTCTCCAAGAAAAAAAGTGGTTTTTGCCCAGTGTTTGGTACAAACATATTAATCAGCCAAAAGTTTTAGCACATTTAACGAAGATGAATGATTGATGCCTTACGTCCTGTATTTATGCATTTGTTAGGCTAATTGGGACAGCAGCAGGACACAGAAATTGGGCGAAGGATGCTTGAAACTGCTGTCCAACATACACTGTAAGCTAGGTGACGTGGCCAGAATACCAACTGAGCTAATCCTCCCCCTATAGAATTTAAAAGGAAAGTAGAGGTAGCTGGGCCTAAGTCCAAGTCTTCGAAATAACATTTATATATAGTTTTTGTTGTATAGTGTTTGTGCTGATAATGGAACTTCAAATTGCATCAAGTCTTCTAGCTCACCAAATGGCCTTTCCATCTTCTGGAATTGGCTCAAATGGTGGATTTCCTATTTGTTTGGGGATAGATTTTAGGCAGGGGTATAGATCTGTTCACAGGGTTATTAATTACCAGTCCTCTGGTCCTCTGCACCCTTTCCATTACAGCCTAAAAGCTGAGCAATTAGCATTTTATCTTGAGCATTGTTCACATAGCTAGCATGGTTGCCACCTGGGTTCTATGCCAATATTTACATCTAGGTGGCGTGCAGGTTGACAGGGCACGTGTTCTTCCATCTTCCCCAGAGATTTCTTGGCCCTTCTGAGCCCTTCTGTCTTGGAGATGGTGGGGAGATGGTCTCAGCAGAAGGTGCAGTATTCACTGTTCAGTATTCAGTTCTAACCGAAGGATTTATCTCTTTGACAAAGATGTTTTTCACTTGACCATTCTAAAAGTGGTACTTTGGCCCCGCTGTAATCGATGAGCTCACAAATCCCAAATTTTCGGCATTATTCCATTTATGCCACGGTGGAAGGGCCATTTCTTAAACAGGGCCCTTACACATTGAAGCGCTGAACTAAAAGTTTGTATCGAGCGGTCACAAACTTGGCCACAAAGATAGATATTTTGGCATCTTTTTTTGGCACCTTGCATACACCGCCGCACTGCAACATTGGTTCGTCCACCCTTGTGTTAGAAATCTAAAACTGGGAAAATCTGTTGAGGCTCGTATGTTGGATTGTTCATGATAATGAGTAATGTCAAAATTGTGACTATGACTCCTTTGACAATGAAAAGATCACAAAATGTATGGAAACACAATATCTTACTCTTTTTAAAACTGAAAATAAAAACCATCATTCTTTCTTTAATTCAGCACCATTCTCCTAGGTTCAGTGAAAATCAACTCAGTGGTTGTCCAGTGTCCATGCTCCCATGCAGTTGACTTGGCAGGGAGTCCATCCACACTTATCTGTTTTAAAACATTTGAAGTTGCCTCCATGACCGTTGGCGACCCCTTTCATGATACAATCACACCACAGTACACATGCATGGCTCCCCCTAGCGTAAAACTCTTGCAACTTTTGTTTATTTACATTTGGGACAAGTAGCACAGTTTTGGTCAAGGCTGAGCACATTGTGGGCCTGGGGTGTCTCATTTGTGCCTTCAGGGGGTAACCTATACCCCACAGGGTCACAGTTACCCCAGGGTTACCCTAGGTACCACACATTAAAAGGGTGTCATAACTACCCCCTACACTGTCTGCAACTTCTGCCCTTGGGATAAAGTATTGCCATTGAGGACATCGCTGGTATAAAAGTTTTCAGATTTCATGAAAAGTATATGAAGAAAAGGATACAAATCTTGTTTTAACACAGTGTCAATTTTTTACTGATCCCTGACTAATTGTGGTATTCACTGACATGGAAAGACAAAAATGCATACACTGTACTGTAAGCCATTTTCTATCAATCTATCCCCTCATCAATCCATCTATCCATCTATATCCATCTACCTACCTGCCTACCTGCCTAGCCCTATCAGCGTGCCTCGGCGGTCCAACGTTGGCCCGAAGCTGGTCCAATGCTACTGACATCGGACTGATGCTGGGCCGACGTTGGACCGCCGAGGCATGCTGACAGTGTACCTGTCTATCTATCTATCTATCTATCTATCTATCTATCTATCTATCTATCTATCTATCTATCTATCTATCTATCTATCTATCTATCTATATCTATCTACCTATATATCTATCTACCTAGCTAATTATCTATCTATTTGTCTATATCTGCCTATGTATGCAGCTATCTATATGTCCATCTATATTCCATTTAATCCATTAACTAATCAGCTCACCAGCATGACGTAATTTTGGACTGGCTCTCAGCAGGAAATTAGGAAACAGATAAAACAATACTTAATTGTGTGCCCCCTCCCATCCTGCCACCCCTAAACCCCCACCATGTCATGACTTGGGCCCATGCTGGGGCACCACTCTGGGCCCAAATTAGCAACAACATTCTTATTTGTTTGTATAAATAATCTCCAATTTTCAAAATGGTGGTCTGCGTGATGCGTTTGTTTTCAAACTTGCTAAATGTTTTCCAATGTTTTCTGACATCAAGCCATTTGCATGAGTTTTCCACAGCATTCTTTTTCTGTCTTTAAACATATATTTTATCTCTGTTTAAAGATATACCTTCCTTTCACTCTTCCACTTTTTCCTTTATTTCATTTAATTAGGCCTACTTCTTTCCATTTTTCAACTCATTCTTCTCTTAAGTTTTTTCTTCATTTCACTTTTTTGTTAATTTTCCATGCATTCTTCTTCCGATAAAAAAAAATCATGATTTAATCGTCCACATGTGTGCATTCATGAACATTAAATAAATAATTTGTAAACCGGAGAATTTATTTGATCACTGTTTCATTAAAACACTGCCTTTAGTCTACAGAAGTAATATAAATTTGATGGACATGTAAGAGTGCTGGTACTGCTAGATTCATTGAAACTTCATGTTAATTGTCACACATAGTTAAACTCAAATGTTGTGTGATCCCGTATTTAAGGTTTCATTACATCAGTTTCATTTGATCAGGTAATTACGATTTAATGTTGGGAATGACAGGTCTTCACTTTGATCATGTTATATTCATCATCTTTATGACGTAAGGTTCATAATCTTGAGGAATTTTTAAGATGTTACAAGATCTTAATTACCTTAAATTCCATTAAATTGTCGTCTGCCTCTGCGCGCTCCATTGCTCAAAGTAAACATTGGAATTTTGGCGCTAAATGAGCATGTCTTTCAGCAGACGAACATGCTTGCATGGGTTTGGATATTTGGCAATTAGGGGGGGGGGCGACCACTAGATTCTCGGGGGGTGGGGGGGGGGGCTCGGAGCTTTCCTCGGGGTAGTCCCCAAAATTCTTTAATCAAACACTGTAAGGAAATACACCCTCCAGAAATCGTTTATTTACAACATTATTTTCAAGATGCCTAAAAAGAGTATATAAATTTTACCGATTAAATGGTGGCCCCCTTACAACTGGCTTTAGCGGTGGATTGACAGGGCAGCGTATCAAATGGCAAGCAGATGATGGTCAGCTAAGAAGTTAATGGAACTTAGGAATATGGTTTATAAATGGTTTATCTTAATATCAGGGTGCTGTCTATCATCACATGGGCATTCATGATGCTCTGGCACTTCATGCTGCAGAATTAGGAAAAACAGTTTGAAATAATCGTTGACCTGTGACAGCTCCCTGAACTAATCCTCAATTTTCAAATTGACTTTGTGTCGGATTGAAGAGCAATGCCGAAGATTTTACTAGGTGCGTGATATTACCCACATTTACCCTATATATTTTTTTTTCGTACCTTCCTTGAAACTCTTTTGCGGAATATGTTGTTTGCACAAAAACAATTGAGTATCTAAAAGAATGGTACTTAATTGTGTTGTCCAATTAACATGGGATTTTCATGAGACTTTATGAATCAAGATTTTGAACTTCCATCACTTTAATACCCGTCTGTCTCACGGTATTGACTAACAGAGATGAGTACAGATATACCCCCCCCCCCTGAGCCCCCTGCCCCTTCCCCATAGAAATTTGGTCTACTCAAGAGATAAATGAAGGGGGTGAAATCAAAATCAACTCCTCTGAGAGCTCCTAACCACAAGAGAGTTATGAATTAAGATAATATCTTTGCTCAGTGGCATCTTAGGTAGTGGTCAGCTTATCATGAACTAAGATTTGAAATGGTTCACCACTTCGACCACTTTCCCATGCATTTAATGCAAAGTTAAGAGCAGTAGTAATTTCAGAAGTTCTCTAGTAATTAGCTTTGAAATTTGGTGAGAATTTTAAAATAAAATGTGTGAGAGGAAATTTCAATTCTCTAAAAGGCTCTGAGGTAGGGAAATTGAGCAGGCCTGTAAAAATGGACCTTAGCCCAATATAATTCACATCTTCTATTGGCATGCTGATCGTATAAATTTAATAACATGTATTTATTGAGATGTAATGTCTATATACATTCTAACCATTTATCTATTTCGAACTAAAAAAAAATTGAAATGAAATTTTGAAAATAGCTATATTTTAAACAGTTTTCATCATTGGTGTGAATCTATATGAATTATCATGTTGGTGCATACTGGCTAGCTAAGACAATTTCTTGAAAAATAGGAAGACAATCTACTTTTTGGAAGACCATATATCGAAATTTCATTATAAAGTACTTATAATTCCACCTGACAGATTTAAGACATTGAAGTGATGACTTGAAAGTATTGAAGCACCATGCCTGAATTCCACCAATTACGTGGAATGTTGAAGCATGCTTAGCTAATTAAGGGCAACATTCCACTTAAACGCTGGTCAAATGACACGTAAAATTGGCGGTCCTTTGTATCAGTTTCTGAGCTAGAGCAATTACAAGTTTCCACACTTGAGAAGAGATAGCTTGTAGAACTGTATGGATTTTTTTCGAAATTCTCTCTATATTTCTTTCTATCTTTCCATATTTCTATAGATCTTTCTTTCTATCTTTATTTCTATCTTTCCTTCTATCTTTCTTTCTATCTTTCTTTCTTTCTTTCTTTCGTAATATCATATTCTTTCAATGTACATGTCTATCTGTCTACCCATCTACCTTCTTATATATATTCCATCTATATCAAGTTGCATATATCCCAAAATCCCAACACAAAATGCATTTTAAGACTTGAGGACAACCTAATTGGAACTGCCCCTGGGCCTTTAGCTGGCTGTTGAGTGGGTGTGAAATCAGTCAATTAACAAAGTCTATTGAGTGAGAAAAATCGTGGGAAATTGGCTTTTTGTTTGAAGGTGTGAACACAAGCATCAAACGCAGCAGATCTGCAGTGTGATAAAATGGAGTGTGATAAACAAGATAGGGTCTGGCTGTGTTGTTGCACTTTTGAAATAGGGTAACACCAATTTAATGAATTAGTTCATCAGTGGTCAGATTGATAATACAACAAAGTCAAGTTAAAACTAGAACCTTGTGTTGCTGTCACGAAAAATGGAAATAAAGATGAAGATGTATCAATTGGAGGAATACAGAAAAACAAGGTAGACAGATAGATAGACAGTTAGACAGTTAGATAGATAGATAGATAGATAGATAGATAGATAGATAGATAGATAGATAGATAGATAGATAGATAGATAGATAGATAGATTGATTGATTGATTGATTGATAGATTGATTAATTGATTGACTGGCTGACTGACTGACTGATTGATTGATTGATTGATTGATTGATTGATTGATTGATTGATTGATTGATATTTTAGTCACAATTCTTATCTGTAAAGCTACATTGCTTATATTATTGGACTGTGTATAATTACATGCTGAATTTCATTTCACGTAGTTGTTAGTATACATGTTCGATAGCCAATGTTAGGATTAGGTCCATACATACATATAGGCCTACCTGGTGGATATACATTTTGGTAGCAGATTACAAATAGCAAAAAGTAACAGGTATCCAGCAGATGCGTTATCTAGCATTACAGATACCGAGATAACACAGTAACCATAGATAGCACAGATAAGATAAGGTTAGATAGCCTATGTATTACATGTAATCAGTAGCTCCCTCTACAATGTTACTGCTATGCCAGCATGAGGTCTATGGATTTGCTATCTATGGCCGTTAAATTGTACCTTGATAATTGAATGTTTATGCTATTAACTAATTTAACTTAATTTAAGTCTATTCTGCATGGAGACTCAAAATTAGCTCATTAATTTTTGCAAGTTACCATAAGCTTAGGAGTACTGCTTTTGTAATTAAGCATCCATAGGTAAAATTTGTAGTTGGTATAAATTATAACATATTCTTGTTTTAAAAAAATACCTGAGTCCAAAATGATTTTGTTGTTATCTTGCATTTCAATTATCTACGATACGACATCAACCAACACTGACAAAGGCATTGTCTACTCGAGGAGTTTCCAGCAGGGCCTAGAGCTATTTCGGGGGGGGGGGGCTATTTCATGTCTTATACTCGAGTGGGGCCTCTATTGTTTTCATGAGACAAGAAATTAATAAGTCTTGAAAGAAATTTGTATAAATAAACCCCTGCAGTGCTGCTGATTTGCCTAGAATGATGCACATGGACTCAAGGGGGCATTATTCGAGGGAAGCCTTTATTATTCTGGACCAGCATCTATTCGAGGTGTCCTCTATTCGAGGAAGTCTCTGTTCCAGTCCCAGAGGGTCTCTATTCGAAGTAGCCTCTATTCGAGGGAGCCTCTTTTTGAGAGGGCTTCTATTCGAGGAGACCTTCATTCGAGTATATACGGGATACCAGGTCTTTGGCCCAGGCCAAAAACCCTTTCCACAGTCATTTTTTGACAAAAGCAATTTCAGCGATGAAGACTCAAGACGCTTTAAAAAAATTAGGTCAACATTTCTTTCCAAAGTAATTACAGTTCCATCAAAACATATATATATTACTTAAATATTACTTTAGCAGTTTTGCTTTAATGTATGACTTTCTATAACCCCTGTACAATGCACTTATAAATGTCCCAAGGCCCCACACATGTGACATTTTAAAGCATGTCAATAAGCTGTTCATAAATCTAGTTAAAGGCATGGGAGCCATTAAAGTCAGTTTGTAACAGAGGTAACAATAGGCCAACACCTCTTGCTGATTTACATGTGATAACCTTTGACCTTGCTGAATGACATGCGCACTGGAGGCATCAGTGGCCACTTTGATGACAACAGGTCCCCATGGTAACAGTTACTAACAGCAATGTTTTCTGTCAAATTTTGGAAAAAATGTTGGAAAAGACATTTATCCTGGTTTGCTTCAAGGCATTCAGATACTATTTAATGTTGTGATTTTCCAAACTTATTCAACCTGTGCAAAACTTCACTGGGTTTTTTAATGTTTTATATTTAACACACAAAGAAAAAATCATGTGAAATATTAGAGATTCTGCATTATTTTTTAGATGTAGAATTTATTTCAAGGTTTTGGTAGCTCGAAGGTGAAGCTTCTTGACTTACATCTGTGTGCATACATCAAATCGTATTTTCCAAAAATGAAAAATCCTTGAAATACCTTGACTACTCAATTACATGTATGTACATAAATTAGGTCAGCTCCTTCAAATAAGAAAATCAAAAATCGAGTCCTGTAATAAAAGTATTCTTAACTTTTAGGATTTGCTGCTGTCATCTACTTGCATTCAAGTATTGCAAATACTGAACATGATAAATAATAATATGCCTGATATGACAAGAGCATTTTTTTGTTGTATAGGAATTATTCTGAGACTGGCAAACAATTATGTCTGTGGTACAATAAATTCATATGCATTGAACACAGTAAACCTAACAATACGCTTATTTCCTTCTTTATACCAGGAAATATAAAGATGTAAAATTGATAACGATATCAGACTCGGCGTGGGAGGTTTTTCATCCGAGACTGCATCTGTAGGAATTTGGGATTTATCGAGCTGCACGATGAATACGCCCGACGAATGATTTCGGAATAAAAGTATTTCTGGATCGTAGTGATAGAAAAGATCTATCAGATATACACAGGAATCCTTCTAGTTTCCATGGGAGGTCCCATGTGTATACATACTGTATATCTGCAACCCTCAAATCTTTCACTGATCACTTTTCAACCTGTTGACTGATGCCTCCACATATGCAAGTGGTGCAGCATTTCAGCAGTGCCTCCCATAATAATTCTGATCATAATTTTGTGCAATAGAAGTTTATCGAACTACAGGCATGGGCAGGAACCAAGCACACCTGTACACCAGAAGTTCATTATCTCAACTTCTCAAGTATATATATATATTTACATATATTATGTGCTTCATAGCCATATCTCATCTCATCATAGTATCTGTCTATGACAGTCTCTTGCTGGTACGACAAATATTTTCGTCAATAAAATAGATATTCGAATCGTTTGTCTACTAAATTTTCTCCGAGTAGTTATGTTTGAGCTCATCACAGTGTCATCAAGGTGTCATCACTATGTCCAATCGATTGACAGATTGATTACAAACAAACATGAATGTTATCTAACGCATGACACTTCTCTCAAAAGTTGATCTACTGCAAAAGGAAATGCTTTTGGAGATACAAACAGAAATGGCAATCTGTGGACTGTATGGTCAGTAAAAATTGAGAAAGGTATGCTGGTAACACCATTGCAATTCTGAATTTTTTTCCCAACTATAAACAGTATCATCAAAATCTCCCCATAATACTGACAGTGCATTGCTACATTAGTCATTAGAAATAAACTCAGCCACTACAGGAATGACTCATAAATTCATGATTGCTTTAAATGAATCATGTTATTTCTGATGATTTTTTAAAAATTTCACCATGTTTAAACAGGGAACTGCAAGTATTGATGCACAAACTTGCTATATATATAGACATCATAACGTATGCAGATTCATTGACAATCATTGTCTCATTTGTCCGGGAGTGTCATGAATCAGAAATGCTTTACGATGAACAAGTTGTCAGAAATCTATTATCAAAAAATTGGTTTTAAACCAATTCCAAAATATTTGCAAATATTGGATAAACAAATTGCATGGTCCTTGACATAATGGCATATATCTTTGCCATTGTCTCACTCACACATAAAAAAAAATTGTTTTCTTCATAGAAGTTATACAGGATTGGCAATCAGGCGAACAAATTGAAGAAGGTCGAACAGGATGTCATGAAGGACATATACATACTGCTTCAAGGGAAGGTCATTTGCCAATATTGATCCCCAAAAATCACTAAGCCGAAATCACCCTCAAAAATTAGCACATCCGATAACCTCTCCATTTTGCCGAATGCATGTCCTTCGGCGCGGATGTGCAGATTCGTACTGAGAAGAGATATAAATGCAAAAAAATAAAGAGACAATAAAAACTTGTCGATTGTGTTGAATTTCAGAGGGCCATTTAACAATGGGGGTAAAACCAGAGTATTACAATGAGAGTTCGTGAGATGCCCTTCTGAAGCTTTCTGCAGTATGATCTGATCCAAAGAAACATGGGGGGGGGGCTAACAGGAAGGGGGGCTGAAGGATATGTGACATTTTCTCATGCTTCTGTAGCCTCGATTTTGAGGGGATGGGGAGCCCTCAGAGGAGGGGGGGGGTGCACTGTGTTCATGTAAGAGCACAATACAAGGCCATGCCCTCCGGAAACTGAATCCTGGTCCACGTCTCACTTCCTGTTGCTTCTCAAATTTCCTTCAAAAACTTTCTGCAGCAGTTTGAAGTCCACAACTTTTTGCTTTGCTGTAAACAAAACGTTATTGCAACATAGCTATCCCACTGGAACATGTGTGCTCTTAATTAGGCTGTAAACAACAGGGCTTGGTCAGGTAGAGGTGCTACTTTGTCTGCAAGATGCTGCAAGGAGCTCCATTCCCCCACACCTTCATTGTTCAATGCATGCATGTGCCTATATTGCATATACTGTCTGCCTGCAAGTGATGATATTTCCTATTGTCTTGTACTAACTCTTGTTATTGTCTTGGCTCCCATTGAAACACTAAACAGTCAACAAAAGCATTGTCATTGGTTTCTGTTGGGTTATGATCTCCTTCCCAAAATATCAAATTGCCCTGTCAAATGGTTCCATGCATGAATGTGGGGACTGCCAGTCTGGGCTGGGAGTCTTGTTATATCTGTCGGAGGATGAGCAGCTGTTTTAAAAACATCATGGAGAAAAGAAAAATTGTCTTCCCTTTGTATATTATAATTTGATTGATCTGATATACGTGACAAATCAAACGAAACACAGGTATGTCTTAAAGTTGTAAGTTATAAATCCATGGTGTGACAAACTATAGCAATGCCTCTGGTGTGATAGCAATACACAGCTTTTGGGGAGTGATAAATCAGTTCGCCACTGAAGGCCTTCTCAATAATATAGATAGATAGAGAGATAGATAGATAGATAGATAGGTAGATAGGTAGATAGATAGATCTCTGGAGATAGCTAAATAGATTTCCCTAGATAGACTAGTATGCTACTGCGTATCGATAGATAATTAGATAGATAGATGGAGTGATTGATTGATTGGTTGATTGACTGATTAATTGGTAGAATTTGTTCATTCATTCCATCCATTAATAGATCTATGCATGTGGGTTCTTGTAGACTGTAACAAGAAAATGTCTACAGGCTAGCAGCATTCAGCAATTTCTGGACCATTTCCAGATAATCAAGCCAATCAGTTGCCCTCTTATGCCCTGACCAGACAAATTCCTTGGGAATGGAATTAGATGAGTTGGCCTTTTAAAAGAGGTCTGCCTGCTGGGGACCCCTGGTGAGCAAACTGTCAGTCAGAGTTGTTCAGTAATTCACATATTGAATCATTGGTTGGTTGGTTGATCGATTAATTGGTTGATTCATTGATTCATTGATTGATTCATTGATTGGTCTTTTGGTTGATGGATTCATTGGTTGATTCATTGATTGATCAATCGGTCGATTCATTGGTTGATTCATTCTATGGTTGATTCAATGATTCATTCATTCGTAGACACATTACATGATTCATTGATTGATTCATTGGTTGATTTGTTCATTGATTGGGTCATTCATTGGTTTAACATTGATTATTGAGTGAGTGATTCATTGATTGGTTCACTGGCTGATCCATCCATTGGTTCATTGGTTGATTCATTGGATGATTTTTTGATTGATTGATTGGTTAATCCGTCCATTGACTCAATGGTTGACCCACTGATTGATCCATTGTTTGATTCATTGTTTGATTCATTGGTTGATTCATTGATTGCTCATTTGTTGATTCATCGTGTCATTCATTGATTCATTGGTTGATTTATGGATTCATCCCCAGAATCAATTTGATCGGTTCATTAATAAAGAAAACATACCTGATGGTACATGATTATATGCCCAGTACATCGATCTGCAGATCTTTTGATCCAAAGTTCTGAAGATGCTGAGATGTACAATATAGTTGTGTCATGTAGCTGCTTGTTGTTATTATTAATTTATTACAGGTGATGCATGATGACAACCCTCAAACTTCAATGAACTCAAACAAATTTGTTTGACAAGAAACCTGTTTGTTTACTCCAAACTTATACAATTATATAAGTAGCACAAATAGTTACAGAATTTTATCTCCTTCAGCGATGTCATTGCGGGCATTCCTGGGGTCGAATCCTGCCCTATTTGAGGTCCAGTTGAGGTCATTGCAAGGAGGGAGGTTGACCTTTAATTTGACCTCTGGTGACCTCTTGGTGACCTTGAAGGGCGTTGTTCTAGTCAGCCTCCCACGCCCCATTAAAGGTTCCTCTTTAATACAACTTTTCTGACAATATTTCAGCTCGACTCAGCTATCTTTCATCAAGGGGCTGGCATAAAGTTATCTGTGGGGCTGAAAAAGTCAGAAAAACTTTCATTTCATTAAAAGCTTTGGGATCAAAGGGTGTCTCAGGGCCTGTCTCTGGGGCTGTCTCAGAGTCTCAGGGGTTAAGTGACGTCATAGGTTATCTCCAGACCTTAGCCAGGCTGGCCAGACAGACAGATTTGGTTCATAGTTGCCTTTACCAATACATCTACAACTTCAACAAATTCTAATGTAATGGTACACAATTAGGTCAAGATAGAACTTAGTGGGATTCGAGTTCATCCAAAAGTTGAAAAATTATGAGAATAATAAAGCTTTCCCCATTTTGTCTATAACTAGACTCTTGTCGAGGACTGTATTTGATGGACAGTGTAATTAAGCTGTGTGGTTTTTGAACCATCGATTGTATTATCGATTCGATTAACTGCTGGTTTTTTCTTTCGATCTATCGACATATCTTGGCATATACCTACCTATATCTCATTTTCTATCCACTCCTCCATTTTATCTATCTGCATGGTATCTATCCATCCATCTACCTATGTCCTATGTCTATCCGCCTACCAGCACATAGGCCCTTTTGACAGTAGCCTTAAATTAGAGACAGTCACCGGTGTTTTTGTGCAAATTACACATTAAGAGTCTGAGTCTTTAATTATTGAGCTATCTTTCTGCCTAATCGATGTACTATTATTTATCTATCTATGTATTATTTATCTATCTATCTATCTATCTATCTATCTATCGATCGATCGATCCGACCTATCTATCTATCTATCTATCTATCTATCTATCTATCTATCTATCTATCTATCTATCTATCTATCTATCTATCTATCTATCTATCTATCTATCTACTGTGTGTTTGTATTTTTGATAAAATTGTCAAAAGTAAACATCACCACAACAATACAGGTACTGAAATTAGGTACCTCAAGGATCCATGCTGTGGCCTACTACTACCATGCAACATACTACTACCATGCAACAAATGCTGGAATGACAAATGGCTTGGATTTGATAAATGGTGCAAGAAATGACGTGTAATAAATGGCCTGCCATAATAAAAGGCACAATAAATGCCCAGTAAACTACTGGGGCGGTCTGAGAAGCTGCTGAAACGGTGGGCATAAGTTGCAGCACCAGATGATGAAAAAGTGCATACCCCTGCACCCCCAGAAGATGTTGTGTGGTGTAGTGGAAGGGTGGGTGCCATTGGATGGTGTGATGCTACACAGAACACTGCCAAGACCTGTCTATCTGGTTTCGTCTATGATAGGTCTTGGTTCTTGTTTCTCTGAGATCAGAATGGGGATATTTATTGCACAGGGAACTTCAGATTTTAACTCTCAAATTTTCAGTTCATATCAAGGTTGTATCTACGAATTTTCAGTGAACTGAATTGTTTGAAATTTTCCTGCTGTTTGAATGAAAACATGATATACCTGTAACAAAATCTTCTACATAATGATAAAATCATATTGCACATTTAACTCAACAAATTTAGAACCAGCCTGGGATCAATCTGGCCTCTGGTGCATACTGGCTATATATAAGGATCAGTCGTTTCATCTTTACTGCAGACTTTATTGCAGCTCGAAAACAACAACAACAGTTACTTATTTCGGTAAAAATTCTTCTATTCTGCTATAGATTTCAGTCTTTCAATTGAAAAGTACTATAAAATATAAACTCTATAATGTCATTGCTTTTAGTCCATTACTCCCCATTCCAACCAGTTACTGAGGATCTCACTTCCAAAATCTTCCTAGCTGCAAAATCCACAAAATCCAGAAGGCCAAGGAGTGGTTAGCTGGTGACAGAGCCCTGAAACATGCCCCATCCCAGCCTCGTGGGCTCTGGTTTCTCCAACAATAACATCAGCAGGGTGCATCACCCCTGCCCTGCATCCCCCCCCTTTAAAATTGTGTAGTGTCACAGTTCTGGATAGCAGTCAACCAGTCTTGGATGAGAGAACCATATACTTTCAGAGATTCTACATTGTATGGGGTTTTTAGAAGAGATCTCCAAACTTCTGCTGATTCTGTACTCTTTTATTCCAATTCCAATGAATTCTGCAGAAATTTAACTAAGTTGGCCTCTTTAAGCAATAAAAAATTCCAGAAATTGAGCACTGTCACCTTCCTGAATTGAAACGTTAAAAAAGTAAATAGGGATTCATAATAAAGCTATTTTAAAAATGATTGTAAAGTTTTCAGTGACAACAGTACCCCCCAAATAACATGTCCCCTCAAGCTTAAATACACTCTTGGAGATGTGACCAACATATTTTGTTTATCACACCATGGACTAAGCATAATATCTCTCTGATCACACTGTGATTGTAGAAGGTGGTGAGAAAACGCAATGCTTGAATTAATTTTTCCTATTGATTTATGAATATAATTTAACACCCTTTATATTGTCTCTTTAGAGATATGGTTGCTTCAACAGTCAGTTGGACTTTCGGGATGAACGTGATTTTTACAATGATGCGTGTTGTTCATCTGGAATACTTCAGAAAATCACACCTAGATTCTGATAATCACTTTTCAAATAATGGTCAATACTTAACCTTTAACTTGGGGCATTGGGCTTATTGAAACTAACTTGAAAACTTCAGGAAGTCGAATATTCTTTTTTTCTTCGTGTTTTTGGATTAAAAGTTGTAAAACATTCAGATCTATGCACAGTTTTGCACACTAAATCTTCGTCTATGCATAAAGTGTGTAAGTACTAAATGCAGCACACACACAAAATGCACATGGGGCAGGGGTACCTCAGTGAAAGACGTTTGGCTCCTAGTGACGTCACACTTTACCCCACACCCCCTCTCCTCTGCTCCAATGGGGTAAAGCTGTCCTGGAGCAGGGGAGATAACGGGCTTAGCTGAAGGGTGGTAGAGGGGTATACACACATGCCCTGCCTGGACCCTTCAAACAGTTCAACTTCAGCAGCAGAGACGTTCAGTCACACTTTGTATAGCAGCAGCAGACTTGTGAAAGTTTTCAAGTCTTAAAACTTTACACGAAGTCCACAGAAAAGTCTTCATTACTTATTGGAAAGACTTCTACTTTATGTACCACCATCTATAGATCATAATAGGTAAGTCAATTATATATTTCACTTTTTACGGTTGTTGTAATTCCACGTTTTACTCTTAGACAAAACAGTGCATGCTCTCCTGTATTTGATAAAACTACACATTTTACTTGACTACATTTATAAACAGAAATTATCATGTTTACACCGATCCATTTGTGATTTTACTGGCCCCATTCAGTTCCATTTCCAAATTTTACCATTTCTCTGTTTTCAATTTAGTTGTTGATGCCCTAAAGTGCTAATTAGAGCCCAGGTAACGCACACCTAAACAATGGACAAATATTTGTAAACTGTAAATTGCGCCACTGTTGGCTCTAATAGTCCTGGAGTGGCACCATCTCTGTTTTGGGAGACTGCTGTTTTGTTTTGGTTCAACTTTGTGTTTGGTTTTTGAGATGTGATAAAATGACTTTTGAGATGTGGTAAATGAATTTTTGAAGTGTGATTTTTCATGAATGAACTTTTGAGGTGTGATAAATTAACTTGTGATAATTCATGATGTGATAAATAGGTCTTTAATTTTTACAATGAAAGTTTGACAGTTCATTTACTCATACATTCACAAATCTATACTTCGTCTTTGTTAATTAAATTTATTTCAACTTCAATTCTACATGGACTATGATTTACACATTATACATATGAATCTCTTTACATTTTCAACTTTAGAAATTTGTAGTTGTTTTACAGTTCAATATATAATGCGATAAACTTTATGATTACAATGTATCTTTAATATATTTTGAAATTCACTTAGTCATCAGTAGATTAATTTAGTTTTTGAGAGATTTTAGTTGTACATTCCTTAAAGAAATGCTCTTTTTGTTCAATGAATGCTTATGATGTCCTCTTCCTTAATTTGTACATAGCAATTATTAAGGATAAATAAACATGGCATAGAAATTCTTCAATTTAGGATTATACATAATTATAATCAAAACCATGCAGACTTACACAGCAAACCTAATTTGTGTAAACTTATTCAATGAATATCCACAGAGATTATAACATTGTTTTCTTCTTCTTGTTTCAGAACTCTTCCCACTTGCTACACCGATGTGATAAACTGACAGAAATCTGGTCTGGAAATCGAATCACTTTGGAAAGAAGTCAGTTGTCAAGATGATGGCCACTGAACCTTGCCTTCCAGGACCTCTAGTGGATGGTCCGAGGTACCCAGAAGATACGGGGATGGTCCCAGTGTCTGCATCCTTGTTGTCTCTGGGTCCGGCTGCTCTGGGACCAAGGATGGATGAGCACCAGTCAGTGGGTGCTCTGAGGATGGATAGGATGGATAGACTGGATAGATTGGAGAGGATAGACAGGTTGGATCGAATGGATAGCAGTTTACAGCATCGTCTTGATAATGGGGCTTCCCTACATCACCGGATGGATTCCAGAATGGACTCCAGAATGGATTCAAGGATGGACTCCAGGATGGATCCGGGTACACCACTTGGACACTCAGTGGATAGCAACCCCACAGCTCCAATGGGACACCATCCATCGCACCACATGGATTCTGCAGAGGCCCAAATCAGGCACCATATGGATTCCGATGGTCCGATACGACACCACATGGACCAGGAAACCCCAATCAGGCACCACATGGATTCGGACGGTCCCATTCGGCACCACATGGAAACTCCAGAGGCCCAGATCAGGCACCACATGGATTCTGAAAGCAACAACCCCATCCGGCACCACATGGATTCCGATGGTCCTATCCGCCACCACATGGATTCCGGGAGTCACCACGGATCCCACATGGACACCGGAAACAATCCGTTGAACCGCATGGACAATGGAACCGCGTCTCTCGGACAACACCACATAGACACCAATGGAAGTCAACAGCTTGATGACGATAAACAACAACAACAAAACATGGGATTAGTGTTAAAAGAGAACATTAAAAGAGAAAACAAAGATGAGGGTGATTGTAACAGCAACCCTGATGATGAGGACAGCCAGGGAGCAGCGGGGGAGAACGGTCCCCAGGAGGAGCAAGCATCGGGGGGCGACGGGGACGACAAGGCCGCAAAGAAGGGCACCAGCGCCCGGAGACAAGAGAAGCCCCCCTACTCTTACATCGCTCTGATTGTTATGGCCATCCAGGCTGCCCCCACCAAGAGATGCACCCTATCTGAGATCTACCAGTTCTTACAAGAGAGGTTTCCCTTCTTTAGGGGCAGTTACCAAGGCTGGAAGAACTCTGTAAGACATAATCTCTCTCTGAATGAGTGCTTCATCAAACTGCCTAAAGGATTAGGGCGCCCTGGAAAGGGGCACTACTGGACTATTGACCCCTCAGCCGAGTTCATGTTTGAAGAAGGTTCCTTCCGACGCCGACCAAGGGGATTTCGCAGGAAGTGCCAAGCTCTGAAACCTTTCGGAATGCTGAATAACATGGGAACCCCTGGTAGTATGATTCCCGGACATTACAGTGACATGTTTCCCCAAAACTCCCCTTCAATGCCCATGATGAATATGAACATAGGGGGGCACTACGATCCTTCGATGTACAGCAACTCCATGATGTCCGGCATGAACAGTATGTCGGGGGCCCACCTGCAAGCCATGGGGGGCAGCGGGGCTGTCAGTGCCGGAGGAGCAACCGGTCTCCCTGTTAACCAGCAGTCCTACAATCAGTGCACAATGAATGGGTACAACATGCAGCAGTGTAATGTGAACAGTAATGCTCCTTCAAGCATGCAAGATTACCACTACCCTAACACCACAATCGCTAGCACAGGGGGATTATCGGGTAACACTGTTGGTCACAATTCGACCCCTAATCCATACGCACCTTACTATGAACAGCACGCAGCTTGGGCAGCCCAGAGATACAGTTCTAACTCAAGTCACTCTGGTTCGACAGGGCTATCTTCAGGTCTGAGTACGGGGGCTCCTTCTACCACGGGGGCCCAGACGACCACAGGGGCCGTGAAACAGCAGCCGCTGTCCCCTTCAGGGAGCACGGGGTCCCTGCACAGCCTTTCCCCAGTGACCAGCGAGCCCTATGCCCAGATGACCCCCGTGGCCCCCCTCCCTTCCCATCCAAACACCTCGGAGCCTGTAGACCTAGCCATGACAGGTAAATCCTCTTATTATGACCTCATAGCCTCTCAGTACCACTACAACATCACTATGCCAACTTCATAGTACCAACTCTAACCAAAAAACTGAAACAGACCATTGAAACTGTTTATGAAACTGTTTAAAAACTGTTAATGCCATGGATTTAACTGTTTGTTTTGATTTATGTGCTGAACTCACAGAAATGACTGATTCTTCTGACAAGCCAATTAAATTATTGGCTTTTTGAACAGAGGTAATCAGGACAAAACTTATAATTATTGATATATACCAATATCAAAGGATTCTTATTCCGAGCTTGCAGCCAGATGATGACTCTCATAAAAGCAATGAACTTAAATTCTGAAATGTTGACAATCAAACTGTGTACAATGTGTATTGGACTAAATGCAATTATTTCGTAGCAAAATTGTTGAATATTCTTCAAATTGAATTTTCATATACATTACTTCTCATTTGTGCCAAAACAACAAAAATTGTTGGAATTATTCTTAAAACTAATTTAAAAGAGGTGAAAATTAATGCAATTTAAGTACAACATGTTCTTCGATCAATTCATCAGGACAATACTTATTAATTATGTGTGTATATTGAACTGTTTAAGATTTCTGGATTATAAATCATTTTAATGATATTTTAAATGTATAATGATTCCTGAATATATAAAGTCAATTCTGTTTACAAAGTTCCATTGAATATAATTTATTGGCTTGGAAATTATCAAATTACAAAACAAAGAAAACTAAAATCTATAACTATATGGCCTATTTGTAAGATTGGCCAAATTTCATTGTCTTATAATGTATCTCAGAACATCATCAATTTATTGATTGTTATATTTGTAAATAAATGTTTTCATTTTGAAAAAAAGTCCTTATTCATTTCTGTGCATTCATGATTCAGACTGTATAGTTTTAATTGTGTAATCTGTTTGAGAAAATGGCAAATTCATCTTAGTCTTTAAATTTGGTCGTCAATGAATTTAGTGCCTCTTTGCAGATTGGCGGTGCACTGGAAAAATTTATTTTCTTATTTTCAATTTGCAAAGTGGCCTTGCTACATCATTGACAGTTTTCTGTTGTCTATTAATCTTCATATTAATCTTCATATTTGATGAAGTACCTTTAAAAGTCATTTAATTAGTTTGTATATTGTCACCTATGCTGCTTGATATGATAAGCAATGAATCAACTGATTAACCATATAAGTGACACAAACAAAACATTTTTAAGCAAGTGACATTATGCCACGAAGTTGAAAGTTAATTTTGAAACTGTTTTACCCGCTAATCTGCAAACAGCTCTAATATGCTCAAAATATTTCTGGAAAAAAAGAAAAGAATACAAAATGTATGTTTGAAGATTTTATCCTGACAGTGGAACTTAGCAGTATTTGGTTAATCAATTAAGGGGAAATTGTTTATACAGATTTGAGTATTTTCAAATTACTCAATAGACCCAGTTACTAGTTACATAATACCATGCAACTAATGGGTAAACAATGTAACGCAAACTTATCAGTGATGATTTTGAGAATATTTTCTTCAAAATAGTATTTTCATTTTAGTATTTCGAAGGTATATAGCATTATTTTTTCTTTAATTTGATATAGTCTCAAATATGTGAGTTATTTATAGACATACACCTATGTGTTGTTAAATTAAAGCAAAATTTCATATCAGGCCTATTAAATAGTGATATAATTTGATATAGTCTCGAATCAGTGAGTTATTTATAAACATACACCGATTTGTTGCTAAATTAAAGCAAAATTTCATATCAGGCCTAAATAGTGAGCTAGAAATATAGTTAAGTTTTGACTCAATGAGTGTTGATTTAGATCATAATTAATTCAATAATTGTAAATGTTGTCACATATATTATTTAGGTGATTTATTTTTAGGGATTAGATAAATATGATAGAATAACGGATTATGATTACATCATTGCAAAACAATTCTCTGCATTTTTCCATATGCAATTTGCTGTCAAAGTTGTGAAATACTTCTAGAAACAAATGCATGGCAAGGCAACACAGTTGAGCACACTATCTTGTTGGCCCTTGTTAGCATTCAATTTGACAACTCTTCCGGCCCCAGCATGGGCACTAATCTTAGGTACAGTTGCTGCCGACACTCCTGCAGAACCGATTTCCCAACATGTGGTCCAAAGAAATGCAATTGGGTCAAATCAACTCTGACAGCTGAACATTCCAACAAATTTGTCTTCACTTGTAGGACTGCAGGCGGTCTCAGGAAAGCTGTAAAATGCGGACAGGACGCAGTTTTGAGCGGAACCAAAATAATTGTGTTCCTTGAGTTTTTCATTTGTAAATTTTGTGAGGGCTAAATCATCTTAAATTGGGATAAAATGTTCATTTCTGAAATGAAATTGCTGGGTTCATAGATCTATAGATAGATAGACACATTATCTGATTGATAGATAGATAGATAGATAGACAGATAGACAGATAGACAGACAGACAGATAGATAGATAGATAGATAGATAGATAGATAGATAGATAGATAGATAGATAGATAGATAGATAGATAGATAGATAGATAGACCGAGACAAATTGAATATGATGAGTACACAATGATTACAGGGAAATTTACTTCTAAGTTGAAAATATGTAAACATGAATTTAAAAATAAGTTATTCATAATATTTGACAGACCATTAGCTCTATTGGTCAATGTGTTTTTTAAAGGGGCCTGTGTGTAAAACTCACAAATTGTACATGTTGAATTGTTCTAAAATCATGATACTAGAAAGAGACATTTTCATGTTGAAAGAGTTGTTTGGATCCCAAAAACTTAACCCAAGCTCCGCGTTTTACCTCCCCACCATCTTGAAGCAATTGCCCATTGGTATACCCCCCACCATCAGAAATGAATTAGGACCCGGCGGATTTTATCGCCTGGAAATCGTGTAGGTCGATAGCCTATCAGCCTGACAAATGCTTAATGTGCATTTAATAGTGGCATTTCTGCACCACTTCAATACTAAGTTTCCCTGTAGTTTCCCTGTGGTGTAGACTAACTTCCATGGCATTTTTATCAACTTTTATCAAGACTTTATCTGAGAAAATAACTTACTTACATGTAGGCAGTTCACGCTCTTTAGTCAACAATTACCACCGGTTAGAAGCCCTGTAATTCAAATTATTCAATTAGGCTATTGGCATGTTATGCTCCAATTAGCTGTGGTTGAATTTTGTAGCATTGTTTCTTTAGTGTATGCTGGCCATGCTGGAAACTGATAGATAGATTACAAATGTATAAATAGATGTGAAGTTGATACAATGTGCCAAACAAAAATCAGAAGCATAAGGGAAAACACAAACAATAGATAGATAGATAGATAGATAGATAGATAAGATAGATAGATAGATAGATAGATAGATAGACAGATCGATAGATATTTTAAATGCTGCCCTCCAAGCCCAGTTCTTGGTGCTCACGAGGGTTGATGAGATGGACAGGGAATGCGGGAACTCTCATGTTAATATTTACCCCATGTGAGGGATCTTGTACTTGCCCAGCGTAGACACTGCTGCAAGGGGCCACTAATTTAATGTCTGGTTCAGCTGGGGGATTTTCTCGTCTATAATTTAGATAGATAGATAGATAGATAGATAGATAGATAGATAGATAGATAGATAGATAGATAGATAGATAGATAGATAGATAGAAATTGATAGTAATCGATGGATAGACATTAGAATTAAATTATTTCAAAGGGTAGTAATTGTAATCATTTGATGGAATAGTAAATACAGTAATCCAGCAGCAGATTTATCCTGGTTGTAGCCCATACCCTGGTAGTTAGGTATACGTTTTATAGACTTGCTTGGGTAGGCCCTGGTAGTTGACTCTGCCATTACAACCCAGCATGCATCTGCCACCCTGGCATGCCATTGTACTCGCCATGTTTTCTGGAAAAATATTCACCCCATGTCCACATGTAAATGTAGTTTTCTTACCAGAACCTGATCTTCAATAAAAACTGCAAATGGGCCAAACTGCATTAATGAACAACACGTTTTTACCTACATGTAACAGAAGATGTGTGTTTATTGCCCATGAGTGTCTGGCAGTCTATCAGACAGTGACTCAGTCTATCTGTACATAGCAGTATGTATATATGTGTGTAAGTTTGCCTGTCTGTGTGTATACAGCTAAATGTCTACACTATATACATGTGTTGATGTGTTTTCAACTGTGTTGGTACTGTCTTCTTCAATGTGTTGCTAACTTACTCAATACAGCTGGTCCAGTTGTAGGCCTAGATTGTTCAGTTTGTATATCCTCAAGTATGTTCTGGAAGAAAAAGCTCATCAGTTGGCTTACCGTGCATGGTGGCCGGTCACCTTGGCCTGAGCACCTTGATCCAAAAAATATCCACTGCATGTTTATCAGTTCAATTTTCCTTTTCTTATACCTGCCTGTTCCACCAATCAACAATATGGGACGTAAAACCAATCAGGAATAACACACCAACCAAACTTAGGTATTCCACTATAAAGACAAAATAAAGTTGGCCTGATATTATTATTGTCAGTAGATAACTAAGGTTCTACTTTTTAAGGAATTTCAAGACATTCAAACAGACATCTTTCGCACTTTCTGCAACATCTATATTTGTCCATGGCTGACACAAAACTGGTTAACAAGGATGGAAATCCTGTTGGAGTACTTAGCATTTCTTTTCTTCCATTCTAAGCTTACTGGGTGTATCCTTAAAAACCGTTTTTATTTGAAGAGAGGACGAGTTGTTTGATATAACATTCATCTATCTATATCGGTTCATCTATCAATCTATCCGTAAAGTTACAAGGGGTCAGTTATATCCGTGATCTATCTTAGGCCAGTTTTAGATTATTCATATAAATATATAAATAGATAGATAGATAGATAGATAGATAGATAGATAGATAGATAGATAGATATGGTATATGCAGCCCTCTAAGCCAAATTCCATGGGCGCTCATGGAGGTTGATTGATGAGATGGGAGAGAGAGCAAAAGTCCTCAACATGTTACACATTTACCTCATGCGAGGCATCTTTTACTTATCCGGCCAGCATAGATACTGATACTAGGGGCAAGGGGCTGCCGATTTAACATCTCAGGCGAACGACATCAAGCTGGGATTTTGCTTATGAAGGTCCACTGAAAATTTCGGGTTCCCCAACTGCAGTTCGAACCTGCAATGACAAAGACCTTCAAAGGAGCAGGTGGACACCTTAACCACTCTGCATGGCACGAGTCCTCAATTAACATTGTTACACAGGTCTTTGTCCTTTGCACACATGAGGGATATTTTACTGGACCAGCACAGACACTGATCAAAAGGATCATCATAGATAGACAATCACAGAGACACTAAGTCTTGAGAAATGGGAAAAGACAAGGACCAAAAAGGGACTTGTTTTGGCAGGACTTCTGCATCAGTCAAGGCAGTCCAATGTTTTCATTCCTCTATTTATTTTACCATTTTCGAGTGCACACGGTACTCCTTGGGGGGTGAGAGTATTTCAGGGGAGCTTGACATTCAACAGAATTGAGAAAAAGTCTTTTTCAGGCAGGGCACAAATTGCTGGGCATGGCAAGCAGTTCATTTAGGAATTAAAAGTGGTCTGAGATATTTAACAGAGCTTTCCAAGGGCAGTTTTATAAGCTTAGGGTCAGGCTAAAAGATAGTACAGGCTAGGAATAGCAAGGACCCCATGACCTTTTTTAGCTCAAGACATCTCAATGCATTGTAGCTGCTAGCTCAGGGCAAGTTTTGCTAATTGACCTATCTGAGTAATAGCTTTCCATCCCATTTTAGAATTCCCAATTTATTTTGGCACTTTTCTGGGTTGAGTGTGTCAACAGCCAGTTATGGCTACTGCTCACACTGACTGACATGTATATTGCCCAAGCCCCTAAATCTCCAACCCACCTACAATGCTGACATACAGCATTACTTGGATGGCATCAATTGAAAAAAAAAAAAGAAGAAAAAAAAACAGCGACAAATAAATGCTTGTCCTTTTGGGTAGCAGGTTAACTTGGTTGGTAGTACTCTTGGCTTCTTTCTAATTTTAGTCTATAATCCTTTGGCTCATTTCTGTGTCCTCCTCCTGTAGTAATTAGCCTGCTGCCAAAGTGCATAAAGTGCATAAAAACGGGAAGTAAAGGTCCAATCATCCATCCATACTTCCACCCAAGGCAGATATAATGAAAAGATGATCATGCAATGTTGACCACTTCTCAAGGAATGCCTCTCTTTAGCATCCATTATTCAGGGGCATTTCTGCAGGCATGTTATAATGTGCAATTACAGAGTCATGACAAGGTCAGACTTTTTAAGTATAATTTGTAGGCTCCATATGTAATTATCATAACTTATTCACAAGGAACTGAAATGCATCAAGCAAACCGCTTTTCAACGTCCGTGAATTATATAGCTGTCATATTCATTTAACTTGTTGATGTACGACTCTATAATATGTTACCATTAGACTTTTCCCATGATACCCTTCACAAAAACCAGACTTCCCTCCTACCCCCCTTGATTAAGACTCGGGTGATGAGGGAGTTAACCCGGGCACAGACCACCCCGCGGCCCCCGATAAGCCATTGCCCCACCCTCCTTCTGACAAGGCTTAACAAATCGTTTCCTATTATGCTTTTTCTTTTTTAAGTATTTTTAGGGGGTTTTTTTTCTATGATTTTGGTACTTTTCTTTCCTTCTTTTTTGAGTTCCTGCAATTTGCTATTTCATGCAATTTTATACTTTTTCTTGTTTGTTTTTTCTTGCATTTTTGGATCATTTTCTCTCTGATTCAAATTTTTAGTTAGGCCTATATTAAAACGTTTTCCAGGTTCTTTGGAAAACTCATCCTTCAGTCTTCAGGGCTAGTGATACCAACCAAACTGCATGGAGGATGCGGAACACTCAGATTTAGCTCATATACTTATAACTGAGACTGTGTGTGTTGAAAATCAGCAAAATTAATGCTAAATTTGCTATCCTTTAAAAACATCTGCTTGAAAAAAATATAAAATAAAAATAAACAGTCATTCATCTAAATTCTCACGTTAGTAAAACAGCTTCAGAACAGTAATATTGTATAACAGTAAAACTGTTCAGGGGCGGATCCAGGATTTTTCGAAAGGGGGGGCACGGCAATACTTATAACATTGGAGTCTCTAAAAAAAGTTTTTTTTCCAAATAGCAATATGAAGGATTTATCTGACAAAAGGGGGGGCGCGCGCCCCTTGTGCCCCCCCCCCCCTGGATCCGCCTATGCAGTGTTGAGCACTTTCCATTCATTTCTTTGGCACTGAGCTGTTTAATGTGATAACAGCCTGGCTGATCTGTTGTTTGGACATGGTTAGGAGAAAACCCCTCAGATGGTGTACATCAATTCTGTGCATGAGCTGGGGCAAGGCCATGTTATGTAATGTGATGTATATAGGTGTAGTCTAGATATTGATTAAATTGAATTGATGGAATGGTTAGGAATTTAAGTCCAGAACTTATGAACTTGGGAACAATGAGCAATGAGGTGATGATTGAAACTGCCCTTCAACTAGACCAAGGTCTTCACGTTGCTGTAGGCAACGTAGACTGAGGACATTGCATTTGCTGAGCTCTCTTGAAAATCATTGGAAACAAAAAGTGATAAAAACAAACAATCAAAGATGAACACAAACAGAAAACAGCAATCTGCAAACAGAAAGCAACATAAGCGGTGATCTTGTTTTGTCTCCAGTCCTGAGGTGTTTTCAACACCAAGAACAATCAAGATATTTAAAAAGTGGGAGGGAACATTTATTTCTGGATGTCACTTTTAAAAATATCAGAATATGTGGCAGTTTTCATCAATTTATCAATCTGTCAATGTATCGATCAGGATTTACGATTGAGACATATTTCGGGGAATTTAATTTCTTGAACTACACTGAGCGCCATTAAAAAACGCAACATTGCAAAATGGCTCAAAAATGGTACTATCTCAGAATATATCAAGATGAAATTTTGCACACACTTAGCAGTTGCCATTAGGTGTATTCATGAAAATTTACAGATTTCTGTGTGCAAAACTGTCGTGTCAAATTAAATCGTCATAGATACTGTCGAAAATACAAGTCACAAAATTTCAAGATCCTCTGACCATTAATTTCAACAACCTTGCAGTTCTTTCCATAACATTTTTGATTTGCAGGAAAGTTTACAATTTTACTTGCTTTATGGGACGAAAAAAAGTAATATTTGACCGAACCAAAATTACAGATGATGAAATTAATAAAATTTTAGTGTCAATGCTGGCCTGCCCCCTTCAGGAGCTTTTTGCTAAAATATTCAAAAAATAAGTTTTATTCAGATTTTTAGAGTTTTGTTATGGAATCATTGTCTGTGTTTCCATCCTGCCAAGAGGCCTGCAAACTTTATTCAATCTAAATGCGATCTGAATTTGTCAAATGTGTTCTGAGTCAATCACAGTTCACCAAAGTGTGTTTGGAATCAACCAATTAGATCATACATGCAATGCTTGAGTATGATTGACTGCTGAATGTAATAGTCCAATGCCATTGTTTGGAAGACAATAGACATAGAAACTGAAATAGCAAATTATGAACAACAAAATGATTAACAGCTATCAGTTTTGCAAAAGCCTCCCTCTCTTCAGTCTGAAACTCCTTGGATTTTTTAGTGGTAAATTGTAGAAAATAGGCCGATTTTGACACTTTAAAGTACAGGAAAGTTCTTAAAATCGCACACAATGCATTTTAATTTTTTAAACTATTTCCTATCAGCCCATACCTTTATTTTTGATGGGAATTGGCCCTAAACTGCCGCGACACGTCCCTTGTCGGAAGTTATAGTTCTCAACCTGTCATTTGTCTCCCATCCTTCTCAGCTACACTGAGAAGGTGGGTCTTCCTATCTACCCTTCAACATTTTATGTGTGTAGGGGAAGAGGGGGTGAAAAGTCACAGGGGTAAAAAGTCACAGGCCTTTTTTACCAACTTGCAGTGACCTAATTGTTAAGCTTAAACCATAATTTGGGACACCTTTATGAGAAGAAGGTCTGCAGGGAATATGAAAATTATGCTCATTGTGCGAAGTGGGTTTTTTACCCACCGTATGCATTTTTGGTGTCCCAAACAGGTTTTATTGATTCTGAACTTTCTCTATTAATGTCTGGTCACTGTGACATAGGAAGTTGTGATAGTGTTTCAAGGTCTTTTGGATAATTGTCTTTCATGCTGTGAACCCATTTTTGGCCATTTGGTCACCAAGTTGCCTGATCATGTGTTGAATTTAAAAAACAGCAATGTGATATTTTACCATAGGGTATCGGGAAGTCAGTATTCTGTGCTAAGGAAAGTAAAATATTCCACACTAGAAGCTTTTAGCTTACAATCTTATCATCATCCATCATCAATAATACTGATGAGAGAGCATTGCAGTAAAATTTCCTTTCGCAAACTTTGGGCAATTTCTGACGCCGCCTTTGCTGATGGTGCATTGTCACTGCATGTCACTGCATAGCTTTGGAACGCTCACTATAAGTTTCATGCATAAGGATGACTATCAAGTCTAGGTCTGCATATTACCTCATATATTTTTGTATGTTCACAACAATTGCATGTGACATGTTACCCCATGGTTGTGACTTCTTGACCCTGACATGGGGTAAAAAGCCACATTGGACTTTGCCTTAAATAATTGTGAACTGACAAAAGCCTATTTACAGCACAGCAGCTATCATGTAATACAACTGTAGTCAACTAAATACTGCATAATTGTGCCGAAGATCATTCAGATCTAACAAACACCTGCTCTGTTCTGGGGCTTTTCCTGAATTTTGTGACTTCTGACCCCCGCCTCCCCTACTACTGTGTAGGTCACGGTGACCTGACGAATCGAACCCAGGACCCATGTAGCGATTGGAAGTTCAGAGGACAACCAAGAAATAACATAACCTATTCCAGTTGCAGTTTAGGTTTTTATATACATAAAAATTACGCTTTGTGATGAATTTATAATGAAAATGACTTAGAGATACACATAACTGTGATAACGCCAAAGACAAATCTTAGAAAAGTGTTATATCATTAATTGAGCTATCAGAAATGTTTAGATTCAGTAACAATTTGACTTTATAGAGAATAATTGGATCTCTGAGAATTATACGAACACATCATAATAACAAATTTGATTCAGTTACAAAAATTACTCCTTGAAACTTTAAAATTAAAAACAAATCACACAAATCATCTCCACTTCTTAGGTTGAGGAAGTAGGTTGTTTTCTGTCATGCCTGCCTTTGTTTTTCATGAAAATGTATGGTACTGTCAATGCAAAGTGCAGCTGAACAACCACGTTTATTCACCAAGTTGAGAAACCCATCTGGTCCAACAATGTCTTAGAAGCAGGTTGTGTTTTTCTAAGCTGTAAATTGAGAAAGATGTGTGACTTTTACATGGCTGCCAGTGTATCTGAGGGTATACCATATTCGTCCGAATAAAAGCCTGCCCAAATACAAGCCAAGACGAGCTGGGTATATGTAATATCACCTCGACATCTATCTACCAATGACCTTATAACATAGATTCATTATCTGTCATCTATCCATCTTTCTGATATAGTATACAAGTTTATCTATCTATCTGTCCATATGAGAGAGTTGGCTCATTTGGTAATGCTCTGGACTCAAAATCGCTGGGTGTCAGGTTTGATTCCAGCTCTAGCTGGGCCACCTGGACTTAATATGTTGAACAGCAGTTTCAATCATCCTTTGCCTCATTGCTTCATCCTCCTCCTGTCCTAATTAGCTTGATATGCAACAATGTCTTAGGCGAGCGTGCTCTGTTGGTAGTGCACTGCGCATCAAATTGCTGGGCAGCGGGTTTGATTCTAGCTCTAGTCGGGTCACTAATAAGACTTATGTTGGACAGCAATTTCAATTATCCTTTTTTGCCTTTTTGCTGTGCCCTCCCTCTGTCCTATTTGGCTACTAGAGTGCATGAAATTATACATAAAAGTCTCAATCATCTATCCACCCATTAAAATGCATTCACTTGATGTCTTGGAGATGTTTTTGGGATGTTTCCAACACCCTTTCAATGGATGTCAAATTGACAAGTCAGTCAGCTTACTTCACTGCAGGACATTGCTGAATACTCATACACGGACAACTTTAAGTTTCTGTGTCTGTAGTTTGCTGTTGATGTGTGTGGTCCTGTGACCAATGTCATGTCCAGCAAATCATCAATCAGGTTAGGATCAGATATTTCAGATTATTGGCTAACCACAACTGTGAGTGGTCTGGGTGTGCTGACACTGACCTGGGTGCTGTGAAATTATAAACATGGCTATTGGTAAACATGGCTATTTTACTACTCTCTGGACCAGTGGATTAGCTGGATTTGGTTGTAATGTAAGATGAAATTAAACCATATTGACATAATCACACTCCACTACAGTATGAAGGCAAACTCTCAGTTGGTACAAACTTTGCTGTCAATCGCCAGGTCCCAGGTTCGATTATCTCTCTGGTCGGGTCACCTGGACTTTAGATGATTGGGACTATTAGTTTTATGCACTCTACATGTAGTAGCGAAATAGACAGATGGAGGACATATCGAAAAAGGCAAAGGATAATTGAAATTGCTGTCCAGCACAAGTCCAAGTGACCGACCAGAGCCTGAATCAAACCCACTGCCCAGCAATTTGATGCCCAATGCACTATCAAATGAGCTCACTCGCCTTGGACATTGCGTGCATATCAAGCTAATTAGGACAGGTGGAGGACACAGCAATGAGGCAAAGGATGATTGAAACTGCTGTCCATTAGTACTTTAACGTTTTCCTAAAGAACAAGTGCACAAAAAGTTTAAGGGACCTCCACAGTTTTCTCTCACTTTTGGAGACTTGTCAATTGCACTCAAACTCTGATTTGTCGATATGAATTTACAGCTGACAAAAATACTATGCCAGATGCAAATTTCAGTTTATCTTAACAGCATTTCTGGTGCAATGTACCAGTTCTTTTCATTGTTTTAATTCAGTACTTTTAGCATTTTGCCTCCTTGTCAGCCCTGCTGTCAGCCTTCCTGTCAGTCAGTGACTGGTGGTGATTTCCCTACAACTTTGTTAGCACCCTTCCAAATGGCTGCTTCTGATTACATCACAGATTCATTTCCTCCAAGTGCCACAGGCAATTGTGTGCTCCTCTCAAATGAAAGGGGGTATGACATGAGACAGCAGGAATTTTAAAGACCATTAAAAGTATTTGTACTGTAGATGTATAGTATTGTATGCCACTGTCACTATGCCATCATGGTGCTTTTAAAGGGTGTTATTATTGGATGGATGGATGATTGCAACTTTACATCCGTATTTATGCACTTGGCAGGCTAATTCAGACAGGTAGAGGACAAGGCGATGGGTTGAAGGATGATCGAAACAGCCATCCAACATTGGCCCAAGTGACCCGACAAGAGCTTGATTTGAACCTTGGACCTAGCGACTGGCAGCCTCACATGCTAACACTAGACCAACCCTCCCTCCTAAGAGTGGTATAGCACTGTGTAGGGCTTCACATACTGTACAAAATGCAGTGCAGTATGCACCGACTATAGGCATAAGAGAACAAACAGGTTATGTATGAAAATCAAGTAGAATATTTGTACCGATATGTTTTGCAGGTAACAAACAGGTTAGGTACAGTGTGACATACAAGATGTGCTATGTGACAAATAGGTTGTCTATTGTGACAAACAAGTTACATGTCACATGCAGAGTGACTAAAATAGTTAGTGTGGCCATTAAGTGGAAAAAAAGCTTTGAAGTGTGACAAATAAGTTACGTGATGTGATAAGTAAGTTTTGAAGTGTGACAAATAACCTTCACAGTGTGAAAAATAAGTTTTGCAGTGTGAAAAATAAGCTTCACAGTGTGACAAATAAGCTACACAGTGTGACAAATAAGTTGCATATTGTGATAAATAGGCTTCACAGTTTGACAAATAAGATATAAATGTTATGTGAAACATAAGCACCACAGTGTGATACATAATGTATGTGGTGTGAAAAATAGGCTTCACAGTGTGACAAATAAGTTACGTGATGTGACAAATAAGTTTTGTAGTGTGAAAAATAGGCTTCAGAGTGTGACAAATAAGTTTTGCAGTGTGAAAAATAAGCTTCACAGTGTGACAAATAAGCTACACAGTGTGACAAATAAGTTGCATATTGTGATAAATAGTTTTCACAGTGTGACAAACAAGTTTTGAAGTGTGACAAATAAGCTTCTCAGTGTGACAAATAAGTGTTGCAGTGTGACAATAAACTTCACAGTGTGACAAATAAGTTGCGTGTTGTGATAAATAAGCTTCACAATGTGACAAATAAGTTATATAGTGTGATAAATAAATTTAGCAGTGTGGCAAATTGGTTTAGTTGTCCATCAGACAAAATAATAATAATATGCATCATAACAAGTAAGTTGAGCATGCAATGAGACGAATAAGTCGGAATAACCTGCGGCATGAAAAAATAAGGTAGCACTTCTGTGACGTATTGACTGACATGATAGTAGGTCCTATATGTTGATAGTCTGGGGGCCAAGTAGCAAAAAGTGCTTTATTTAATGGTTTCGTGTGCACCAAGAGAGGAATGGACAATCTATACATCGTTGGAATCGCCAGGTTCCATAGATTATGGAATGGGGGGATGCAGTAAAATCGCTCGGTGCAGTTTTTTGTTAATCGGTTACCATGGCAACCAAGTCATAATTGCAAAATACATAACTTTGCAAACTTTATCAAGATTTTCAATGACTTTGGTTTTATTCAGGTGAAATTTAACTTCACTTTTGTATTTCCACTAAATGTGGCTTTATTTGAGTGTTTTGAATTTTTTGGTCACATGACCCTCTGAGGGGGGTTCCAGGGCTTAAGATACAAAATTCAATTTTTTATTCAAATTTTTACACAGAAGTTGTTATAACTCAGGATATATTAATGGTAGAGACTTGCTTATGGTGTTGTTGGAAAGCAATTTTTATCTGCTTGAAATAAGTATTTGTTTTGTTTTGGTATCCATGGCAACCAGACGTCAGAACAATGATATTTGGTTAAAGTGCCATTTCTTTGGATTGACGAAAGACTCAATTTTCAGCAACATAGACCTAGCAAACATGCTTGATAGGTTTACTAGAAACATGATATGAGGTGAAATGTATTGAGCTGGTCATTTGACTAATGATCACATGCCTATATAAGGTGATAACCACAAAAAAGTGGGAACTTAAGGCATTTTGTATCATACCGATGACCCTTTTCGCTGTACTATTTATGTTATAATTCAGGATATATTAACACTACAGACGTGTCCATGGCATTGTTGGAGAGCAAATTTAATTAGCCAGAATTTTGTGTTTCATCTGTATTGGTATCCATGGTGACCAGTCACCCCAGCAACGACATTTGAATATTGTGACGTTTAGCTGAATTTAAGGAACATTACATCTTCACTGGCATAAACATGGCAAACACATTCTTGGACTTGCTCAACCTTTGTAGGTGGTTAAATGTACAATGATAGTCATGTGACTTGTGGTCACATGACATATGATAAGGTGATAATCATGGAAAAAGCTGAAATTTAATGCATTTCATATATATGCTTGCGACGTATTTCACAGTACTATTTGTGTCATAAGTTAGGATGTTTTGATGCTACCAATATGTTTGTGGTGTCATTAGAGAGAGAATTAAATCAGTTAGAATACTGTGTTTGATTTGGTAGCCATGGTAACCAGTCACTACAGAAACAATATTTGAATATTGTAACATTTGAGACCAAGCAAACATTTACTTGGACTTACTAAAGCATAGCATAAGGAGAAATCGTCTTATAGTGTAGGTATCGACTGAGTTAAATCAATTCTTTTTTCAAATATTTCAACACGGAAAATTTGAAATGCATTTTATCATTATTCCTGACAGCTTTAGATTTTGGGGGTAAGGTGTGCAGAAGGTAATTTAGGATGAATGGAGGCCTGCAAGGCCAGCCTTTGTGGCAGCTGAAGCACTGTGTGACAGTAGACTCCGGAAGCCAACCGGATTTCAGCTGCTCTGAAATGCACTCTGAGCATTCTAGAGGGTATAAAATAGTACTGCAAATCTTTTGTATAAATTCCTAAAGAACTTCAACATGGCAACATCTTAAATAGCAAAGTCACAATAAAATTCTTCAAAAGAAAGAAAAGTCCTAGACCCGATTTCACAAACCTGGGCTCAAGAGAAGAGCCAGGTCTAAGCTCAGACCTGGTTTGGCTAAGCCAATCAGTCAAGCAGAGCAGCATCAAAGAATAAAAGTTTGGTGAAAGTATGCACATAGTATCTGAACAGTACAACTGCTACATACACGGTATCTCAATTGCCTAAACAAGCCAGGGAATATTGCAAGACACGTAGACTCGGGGAGGGCTGGTACTTTTTAAGATTAAAAAATGTCCATCAAATTTAGGGGGAAAAAAATTAACTCCATAAACCATCAAACAGCCTATCAACCAGCCTATCAATCTATCCATTTATTGATCTATCTATCTCCATAAAAAGCTAAATATCCCTTTTATTTAACATATCCCAGCTTTTTCCGAATTTACATGGCATATGGTGCATGTGAATTTCTCCGTTTTTGGAAATAGTTCTGGCAATTCCAGCTGAGTCCTGTGCATATATTTTGTCTTATTTTCGGACTTCTGCAAATTGTTTTATGGGCAGCCCCCAGAAATGTTGATGTTTAGGCCCACATTGCAGTGCATAACTGAGAGTTATATGAACAATGTTTGAGAATCAATGATCCTTGGCGAGTCTAAAGAAAAAAACACAGTAGGTGAAAGGGACTCAGTTAAACCAAGTTTAAAACAGTTAAGACCAGGTCTAACTGTTAGAACTATGTTGGTGAACTTGGCCCATGTATATAATTTTTCACTATTTGGCATGTTCACGAATTTGTGGGGGTGTAAAAAAGAGCATGTATGAATTTGTGGACATGAAAAAACGAGCACATGTAATAACTAACACTTGTGAATGTGCTTTATTATTCATGCGTGATCTGCTAGTACTAACATTTGTGGAATTGCTATAGTGCCTATCATTAGGGTTTAGAGTTAAAATTAGGTTTAGAGTAGGTTTTGGCCAATTTTTTGATTGCAATGTTCGTAATCACACATGTATACACAAATTTGTGAAAAGCAGTATTTGACATGTACACAATTGTCCTGGTCGTGCATATGTTCGTTTTTACAGTTTTACAAATTTATCTACATGCCAAATAATGAAAAAAAAAAACCTCCTCGGCCCCTTGTTTCACTAAAACGAAAGCTAGGATCTTCTGTCAAGGAAATTACCGTGTCATGAAGACAATTGCAATTTCAGCTAAGTCCTGGCCCTAGCTGACACTGCAGGGTGAAACCAAGGGAGGGGGGGGGGAGATATGGGGGTCAGAACACCTCGCCTTCGGCCAAAAACTAAAGTCACCTTTACCAGACTTTTAAAGATAAGTCCTCACATGTAAATTTGACAATAAAAAATTATACTTTTCATCACAAATGTTTGTTCCAGGGTTTTCCTTGCCGTCAGGCTGATATTTAGAGGACAATGACCGTGGATTATAAATTTCTCTGATTCATTCCTCTAAATCAAACCTGTTCATAACATAATTTCCTCTGTGGCTATTTTTTGTATAATTGTGTATTTTACCAGGTGAACCCTGGAACAACTCTAATTTGTCAATTAAGACTATAAAGCACTGGAGATTTCTATCGGTATGTTTCCATGTAAATATAATGGAAAATTAGGTCATGCGGAGCCTGTAAATTCTTCTTCAGAAGGCTATTTTTCTATTCTAACACTATACCAAAAGACAAACCATGATTAGGTAGCATGTCTGACAACTGGAAAATGTTGGTCATTTTAAACCCAGAAGTCTATGATAAAGTTTTTAAATCAATGGATTAAGATTCCAAAAAATGGCTTCCTTGCCTATTCCACAATGTCATGTATTTAGTATTTAGGGACTGATGTAATCAGTACAGGAAATTCAGGAATCACCAGTACTGTCTTCAAAATATGCGAAATACATACGATTAGAGTTTCCAATCCTGAGTGACTTGACACTTATTCTAAACCAAATTTTTTAAAAAATTAAAAGCATTATTGGACACTTTTGATAATCCTTCTACATATAAAATGTTTGTCATATCCTGACCTTGGCGCAGTTTGCATAATGTTAATTCACAGAAAATTCTCAAAAAACCAAGCATTTTAGCATGATATACCAAACCTTCCATGAAAGTAATATAACCTTGAAACTGTTCAGAATCAATATCCATAAACAAAATCCATTGTTTCTGGGGGCCTAAAGCGGCGCCCAAACCCTCGCAAATTAGGCTTTGGCCCTTTGGGCCTCACCAACGTCATCTTGAACAAAAACCCCCCTTAACCGGTTTCTTACTATGCCTGTGGCTCACAGGATGATTTAGTGTGTGGGGTTGCTAAGTTGGGTATCAGAAGTAAGTCTGATCTCTGCAACCATCCTCACCTCACAGCAGAATGACAGTAGCGGGACTTATTCTATCCCATATAATATCATTATGGGTTAAAGGGGGAGGTCGGGCCGTGGGTAGGGGGAGGAGGTATGTGTACACACCCTCCACGCCCCCTGGTTACTGGCCTGCTTTAACCAAAAATGTGCTTTCTTCCTTGCAGAATTGTTTTTTTGGAAATTCAATTCACACAGGGTAAGTCCAAGTAAATGTTTGTTGGCATTTGTCACTGTAAAAATAGCCTTATTAGATCAAATCAAATGTTACAATATTCAAATATTGTTTCTGTAGTGACTGGTTACCATGGATACCAAAACAAGCACAGTATTCATACTGATTAAATTCTCTCTCTAATGACACCACAAACATATTGGTAGCATCAAAACATCCTAACTTATGACACAAATAGTACCGTGGAATAGGTCCCAAGCATATATATGAAATGCATTAAATTTCAGCTTTTTCCATGATTATCACCTTATCATATGTCATATGACCACAAGTCTTATGACTATCATTGTACATTTAACCACCTACTAAGGTTGAGTAAGTCAAAGAATGTGTTTGCCATGTTCATGCCAGTGAAGATGTAATGTTCCTTAAATTCAGCTAAACGTCACAATATTCAAATGTCGTTGCTGGGGTGACTGGTCAGTGGTCACCATGGTTACCAATACAAATGAAACACAAAATTCTAGCTAATTAAATTTGCTCTCCAACAATGCCATGGACATGTCTGTAGTGTCAATATATCCTGAATTATAACACAAATAGTACTGCGAAAAGGGTCAGCGGTATCATACAAAATGCCTTAAGTTCCCACTTTTTTGTGGTTATCACCTTATATAGGCATGTGCTCATTAGTCACATGAC
The DNA here is from genome assembly GCA_026936325.1 of Platynereis dumerilii. Classification (NCBI taxonomy): domain Eukaryota; kingdom Metazoa; phylum Annelida; class Polychaeta; order Phyllodocida; family Nereididae; genus Platynereis; species Platynereis dumerilii. The sequence goes on from JAPTHN010000003.1 coordinate 57,040,763, forward strand.
CAACTTAATACATTTCACCCCATATCATGTTTCTAGTAAACCTATCAATCATGTTTGCTAGGTCTATGTTGCTGAAAATTGAGTCTTTCATAAATCCAAAGAAATGGTACTTTAACCAAATATCATTGTTCTGACGTCTGGTTGCCATGGATACCAAAACAAAACAAATACTTATTTCAAGCAGATAAAAATTGCTTTCCAACAACACCATAAGCAAGTCTCTACCATTAATATATCCTGAGTTATAACAACTTCTATGTGAAAATTTAAATAAAAAATTGAATTTTGTATCTTTAGCCCTGGAACCCCCCTCAGAGGGTCATGTGACCAAAAAATTTAAAACACTCAAATAAAGCCACATTTAGTGGAAATACAAAAGTGAAGTTAAATTTCACCTGACTAAAACCAAAGTCATTGAAAATCTTGATAAAGTTTGCAAAGTTATGTATTTTGCAATTATGACTTGGTTGCCATGGTAACCGATTTACAAAAAACTGCACCGAGCGATTTTACTGCATCCCCCCATTCCATAATCTACGGAACCTGGCGATTCCAGCGAAGTATAGATTGTCCATTCCTCTCTTGGTGCACACGAAACCATCAGTTTTGGTCTTTGGCCCCCAGACTATGATTGTCAACTGGAGTCTATATCATTACCAACTTCATCACTATTATCAGAACGGTTTTATTCAAATACACTGATACAACACCAGGAAAAGTGATGAAGGAGCAGACCCATGCAAGTGTAAGAGCAAACTGACTGTAAAACAACTCTAAAAGTAACAACGCAGTCACAAGTGAGCTGCCTCCCCTCCAGCAGGCCCGCAGAGAGACAATAAGAAATGCATTGGGGTGGAAGATAGGTCCTGTCATTTGCAATTCACCCCTCAGCATGGTTTAGAAACACCCTGTTGGAGTCCCACCACCCTCATCCGGGCACTTGTGTCTGTGGGGTCACCCCTGCTGCTGCAGGCATCATTAGGGCCTTCGGAAAGGACAGGATCTGCGTGAGACTGCTCAGGATCTTAACTCGTGGTCAAGGGTATAATTGAGCTATTGGTCTACCAGTTTTACTTGGTTAAATGCTGGCTGTCTTATTGGGCAATCTTATTCAAAGGACATGCAGGTATTTTGCAGAGTTCATATGTCAGAAGTTACACAACAGCAGCTTCTACTCTCGCCATACAAGTTTTGGGCAGAGACTGCATTTTGATTTTTACATGGCATAAGCTGTAACTCGCTGTGGCTCTTATAGTATATTTAAACTTACTTCAGATTTGGGATTCTGATCATCTTTGCAGTTTCCTGAAATCAACAGCTCTGATGATCATGCTCATGTATCGTGGCGATTTATGAATAATGAATGATTAACTTGATTAACATGCCTGCATTTAAGAAGTGAACCATATCATTTTTGTACCATGCAGCATTGGTCCAGCACAATAGCAAGCAAACATAATTATATGTGTACCAAAGGCATAGAGGTAAAAGTGGAAAGGACTGGATCTGCGTGTATCTGCTCAGGATTGTAACTCATGGTCAAGGGTATAATTGAGCTATTGGTCTACCAGTTTTACTTGGTTAAATGCTGCCTGTTTGATTGGGCAGTCTTGTTCAAATTACATGAATGTACTTTGCAGAAATTTTATGTCAATTCTGAATATAGCCTACATAACTAGACAGCAGCTTCTACCCTTGCGATACTAGTTTCGGGCAGAGACTGCATTATAATTTTTACTACACAGAAGCAGTAAAAGGCATAGAGGTGCAATCCAGTGGCTTTAGCAGGGCCATTGGCCCGTTCATGCCAAAAACAAATATTGAAGAGATAGGTTACGCCGCAGAGCACCACATACATATTTGCTGCATGTATACGCCCCTGGTTCAATTTGTCAGAAAGGACCCTTTTCCATTCATTTGAGTCAGTAAGTTAGGATCATGACAAGGATATTGAAGGAGAATATAGTCATCAAGCTCATACCCAACTGGCAGAACCCCACCTACAACATTATGAAGGGGGTGAAGGGTAAAAGCTGAGGTGTCCTGTGTGTACCCCTTACCACGGTGTACCCCAGGGCTCTACATTTGCCCCATTTAGGAGGTTCAGCCTCTGCCCTAGGGTGGGTGGTCACAGCCATTTTGATGTGGATTAAGTTGTTGCCCCCAGCAGTAGATCTGGAGTTGTGAAGTCATGCAGTTAGCAATTAAAGTCAGGCTGAACATGAGCACTATACACTCAAGCACCAAGGTCAAGATTGAGATTGCAGAAATTGCAGGTTCCTGTTTTGACAACAACTACAAGTTTGGTAAATTGTCACATAAATGTTCACATAACAGTCCTGTTACGACCACACAGTATTACAGTAATGTGTTTCTAACAGTTGACTAATTCACAACAATTTACAATTAATTTATGAGTCCTGGAGAGAAGACCTTTAATCTACCTTTAATCCCATCTTCACTTTATCAGGCGCCCACTCCTGCTCAGTTCTATATAGTCTCTGGGATGACCAAGATGGATAAAATTTTAGTTTTCCAAATTTTCATAGGAGTTCAAAACGTAGAATGCTGCTTAATATTAAATTTGGACAAATTGGTCGTTTTCAGCTTGTGTATGGGTAGGCCTACTATAGTATTGATGTCAGTTGTGTTGTAATCATGTCAGGTAGGTGGTGCCATGCTTTGGATATTTTAGTGTTTAGTAGTTGCTCTTCCAGTTCAGTGGATAGGGCTTGTCTGGTGAAATGGTCATGTAAAACAGAAAGATCTGTCATTGGAAAATAGTCAGCATGATTTTATTTTTCTTGGAATATTTTACATTTTGTACAATGTTTACAAATGTTAACAGACTTGTCGCAGTTCGGAAGTCATACAGAATTATGAAATTTCACCTGATGCTAGGCACGAACCTCAAATAAAGAAGACCTGAAATGCCCAGCAGGTTGGAAACAAAAAGGCTAGCGTCTTGTAGCATTTACGTAGTTCTGAAAACTAAAGGAACAAAAGAGTTACCTGCTGGGCAATTCCGTAAAGTCTGATTCACAGATTTGACACTTTAGCAGCTTGTTTAGCCTTACCATCATAGCTTAGCCATTTCATTGTTATCCAGGCATGATGCCAGGTAACAGGGGTATCAGATAAGCCATCAACCAAAGCTGCAAGTGTAACAGGAGTCGAGCTATGGCAAAATATCATGGTGTCGGACGTACACTGTGTGATGTACGTCCGACACCATGATATTTGCTTTGTAGCTCAGCTCCTGTTACACTTGCAGCTTTGGTTGATGGCTTATCTGATACCCCTGGTACTTGGCCTCATCCCTGTTTAACAATGAAATAGCTGAGGTGTAATGGTACGGCTACACAAGCTGCTAAAGTGTCAAATCTGTGAATCAGACTTTACGGAATTGCCCTGCTCACAATTCCTGAATTGTTGGAAAGGAAAGTGTAACTCATTACAATAAAAACAAGAAACTGACTATCTCTACAGTTTCAAAATTCAAGGGCTTCCAAAAATAACTCCCAGGGTCTGTCTGTCAGAGTGGTTCATATTGCTTTCCAGTTCTACTTTCCATGTCCTAATTGTTGCAGTCAACTGAAACTAAAATTCCTTGCAATATAGCAGAGTTTAAAGAATAGCTTCTCTGACAAACTGTAGCATGATTTCAATAAACTATTGTACTACTGGAGATATATCAGTGAGATCTGGTAAATTTAATTCAATGAAAAATATATTGTAGGCCTACATGAAACCCGTTACATTGCATTTTACTTCTTTTTTTGTTGTTGACATCAAAGACATGGCTACAGATTCCCCTAAGTGGGCAAGAGGTGCTCTCTCTATGCAGATTTTTGACACATCATTGCATTTATTTTCGCATCAACTAATGATATCTATGACAAAAATTGAATTCAATGCCAAAATATACTGTTGCATTCCATGAGAATTCTGCGATTTGGCCCTCCTCTTGCTGTGGCTGACATTGCTGCGAATTTCTGTGAGTCCGGACATGGCGCTCTGTCTAGATACAACTTGCTGGATATGACACATATATAGGGTGTTGTAATTATTTCACCTCCTAACAATACTTGTATCATAATCAGCGTTACCATATCTAAATTGGGTTCAATGCAAAATACATTGTACATAAATTCCACTGTTTTGCCTTTCTCTTTTTTGTTTTGGTTGACATGGCTACGGATGCCTCCAAGTTGGCAAGAGGTACTCCCTCTATGCAGATTGTTGGACTTGACACATATATGATATTGCAATGATTTCTGCATCAACCAACATTTGTCATGATTCATCAAAAAATACTATTGCATTCTTTGAGAATTCTGCTAATTAGACTTCTCTCATATTTGTTGTGGTTGACATGGCTACGGATGCCTCCAAGCTGGCAAGAGGTGCTGCCTCTAAACAGATTTTGACACATAATGGCAATTATTGGCATTTTCCATTGCATCTACCAATATTTGCAATGATATCTATTATCAAAATTGAATTCAATGCTAAAATATACTGTTACATTCCATGGGAATTCTGCTATTTAGCGTTTCTATGGTTTGATGTGGTTGACATGGCTACAGATCACTCTAAGTTGGGATCGAGGTACTCTTTCTATACAAATGGCTGGATTCGACACATGTTGTACTTATTTCTTCAGCAACCAATGTTTGCATCATATTCAGTGAGATCCCATCTAAATTTAATTCAATACAAAATACATTGCATAAAAAATTCCACTATTTTTTGTCTTTCTCTTCTTTGTTTTGGTTGATATGGCTAAAGATTCCTCTAAATGGAGAATCTAGGTGCAGCACACTATATATAAATTGTTGTCAAACAATTGGTACTGATAATTATTATCAAAATTGAATCCAATGCTAAAATATATGATAGCATTCCATGAGAATTCTGCTATTTAGCCCTTCTCTTGTTTGTTGTGGTTGACATGGCTACGGATGCCTCCAAGTGGGCTTGAGGTTCTTCCTCCATACAAATGGTTGAGTTGACAAGAGCCCTTGTTTTGTTGCTATTTAGTAAACTTTACTGCAGCGTCTGACGGCATTGTTCTGACGGCATCGTACGCAGCCAAAAAACACCATGACAACCCCGTGATTACGTCACGGGTGCTGATATGACGTTTACTCCGCCTCCATCACCTCCGAATGAGATATATTACTCCACATTTTTTCTCAGTAGTTCGGTGTAGTAGCAGTAGCAGGTAAAAGCAGACTTGAAACTTTTTGTGTAAAACAAGTTAGCTTTTAAATGCTCTACAAGTTTCAAGGTACTAGAAGGTATGTTGATTGTGGAACAGTAGATTGTAACAGGAAGTTACTCAAAAAGTAAACTGTTTTGTTGTTGTGGTAGAGTTTAGACTAATTTTAAGCCAATGAAATAATGTTTTGGATTAGTGACAAATGAATCATTATAACTGGAATCAGTCATTAGCTTGTTTGATGTTTGTCTCTTTAGTGATCATCTATTAGCCATTTTTAAAATGCCGCTATTGCATGATATTGAAAGGTATACAGCTGAGTACTGATCACTCAGGCTCTAACCTAGATACATCTAAGGAAGATGCCACCAAGACAAACAAATAAACTTCCGCAATGTATATACGAAAACTTATTCGATATATACAAGGTGAAGACAGACTACAACATGTAGTTACACTGGGAGTTGGGCACTGGTTATACAGACAATGCCATTGCTTGACTATGCTCTGTGAAGACTTATCATTGTGTACTACCAAAGACTACCCTGTTGTATGAGTGGCAGGGCTGGGGGCTGTTGGGGAGATTTCTTGTAATGTCAGAAGGTAAGCTGGTCCAACCATGTCTTGCCACCCAGAAACTGCTGTGAGGCTCCAAGCAAGCTCCAAGCAAGCTCCAAGCCAGGCATGAGCAAGGATAGAGTACCAGCCCAGGGTACCAGTAGCCTGTACCAGTAATCCAGAAGGTTGGATGTCTGCCACAGGTTATCACCCATTTGACTCTGCAGTGCTTTGCTTTGTGTTTGTCAGCAGTTCAAGGGTGATTGGTGATTATGAATCGTTCATACATCAATGTAGAACTTGTAGATGGATGACTTTCTTTACCTTGAAGCTAGAAAACAACTGCAACATGACTTGTATGGATTGTTATTAAGTCATTGCTTTTGGTCTTTATATTTTTGTTTTCACAAAATGTATTAACTAGTTTCTTTATTTGGTTTCTTCATGTAATTTATTTTCGACCAAAATGGATGATAACTATTCCGGAAGGGGAGTTAGCTTTGTTAGTAGTGCTCTTGATTGCCAATTGCTGAGTTCCGCTATCCATGGGTTCGAATCTAGCTTTGGCCAGGTAACTTTGACCTACATAGTGTATGTTGGACAGCAGTTTGTCGTCCTTTGCCTCATTGCTACGTCCCCCTCCTGTCCTGATAAGCCTGTCTAAGCGCATAAATGCAGTACGTCGCAGAGACCCAATCATCCAATCATAATGGAAAATAACTGCATTTACAAGTGGGGAACAATGAATAATTAGAACCAATGCTGAAACCACAGAAAAGGCAGAACTTTGGGAATACAAATCTTCCAACCAATCTTGACATCAGAGTAAAGTCAGAACTTTGGGAATACAGAATCAGAGTTCCAACCAATCTCCCACCACCCTCTCTCCAACACCCCCCTTCCTCCACCTCCACCTTCTCTTCCACTTGAGAGGCCCAACTGACATATCTGAGGATGCCCTAGCTGGTGAGGCAAATGCTTCACAGGTCTGACATAGCCCCCTGTGCACCTAATACACAACAGACAGCCAGCACACTGAGCCAGGAGGCAAGAAAAAAGAAATTAGCAGACAATAGGATGGCTATGATTCACAATTTCAGAAAGATGTGCATTTTGTGGTTGCCAATATACTCTGATTAAGCACTGTCTCAGAGTGTCTCCATATTGAGAGGATGGATATATGAATGATTAGGGATAAATCCTGTATTTATGTACTTGGTAGACTAATCAGGACAGCAGGAGGACATGGCAATGAGGTGAAGAATGATTGAAACTGCCATCCAACTTAAGCCCAGGTGACCCGGCAAGAGCTGGATTCGAACCTTGGACCCAGCGATGAGCAGCCCAGCACGCTACCACTAGACCAACCCTCCCCACCCCCAGCAGGTACAGAAGTTTTAAAACTGTTGTATTAAATATAATAAACATGGGAGGGTTAGCTCAATGTCAGTTGAAGCGTGCTGGGCTGCCAATCACTGGGTCCGGGGTTCGAATCCAGCTCTTGCCGGGTCAGCCGGCCCAGGCCTATGCTGGATGGCAGCTTCATTCATCCATTGCCTCATTGTTGTGTCCTCCCCCTGTCCTAATTAGCATACCAAGTACATAAATACAGGCCATAAAGCCCCAATCATCCATCCATCTATAATAAGTAAATGTCAATTAAAGGCAACCTCCTGGATGCGGGTTCAATTGAATTGATTCAAAGTCGGAGCAACCCATATCAGACTGATGTTTTATTATTTATCGAGGGGTAACACTGGCTACTGGAGATAAGCTTACTGAAGAATAAGTACAAGCAAAAGTATAAGCATTTCAGCTGCTAATCGAGGAGATATGGTATAAATATATTTGTCATTGTTGTGTAGGTGTCACTCTATATATAGATGCATAATATCATCCTGAGTCCTAATTGTGCATCTGAAGTCTATCATCGATTGGAGACATGATTATTATTGGAGTCCTTTGTGATTAGAGACATGATTATTATTGGAGTTCTCTGTGATTGTAGACATGATTATTATTGGAGTTCTCTGTGAGATAATCATTGGGGTTCTCTGTGATTGGAGACGTGATTATCATTTCAGTTCTCTGTGATTGGACACATGATTATTATTGGAGTTCTCTGCGATTGGAGACATAATTATTATTGGAGTTCTCTGTGATTTGAGACATGATTCTTATTGGAGTTCTCTGTGATTGGAGACATGATTATAATTGGGGTTCTCCGTGATAAATTGGAGACATGATTATTATTGGAGTTCTCTGTGATAAATTGGAGACATGCTTTTTATTGGAGTTCTCTGTGATTTGAGGCATGATTATTATTGGAGTTCTTTGTGATTGGAGACATGGCTATTATTGGAGTTCTCTCTGATTTGAGACATGGTTATTATTTGAGTTCTCTGTGAGATTATTATTGGAGTTCTCAGTGATTGGAGACTACATAGTAATTAAATTCAAAAATATTGGAGTTCTCCGTGATTTGAGACAGTCATGGTTATTATTGGAGTTCTCTGTGATTTGAGACATGGTTATTATTGTAGTTCTCTGTGATTTGAAACATGACTACATTATAGGAGTTCTCTCTCTGATTTGAAACATGATTATTATTGGAGTTCTCTCTGATTTGAAACATGGTTATTATTTGAGTTATCTGTGATTGGAGACATGCTTTTTGTTGGAGTTCTCTGTGATTTGAAACACGACTACATCATAGGAGTTCTCTGTACATTCATACAGTCATTATGCATAGTAATTACATTCAAAATTATTGGAGTTCTCTGTGATTTAAGACATGATTATTATTGGCGTTCTCTGATCCTATGTAAGACCTAATCGATCTGAGCAGTCTCACACTATTTTGATCATCAAAGGTATGGGTATATGGCCTAACAAAAAGACTTCAGTATTCTGTTGTATATCTATCAAAAGTTTACCAATCAATAATATGGATCTGATCCCAGGAATACAGCACCTCGGTAGAATGCTCAAACAATTCTAAAGACAGGTTCTGAACTATGGACTGTGATCTTGCAAAGTTTCAATTAACAGAGTTGTAACTTTCTGTTGTTGAACTATTGTGTACAGAGTCACTATAGACCTGTTCACTACCCAATAGTGTTCAGCCCTAAATTCCCAGGACCAGCCCTTAGTGAAGCACTGATTAGACTGACACTAAACTATTTAGACAAATGAACCGCCAGAGTACAGGATAGACTGAAAGAGACGAATTTGGGAAACAACTCCAGACAAGATAAGCCAAGATAAAGCTAGATAAGGAAGGATAAGCTGAGATAAGCCAGATAAGGAGATGGGTATAAGGATTCCAGATGTAGAAATCAAGGTCATGCTAGTTTTCAAGCATGCTTGGCAAGAGGCTGTTTCTTGTTTTGTTTGTTTTGGTGGAACACTGAAATGTTTTTGAGGGAGGTGATAGAAGTATCTAGCTTCAAACATAGTTACATGGGCCTATATCAGCAAAGGTGGATTACAATCATTACATGACATGTCATATATTTGATATCAGAAGATTTTAATATTTTGCGCTGAAGCACCTATGATAAAAAATCAAACAGCCTCTACACAAAATTAATTTAAAATATTTGTCCTTTTAAATGGATGAATGGGTGACTGTAGCTTTACATCCTGTATTTATGCACTTGGTAGGCTAATTAGGACAGGAGGACACTGCAATGAGGCCAAGGATGGTCGAAACATCCATCCAACATAGGGCCCAGGTGATTCAGCAAGAGCTGGATTCGAATCCTGGACCCAGTGACTGGCAGCCTAGCATGCTGCCACTTGACCAACCCTCTCCACTCTCTTACAGAAGGATGCATGGATTATTGCAGCTTTATGTGCTATAGGCCTATCCCTGCACTTGCTCAGCTAATAAGGACAGGAGGAGGACACAGCAATAAGGTGAAGAGTGGCGGATACAGGGGGGGGCCTAAGGGGCCCGGGCTTCCCCTAGACCACTGAGATTAATAGTATTTTTGGAGAAAATATGCTGCGACGCGGGTTCGCGAATGCCGAAACATGCCTGGACCCCCGAGATGACCGTGTCCGGTTCCGCCACTGATTCACGGATGATTGAAACTGCTGTCCAACAAAGGCTAATGTCATAGGCCAGGGTGACCTGGAATCGAACCTCAAACTCAGCAATAAGAAGCCCAAAGGAACCATACAAATGAGTTTACCCTCTCTTGGAATAAGAGAAGCAGATTTTCTTCCAATACTTCCCTTCTAGTGCATTATAATCTTAAATGTCCACATGTTGAAACTCATGAGCCTGCCATGCTAAAGTGGTTAATCTATGTTCACCATCTTTGCTAACCCCTGTGGTGGATTAAGAGCTATCTATGTTGTCCCATATGGTACAGATGAGGTGTGTTTGTGTTCAAGCTATGCTTTAGAATTGGACAAAAAGAAATTCAGAAAAATATAAAATCACCAAAAATAAAAAACTGGAAAATTATACATTGAAAATAAAAGTAAAACTCAACCTCATATACCCCAAGCAACTGTATATGTTGGGAATTCTGTAATTCGTGATGGGAATTTGTGTTTTTCCAAAACTTTTTTGCGAATGAAGAAAATGTGAAGACCAACAAAATCCAAAAACACGTTTATTTGTTTATTGCATGTAACATAGTATCTCTCAGGCTATAAAAAGAATAACATGCTGAAATGATTTGTCAACTAAAACTAAAAGTCTGAAATGTACATAAGTCACTCTTGCAAGCGAAGGGTTTTCCATGGTTTGAATCCAGCTCTTGTCCGGTCACCTGGGCATACAGTTGTGCTTGAAAATTAGTGAACCCATAGAGATTTACCATTGAAGACAATGATAAAGTTGACTCACCGTACTGGCCACAACATCAATGATATTGCACGAATCATTGAACCAATGACTGTATTATACCATTGAGGTTTCCCACTACATGTACCAGCCTGGCCATTGGATTTGTATCAGGGGTCTTAGCGCCACATAGGGGTTATAATTGTGCAAAAGTAGGTACACCCTCTGGTCCTATCTTTTAACATTACGCTTAGGGTGCACTTACTTTTGCACAATTATAATCCTTATCTAGCGCAAAGACCCCTGATACAAATCCAATGGCCAGGCTGGTACATGTAGTGAGAAACCTCAATGGTATAATACAGTCATTGGTTCAATGATTCGTGCAATATCATTTATGTTATGGCCAGTATGGTGAGACAACTTTATTATTGTCTTCAATGGTAAATCTCTATGGGTTCGCTAATTTTCAAGCACAACTGTAATATTATGTTGGACGGCTGTTTCAATCATCCTTTACCTCATTGACAGTGTGTCCTCCTTCTGTCCTAATTAGCCTACCAAGTGCAAAAATACAGGACGAAAAGCGTCAATCATCCATCCATCCATTTATCTCAATGAAACTGATTATCAACCAAATGCCAATCAAAAATGTCTAACTTTTAATTCATAAAACCAAATTGCAGATTAATCCCCAAAAAATCTAAAAACTAACTTTTTCTCACTTCTTCTAAAGTTCATAAAACAACACTATCACCTAGTCCCACAATGTACCAGTCTAAAACCTTGAAAAATCTCTTTACTACATTCTGCTTTCTATTGACTGATAGCCTTCTGCAGATTATTCGAATGTATTGCCTTTGGCTATTTTCAACTACTCTGCAGCCTTATTGGTTGAATAAATATTGGAATGGTATTCTCACTATTCTGCAGATATATGGGCTGGTTGAACAAATATTGCCAAGATGGAAATGACGTAACATAATTGGCACTCTTGAATATTAAGTATTTAATGTACATGTTAAGTGCAGTTAAGAATCGTAAATGACTTGGCCATGTCTCTGCCTGCAGGCTATTTTGAAGCTTCATGCATTGAAATGCATTTATAAATATAGTGCTTTTAATAATTGGCCATATCTATTCCCTTGAAAATTATAACGGTTGATATGTGTTTCGATATCTAAATCTAGAAGAATAAAAAATATATCTATCAATTGGTACAATGCATGTCTAACAATTGTCTATTATCTACACTGAATTGTGTACCTCAGGGTGAAAATATGTCCCCCAAGTGTATAACCAAAGGTATTCAGATCTTCAATGTACATGTAATAGATAGATAGATAAATAGATAGATAGACAGCTAGATGGATAGCTAGATAGATAGATAGATAGATTGATAGATAGATTGATAAATAGATAGATACATTGATAGATAGATTGATAGATAGATAGATAGATAGATAGATAGATTGATTGATTGATTAATTGATTAATTGATTGCTCGCTCATTGATTGATACCATCCGATTGATACCATCTGATGGATACCATCTAATGGATTGATATCATTTGACTGATTAAATTCAATTTGACTGGGAGAATGTTAGATCAATTGATAGTCCGATAAATTTATATACCTTCTGCTTTGGATAAGCAGTTAGGTGGTTAAGTGGCTCTTGCTCGCAAGATCGCAAGAAGTCCTGAACAGCTCATAAGTCTGAAATTTGTTTGACTTGAAAATCTATACCTGATCCTGATCTATACTATAGATCCATGAATATAAGGTGTCCCTGCTTCTATAGATTCTATAGAAACAGGGACACCTAAGATTCATACCCAGCATATCATCATGACCACCTTCTCATTTCCATACATTTGAGCATCTACCCTTTCTCTATATTCCCAATCCCCATGCTATACCCTGTAGTAATGCTTTGGTAGATGTAAACATTGGTGGTTTAATGTGTCAGGGGCAGGGAGCCCCGTCGGCCCCTTTTTGCTGGCCATGAGACTGGGCGCCGGCAGCTCTGCGGGGTGCCACCCTAGTCAGAAGTTGGAGGGCGCAGGGGGGGGGGGGGGGGTGTGAAATTGTAAGGGAGTAGTTTTTTGTCATGTAAGTTTGTTATTTTAGATTTATACTTTATGTAACTATAAATGTTGTAGAGAATATTCAAGAAGGTGGGGGAGGAGGTTGTTTTGGTTGATGCCTTCAGAGAGGGGGTTTTTTATAGCAATTTTAAGAAAATGTGAATCTAATTAAGTGATTCTAAGGTGGTTGGGTGGAGGGCAAAAACAACATGGCATTTTTTTATCATTCACCAACTGACTTTAAATGACTCTAGATATGCACATATTTTCAGAAATTACATTTCTTCACCCTCTAGCTACCCTTCTGTCAGACAACCCCCCCCCCTCAAACACCAAAACCCTCAGCTCCAAACCCTACACTGATGACTCTGGAATAGCTAGCACAACACCATCCTCCTATGCAGGTACCCTGCTAACACAGTAACCCTTAGCCACTATTCCAGGCTTTGACATAGTTGGCCTTCTCAGCCAATCAGCAAACGGGATTTAAAAACCCTAAGGGTATAATTTATGTGACCTTCCAATTTGAGGACAAGGAATCTTTATAGGGAGGTCATTTTCAATCTTTAAACTTGCTAACCACAAAAATATCAACCCCTTAATGGGTAACATATGGGCTATTTTGAGTATTAGAGAGAAGATAGTGCGATAAACTCCCATTAAAAAGTAGTTTACACCATTTTAAAAACGACAGGAATGTCACATTCCAGGAATGACCAGTAGCTCATGAATATCCAATTTTTACCCCAAATAGTGACTTTTGCAGCCTGTGTGGGCAGGGGTTGTCTTGGCAGGGTGGCACAACACCAGCGGCCTTGATTGAACTTGTAAAAGCTGCTATACCTTATCAAAGATGCGCAGGCCTGGAAAGCACACCCTGCCAAGACAACCCCTGCCCACACAGGCTGCAAAAGTCACTATTTGGGGTAAAAATTGGATATTCATGAGCTACTGGTCATTCCTGGAATGTGACATTCCTGTCGTTTTTAAAATGGTGTAAACTACTTTTTAATGGGAGTTTATCGCACTATCTTCTCTCTAATACTCAAAATAGCCCATATGTTACCCATTAAGGGGTTGATATTTTTGTGGTTAGCAAGTTTAAAGATTGAAAATGACCTCCCTATAAAGATTCCTTGTCCTCAAATTGGAAGGTCACATAAATTATACCCTTAGGGTTTTTAAATCCCGTTTGCTGATTGGCTGAGAAGGCCAACTATGTCAAAGCCTGGAATAGTGGCTGAGGGTTACTGTGTTAGCAGGGTACCTGCATAGGAGGATGGGAAAGCATCACTCTCTTCAGCAGGCAGTAGCATCCCAACTCACCTTCCTCTCATCTCTGTCTCATATCTGTCTCATCCCATCTCTGTCTCCTCGTCTCATTTCATTTCAAATCAAGTCTCTCAAAATGCAAATGCATTTGATAGTCTTTGAAGTTTCGCTGTTATGTAATAGGACTGCAGTGAAATTAAGGCAGAGATTCGGTTGATTGGTTAATGCACACCAAGTTGAAATTTAAGGAGGGTTAAAATTTGAGAAGAGGGGTAGGGCTAGGTTTGGAGGAAGAGGAGGAGGGGAGAAAAGACAGGAGGAGGAGGAGGGTGAGAAAGAAGGAGAGAAAGAAGGAGAGAAAGAAGGAGAGAAAGAAAGAAAGGAAAAGTATTGGAAGGAAAGAAAGATATGATAGATAGATAGATAGATAGATAGATAGATAGATAGATAGATAGATAGATAGATAGATAGATAGATAGATAGATAGATAGATAGATAGATGCCAATATGTAGATTGATTGATTGATTTATTTATTGAATGATTGACTGACTGATTGATTCAACTTAACTGATTGATTGATTGACATCAAGACTAGTGATTCATTGAATGACTGACTGATTGATTGAATGAGAGATGAGAAAGGTGAGCCTGGGAATCTCCCAGTAGAGTTCAATCCCCTTTCATATACCTTTCCCTATCTCCAGCTCCTGCAAATTGTCTAAACACCGGGTAATGAGCACTAATTTCTGTAAATATTTTCCTCACACTTGAAAAGAGACAAAGTCAGCGTTCTCATTAGTGGGCGATAATTCGAGGTTCAAAGAACCTGTTTTCTCAAATCACTGAAGTTCAGAACATGCACTGACTTTCAAGCTCATTCACTTGCTGGTTGTTAAGTTGATGAATAGTGTTATACGTTTTGCTGATGAATTGGCAATCAATCCATGAACAGGCTATTGATAGGCCATGAATAGGTCATAGAGAAGCTGTGATGGGCTATAAATAGAGCATTGTGACATCATCTGATGTCATTGTTTATGAACCGATTTTACATCACAACTTCACAAGGACATGGCCTGGATAGTGTGTGCCTCAGGGTGGAAAGATGTCTCTGTACGTACTGTAACTGATACAAAGGATGTAGGCCTACATGGTATTCAAAATTAAGCAAAGATGGGTCACTTGTTCACTATAATAATTGCATAATAGATAGATAGATAGATAGATAGATAGATAGATAGATAGATAGATAGATAGATAGATAGATAGATAGATAGATAGATAGATAGATAGATAGATAGATAGATGACAGATAGATAGATAGATGACAGATAGATAGATAGATAGATAGATAGATAGATAGATAGATAGATAGATAGATAGATAGATGACAGATAGATAGATAGATGACAGATAGATAGATAGATAGATAGATAGATAGATAGATAGATAGATAGATAGATAGATAGATAGATAGATAGATAGATAGATAGATAGACAGCTAGATAGGCAGATAGACAGATAGATAGATCAACTTGCCTTTGGAGATATGCCTACAGTGCTGCTTATATAAGTAAGTGAAACCTGTCATGTTTTGCCATTGAGTCAATGCATGCTACATCAGTACACAATACTACACATCCTCAACTGCTTGTTGGAGAATGGATTCTCATCCAATGAGATGAAAACTCATTGCATAATGATATTTGATAAATGGGATACAAAAGGCTGCCAATTTTCTTTGCTCAGCAGACAGTTACATATAAGAGACTTGAAATCTTTGGCAAGTAAGTGAACCTTCCTTCCCATTCAAATTATACATTGACCTTGTATTTCACTTACTTACCAAAGAATTCACCCATATGTAACTGTGGGTATGGCAAAGATATTTTGGAGCCAATGGTAAGACATACCTAAAATATCCGTCATCCTGCTGTGATATATGTTTTCATCTCATCAGTTGGTTAACCCATGCTCCAACTTGCATTTTGGTTGGGGCGGTCTAGCTTTGACCCAATGGGGAAACATCACCCGTTTCACTTACTAAGTTACTAACAAGCACCACTGTATACTTGTGACCGATCAGATTCAATTTATGAATGATGTTTCAGTAAGCAGATATTTTTCTACATTTCCCATACATATTTGTCTACAGTTATTGTTTTTTAAAAGACATGTGCTACAACTTTATGCTGTTTAATTCCCTTTGCTATACTTCAGTTATGTTAAAAATCGGTACACAGCATAAAGTTTCCAATGGTGTAACAAAATAGTGCCTAAATCTTGGTTTATCAGCCGACACATCTGAGAAATAACGTGCTAAACTGGTCAATGATTAGAAAATGTTTTGAAAAACAATATGGCTGCCACCTGAGACTCGCGAATCTCACAGAAGTACGATAAAATCGTAAAAAGGTGGCTGGCCTTACCTAGCAGAAGCCTTTCTCAAATATTGGTTTAGTAAACGTAATTATGTGAACCACAGGGGGCAGCACACCAGACACTAGCCAAATATTTGATCAAATGGGTGATCTGCATTCTACAGTGTACTGGAACTATGTCTGGTTTTCCTGCTTCTGGCTTTGGCAAGTTTGGCTATGTCTATGAAAATAGTTTGATCAGTCAGGTCCTGGAAAGGGGGGGGCGGGGGGGGGGGGGGGTTGGTATTGGGAACAGGGAATTCAAAGGTTTCAAAAGTCAAAAATGGCTAAATTGCCTATTATTGGAAGACCTCATTTTGTGACAAACAATTTGATTTCTTTATAGTTGTCCAACTAAGCTACATTTTAAGGGATTATTTTACTATTATTTTTCTCTTTTATCAATTTTTAAAAAGTAGCACAATGTTTATTTGCCAAGGCCCTGGAGTAGGCTGCAGACTAAAACTCATTTATAAATGTTCAATTACTGTATACTCAATGATAATTACTCATAACCTGGCAGAAACTTAGAGAAAAGTAGCCCAACTTATTATGACCAGATAAACGTGTTACTAAATATTATGAAATTTCAAGTAAGTCTGCATAATTGGTAGCCAGTTGACCCCTTAATCACCCAGCCCCCTCCCGTGGGTTAACTGGCATTAAGGGGCATTTGGGGGATTAGCAGATTACTTGGGCTGGGGGAAGCAATTGGTGATGTGGGGGGGGTGTTATAATTAATTTACCCACCATTTTTCTTGGATACTTCGTATTTTCATTGGCTGTATTCCAATTAACCCCCAATAGATTATTGTAAAATTAAAAGTTTAACCTCTTATCTCAGTTATACAGAAAATTTTCAAGATACCAAGAATAATGCAGTTTTTACAGCCCGCCCCCTACCGTAATAATTGCATAAAATTAACCTAATATTTTTGCACTGCTCATACTTGGCGTGGGGACGCTATTTTGGCAGCATAATGCACCACAGGAGATATAGATAAAAGTGCCAGTTAAATGCACTGTCAGTTAAATGTGATAGCTTTTGGTATCTGCATAGCCTATACAGGAAGAATTTCTGTGAGGCCTAAATTGAAAGTTTCAACTTACTAAAAGTATCTAAATCTTTATAAATTCCCTCTGAAAAGTCAAAACCATCAATTGTACAATTTGAAAATGCTTCAAATCAAGTTCTCATTTTCCCCAACAATTTGAGTAATTTCAAGACTGATATTTTTATTATGCCTAGTTCCATGAAAACATTGGACCTTGCTTCAAGGCTAAATTATTTTTTTGTACTCGATCTGCTATTGGACTGAAAAGCCAATCGATATCGATTGATTTCGATTAGCACCATCTATAGATAGGCCTGTCATGCTCAATATATTAAAATAATTTATAGTGTAGAAAATGTATATGTATATATATTTAATCCAAATGCTATATTTCCCTGCAGTCTGTGATAGTCCCTGGATCAAGTACTGATCTACTACATGGTATAAGTGTTAAAACTCCCTGCAGACCTGATGGCTCAATTTGCTGTGGATTGAAATGCTGTAGTTCGTTCCAAAATCCATCAATTGTGATAAATTTATCTCAAGTTTCAAGAAGATACATTAGGTGGCTGAAATGGCGAAGCTGGTGTTTCACTTAATGGTTGATGGATAGGAATTGGATGGATAGCTGCTCACTGGAAGGGGGAGTTGTAATTGGGGGGGGGGGGTGTGGATACATGGATAGTTGAGCAAAGAAAGTTGGTACATGATAAAGTCAGGCACAGAAAAGGATAATTATTAATTTTAGCTTCTTGTTTATGAAATAGCATGACTTTCAATTTGTTGAGCATTGACCGACATATGTATTGATTAGTTATCTTGCACAGAACCCCTCACTGTGGGAAATAGTAATTTCTCAGAATAAATCTACATTATATATGCTGGACCCATTTGGGGTAAATGTGTAATGTATTGAGGACTTCTGCCTTCCATCTCACCAATCAGCTCTCGTGAGTACCAAAAACTGAGGTTACAGGGATGCACTTTCCTTATCTATCTATCTATCTATCTATCTATCTATCTATCTATCTATCTATCTATCTATCTATCTATCTATCTATCTATCTATCTATCTATCTATAGATCTATCTATAGATCTATCTATCTATCCATCTGAGTTGGGTAACTGCTGCAGCTGCAACGCATCTCCCTGCAGCTTGCAGGAGGGGGTCATGCAGGTGGGGGGGGGGGCAGATCAGTGTTAAAACTGTTGACGGTAAATTTCACAAGAATGTAAACAAGCTGCCCGAAAAGTGTGTGACTCCCCACCCTACAAATAAAAACAGTAAAAACACTGCTGGGAGTTTGCACAGTGCAGGACTACAGGCCTACAGCCTTTACATTGACCTAGAAATTGTTCATAATATCTGTATATATATATCAATTAATTTTATGGATTAGATAAATTTTTATCAACAGAAGTAATGAGTGGACTGCCTGTAAACCATAAACAACAACAAATATCCCATACCATTCAGAATAGAAGAGCAATTTTACTAAATAAGGCAATCTTATACCCTCAATAGCAAGAAAATAGCTGAAAAAAGTTGAATTTATCTGTAGGAGCATAATTTGCAATCATTTGTGCTCAATATATGCATTGCATAAACATTAATGTATAATTAATCCAGATATTGAGAAATTGGTATCAAGCATAATAATAGTCATGTTTACATTTTAGTTGATGCTTTATATTTACATCTGTACAGTTGTTTAAGGATTATAGATGTGCATGCTTGAGAAGATTTGACCAGTGCCAGCTTGAGCTTGAAAGTTTCACTGGAAGGTGCTGCCACTGGTGGAAAATGTTCATGCATCCTTGGCTGGTCACTTCATGTTGGCATTGACTTTCTGCTCAATCTGATGGAATCAGCTCACCAGAGGACCTCTTTTAATAGAGCCAAATTTAAACATTAAGCTATCTTAATTCAAAGGAGATTTTGAGCAATATTAAATGAAAATATAATCATTGTTCAGTTTTTAGGAGCTAACGCCAGACAAGCATATAATTTAATATTCAGGGTCTTTTTACAAATGTGCATGCAGCCACTACTTGTTGTGCAAAATATATCAAGCTAGATTCAAACATTTTGTACTTCACTTTTCTTCTAAAGTTTCAATCATAACCATACATCTGTTTTCTTTTGCAATTTATCTAAATGGATTTTCTTTTAATTTCAGCCATGCGAATGCAGGCGCAACAAGTCGGAGCTGGTTTATCTTACGACAGAAAATCATACTACAACACGATGAACGCGTTGACGGTACAACCATGGACCGATTAGTTACAGAAATAGCCGAAAAGGTACAAAACATCTATATTCCTAGTTGATGGATATAACCAAAGACTTAATAGTGTTAAATTCTCTACTTGGATTTTCAATTACTGATGATTGATGTTCCATAAAAAGAAGACAATTGCGGATATATGCTATGGACATCACTTCAGATTTCAAGAAAATTAACATTGTTTGATTACACAGATCTGTTTTTAAACTCTGGACCTTGATTGGATAATTTGGATAAGGCCTATACACAAACTTTTAAGGACTTTATTTGGTATAAAGTGCACTGCATGGACAATTTACCTCACATAGGTGTTTTTCTCTTGGTGCTATATAAATTGAGTCAATTTACATGGGACTGATGAAATATGCATATGAACATTGATTTACAAAAACTGTTGTTTCTTGTCTGTTGACTTGTCTCATAATTATGTTCTCCAAATATATGTACATGTATGTAAATGTGTATATAATGACATGCAATAAATTATAGAATTTGAATTTGAAGTTCTATTCCTATTAAAAATTTAAAAATATGGTTATATTCTAAGTGAAGTGGGAAATGAGAATCATGAATAGTATTTTCATGGGCTAGCAAAGAAGGCAAAGATAGGCATACCTGTGGACCTATATAGGCCAATTATAATCGTACATTTTCAATCTGAACTGTTATATTTACAGTGCATTTTAATGATACACTGGGTAATCTATGTGCAGATCAAATTGAGTTTCTCCACTGATATTGGTTTTAGAATGCAGCTGAATGCCAGATGAAGTCATAAGGACAGACTCAGTACTTGTGGCGTGTTCATATTTAGTTTCTGAGTCTATATGTCCTTTTGACAGAGCTATAGTTGTAAAGCAATGAAGAATAATTGATGGATTACCACAAAAATGTAATAATTTGGTGCCACTGTTTAGGGAATTCAAAGAAATGGTATATTAGTCATTCATGGAGTATAACAAGGGTCAACAGTCTCACCAATTGTTTTATTATAACAGCAGTAAAGCACAACGTCAAAGGGCACTGGAAGCTGTGTTGATTGCAAGACAAGAACTGATCAGGGATCCTGGTATAGGACCTGTTTTTAAAAATCTTTTTGTTAACAAGCAGTGGCGTTTTGATTGTTCTGGAGGTCTATTGGAAAATGGGACTGAATGATCAAGCAAAAACGTTCTGAGCTTTCAGTATAACTCTCCATGCAGTCAAGATGTTCGTGGAGGGCTCATAGGGCCAGTGACTGGCAGAGAGGGAGGGCAGCATAACATACCATAGAAGTTCCGTGCCACTGCATGAGGGCTATCATTTCACCCTCGTGGTTTGATAAACAGGCGGGGAGTCTTTATTCTGAAATCGAGAAGGGCCGAGGTGAGCCAGAGGAGCCGACAGACTGCTGGTCGGCGCCAATTCTCGCCGGCATCCTGCTGCCCGCCTCCCTGACGCCGAAACTTCACTCTTACTCTTACCAAGTCCTATTTTCCTAACGACCTGAGCCCTGTCTTAGTACTCATATTTGTTATGGTCTGTCTTCAGATATGCATTGATGTATGGGGACTATTTTGGTAGTGCTAGGTCTTCGATTCTCCCACTTCTGCATTACATTTTCCTAAGCATATCCCCTTGAGCTATAGAACATACATCTCCCTGCTATCTCCTATCTTCCTAGCACACATATCTCCCCTGTTTTAAGTGTTTTCTGCAATAATACTCAAACATATCGCATTTGTTGCTTCATCAGCTTTATTCCATCTTGGCTTACACTGCTAAAAATCTTATAAAGAGTCATATTTATGCTAGCCACTGTTTAATGTACTTTTATTATCAAGAAGAAGAATAAGCCAGAAAAAGTTGTTATCTTTTCTACTTTATTCTCAAATGCTCATGTCCTATCCATTCTTTATCCTGCACCCTGGCCAATCCCATCCTGTCCTATACCCTATGTCAGCCCAGCTTATCCTATCCTGTCCTAGCGTATCATATCCTTTACTATCTTATAGCATACTAGCAGGGTACCCGTCTAAAGGCGGTTAGAGAGAGCATTGACATTGTATTGTTTATTTACCCAATCAGGGGTTGTGAGAATATGTCAACATTATCTGGCTAATGATGCTTGTTGAATTGAATTTAAATGAAATTGCTAATTTGAAGGCCCTCCCCTTTTATGTGGATCCTGGCCTATGTTGGACTGCAGTTTCAATTGTACCTCTCCTGCTTTGCCTCATTGAAAATTGGTCCTTGTGTCAAAATGAAGCTGTGTTGTGTATTAATGGATGATGCAAAGTCCCAATCATCCGTCCAACATATCTCCATTCCTCCCATAGTCTTATTTTTGCTTTTCTTTGTAACCATGGTGTTCTTTGAGGTCTAGAAAGTAATTATATCTTCTCCTTCGATATAGTGTTGTCCCTCTTGACCCCTGCAATTGTTTCCGTGAAGTCTTCCTCATGTTCCACACTTCTTTCATATTTTCAGACAATATCTATCTATCTATCTATATATATATATAGCAATATACCTGTCTGTCTATAAATATGAAACTGTTGATATACTTTATATAGAGATCTATGTATGTATCAATGTGTCTATGTAATTTATGTATGTTTGTAGAATGTATAGATGTGTGTATCTGTGTATCTATCTCTGTCTCTCTATGTTTGTAGCTATCTATCTGTTTCTATCTTCCTTCTTTCTATCATTCCCCTTCCTTTCTATTTTCCTTTTGCCCTTCTTTCATTTTTTCATTTCTTAATTCCTTCATTCCTTCCTTTGTTCATTCCTCTCTTCCTTAATTCCTTCCTTATTTCCTTCATAGAATGCTTCCTTAATCCCTAAATTAATTCCTTTTATTTGCTTCATTCATTCATTCTTTCCTTCCTTCTATTATATAGTGTAATGCTTTTGTGGACAACCGCTCTGTCTAGCTGCTGCTGTTGCCCCTGCTATGACTGCAGCAGGACAGGCATAATTAACGGAAAACTTGACATTTTTAATAAATATTTGGAAGTTTTGGTAAATTTGAAGTAATACAAACACAGTTCGGACATAGCAGGACACTGTGGTAAAATATTGTGACAGTGAGGTAAACCATAGCTGAGAACACCCGTGACAAAGGAATATGGGGAGGTGAATTTTATATATGTATATAGACAATCCTATGCGAACCTATCCTGTCATATTCTAGCTTATCATATCCTATCATATCCCAGCTTAAATATCATATCCTAGCCTATCCTTTAATATTCCATCACATCATATCTTACCATTCTTATCCTAGTCTATCCTATCTACATATCCTACCATTCCGATGTTCTATCACATCCTATCTGCATTATCTTACCATTCCTATCCTATCCTATCATATCCTATCCTTTTTAGAACTTTCCTAATTGCCCCAAAATGTCAGTAATGCTTAAGATGTGCTATACCCTGTAGTAGGCCTGTGCCTGCACATTATGACCAATATCACCAGCAATTGTGTTTTCTTTGATGTTCTGTTTTTGGAGCCAAGAAGTGTGGGCACAATTAGGAGAGGGGGGGGGCAGTTTGCTAAAAGCTGGCCGGGGGGGGGAGATGACTTGAAAGAAAGGGAACAAGGAAGCAAGGAATCATATTCTGGATTCAAGAACATGGAAAGGACCCGGAGAGCCTCTTACCTCCACCTTCAATTTCAAATAGGCCTAATATACTTTTGCCAGGACAAAAGGTGTGGGTCAGTACAGTATAGGGCTGCACAATAATAGGCTACCAGAGTCTTGGTGATGGCCATTGCATGGCATTCACAGTAAAATGGGATATCTACAGATATGTATAATGCAACAGATATGTATAATGCAAGGGATAAGGGTGTTCACTGAACAACAAGTCAATCTAAACTTTTCTGAAATCTTAAGACATTTGCAGACCACATTTCTCCACAAATATAGAAGCAGTTTTCTTTTTAGTTTTGGACCTTCAGGGTACTTTCCCTTGAGTCTTGACCTTCAAAAGTGCAAGGAAGGTCCACCCATGCCCTGAAAACTTGTGCACTTCCAAGGCATCTTCTACAGCCTGCTAGGACAGCCTCTGAAGCAGACTTTAGCCCTTGGCCCAACAATAATAAAAACTTTTCTGCACATTTTTGCTGATAGGCATTATTGTGGTACATGGTTTTCCTTCAGATGTTTTATGCTTCAAAAGATCCCTTATTCATCCAGTTCTTTACCCCCTACCAGTAGGTATAGCTATAGGAATCCAATATGCTTGATATCACATGCAATCGTAATGGAAAGAAATACTAAAAGGCATATTTTATGATAACATACACAAAATGTTTTACATCCACCAGCGTTGGAATATAATATTGAATTGGCAAAGAAAACTGCAACCAAAATAATTTGAAGCTAATTTTATTTCTACAGATTCATACTGATCCACTATGATGGATCACTACAGCCTGGGATATACTAATAATAATAATAATAATAATATTAAGTACTTTTATAGCGCCAATTCCAGTAAACTGCTCATTGGCGCTTGGTTAGATTAGCTGATATCTCTGTAGAATTCTGCAAAAAGATAGGTTTTCAGTCGCTTCTTGAAGTTATCCAGAGTCCTTGATTTTCGAACCTTTTCAGGTAAGCCATTCCACAGTATCGGTGATGAATAGGTAAAGGCTCTATCCTCAAACTTGTTTTGATTTTGTGTGGCAGGTACCTCTAACAGCATTTTGCCATTGCTGCGGAGGTTCAGGTCATTTTCAGGTTTTTGTTGAATTAGACTTTTGAGGTACTGAGGTGCCAGATTATTGACAGCTTTCCAAGTGGTTGTCATTAGTTTGAATTGGATCCTTGCAGGGATTGGAAGCCAGTGTAACTGTTTTCTGTAAAGACTAACTTTATCTTGTCTTTTTAGCCCTTCAATCAGTCGCACAGCAGAGTTTTGCGCCACTTGGAGTTTATTCATAACTTGTTTTGACGAACCATAGAGCAACCCATTGCCATAGTCTAAATGAGGTGTGACTAATGCATTGACAGATGTTTTGATTGACTCTTTATTCAGTGATTTACGCAGTTTCGAGATGTTACGAAGGTTAAAATAAGCGTTTTGACACATTTTGTTCACTTGTTTATGCATTGACATGTGTTTATCAAAGAATACACCTAAATTTCTGGCATGATCTGTTGCCTTGATTTCAACATTGTCCACACTGATTGACGACATGTGAAGTTTCTTGAGTTGAAATGCTGAGCCAATGAGAAGTAACTCCGTCTTTTCACCATTGTTACAGAGTTTGTTTTTGTGAAGAAAATTGCGTATTTCCGTGACGCATTTTTCCATTTTTTTCGTTGCATTTTCCTCTTCAAGAAAAGTTGGCTTGAAGGAAAGGATCAGTTGTTCATCATCGGCATACTTTTGATCATCAACCTCATTTTCCTCAGCCACCTGACTTATTGGAGCAATGTAGGAATTGAATAAAATCGGACCAAGTTTCGATCCTTGAGGGATGCCATATTTTAGCGGCAGTTTGTTTGATTCTGTGTCATTTATGAGTACAGATTGAGATCTATTGGTGATGTATGATTTGAACCAATTTAAAGCAGAGCCATCAATACCGTACTTGTCTCTCAACCTTTTCAAAAGGATGTCATGATCAATTGTGTCAAATGCTGCCGATAAGTCTAGTAGTACCAGCATCGTGACTTCACCGCGGCTCATGTTCATCATGACATCATTGTGGATTTTTGTCAACAGAGTTTCTGTGCTGAAATGCTGCTTGTATGCTGACTGTTTCTCATCATTCAGGCTTCCAAGTGCAAGGTGTTCAGTGTATTGTTTAATGACAGCACCCTCTATGACTTTACTCAGGAAGGACAAATTTGAAACTGGTCTGTAATTCTTCTTAATGAGATCAAGGCCATTTTTCTTAAGGAGTGGTTTTACTAGAGCATGTTTTAGTTCACCAGGCATTTTCCCTTCACTGAGTGATGTATTGACTATTTTAGCTATGATAGGAAGAAATTCATCAATGCATTCCAGCAGTAACCATGTAGGGATCGGGTCAAGGTTACAGTGCTTCACAGGCATATCAGTGATGATTTTATTAATTTCCATCTCCGAGAGTGATTTGAATTGACAAAGTTTTGGACCTGAATATGTCTCAGCATCATTATTTGTACTTGCACTGTTTGTGTCTAATCTCGATCTTATCTTTTTGATTTTATCATCAAAGAAATTGTTGAAATCATTTGCTAGATCTGCTTCATTTGTGTGATGTGGCAGGGGTAGTTCTTGTTTTCTGTTGAGGCTAGAATTTAGGATCTTAAACATAGCCTTTGAGTTGCCCTTTGTTTTTTCAATCTTTGTTTTCAGGTCATCTGCTTTTAGTTGATTGAGTCTTTCATTTAGCTCATTTCGTTTTTCCTTGAATATTTCCCAGTTAGCCTGCAGCCCAGTACGTCTCCATTTTCTTTCTGCCTTTCTTTTACTAGTCTTGAGATTCTTGATATCAGCATTTGTAAAAGGTGTCGGTTCCCGAAATGTTACATGTTTGATCTGCATTGGCGCATGTTTGTCCAGCACATTTTTGGTTGAGTTGTACAGGAACACGAGACTGCTTATGTCACTAGCCATTTGTTTTTGTGGATCATTCAAAGCAAAATGCAAGCGGATATCATTCTTGAATTTTGATACATTGATGTCATGCGTTTTTCGGAATGCTACTTTCTTTTTTGGATTTTTGCCTTTGGCCATTTCTATATTGAAAAGGATGCAATTGTGATCAGACAGTAAGTCACCAACCACACAATCTTTGAGACTAGAATTTTTCCGGGTTATAACTAGGTCCAAACTGTTTCCACTTTTGTGAGTTGGAGATGCAACATGTTGTTCAAGGTTAAACATTTCTAAGATATTCCCAAATTGGATTGCTCTGCTATCTTCTTGTTTGTTCATGTGAAAGTTGAAATCGCCAGTTACGATGAGTTCATTGTGACATGTTTGATAACTTGCGACAAAATTTGTGAATTCCTTGTAAAATTCAGTTATGCTGTACTTATTTTGGTTAGAGGGTTCAGGGCGATACACCAGAAGGATTGTTAGAATTTTTCCACTCAATTTCACTTGGACTTCCATATGCTCAAAAGTCCTTGTCTTCACACTATCCATTTTAACTGCATTTACACCTGATTTGACAATGCAACCAACTCCACCCCCTTGTCTATGTTCTCGGCGTGAGCTTAGATAGTAGCATTGTCCATTTCTTTCAAGGTCCCCAATTTCAACTTTATCATTTGCTTTTAGCCATGTCTCAGGGAAAAGAAAGATATCCAAGTTAAATTCATCCCAGAAGTCATTTACAATTGAGTTATTGCGAATAGATTTATTAGTATTCTGAGATCTTGCCAGCGAGAATGTCTTAGTTGATTCTTTTAACCCAATGCGCAAGACATCAGAGTACAGCCGTGATTTATTTGTCATGGTGATACAACTGCAATGCTTCAGAAGTGGAAGTGAAAACACTGGTTACAGTGACACCTTGTGAAGGTACGCGAAGGTATTCGAGTGACTGGTTGCTAGATACCCCGCAGGTGCTTTTTGAAAGTATGTAAGTGACTGGTTACAATAATTTCCCACAGGTTCGTTGTGAAGGTATCTGAGAGATGGGTTGCTATGATACCTCACAGGTTCGTTGCGAAAGTATCTGAGTGACTGGTTGCTATGATACCTCACAGGTTCGTTGCAAAAGTATCTGAGTGACTGGTTGCTATGATACCCCACAGGTTCATTGTGAAAGTATCAGAGTGACTGGTTGCTATGATACCCCACAGGTGTTATGTGAAAGTATCTGAGTGACTGGTTGTTATGATACCTCTAAGGTTCGTTGTGAAGGTACCTGGGTGACTGGTTGCTAGATACCCCGCAGGTGCTTTGCGAAAGTATCTGAGTGACAGGTTGCTATGATACCTCACTGGTTCGTAGTGAAGGTACCTGAGTGACTGGTTGCTATGATACCCCACAGGTGCTTTGCGAAAGTATCTGAATGACTGGTTGCTATGACACCTCACAGGTTCGTTGCGAAAGTATCTGAGTGACAGGTTGCTATGATACCTCACAGGTTCGTTGTGAAAGTATCTGAGTGACTGGTTGCTATGATACCTCACAGGTTCTTTGTGAAAGTATCTGAGTGACTGGTTGCAATGATACCCCACAGGTGCTTTGTGAAAGTATCTGAGTGGCTGGTTGCTATGATACCTCACAGGTTCGTTGTGAAAGTATCTGAGTGACTGGTTGCTATGATACCTCACAGGTGCGTTGTGAAGGTACCTGAGTGACTGGTTACAATGATACCCCACAGGTGCTTTGTGAAAGTATCAGAGTGACTGGTTGCTATGATACCTCACAGGTTCGTTGTGAAAGTATTTGAGTGACTGGTTGCTATGATACCTCACAGGTTCGTTGTGAAGGTACCCGAGTGACTGGTTGCAATGATACCCCACAGGTGCTTTGTGAAGGTATTGAGTGACTGGTTGCTGAGGGTTTGCTGCAGCACACTTGTTTATTTTCTTTTGTAAACTGTAATTTTCTGAAAATAGAAAATGAGATTAAGGCAATTGGTTCAAATTGGTAGCAAAGGCAGTGCAGGGATGACTATGTAGGCAGTTGAGTTGAAGGTTATGTTGTGATGCAGCTTATGTTTCCTGGAAGGCTTGAAATGAAGTTGAGTTCCTGGCAGTGTCAAATTTATACAGTAGTGAAATTTTCGGTTACTTAATGCTGATTTGTTATGTGGAAAGTCTCTTCCAGAAGCTGTGAGTACTGGAGATTGAAAAAAAATGAAATTATAAGCTGAAACAGGTACAAAAACGATCGAAAAATGAGCGAAAATTGAGGTCAAATCAATGTGTATTGTAGCAGGTAGCGATGTTGAAATATATACAGTGTTGCATGTAAGTAAGTGAAACCGGTGATGTTTTGCCATTGGGTCAATGCCAAACATGCTCAACCAACTGCTTTTGGAAGCAAAGAAATTAAAGCGATGAGAAGAGAACACATATTGGGTAACATAGAAAGATATAGGCAATTAGGCATACGGGATACAAATGGCTGCCAGTTTTCTTTTTTTCTCTACATAGAGCTACATAAGGGTGGACCCCAGTCCACATTAAAATTTCATCAGCCTTGAATTTCACTTACTTATCAAAGACGCTTAACTCTGATAGCAGAAAAGAAAATTGAAAACCATTTGTATACCACAATTCCCACATTACACTATACAAATATAGACTTTTTAATATATATATATAGAATTTTATTTGACATCTGGATATCATCAAGATACATGTGTCATATAAGTAAATAAAAACATAAAATAAGATGTGTATGTACAAAAGCGGGATAGTAACTAACTACAACTAGGAAGGAGCAGTCATACATTATATGGTACAATGAAATTGATAAAGAAAACATGGATTACTATATATTAATACAAAATTCATAGAAGTGTCCATTTCATACTGTAATTGTTTAATACTGTAATTGTGTAAAGCACCATAATTAATAAATCAGAAATCACTCAAATCACATTTTAAGGCTAATTAAGTCAGACGGATAAAGCACCACATTTGCTAATATCTACAGCCAGAGTCCGCGAAAAGTGCCGGTTTGCCGGTCAAAACCGGCAAAAATAGCGTGTGACCGGCAAAAATAGAGTGGTTACCTGCCCAAATGTCCGATGGCAGTGTTGGAGAGTGAATGAGCTGACACAGACATCAATACAATTAGCACAGGCCATTGAAACCTCCAATACAATTGACAAACATCAATGACAAGAATTGGAGTCAGATGTGTCAATTGGATTGCAATTCAAACATATTGAGGGCCACTACCTCAGTTATTGCAATTAACGATTTGCAAGTTTTAAACCAGATAAATTGGAGGCCTGTAACAGACAGCAGGGGTCCTGACGGGTTTTCTGGCAGATTAATTCAACACACTACAGAATCGTAGTACAGATATAGTTTTGGATCAATTCTAATGAATCCAACTAAAATATAAAATCTTTCATAACATTTTCCTTACCTGGTCCAACAGGCCAATAAAAATAATAGCAAAAAAATTATGTAGATTTTTGAATGGTTAATTCTAGATTTAATTAGTTCCAGCAATGAGTTAGTAGGCCATGGGAGAAATTTCGATCCAAAAATGTATATGTTTAAGCTTATGTAAACAATTATTAACACATAGAAATAAAGATAATCTGATTTACATTTGTCAAAGGCCATCTTTCAAAATTTCTCCTCTGCACTCTACGGTAGTTAATTAATATTTCTGAAGACACTAACTCCATACCTGTTGAGTTTATGTATTGAAATTTCGGGCAGACAAAATCTGTTTCGGGCAGGTAGATTCTGAAGTTTACCTGCCCGAATGTCCTGTACACTAAAAGCACTTTTCGCGGACTCTGTCTACAGCACACAAAATGGTACTAAAAACAGTTAACCTCGGTAATATCTACAGCACACAATATGGTATAAAAAGCAGAAGATATATATTTATGTACAGATAGAATTAAACATCACATCATCAATAAATTGGAAGCACCAATAATACAATGTATATGTACAAAAGAAACATTTTAATTATATACAATAGTGACAGCAACAGCAAACACAAGCAAGCAACACATCAACATGCCACTGACCACTCAGTCACCAGGAGCAACCAACCTAGCGCATAAATTATAATTATAGCCTCAACTCTCAATTTTCAATGCTGTGTAAAGAAATTTGCCAAGAGCAAAATTCAGGTATACATTTTTTGAGGTCAAAATTTCATGAAACTGTTCAGCTTGGCTTAATACCAGAAAATCATTAATTGAAGTACAAGCTAGGTCATGCAATTCAGTTCTTGGGTCGGTCCAGTTCGGGCAAACCATTAAACAATGGAATTCATCTTCTACAACATTTAAGTTACATTTATTGCAAATACGATCTTCTGCAGGTATATAAGGACGTTTATGTCTACCAATTTCAATATTAAGATTGTGAGAACTTCTAAAGTCTGAAACGGGCGATACTGGTATAAACAGATTTAGGGAGATTAAAGTTAAGATATGGTTCTAAGCGCATATCAGATTTAAAAGTTTTGTACGTTCGTAGTTTTGGGTATTTAGTGTTATCATTTATTTCACTAATCATCTTATCTTTAGCTTTGTCATACAGGCATGTTATGGTTTTATTCAAATTGCATTGCATAAGATCTATGTTTAACCTGTCAGTGATTTTGCTAAGTCTTGTGAGCCAACAAGGCATACCTTTCTCCTGAAGTTTAATTTGAATTTCTAGACACTTCTTAAGAAGTATAGGACAAGTTTCACTTTTTAGTCTATCAAAGTATTTCAGGGCGGAAGACTGTTGCCTTACAAGTAAAGGAAATCTGCCAGTATCTGCAAGGATTGCAGTGGTGGGTGTTTGACATCTAACACTAAGCATATTTTTGAGAAAGTTTAATTGAATTTTTTCAATAGCATTATTTTCCTTCTCAGAGAACCACAATTCACTGTTGTATTCTAGTATCGGAAGTATGTGGGTATCGAACATTTTAAGACTTAATTTTGGCGGAAGATAACCAACAGTAGACCTTGTATTTTCTTTGAGAGCATACATAGCTTTCTGCGCTTGTGTCGCCAGATGTGTATACATTTCTTTATGTACGTCCTTTGAGTCACAAAGCACATGGCCCAAATATTTATATGAGCTGACCAATTCCAGTTCTTTGTTGTCAATAGTAAATTGAAATTTATTCACACTTTTACTTTGTGTTTTGCGAATATACATAACTTTACTTTTTTGGGAATTAATTATCAGATGCCATTTCCTACAGTAAGACTCAACATTATTCAACATAGTTTGCATTCCATTCTCAGTTTCGGAAACTAACACTAGATCATCGGCATAAAGTAAATGTGTAAAAGTAGTTCCATCTATAGAGACACCACAGCTTTGGTCCAAAAATTCAACCATATCTGAAAGATACAGATTGAATAGCTTAGGACTGACTATACCACCCTGTAGAACACCATGGGTGCTGTCAATGCTTGAGCCTAACTCACCATGCCATCTAACTCTAGCTTGTGATTTAGAGAACATACTACGAATGATTTTGACCAGTTTACCGCCGTATCCTTTTTTAATCATTTTATAATAAAGAAAGCTACGATTGACAAAGTCAAAAGCTTTAGAAAAGTCAATAAAAGTTATGAATAAGTTCTTGCGCATCGATTTTTGATATGATATGATAGAGTCTATTATGAAGACATTGTCACTGGTCCTACACCCTTGGGTGAAACCAAATTGGTATGGGTCTACTTTATTAGCAGCTTCACTTTGAAAAACTAGTCTTTTATTCACAATTGATTCAAATATTTTCCCCATACAAGCCATCAATGTAAGCTTCCGATAATTATCAGGTTCATTGTAATTACCCTTTTTGTGCAATGGTTGTATTACTCCCTCAGCCCACTTATCGGGATAATCTCCTTTTAACCACACGTAATTGAACAGTGTTGTGAGAGGATCTAGTAGGTATTCAGAAAGGTACTTATAGAATTCATTACAAATACCATCAATACCAGGAGCTTTACCTTTCTTTAGACTTTTTAATTCTACCTGTACTTCATAGACAGTTATTGGATGATCAGTCATATTACCATCAGAATCACCTATTAACTTATCCAACTCTTGTTCTACCGATTCTAGAAACTTAAAGTCAAATTTAGAAGCTGAGTCACCAGGTGGTGATTGCATGCTTTTAAAATAAACTTCAAAGTCATTAAGATTTACAGTACCAATAGCTGTAATTTTGTTATTCTTCTTAAGTTTATCCCAGTATTTCCAATAATCGACTGGGTTTTTGCATTCTAAATTATTCAGTTCATTTCTGATAGAGTTCTGATACTCTCTTTTCTTTCTCTGTATAGTTGACTTATATGATTTCTTTAGAGACATATACTGAATAAGATTTTCTTCTATATCAAGGTTTTGCTTTTTTGCAAAATCATTTGCTAATCGTTTGAGTGTTTTACATTCATCATCAAACCATTTGTTACATGGAAAACTGTTTTTCATTGATTTCTGATATTTTTTGGGACAGTTCTCAGAAATCGCAGTTTCTAGGAGGGTGTAGACACTGTCCACTGCCTCGTTTACCCCACCATCACTGATAATAGAATTGATAAATGCATCATGTAGCGCAGCGCCATTAACATTGGTTAGAGATTCAACTAAGCTAGCTAGAGCATTGGCGTCATACATATATTTGTAATATCTAATACCAGCTTCATTACGTGAATGATGTATTGGAGGCAGATTATTTGAATCATTATACAGTTTTAACGAAAACACCAAAGGTCTGTGATCAGAATTGGTGCACAAGGGTTCTAAATCAAAACGAAGAAGATTTTGATAAAACGATGTGTCACATATCAAGTAATCAATTAAACTTTTACCACGAGGGGTATAACAAGTAAATGCACCAGTGGTCATATCATTTTGAAAGTATCCATTCATTATTCTCATATTACTTGACTTACATAGCTCAATGAGTTCCTTACCATATTTATTTGATTTAGGATCATCAGAGTGACGATTGTACATTGGAAAATTATGATTGGGAGCGAATTGGATTAAATCTAAGGCATCATTACCCGGTGTATTTGTATAATCAGCAAGTTGCCCAGTGCGAGCATTGAAATCACCACAAATAGCAATATTACCCTTCTGCTTAAAATATGAAATTTCCTCTTGTACCAGATTAAATGCATTATTATTTACAAAGCTAGACACCGTTGAAGAAGAATCAAGCGGAGGTATGTATACTCCTCCAAGGAAAAAGTCTGTGTTATTTTCTTTAATTTTTATCCAGACAGTGAAATCAGAATTCTTCACAATTTTAACAGTACCAGTGCTTTCCAGACTGGATCTTATCAGTACACCTATACCACCAGCTGGCTTACGTGCACGTGGATGCTGATACTTTCTCTGAAAATGTTTGTAAACAAATTCACCAGTATCAGGGGAATATCTATCTAGTTTCATTGTTTCAAGTAGGATAATTAAGTCGTATTTTGATATATATTTTAGGAAATCCGCATCCTTAAGTTTATCACCTAGACCGTGAATATTCCATACCATGATTTCTAATCTATTTGCATTACTCATATCGGTAATTTCTAACCTATTACTATCATTTGCATCCATAGTGTTACTAAGACATGAAGTATCAATAATGTCAACCTGGACGTTGTTGGAAGAACATGATCTACGAGTCTCGACATTGACATAATCATTAACCTTATCATCAACAGATTCAACATACATTTGGTCAACAATTGAAAAGCTATTACTTTCATTACCGTTATTTGCATTATCATCTTTGTCTTCTGGCATAGCAGTGTTATTATGTTCTAGCATTGCATTGTCGTTACACAAATCATCTACAATAACTGACGTATGTTTAATTTCAAAATCATCCATAACTGAATCAGAATTCACAAAATTTTCATATTTTTTGATTGGGTCATCATCTTTAACAATGCTAACAATTGAGTGTATAGGAGACTCTTCAAAGTTACAATGATTTTTTAACACAGAATTTTCACTTAATACTGAAACATTTAGTGATAGATTCAAATAGTCATAAGGCTCACTGGAGATCTGAGTGGAGGGCGACACATTAAATACATTGCTTCACAAGGTAAGCAATGTTGCGAGAAAGAGAGTCTCTAGCATCAGCTGTCAGGTGAAGCTGATCTCTTCCAAGAGCGGCTGACTTGTTGGAGATGAAGAAAACATTGTCCATCGAGCGACACAGGCGACTGCTGGCAGAGTTGACGTTCGCGATGCGACGACTCAGATCACTCTGAGCTTGAACGTGTGGAAGGCCACTGACGATGATGGGTACATCGGAGCACTCTGATCTCACTGCGTCAATGAGTGTCTTAGTGTCTTTCGTGATAGCTGTGATCGTACGAGAGAAATCACGAGCCTCGATGTCACCAACGTGTAACATTACAGCACTAGGAGTCTGTGCGGGGAGGTTGATCGGCTTGATTCGACTAGCGATCTGAGATGCTGTTTGGCCAGGATAAACGTATCCTGTGCCCGATACACCTTTCTGGGAGAGCCTCGGCGCAAGCCCACGAGAGTTAGAGTTCCCAATGACAATTACTCTTCGTGGACTGCTCTCTCGTGTAGTTGTCTTGGAAGACACCTGCGGACGATCGGGTTTTGCAGGCGCTTGAGCGAGAGGGGGTGTTATGTTCATACATAAATATACAAAAAAAAAAAAGGTTATGTATAAATAAGTTTAGTTTGTAGTATTAATAATTCATTGTTCTTTAGCTTAATTATTGTGTAATAAAATATATTTATAATCATTAAATTTTACAGACCCTCTCCTCATGGTGGCTGGGTCATTGTTAATCATGTATTATTTGTGCTTTGGGTCATGGTGACCGCTTGCCACATGTTCACAGCTTCAGTTGATTCTATGTTCATGCATGTCACTCATGTTTGTATGCCTCAGTGAATTTCCTTGGCCTGATTAATAGCCAATTAGAGTGAGTTTCTGATAAACTTCCTGGAGGCTGTTGGCTTCAAATCTTGGTCACTCCAGCAAGATGCATTGAAATGGCAACATGTCAAGATTTTAATTTATAACTTCAAAAATGTGAAAGGATTTTAGCCATGAAATATCAGAACATCAAGTTCTTCATTGTCATCAATTTCAAGGTGTGTACTTTTTCTATTGTTCTATTTTGTTAGATAATTATTAGATATCTATTTCCTGCAATTTATTTGTCATTTAGCCAAGTTAGTCAAAACTGGTTTTTTGTGGTTTCAGAATGTGAGGTAGTCAGATTGGTCATGTCAAATGTCAAGTCACTTATGTCAATCCCCAAATGTTTCTTGTAAGTATTATGTCAATCTATTATGTCAAATCATGTCAAATTTATGTCATTCAAATTTATTTATTTATTTAGTCATTTATGACAAATTTATACTTTTAGACATTTAGGTCAAACTCTTTGTACATAGATTCTGGTTATTCATTGGTCTTTTTGTTTTATTTGTCTTTTAGATTTACCGCAAGCCGTGCTTGAGTGTGAAATAAATATTTTGGGAATTATATCACTTCGTCGGCTCTTCTTGTTTCGTTGGCAAACTCAATAGTAAATAAGAAACAACCGTGGGACTTCAAATCCAAGATGGCTGACGAAGCTAAGACAACCAGAAAGAAGCAGAAGAATGATCTCATCCGTCAAATGAATACTGCAAGACAACATGTCGCAGAAGGTAACCGGGAAGCAGTTGCGACCCATATTGAAAATTTGAAAACTTATTTCAAGAACTTTGAATCTGCTCATGATGCTTATTCTGCCTTACTTAATGAGGAAAAAGACATTGATGAAAATGCTGAAGATTTTCTGAAAGTTCAAAATGACTATATTTCAACACTAAATGATGTGAATACTTGGTTGGAGCCCAAGAGCCAAATTACAGGCAATCCTGACAATAAGCATGAACAAGCCGAGCTAATTAGGTACATGAACTTGCCTAAAATCGAAATTGAAGCTTTTGATGGTGATCCCTTAAAATATCACACGTTTTTTGCCGTTTTTGATGAGAATGTGCACTCTGTTGTCTCAGAAGGAAGGATTCGTCTAACTCGTTTGCTTCAGTATACATGTGGCAGAGCAAAAGATGCAATTCGTGCTTGTTCATTAATTGGTGGCGCTGAGGGCTACAAGAAAGCACGAGATATTTTGAGTAAGAGATTTGGTAACGATCACTTGATCTCGGAAAAGGTGATTGAAAGTCTTCGAGCCAAAAAGTCGATAACAACAGCTGATGAACTTCTACAGTTTGCTGATGAGTTGAGTACTGCTTTCGCTACATTGAACAAGATGGAAAAGTTGCATGAAGTTTCTTCTCAGTCGTTTATCGTTGACATGAAAAATCTTCTTGAGTCTTCTCTCCAAGAGAAATGGACAGAGAAAGCGATGAAAATCAAACGTCTGAAAAATTCTTATCCCACATTTGAAAATTTTGTGGAATTTGTATGTTTATGTGCTGAGAATGCCAATGATCCCGTCTATGGTGATAAGAAATATCCCCAGGATACAACTTGTGACAAAAGTTCTTCTTTCTCCACAGTGGCAGAGTCTTGTG
The DNA here is from genome assembly GCA_026936325.1 of Platynereis dumerilii. Classification (NCBI taxonomy): domain Eukaryota; kingdom Metazoa; phylum Annelida; class Polychaeta; order Phyllodocida; family Nereididae; genus Platynereis; species Platynereis dumerilii. The sequence continues at coordinate 57,077,677 of JAPTHN010000003.1, forward strand.
ATGAACTTCAAGGAAAATTGTGCATATTGTGTAACAAAAGCCATCGTCTGTTCTACTGTGACACATTTAAACATATGAAGCCCAGTGAAAGGCTTGAAATTGTAAAGACCAACAGACTTTGTGAAAATTGTCTTTTAGATAATCATGTTGTTGCTCAGTGTAGAAAAGAATCTGTGTGTTCTGTCCCTGGTTGTGGCTTAAAGCACACCAAGTTCATACATGTTAATATTACTGGAGCTGAGAATATTGAAAATGAGGTTCAGTCAAATGTTAGCGGTGCTACAGTTGCTCGTAAAAATGTGTATCTACCTGTAGTTAAGGTTTTGGCAGATGATGTTTGTAACACCCATGCATTGTTGGACACAGGTTCAACACAAACATTTTGTACTAGGAAATTAGTTAGAGAGTTAGGCGTCAAAAGTAGACCTGTTAATTATGTGCTCAGTACACTTAACAATGTCAATCAAAATGTTCAGTCTGAAGTTGTCAGTTTCACTTTGAAATCCACTTGTGGCAAAAGTTTGAGGTTGTCAAATGTATATGTTGTTGATAGCATACCTGCAAAGGTTCCAAATATTAAAGTGGACAGTTTGCCTCATCTGCAAGGTCTGAAAGTTGTCACTGGAAATGTTAATGTTGAGATTTTGATTGGACAAGATCACGTTGAAGCTCTCATCCCTGTTCAAGTCAAGCGTGGACAAGAAGGACAACCATGTGCCATGAAAACCTTGTTTGGATGGTGTCTTATCGGTCCTGCTCCTCCAATTGATCCTTCAAACGGACAGGTTGTGAATCATCTCATACTCACTGATACTACCGATGAAGAAATTAGCGATACTTCTCATCTTTCTACTGCTGATCCTGAAGCCGTGTCAGAGTCCCGAGATATCAGTGCAACTATTCAACTTGATGATGAATTTCGTGATGACAATCGTATTGTGATGAAGACATTGCGTTTTGATGTTCAACCTTGTATTCAAAATGTGACAACTGATCTTTCATCTCGTTTCGACAGTTCAACTTGTTGCCAAATTTGGAACAAACTGATGATTATGTTGTTGTGCATTTACGGATTGCTCCATGTGATGGCTCAGAAATTCTACCAATTTGGAGATTTGAAACATTGGACAGATTGCTCGAAGTTTGATCACTTTCTCTATGTGACCAGGACTGTGATTCAAAATTATGTTTTTCTACATTTGACATGTATCAAATGCCTGCAAATTTCTGTGATGTCAGCTTTATGTTTATCTTTTTACATTGATGTATTGAACTGCTTAGAGAATGGTTGATTTTAATAATTATATAATTGTCATTGTTTTTGATTGCGAAGATCGACAAATTACTATTTATCTCAGGTTCATTAATTGGTTTAGAAGTCACCTGTGGGACTTCAAGGTGGGGGAGTGTTATGTTCATACATAAAAATACAAAAAAAAAAAGGTTATGTATAAATAAGTTTAGTTTGTAGTATTAATAATTCATTGTTCTTTAGCTTAATTATTGTGTAATAAAATATATTTATAATCATTAAATTTTACAGACCCTCTCCTCATGGTGGCTGGGTCATTGTTAATCATGTATTATTTGTGCTTTGGGTCATGGTGACCGCTTGCCACATGTTCACAGCTTCAGTTGATTCTATGTTCATGCATGTCACTCATGTTTGTATGCCTCAGTGAATTTCCTTGGCCTGATTAATAGCCAATTAGAGTGAGTTTCTGATAAACTTCCTGGAGGCTGTTGGCTTCAAATCTTGGTCACTCCAGCAAGATGCATTGAAATGGCAACATGTCAAGATTTTAATTTATAACTTCAAAAATGTGAAAGGATTTTAGCCATGAAATATCAGAACATCAAGTTCTTCATTGTCATCAATTTCAAGGTGTGTACTTTTTCTATTGTTCTATTTTGTTAGATAATTATTAGATATCTATTTCCTGCAATTTATTTGTCATTTAGCCAAGTTAGTCAAAACTGGTTTTTTGTGGTTTCAGAATGTGAGGTAGTCAGATTGGTCATGTCAAATGTCAAGTCACTTATGTCAATCCCCAAATGTTTCTTGTAAGTATTATGTCAATCTATTATGTCAAATCATGTCAAATTTATGTCATTCAAATTTATTTATTTATTTAGTCATTTATGACAAATTTATACTTTTAGACATTTAGGTCAAACTCTTTGTACATAGATTCTGGTTATTCATTGGTCTTTTTGTTTTATTTGTCTTTTAGATTTACCGCAAGCCGTGCTTGAGTGTGAAATAAATATTTTGGGAATTATATCACTTCGTCGGCTCTTCTTGTTTCGTTGGCAAACTCAATAGGGGGGAACTCCTTGGCATAGTCAGATTCTCGACGTCGAACGTTCATGAGGATGTGGCCCATTTTGTTCAGTCCCTTCAGATCGGGACCACATCCCCAGACAGAGTCTGTCTCAGTGTTATGCAGCAAGTGTGCATCACCGGACTTTCGAAGTGCCTCTTTGAATTTTCTGCATTGCTGGAGCTTAGCAACGCAGATCTCTTCCATAAGTTCGTATTTCTTTAAGTTCCAAGAGGCGTCACTGTTCGGCACACATTTGTAAGCAAGCTGCTTACAGGCGTGTGAAGACTTCAGACGAAGCATCTCCTTCTGGCGAGTAAGTGCGATCTTGTGGTGTACCAGTTTAGCGTACTGGTACGCCTGCTCTGCCGATATAAATGTTCGATTCTGCCAATGTAGCGGATGGGGGAAGAAGGCAGAGAGGGGCTCTTTGGGTCCTCGAAAGAGCTGAACCCGCTTTAGACCTGCAAGTGCACTGTCGAAAGGGGCACTCGTTCGATCTGACAACACAGTCCTGATTGGTTCAGAGTCTGAGGGAACAGTCTGTTGTTTAGGCAACTGTGTGGGTGGTGGACTACCCACATCGTCGGAGGAGTCAAGCGAGACAGTACGATCTGGAGTGCGGACGGCAGGCTGCGATTCAGTCACGGTTACATCACAGCTTTGTTGGGTCTCTGGTACGATCGAGGGCTGGGAGGATTCATCAGCGATGAAGGCTGCATCATTAATATAATGTGTTTTCATCCCATCACATGAGCATCCTTGCTTCCAAAAGCTGTTTGATTTAGGATGTTTAGCATTGACCCAATGGCAAAACATCGCCCGTTCTACTTCCTTACAGGTGGCACTGTAAGTTGTAACGAGAGCAAGAGGATGAGTCATATGATGGAAGAAAGAGGAAACCACTAAAAGATAGAGTTATTCTGTAGATACCAAAATCAAGATATGGAAATGAAATATAGTTTGTTTATAATTTGTAATCAGAATTTCAATTTTCCCTCCAGGGCACTGACAGGCACTGTTGTTGTTCTCCTCCTTGTGTTACTTGTGTATAATGTACTGTAACAAGTTACTAAGTTATAACCCATCAAATGACGATACCTTATAAACATAATCAAGTGAGTAAGTCAGAGTTTCTCATTATGGAGATAGCTTCCAAACCACCTCCAGCATAAAGCTATAAAGTCACTTTTCAGTCAGGTATGAAATCTTTAAAATGTTGCAGATATCCTCCTTATATCAGACAGCCACTTATGTCTGTTCTTAACAAGTGGATTTTCACATTATTCATAGATATGTAGATGATGTTTAGTCTAGGCATACCAGAATATAATTGTAGCTACTTATTTTAGAAATTTTGTAGATATTTTACTTCATAGATATTTGACTAGTAAGCAAGTCTTTGGTGGTATTGAGATAAGAGATACTGAAGAAACTTCAGGTAAGATAAAAATCTTGAATGTCTTTTGTAACTCATAAATACATTAAATGTAGGTTCATCCCAGCAGAAATAGTTACACTGATAAAAGCATGAGATATGGCCAGAAATACCTGAGGCTGAAACTTGCAGGTGAACCAGAAAAAAGTAGGGCAAAATGAAAGTATTCAAAGACTCAGGATTTGGGCACAACAATAAATCTATACATATATGCATTTGTAGATGCCACGCTTTACCACTGGGTCAATGCTCAGCATCCTCAACCAATGGAAGCAATGATACTCATCCAATCAGATGAAAACATATATGTGGCGCGCCACGTGAAAAGGGACCTTACGGGTGGTGACGTCATATCACAGCAAGTGCCCGGGAAAGTTGACGTCACCATCCAAGCAAAAAAAAAAAAAAAAGCAAATCGCGCACATGGTAGCCTCAATACTTACCCTGTCAGCACTCTCTCAACAAACTAATTGTTGCAAGCGTTTCTTGCTCACTCGCTTAACAGTGCATAAAACCTTACCTGTTCAAGTGTCAGCTTTTGTGCTCGGGATTTTGAATTTGTAGGGTTCTTATGCCCAACCTGCATCAAAGATCTTGGTTTCACTGTAGCCACACTTTAGACCACTAATGCTAGTTCATGATTTGGAAAGTATTCTTCTTACCATGTTAGTTGGCTCTTATACACTCTAAATTGCATGACCATCCATATTTCAACACGATATCTTTAGGTAAATAAAATATAACTCAGTTTTAGTAAAGCTTGTGTGGAGGTCAGTGAACTGCCATTGTGCAGTACCAGTGGCTCCATCTATAATCTGATGTGGCTATCAGCACCAGCTATTAAGCTTAGGTGTCAAGCTGTGATTTTGATTTGTTTAAAGAAGTTTGAGTGTAAACTTTATGCAAATAAAGTTTAATTGGTTTAAATAGATTTAATAGAGGAATATACAGTCGATTGAGACAAATACCATGCGCAAAAAAAGAAAGAAAAAGACATTAAACCTACAACAGATTCCCATAAGTATAAAAGCATTTAAAAAAACACTGGTTCAGCTATTGAATACTATACTGTAACTTTGGCCCAGTGTAGCCAATTTATGTATTGGCCATTACAGCCTAAATGAAATAAAATTTATCTCATGTTGAGAACTGGCATTGTTGCATAATGGTTATCAAGCATATTAATGCCTGTGCAAAACTTCGTTTTACACGTGGATGCAAGTGATTGACTTCCATGGTGGCTCAGCTGACATGTGGGTTACCAAAATGATTAGTTGTGAAATTCAAGTGTGCAAATAATTGTTTTGTCACCTGGTCAGCGGTCAATTTAGTATGATGCAAGTGCATCTAAAAATATAATTAGTTAATAGTTTGTTGTTCCAAGAAAAATAAAACAGTTTGACAAACCAAAATTGCAATTCATTATTTGGTAATATCTCTATTACGCTAAATTCATAATAAATGTGACATTATCAAATAATATTTATTATAAGTTCAGTTTTCTCCACTTCAGCATTCTTGCACAATTTGTTTTGTTTGCTATTTATAACGAGACTCAAGATTCGTTCTCAGATTGAAGATGTGCTTGTAAAATAGTGATGAATTCTATGATTTCTATTGGATGCCCAGATATGTGGTCCCCATATTTTTAGCCAAAAAACAAAGCTCCTTTTTGTGCAACTTTGAACTTTGGTTCACACATAGTAAAATGAACATTAGATTTAATTATTGATGACTACCCAAGGGGCACATGACGTAAACCCCAACATTGCTAATCGGTGGAGGGCTGGTCTGTTGGCGGTGGCGCATTTAGGGGGGGCATTGGGCCATGGCCCCCCCTTTAGGCCCAAAATTAAAATGGAAGAGATAGGAAAAGCCGCGGAGCGCCCCATATTCACCCCATATATTGGCCCCCTCAGGCCATTTCTAGATACGGCCCTTCTGTTGGTCACATAGACATGTATGGTACAGATTATGTTGCCACAACGTGAACATGACGTCGGGGTTTTTCTACAACATTGCCACAACATCGCAAGCTAACGTTGAACGATTGACATTGCCTTACAATGTTGTGAAAAAGTCAACACAACTTTACTTGCTAACGTCATATCTTTGATGTTGCTTCACAACGTTTTGAAAACATAATTTATACTATACAATTCTACGTCATTTGACGAACAGGGTGACATTGGTGCAACATTGCTACAATGTAGATGTGCCCATCACTGGAGCAGGCAGCCAACTAGCCGCATATTTAGGGTTATCAGGTCCAAACTTAAAATGTTAAAGATAAGAAAAGCTGTGAAAGCAAATGATGTACTCCAAATCAAAATATGACATTGGGTACATTCGTTTCGCTGCTCCAAAGTGCTCTTGGAGTAGAGTAGTTCACTCCAGATCATTCGTTTTGCATTTCCGGGAGTAGATCAGAGCAGTTTGGAGTAGATCGGAAGTACTCCAAGAAATTGGGATATCCCATGACGTATGATTGTTTACATAAATAAATGGCACTTCAGAATCTTTGATTTGGTAGCTGATTGCTTTCTTTTGATATGGATTGCTGCAATACAATTGACTCAATTACAGCAATCAATTGAAAATGCTACCTGACGTCTTTAATTGTCATTAGCCAGGGAATCCTCACAGGAAGGGAACCCCAAAATAATGACGTTCCTAAGTACTCCTTTTCATTCGATTTGGACCCAGTTTGGAGTAGTTTACTCCCGGAGTAGAACAGTCATTTCCTGGAGTAGATAAGTCACTTCCGGAGTAGTTAGAGTAGAGCGAATCGAATGTACCCATTGAGATGGGGATTATTTTCTTTTACTGGAATAGTGCTATAAAAAAAATATCCAAATAGTGCTATTTCTCCAGTGGGTTCATTCAGTGGTCAGGCCCGGCTACAGTGAACCACAATGATGACTATTTCCTCACAAGTTGCCTTAACCTAGGAAAAAGAAAGCATTCATTGTGGCTTTTGTGGCAAAGCAACATACCTGGGCCACATCAACATACCCTATGGCCTTTTCCTGCATCGGTTCAAATCCCAGGTGGGGAACCTAAATTTTCAGTGGACTTCCTGAGCAAAATCCCAGCTGGATGTCGATGAGACGTTGAATTTGCGACCCCTTGTATCAGTGTCTGTGCTGGGCAGGTAAAAGATCCCTCACATAAATATAATAGGGTAAATGCATATCATGTTTTGTGCTCTCTTTCTCCTATCTCATCAGTTAACCCTTGTGGTTGTGGGCTGCCAGAACTGGACTTTAAAAAGGGCTGCACTTACAATTTCTATCTTTCGATCTGTCTATATGCCAGTGTGTGTCTCAATTACTCTCTCTGGAGTAAGATGTCACTCCGCAAAGCACCTTTATAATTATTATCTAATGAGCATTCACCAAAATGGTGTTTCGTCAAAATAACAAGCTAAGACATCACAAAGTTTGCCAGGACCATGAAAGCTCTAGCTTTGAATGAAATGAATTCTTGTTATCAAATTCTTGTTGTTGCAGAGGACCGTTTTACAAAATTTCATTAAATTGCAGAGCTGTTTAACATCGGTGCTTCATCATGCACCCAAAATTATCATGCAAACTTAAAAAAAAAAGAACTGAGGGATTTCAGAGATACATATAGGGCCTAGCCTATGTAATACTTATCCGTGCATGAAATGAAACCATTTTATACTGCATCAAAAAGAAAGACACCCAAATCTTGTCATAGAAAACGGCATATTTGGTCAACTTTCACCAGCCCTGTTTCCATGGCAACCAAAAATAATATCTAAGGAAAAAAATGCAAATATGTAACTTTTAAAAATGAACATGTGTGGAAAGTTTGATCAAAGATCACCTGAACCACACTTTCCTGGATTTGGCTTTCATGATTGCTTTTCTCTGTCGGCCATTTTTGACTCTCACTTTGGATGATTTTTGCCAAATTGACTTGCATAATTTAAACACCCTGTAGAATACCAAAAATGTGAGGTATGGCAAAAACTTTTATATTTTTATAAACTAGAGTAATATAACTTATGTTTACCACCTATAACTCATTTTTCATAATTTCACCCCTAAGGTCCCTTTTCACGTGGCTTGTCACATATATATACATAGGGTCATAAAGGACGATATAAGAGGCATGTGAGACACAATTTGCTGCTAATTTCCTTGCTACAAATAGTTGCATACGGGTTAAAATCTTTGATAAGTAAGCCAACCCTGTCCCCTTTGAAATTGCATTGACCTTGGGTTTCACTTACTTATCAAAGACTTTGACCCACAAGTACCTCTGAGCGCAGAAAAGGAAATAGAAAGCCTTTTTTATCCTACATACTTTAAATATTGTCCTAAGTAATGTAATAAGTTTTTTTCTCATCAGATGAGAATTCATGCTTTCACAAGCAGTTTGGTATGTCTAGCATTGACCCAATGGCAAAATATCACCCATTTCACTTACAGGCAGTACTGTAATACGAGAAGAGGAGCCAAGTGGTGGAAGAAAGAGGGAATGCAGAAGAAGCAAGAGTAGATACCAAAATGAAGATATGGAAATGAAATACAGTTTGTTTATAATTTGTAATCAGAATTTCAATTTTCCCTCCGGACTACTGACAGGCACTGTTGTTGCTCTTCCTTGTGTATAATGTACTACAACAAGTTACTAAGTTACAACCCATCAAATGAAGATATCTTATAAACATAATCAAGTGAGTTAGTCAGAGTTTCTCATTATGGAGATAGCTTCCAAACCACCTCCAGCATAAAGCCATAAAATCACTTTTCAGTCAGGTATGAAATCTTCAAAATGTTGCAGATATCCTCCTTATATCAGACAGTCACCTATGTCTGTTCTTAACAAGTGGATTTCCACATTATTCATAGATATGTAGATGATGTTTAGTCTAGGCATGCCAGAATATAATTGTAGCTACTTATTTTAGAAATTTTGTAGATATTTTCTTCATAGATATTTTACTAGTAAGCAAGTCTTTGGTGGTATTGAGATAAGAGATACTGAAGAAACTTCAGGTAAGATAAAAATCTTGAATGTCTTTTGTAACTCATAAATACATTAAATGTAGGTTCATCCCAGCAGAAATAGTTACACTGATAAAAGCATGAGATATGGCCAGAAATACCTGAGGCTGAAACTTGCAGGTGAGTCAGAAAAAGTAGGGCAAAATGAAAGTATTCAAAGACTCAGAATTTGGACACAACAATAAATCTATACATATATGCATTTGTAGATGCCACGCTTTACCACTGGGTCAATGCTCAGCATCCTCAACCAATGGAAGCAATGATACTCATCCAATCAGATGAAAACATATATATATACATAGGGTCATAAAGGACGATATAAGAGGCATGTGAGATACAATTGGCTGCTAATTTCCTTGCTACAAATAGTTGCATACGGGTTAAAATCTTTGATAAGTAAGCCAACCCTGTCCCCTTTGAAATTGCATTGACCTTGGGTTTCACTTACTTATCAAAGACCTTGACCCACAAGTAACTCTGAGCGTAGAAAAGGAAATTGAAAGCCTTTTTAATCCTAATTACTTCAAATATTGTCCAAAGTAATGTAGTAAGTTTTCATCTCATCGGATGAAGACTCACAGGCTACAGTAGCCTGCTAGATCATTTGCGAGCGTCAGTGAGCAGGCTACAACCTTTCACTGCTGGTGTTCTATTTCACGTCCTCGGATACGTATATTTTTTAAGCAATTCTGCTGTGTTTTGCTGGGCGCAGACCTGACAGGCAGCAGCGCGGACTTTAGGGGCAGCACTCCCAGTGACCTAGAAGCCAATTCGATACCAAATTCGATGTGAATTTCATCAGTCTGCAGCCTCGCTCGCTCGCCTGCTTTACAGCAGACCGGCTTGTCAGTCAGGAGAACTCATGCTTCCACAAGCAGTTTGGTTGAGGATGTTTAGCATTGACCCATTGGCAAAACATCACCCCTCTCACTTACTTACAGGCAGCACTGTAACATGAGAAAGATGAGGAGTCATGCAATGGAAGAAAGAGGAAAACATAAGGAGAAAGAGTAGATTCAAAGAAGATGAATGGATGGATGACTGAGGCTTTACATCCTGAATGTATAGCATTGTATGCACTTTCTAGGCTAATAAGGACAGGAGGAGGACACTGAAATGAGGCAAAGGATGATTGAAACCACGGTCCAACAAAGGCCAAGGTGACCCAGCAAGAGCAGGATTCGAATGCCGGACTCAATAATTGGCAGCCAAGCAATCAACCGCTGAACTAATCATCCCCCCTGTAGGTAAGATACAAAGAATAAGATAGGAAATCAAATACAATTTGTTTATAATTTGTAATCAGAATTTCAATTTTCCCTCTGGACTACTGACACTCAGTCTGACAGGGACTGTTGTCGCTCTCTTCCTTGTGTATAATGTACTACAACAAGTTACTAAGTTACTAGCAATCAAATGAAGATATCTTATAAACATAATCAAGTGAGTAAGCCAGAGTTTCTCATTATGGAGATGGTTTCCAAACCACCTCCAGCATAAAGCCATAAAGTCACTTTTCAATCAGGTATAAAATCTTCAAAATGTTGCAGATATCCTCCTTATATCAGACAGCCACTTATGTCTGTTCCTAACAAGTGGATTTCCACATTATTCAATGTTCATAGATATGTAGATGATGTTTAGTCTGGGCATACTGGTAAGCAAGTCTTTGGTGGTAGAGATTTGAACAGTGGCGTAGCTAGGATTTTTCTCTGGGGGGGCAAATGACCCTGAATTTCCCCAAAATATTATCGACAACACGTGGTTGCATTTGACGCATTCTGACCTTTTGACAAACTTTACTCAAATCTCAAGTAAAGTACACATAACATTGAAAACACTATGAATATGATGATGCTATAGTACTGTCAATTTAGGAACTAACTTGTTATATAAATATATAGAAACTATCATGTAATTTTACACTGAAGTCAGATGGCATCCATTGTAAGAATTCGAAAAGTTTGTTGTCTTCATCATTCATCAAACAGGAAAACTGTTGACCTGTTACAGTATTCAGATATACCAAGGCAAGCAGAGACATCCTTGAAAGAGGCATTGGCCACTTAAAAAAAAAGAGCTTTCCCAAGGTGTTGTTGGCATGTAAGCAATACGCAGGAAGAAAATTGCAAAGGTTCGATCAATTAAAAGCCAATAAAATCTGAAAATCGGTCTGAAAGTTCCTGTTTCCCATGAAACTTATTTTGCCTTTTCTCATCTTTTTGCTGTTTTCCCCTTTTCTTCCCCTGTTTCCCCTCATTTCCCCACATTTCACAATTTTTTTCCCTTTTTCCCCATTTTTGCCCATTTCCCATTTTTTTCTCCAATGCCCCATTTTTCCCCCAAAAAGTTGTCTGGTGGGGCAACTAGCCCCCCCTGCCCCCCCACTAGCTACGCCACTGGATTTGAAGTAACTTCGGGTAAGATAAAAATCTTGAATGTCTTTTGTAACTCATAAATACAACAAATGTAGGATCATCTCAATAGAAACAGTTACAACTGATAAAGGCATGAGCTATGGCCAGAAATACCGAAGGCTGAAACTTGCAGACGTGAGTCAGAAAAAGTAGGGCAAAATGAAAGAATTCAAAGACTCAGAATTTTAGGGTATATGATACAGTGCTGCCAATAAGTAAGTGAAATAGAAGATTTTTTGCCATTTAATTGGGTCAATGCTAACTTTCCTCAACCGAACTGCTTGTGGAAGCAAGGATGCTCATCCGATGAGATGGAAACATACGGGTCAAAAAGGATGATATTTGGGGCATGTGGGATAAAAAATGGCTGACAATTTATTTTGCCCTTAAAACAGTTACTTGTGGGTTAAAATCTTTGATAAGTATGTGTAAATGAATCTCTGCCTCGGTTGTCCCAATTGAAATCGCATTGGCCTTGGGTTTCACTTACTTATCAAAATGGGACATTTGCCAAAATTTTCTAATTTCTGGGAAAAGAAGATTGCTCACTTCACACTCATTTTGGTGGAGTGTGGTAAAAAATTTATGCATTCAACTCTTTTACAAGATAATCTTCTTCAATACGACATAAATTGTACGAGGAATAACAACAGCTTATCTCATGCACATACATGCAGCAAACATACAAGAGGTTAAAAAAACTAAACCAAAAAACGAAACCAGAAAACAAAACACAGCTTTGTGTACTATGTGAAGACACAGAGATAGTAAACCCAACAAGCAGCACATAATAAACATTTCAACCACTTGACATGGTTGGAATACCTTCAAACTGCAGTTTTGTGTATACTATACTTTTTTTTTCATATTCAGTTTTCGTGTTAATTTATAATGTTTATGAAGATGAAATGCAGCAGTAAACAATGTTTGGAGGCAACATCTTATCAAATAAACACTGGAAGCCTATGATTGAATTGTATCTAAGATCAGGAATTCATGATTCTGTATAGCAGTTTCTCCTGGTGTCTCTAATTGGTGTCTATATAACTTGTCCAGCATAATTCTGGAATTATGTGCCTCAGGGGTCTGCCCTTTATGCCATACATCTTTGTATTGACCTGTCCTCTCCCCTTATTTATGAAATTATGATGCATTATATCTGTATTTCTTTCAGTATATTCTGTCCAATCTGTCCTCTCCTATCCTATCCTCAGCCTGGGACATCCGAGGCCAAAACCTAGACCAGGGCATGAGTCTCTGAGAGCAAGACCGAGGTCATCAAAATGTGGCCTCATTGACGAGGCAAGCCTCGAGACCTCCAACATTGGACACAGGTATCTGAGACCGAGTCCAATGCAGAGAATTGGCATCTTGGCATCCGAGACCGAGGCCAAAAAAATACGGCTCGAGACCTTCGACACTGCCTATCCTCTCCCATGAATCTACTGCATCCTATCCCATCCCATTTCGTCTTGTCCTGTCCCATCTATCCCACCCCAACCTATACCATCCTCTCCCATGAATCCATCCCATCCTATAATCCTTCTCCATCCCTCCTTTCCCAATCACACCCCAACCCATCATCTCCAATCTTCTCCTATCCTATCCTATCCTATCCTATCCTATCCTATCCTATCCTATCCTATCCTATCCACCTCTTAGCTCCTATGTACTCCATATACCTTCTTAGCATGCTTAGAGATCTCACACCCAGTGACTTATAACCTCCTCTCACAATTCCAGGGCTGGGTGCTGCCTCTGCATAGCATCTTTCAATGGGGACTTGTCAGGGCTCTCTTAACACTGGCCCTTCACCACAAAACCTGGCAAACCACTTAAGGTGCTCCTAGAAATGCTACTCATATGTCTTATATCATACAGCAGCCCACAGAATCTTGGCCATAGCATCTAAGCATCCAGAACTTCTGTGAATCTGTGGGATCCTGGAATTGCAGGATAAGTGGCCAAGAAATTATGGACTCACTTACTCACCCAGAGCAAGCAGAAGATCTACATTGTATCTGTGCAATCTCACAGCATTTCAGCTGGGATCTGGGTTGAATTCTCATTTCGCATATCAAATCCTTTTAAAATACACATAATCATTATCCATTTTGTGGCCGGCTATGGGCATGGTTCAGCTTTCGTAGATTGTCTATGTACCTCCGAAATTGACTGTCTTCATTCAGTGCTGTTAAAAATTTTCTTGGGTTCACAACACAGGTCTAAGTACCACAAAACACCAATGTACAGTGTTGTCTGTAACTAGAGCAAGTAAGTGAAACTGGTGATGTTTTGCCATTGGGTCAATGCAAAAGATCCTCAATCAAACTGCTTTTGGAAGCAAGGATATTCACCCGATGAAAAGAAAACATAATGGGCCATAAAGGATCATATTCGAGCGAGGCATGTGGGATACAAATGGCTGCTAATTTTCTTTGCTCTATAAACTATTACATATGGGTCAAAATCTTTGATAAGTAAGTGAACCTGCCTCCCAATTGAAATTGAGTTGGCACTTTTACTTATGTTATCAAAGACTTTGACCCACAAGAAACTCGAAGTGCAGCAAGATTTTTTAAAATTAAATCATTGTGCTTGACGTTAGTGAATAAGTCCAATCAAGTGCCAATCAGACAATAGTGTGCAATATGCCAATAAATCAAAGAAACTCCTTTGGATTATATTATTATCATTAGAGCTCTTTGCAGATTGGCGGTCCACTGGAAAAGTTAATTTTCTAATTTTCAATTTGCAAACTGGCATTGCCGCGTCATTGACAGTTTTCTGCTGGTCTCCTAATCTTCTTATTTGATGATGCACCTGAAGTAATTTAATTAGTTTGTTTATTGTCACCTATGCTGCTACATATGATAACCACTAAATCAACTGATTTTAAAACCATAACTGACACAAACAAAACATTTTTAACCAGTGAAATCACGCGACCAAGTGGAAAGATAATTTTGAAACTGTTTGGACCGCCAATCTGCAAACAGCTATAATATAGTCAATAATTGATCAAATGTCATTCTTTCTTTCAATTAGAATGTACTTTTGGTTGATATGAGTGAACTCTCTTCGTCACAAGTGTAACTTCATTTCAGACTTTAAATAAACCCAAAGCTTTAAATATTGTCTACAATTCAACTAAAAATAAATGTGACCTGACATTGTTGTCATCTGACTATTAAGGCATGATCTCTTTCATCCTTAATTGTTTACCATTAATCCTTAAGTTTTCACATTGAATGTTTATCACTTTAATCCATGAAGGAAAACACACTTCACTTGATTGACATATCTTAATTTTTGGAGACAGCATTTTTCTAACACTTTTTAGGCACTCTACTTTTATTTCAGAAGTTTTCAGATTATCTTATTTTATCCTCTTAACCAATTAAATCGGTGTTGACTGCTGCGACACAAGAAGTGTGCCTGTTATGTATGCAGTTATAAAATGCAGCCACCCAATTTCGACAGATGGCATTAAAAGCTAAAACATGTTGGCAGTGGCGTATAGTAAAGAGAAAGGGAGGTGGGGGTTTGTATATACAGAGAGGGCCAGGATTTCAGCCATTTTCAGGAAGTCTAATCTATCCATCAACATGAATTAATTTATCTCTAAATCTATCTATCTATCTATCTATCTATCTATCTGTCGATCTATATATCAATAAGTATTCTACTGTGCCAGTGGCAAGTGAAAAGGGTGAAGTAGGGGGGATCCAGAAAATGTACTAAAAATATCGGATTACTTTTTTTTACATTAAAATGTACTGGCCGAAGGGGGATCGGCTGAGTACTGTGATGTCTTGTCATTGGGTCAATGCTAAACATCCTCTTCCAAACTGAGGAAGCAAGGATTGCAACTCCTCCATGTGGGTCAAAATCTCTGGTAAGTAAGTGAACCCCTTCCCCATTGGAATTGTATTTGACTTGGGTGTCACTTACTTATGAACGTCTTTGACCACTACTTATAACTCCGAGTGCCTCAAAAACTTAAATGAGAAAGATCGAAAAGCTAATGCATATTCAGGCCAAGGTTTTCAATAATGACAGACCTTAAAATGTATTGCCTTGTTTAACATTTCATCCAGAATTTTCTTCACCCGAATCAAATGCCTTTGCCACATCATGCACCAAGTTCACTAATAGTACTAATATACATGGTTTTGCGTTGATTTCTTTTTTGAACATAAACTATTCCAAGCAATAGTATAGGCTGCCCCAATGGCCATTAAATATCCAGATAAATTACGCCACTGCATCACATGTACATGTATACAAATGAAGCATAAAAAATTATTACTTCATGACCATGTATACAGATTTACAAGTATTTTGAATGGATCTTTATGAAACTAAATGATTTCGAGTTGTATTGTTTATAAATATATTGATAACAAGTCAGAAGCTTATACATTACATAAACTGAATTTACAAGAGCTCTTTGCACATGCATGCACTGTTAATAAACTACACTAAAGTTACTCCAAGAAATGCAGATACATTGATTAAGGTAGCTTTTAAATAAAAAGAGAGTTATATTATGACTTGTATTATGTCTGTAATCTGGAAGGACTAAAGAAGACTGGTTTGGGAGGCGGGTCCATATTCCAAAGTATGTAACGGTCGCATCAGTAACATTGTTGCAGTGGCCAGCAAGTAAGTGAAACAGGTGATGTTTTACCAACGGGTCAATGGTAAACGTCGTCAACCAATCTGCTTATCGAAGCATGAATTCACATCTGATGAGACGAAAACATAGCTATTACGTCATATGTGGGATACAAAAAATGGCTGCCAATTTGCTTTGCTGCACTCAAGAGTTATGTGTGGTCAATGTTTTTGATAAGGAAGTGAAACACAACACTAATGCAATTTCAATGAGGACTTGGATTCACTTACTAATCAAAGATTTTAGACCCATTAAAGACACCACTTGTATATTAAAGGACAAAGGAAATTGACAGCCTTTTTATCCCACATGCCTCAAATATTGTCATTGATGACCCCATTTAATTAATCTCTTCTCATCAGATGAGCATCCTTACTTCCACAAGCAGTTTGGTTGAGGAAGTTTAGCATTGACCCAAAGGCAAAAACAATGTATACCCATGTCACGCTAACCCTAACCCTAACTTACTTATAGGCGGCATCGTATAGTTTTGTTTTGAAGAAATTACAGTTAAGTTTCCCAGTTTAGAGTAATGTAGCATTGCTGCTGATCCACTTACCCACTTCATGATTCACCTGATGTTTATGTGGATCATTTATTGCATAAAGAAGTGAAGAAGCCCTCAGGATGGTGAGATGCAGTCCAGATTCCACCTTGTTTGTATTTGTCATGAAGCTTCTTGATTCTAAATTATTTGAAAGTGTACTCTCCAACTTCTGAGAGGAGTTCTAATTCAGCACACGCAGCACGTGCTACAACTGATCTATCGATGGCACGTGCTGATGACGTCATTTTGACTCATTTCGATCAGGACTTGGGTAAGAACACCTTAGTTTGATATACAGCTCAAGGGCCTCCCTGCCCAGATATGGGAAGTTCAGCCCTCTAAACCCAGTTCTGGGCGCTAACGAGGGTTGATTGATGAGATGGGAGAGAGAGCAGGAGTCCTCCACATGTTACACATTTACCCCATGTGAGGGATCTTTTACTTGCCCAGCATAGACACTGATACAAGGGACCACCAATTTAACGTCTCATCCGAACGACATCTAGCTGGGATTTTGCTCATGAAGGTATACACAGAAAATTTTGGGTTCCCCACCCGGGGTTCGAACCTGTGCAGGAAAAGCCCTTCAACGGAGCAGGACACCTAACCTAAGCCACTTGGCCACCCAGCTGCCTAAGCAGAAAATCTTGCAGTAAAATGGAAGGTACCACACTTCCTCACGAAGATTTTTCCATTTTACTGCAAGATTTTCTGCTAATGGTTTGGGGTGATTGCGTAAGAATGCGATGGTCACGCGGGAACGCAGTGATCGCAAGGAAATGTGAAAATCTTCAAGCGAGAATACAAAAGATCTGGAGCGAATGCAGTAATCTGAGGAGAGTATAATTTCTTTCTGCAGTTCTGCAGCAATTCTGCAGGTAGCTGCAGAATTCTGCAGTTCTGCAGCAAATTCTGCAGTTCTGTAGGAAGCTGCAGAATTCTGCAGTTCTGCAGAAAATTCTGCAATTCTGTAAGAAGCTGCAGAATTCTGCAGTTCTGCAGCAAATTCTGCAGTTCTGTAGGAAGCTGCAGAATTCTGCAGTTCTGTGGCAAATTCTGCAGTTCTGTATGAAGCTGCAGAATTCTGCAGTTCTGCAGCTCCCAGCAGGATTTTTGAAGCTTTGTTACTTGATTCAGCTTATTGCAATGCATCAGCAAGGTTCAGTCCTCTTTCACAAGGTCTTGCCGCTACCCAGGAAACGTTGGTTTGGGGGCGTAGCGGTTTAGGGGCGGTGGGGGGGGCGTTGGGGGATTCGGTGCTCGTCAGGTTCAGCAGCGTTTCTGAAAAAATTCTGCAGCAGAATTTGTAATTCTGTAGGAGTTATGCAGCTTGGGAGGTTTAATGCATTTATGCAGCCAGCTGCAGAATTCTGAAGGAAGCTACAGAATTTCACAAATTCTGCAGCTGCCTGCAGAATTTCACCAATTCTGCAGCGACCTGCAGAATTCTGCAGTTTCTCAAAAAAATCTGCAGGAGGCTGCAGAATTCTGCAGTTCAGCAGCTCCCTGCAGGATTTTTGAAGCTCTGTTACTTCATTCAGCCCATTGCAAAGCATCTGCAAAGTTCAGACCTCTTTGACAAGGTCTTGCCGCTACCCAGGAAACGTTGGTTTGGGGGCTTAGCGGTTTGGGGGTCGGTTGGGGGGGTCGGGGGTTTTGGTGCTTGTCTGGCCTAGCAGCGTTTCTGAAAAAATTCTGCAGCAGAATATTTAATTCTGTAGGAGTTATGCAGCTTGGGAGGTTTTATGCACTTATGCAGCTAGCTGCAGAATTCTGTAGGAAGCTGCAGAATTTCACAAATTCTGCAGCCACCTGCAGAATTTCACCAATTCTGCAGCTGCCTGCAGAATTCTGCAGTTTTTTCAAAAAATTCTGCAGGAATCTGCAGAATTCTGCAGTTCTGCAGCTCCCTGCAGGATTTTTGAAGCTCTGTTACTTCAGTCAGCCCATTGCAAAGCATCTGCAAAGTTCAGACCTCTTTGACAAGGTCTTGCCGCTACCCAGGAAACGTTGGTTTGGGGGCTTAGCGGTTTGGGGGTCGGGTGGGGGGGTCGGTGGTTTTTGTGCTCATTTATCCCTGCAGCGTTTTTGAAAAGTTTCTGCAGCAAAATCTGTAATTCTGTAGGAGTTATGCAGCTTGGGAGGTTTTATGCACTTATGCAGCTAGCTGCAGAATTCTGCAGGAAACTGTGGCTCCCTGCAGGATTTTTGAAGCTCTGTTACTTCATTCAGCCCATTGCAATGCATCTGCAAAGTTCAGACCTCTTTGACAAGGTCTTGCCGCTACCCAGGAAATGGGGGGGTCGGGGTTTTGGTGCTTGTCTGGCCTAGCAGCGTTTCTGAAAAAGTTCTGCAGCAGAATATTTAATTCTGTAGGAGTTATGCAGCTTGGGAGGTTTTATGCACTTATGCAGCTAGCTGCAGAATTCTGCAGGAAGCTACAGAATTCTGTAGGAAGCTGCAGAATTTCACAAATTCTGCAGCCACCTGCAGAATTTCACCAATTCTGCAGCTACCTGCAGAATTCTGCAGTTTCTCAAAAAATTCTGCAGGAGGCTGCAGAATTCTGCAGTTCTGCGGCTCCCTGCAGGATTTTTGAAGCTCTGTTACTTCATTCAGCCCATTGCAATGCATCTGCAAAGTTCAGACCTCTTTGACAAGGTCTTGCCGCTACCCAGGAAATGGGGGGGGGTCGGGGTTTTGGTGCTTGTCTGGCCTAGCAGCGTTTCTGAAAAAGTTCTGCAGCAGAATATTTAATTCTGTAGGAGTTATGCAGCTTGGGAGGTTTTATGCACTTATGCAGCTAGCTGCAGAATTCTGCAGGAAGCTACAGAATTCTGTAGGAAGCTGCAGAATTTCACAAATTCTGCAGCCACCTGCAGAATTTCACCAATTCTGCAGCTACCTGCAGAATTCTGCAGTTTCTCAAAAAATTCTGCAGGAGGCTGCAGAATTCTGCAGTTCTGCGGCTCCCTGCAGGATTTTTGAAGCTCTGTTACTTCATTCAGCCCATTGCAATGCATCTGCAAAGTTCAGACCTCTTTGACAAGGTCTTGCCGCTACCCAGGAAACGTTGGTTTGGGGGCTTAGCGGTTTGGGGGTCGGGTTGGGGGGTCGGGGTTTTGGTGCTTGTCTGGCCTAGCAGCGTTTCTGAAAAAGTTCTGCAGCAAAATATTTAATTCTGTAGGAGTTATGCAGCTTGGGAGGTTTTATGCACTTATGCAGCTAGCTGCAGAATTCTGCAGGAAGCTACAGAATTCTGTAGGAAGCTGCAGAATTTCACAAATTCTGCAGCCACCTGCAGAATTTCACCAATTCTGCAGCTACCTGCAGAATTCTGCAGTTTCTCAAAAAATTCTGCAGGAGGCTGCAGAATTCTGCAGTTCTGCGGCTCCCTGCAGGATTTTTGAAGCTCTGTTACTTCATTCAGCCCATTGCAATGCATCTGCAAAGTTCAGACCTCTTTGACAAGGTCTTGCCGCTACCCAGGAAACGTTGGTTTGGGGGCTTAGCGGTTTGGGGGTCGGGTTGGGGGGGTCGGGGTTTTGGTGCTTGTCTGGCCTAGCAGCGTTTCTGAAAAAGTTCTGCAGCAAAATATTTAATTCTGTAGGAGTTATGCAGCTTGGGAGGTTTTATGCACTTATGCAGCTAGCTGCAGAATTCTGCAGGAAGCTACAGAATTCTGTAGGAAGCTGCAGAATTTCACAAATTCTGCAGCCACCTGCAGAATTTCACCAATTCTGCAGCTACCTGCAGAATTCTGCAGTTTCTCAAAAAATTCTGCAGGAGGCTGCAGAATTCTGCAGTTCTGCGGCTCCCTGCAGGATTTTTGAAGCTCTGTTACTTCATTCAGCCCATTGCAATGCATCTGCAAAGTTCAGACCTCTTTGACAAGGTCTTGCCGCTACCCAGGAAACGTTGGTTTGGGGGCTTAGCGGTTTGGGGGTCGGGTTGGGGGGGTCGGGGTTTTGGTGCTTGTCTGGCCTAGCAGCGTTTCTGAAAAAGTTCTGCAGCAAAATATTTAATTCTGTAGGAGTTATGCAGCTTGGGAGGTTTTATGCACTTATGCAGCTAGCTGCAGAATTCTGCAGGAAGCTACAGAATTCTGTAGGAAGCTGCAGAATTTCACAAATTCTGCAGCCACCTGCAGAATTTCACCAATTCTGCAGCTACCTGCAGAATTCTGCAGTTTCTCAAAAAATTCTGCAGGAAGCTGCAGAATTCTGCAGTTCTGCGGCTCCCTGCAGGATTTTTGAAGCTCTGTTACTTCATTCAGCCCATTGCAATGCATCTGCAAAGTTCAGACCTCTTTGACAAGGTCTTGCCGCTACCCAGGAAACGTTGGTTTGGGGGCTTAGCGGTTTGGGGGTCGGGTTGGGGGGGTCGGGGTTTTGGTGCTTGTCTGGCCTAGCAGCGTTTCTGAAAAAATTCTGCAGCAGAATATTTAATTCTGTAGGAGTTATGCAGCTTAGGAGGTTTTATGCACTTATGCAGCTAGCTGCAGAATTCTGCAGAATTCTGCAGGAAGCTGCAGAATTTCACAAATTCTGCAGCCACCTGCAGAATTTCACCAATTCTGCAGCTACCTGCAGAATTCTGCAGTTTCTCAAAAAATTCTGCAGGAACCTGCAAAATTCTGCAGTTCTGCAGCAAATTCTGCAGTTCTGTAGAATTCTTCAGCCTCCTGCAGGATTTTTAGAAACTGCAGAATTCTGCAGGCAGCTGCAGAATTGGTGAAATTCTGCAGCTTCTTACAGAATTCTTCAGCTAGCTGCATTGGTACATAAAACCCTCTTTCCTATTTACCTCAGGGGGCGAGGCCCTCTAGAGGGATACTGGCATCCCACTGGTATGTACCAGTTGGATACCCCTCAAGGGAGCAGTTCTTTGCACTATTGGTAGGAAGAATGTTTGTTTTGATTTAGCTCACTCACTTCAAACGGCCAGTGCAACATTATTTACCGACAGATCCTTTTGAAACTTTGGATTTAAATAGTATGGAATCTAAATTTTCGACTGAAGCATGATACAACTGTGTATCTTGATTAAAAGTGGCCGAAAAACGTATTTTTATCTCGATTTGACAATCACGCCAGGCCAAGCCTATGAATTTTTAGGCCAAGCCTATGAATTGTTTGGCCTTATGGTGGGATGACATGCTTCTCTGTAGGCCTATGACATGCTGTACAAACGGACAGACTCAACAGCAGGGATAGGACGATTGTGGCAGTCAACCTATTATTTCCTTCAATAATATGCCTTGAAAAAGTTAATATTTGATTCTTGCATAATCTAGATTGTTTCCCTGGTATCTCTTGATGATGATGCGAGCATTACTTCTTCCAAATTCCGTGAATTATCCAGTTATCAAGGAATAGAAAAATCAGGGGAATTTTCCACACTGTGACACGATTTGTGGTTCATTACTTAATACCAAGATATTAGAAGTTACAAAAAACATGTTCCAAATATTGTTGGTCGTTTTATGCAAAGTATTCCATAAAAAATTCACCAGTCAATCACTTTTAAATTAACAAAATCTGTACCAGTTCAGGCCTACCACATTCAGCTGTCTTTTCAAGATTTGGTGAAGAAGCAGATTTTAAAATGCTAATCTAGTGTATTAATCAAGCATTTGGAAGCTTGCAAAGTATCTTATAAAATGACTTATATTTTTAGGTGTGTACCTCTTTCTCGTTTTTTCCAAAAAGTGAGTTACAAAGACAAAAGTAAAACATCAGTCAGTCAATACACCCCTAAATGTCTGTGGTTCTTTCTGATTGAATTTTTCGTTAGGATTGATGTTCCTGTGACTATTTCATTCATTTAGGATCATGATATCATAGCCATTATATGGACACTGTTATTTGTATTCTTATAAAATATGCTAACTGCCTTATTTGCCTGATAACTGCCGTTGAGTCTGTCCGTTTGTACAACGTGTATGAATGACAATTGCAATGTTGCAGTTTCCATGACTGTCACACTAAATCGTACCAACACCTTAGTTCGGGCCAGAATCATCCAATTTTGACAATTTTGATACCATTGGAATCGTCATTTCAAGACAAATGCAACGGTACCAAACATGCTGGGCTTCCTCACTGTCCTCATTCTTGTATAGGTATTCCACTAGTCCTGGGGTACTATCCCACTGGTATCCCAATGGTATTTTGTATGGGCATCCCACTAGTACGGGGTTATCCCACTGGGTGTCCTCTAGGTCCTCGTACTTGTGTAGGTATGCTGGAGTATCCCACTGGTACGCACCTGCGCAGGTATCCCACTGGTATGGGGGTATCCCACTGGTTTCCTCACTGTCCTCATTCTTAAAAAAGAACTGCTCCCTTAGGGGTGTCCCGCTGGAACATACCAGTGGGATGCCGGGATCCCACTGGTACGGTCCTTGCTACCTCGAAGATAGCACTGCTCATAAAACCTCCCAAGCTGTATAACTCCTACAGAACTGTAGATTCTGCAGAAATGCTGCAGGGACGGACGAGCACCAGCTGACTGCAGAATTTGTGAAATTCTGCAGCTTCCTGCAGAATTCTGCAGCTAGCTGCAGAAGTGCATAAAACCTCCCAAACTGCATAACTCCTACAGAATTACAGATTTTGCTGCAGAGACATTTCAGAAATGCTGCAGTGACAGAGGACCAAAATTGCAGAACTGCAGAATTCTGCAGCTTCCTGCAGAACTGCAGAATTTTGTGCAGAATTCTGCAGGTGCAGAAAGAAATTTAAATGTACTGAGTAATCTTCACAACATGAAAAATCACAAGAGAATGAGATAATTATCGCGAGATAACACTAAGTCATTGCTTCAAATGGATAAGGGAGGACAACTGGGCTGGATAATACATATATACAATGCATGGTACCTGAGTTGTAAGACCCCCTGTTGTAAGACTGACTTGCCTTATGTGACTGCCTTCCTCCCGCACTAAGTAGTACATTTTCCACCCTGACGAGAGACCGCTTCTTGACCGCAAAAGGGGCATTCTTATAACGCAGGGACCACTGTATTTCAGTTAGCCTACATGAACATTTCATGATAATTATATGGTGTCAGATTCTCTAAAAAAAGTTCTCGAAATAAGTTTAAGATTATTTAAAGTGTAATTAGCATTTTCATAAGGAAAACAAAACTAAACCAGCCAAATGCACTGCATGCCCTTAGGAGTCAAAACTTCCTAAGTTCTTTGCCATACATCTCAAGAGGGTGCCTTTTTGAGTGTAGAGAAAAGCCATATTTGTACCACAGGCATTTCTCGATAGCTTATCTCACAATTTTGTGGTCTTTGCCCTTTTGACTGGATCATGGCAGGGATCAAGGCAGGGATCATGGTTGGTGCATGGGACAAGTTGGATCCCATTTTATGACATTGGCCTTTTTTTTAAGGAAACAGTTATGGGGTGTAGAAAGAGTTGTTCACGTCAACTAAAAGCTGACAGCATCAGCTAATATTCTATAAGGTGTCTGCTTCATCAAGATCACGAATGCACCTTTTGAAATAGGCCAATATTCTTATGAAACTTTGAAAGACATCGTCAAAAATCAACTTTTAAGTTAAATTTATAATATTATGTCCCTCAAGTTACCAGTTTACCTCTCTTCTCAAAATTGGTCCAAGTTCGAACGCTCAACAAATTTCAGTCTACAATCTATATGTTCACCTGCAAGTAAGTGACATGGGTCATGTTTTGCCATTGGGTCAATGCTAAGTATCCTCAACCAAACTGCTTGTGGCAGCAAGGATACTCATCCGATTAGAAGAAAACGAAATGAGTCATGAAGGATGATATAAATTAGAGGCATATGAGGTATAATTCACAGCCAATTTACTTTGTACTGCAAATGGTTACATCATCCATGTTCAACTAAGTGAGACCCCTCCCCATCAAATTAAGATGGTTCAGAGTAAGGGACCGTTCAGAATTTATGACTGGGAGGGGGGGTGGGAGTTTTGCTGGAACTTCCCGTCAAAAATTGATACCCCCCCTTGAGCTTCATGCGGATTTTTAGTACCCCACGCTTAGGTTTCATGTGTATTTTTAGTACCCCCCCCTCAACATACAAAGCAGTACACACATTATATACTGTTATACATGGCTACGCGTAGAGATTCGCGTCATTTCGCGCATAAAAATATACAAATAAAGTAATTTTATGCGTGTTTTTTAACATTTATTCGTTGTTAAAATTTCTTACCCCCCCTTGGAAGCATTGTCAAAAATTAATACCCCCCTTGAAACACGTGTGAAAAGTTAGTACCCTCGGCCAAAACTTCCCACCCCCCCCCCCAGTCATAAATTCTGAACGGTCCCTAATCAGTCTGCTACCCAGGCCAATTGTAATTTGTGAATGACCTCTATATTTTCTTTGGATGATCTGAGTGGTCCTGCATGGTCAGTTTTTTTTCCAACATCCCACATTTTTGTTTGTTTTTGTTTCTACTTTCCAAATTCCTTAATTGAGAGGTCATGTACCATGAGGCCAATACATTAACACCACTACCAGTAGATGGCACTGTAGGTGTTTTTAATGTCACGTGCAACATGTCACTCATGCGCATGTCCATGGAATCCATCCAGGGATCATTCAGAACTCAGGTTGGAAGGGCATCTTTCACCACTCAATGGGCATCAGTTGGTGCTGTGTCAGGCTGGGCTAGGAGTGGGTTCATAGAACTGGTATACAGTCATGATAGAGGTCTATAATCTGTAATATCATGGATCTATAACTACACCCCTTTATTATCATTATGTAGAATTCATAAATACAGCAAATTCTCACAAAAATTGGAAGTTATGCCGCATAATTTGGCTCACATTGGTCATTAAGGTCACAAATTTTGTCAAATGCAATTAAAATTTGAGAAGCCTGGACCGTAAAATTATAATATGCAATAGAAAAAACCAAATCAATTCTTGCATTCTGATCATTTTATCATTTTAGGTAATTATATATTAACTATACATTGTATTAATTAAAGAAAAACAACAAGGCTTATTTTCAACCTTTTAAAAGGGCTATGTGTACCAGAAAATTATGCAAAAACACAAGAAAGACCCCAAAATTGTTTCCCTGAGTTAGGTGAAAAAGATAATACCCCCCTTCCCTCCTTTTCGTAACTATTGTACAACACTGTCCCATCGCCAAAATACCCCTCCTCTTCTCAAAAATCACCAAAATTCTCCCAATCTCCCAAGAATGACATGACCACAGGCGTCAGCAAACCTTCAAAGAAAGCAACTCAAGGAAGTTGCCATCACCAAGATTTGAACCTATGACTCAGATAATGCTTGATCCAACCTCCTTAAGTGTTGTGCCACTTTGTGTCATTGCATATATCCATATGATACGATAACATACAACTCTGAGATGATCTGTAGAGATATCTCCATAGCATTTTGTATAAATATTTGTAATCATACATAAGGGCTGCAGAAATCAATTCCACACAAAATCCTACTCATGTTTTATTAGCTATGCCAAGCCATGCTGCATGTGGTGTATATTTATAAACTACCTACATGCTAAGCATGTTGATAAAGGTGATAAAATCTTTTTACTGCATTCAACAAGTGCCATGTGAAATATGTTTACTCTGGTAAAAAATTCATATGGTGAAATATTTTGCTATGGATAACATTTATTGTTTTTAAATTATAGTTGCAATAGATGCAATGTGAAGAAAAATTGACGGATAATAGGGGTTTTATGTTCCATATTTAATTATTCTTATGCACTTAGTACTTTAGAAGGCTCAGGACAGGATTTTTTTATGATCTCTGAAGGCTAATTAGAACAGTAAGACAAAGCAATGATGATTGACAGAGCTGTCCAACATAGATGTCAGTGACCAGGCCCAGATATTGCAGGAGAGGAACTTCTGAGGAAGATCGGCCAACATGCAAGAAGCAAGAAGAAGCATTGGTCTCATAATCACAATCCAGCTCCGTTGCTGTTCAGTAAAAAAATTAAAGTATCCTTAAGCCATGTTATCAACAGCGTTGCAAAACTCTGAAAGTAACATGTGCCAGTGCTTGAAGAAAGTTTTAATGCAATCACAGATATTATGGAACATTTTATGTTGCAAAAAGAAAAGGTAAAAAGGTATTAGCAAATGAGCCAAAGGCAAACAACAATGAAAGAGTGTTGCAAACAAATCCAAAGAAAATTGCATTCACCTGACCATCATACCCCACCCCCTCCACTAAACCTTACATCTTCTCAACTCCCCTCCCCACCATCTCTCCCAAGCAGAACCCAAGCTGCAAAGTTCTACTTAGGTTCTTCCTCCACCCCAGCACACTCTGGATGCATCCACCCAAGTCCCTGGGCATTTGGGGATCACATCCCATAGCAGTTAGCACCAACCCAGAGCTATTAAATGGTCATGCATCATTCCAAAATGCCTCAGTGTCCTAAACTCATTGTAGACAGATCTGTTAAATTACAATTGACAGCTCCCAACCCACCTTATCCTAGGGGCAGACAACTCTTGCACTCCAGTTACAAAATATAGATCATGTGTTCCTGGGTGCACTGTGAAACATTTCGTTGTGGTAGTTACAACTCATACAGCAAAAAATAGGGATTAACCCTGTTTGCCAAGTTTGATAGAATTTGTGGATTTTTTTGTTTGGTTTCCTTCGAATCGCTATATCCGCAAATTCAGCCTGATGCGCAGTTTCACGAAAATCTGCTGGACGAAACCCGTATTTTGTTCCACATTGCAAACTGGATGAAGTTCCGTTAATGTTGTGAATGTGATTTTCCAGACTTTTGTGGCTGATCTTTAACCTTTTTATATGGAAATTAAGCAGGTGGTTGATAAAATTTGATAAAACCGCAGCATATATCAGAGATTTCGATTATCAAACGGACGGAAAGAACCAGTACGATCGGTAGTCTGCACCATGCACCGGTGTCCATCCCTATTAAAAAAAAAGATAAAATTTTGAATTATAGCATGACTAATGACTTTTTTAAACCAAACTTTAATGGTTTCCCAATGGCCAGGTTTATTCTCCAGGTCATTGCTAACTAATTGTCACCGGGAGACCAAACTTCCAGAGATTTTCATAGCATATTTGGTTGTTGAAACACTGCCAGTGCAAGCAAATTAATTGTTTTCAAAACTGCCCAGAAAGATTTTTTTTTTTTCAAAACAGAGCAAGGAATTATTTATTTATAACCTCCAACCCCTCCCCCCCCCATATCAAATGGTCGTCCCCTAAAACTTAATCAACCTCAGAAATGAATGACATGTCATGCTGCAAATGTCCCACCAACATTTTACAGTGTAGCTCTGGGTTGAGCTGGCCGCACTTTACCCTGCAACATGACAAGTAAAAATAAGTAAAATGCACCCCAGATAACTCAGACTATCAATCAAGTAGTTATAATAAGCTAAAGGGATCTGTCTTAAATTTGTCATCCTCCTAAGTGAAATGCACTCAGCATTTTAGAATTGAGATGTCAGAAAGATTCAGAATTTGAGAGACAGTTTGATTTCATGAATTATTGGCGTCTATGAATATTCATTGGTCTAGATGCATCAATCAACGCTCAATTAATGTTGGAAGTAATTCAAATGTACAAAACTTTGTAATATTTGTAATTGTTGAAGGGATCAGCAATTACTAATTATTTTAAAAGGCCTTAAGGTGACTCATGTGTGGTACACTGCACATACTTCTGAGCAGCCTGGTTGCCTAGCAACATAGCGTCACAACTGCTGCAGGCCCTGAAAAAGTTGTGACGTCACCATTTTCTGCTCTCTTTTTTTTAACAGCATGGCGGCCAGTAATTTGCTATTTAAATGAGATCTAATGCAGCTAGAAGCATAATTTTTTTTTATTGAATGCAGTAACACCTACTCTATGCTAGTTCAAAGTTTCAGCTTCTCATCTTTATCCAAAGAATTTTCTCAACCGATTTCATTCAACTGCGTCTAAAATTGTCTTTATTTCTTTAAATTGACATTGGCATAGTCATGGTACTGCAGTTAAAAAACGATGCGGTGAAATTTTTTTATTTTTGGCCATTTGTTTGACAATAACTTGTTTATGATATATGCAAATTTAAAAAAAAATCTGTATGATCGTTTTCCTAAAATTTGATTACTGCCAAAATTGATGCATACAAAATCAGCAATTAATTTGTGTATTGGTGCCCTTTGAGCTCTTACATAAAAAAGTATTTTAACCTTTTTCTTCAAATTTTTGGAAAATGTATTGGTTTACATCCATGGGAAGACATTTCTGACGATTTTGTGTGACAAATGCATGTAATGTTTTATTCTGTGGTACATAACCAAAAACTCAATTTATGACTTTTAAGCAGTCATCAGGCCAAACATACTGTTGCCATGGCAACAAAACGAGTCGGTGAAATTTTTTTGTTTTTCATTTTTGGAATGTATGGGTCCGATAGAGTAACTGTGCAAAATTTTAGAAAAATCTGTATGATCAAACCACCATAGTTGAGTCACCTTAACCAACGGAAAGTAACTTTTTCACCTGATCAAAGAACTTAAGAAGTAACTTTTAACTAGTAAATGTAAGTTTTGTCACATTGAGTTTCGTGTATATTATTATTAAAGAAAAGATGGCTTTCATACATAAACAAAACTTTAAGAAAGCATTGCTGTGCAAAACATATAAAGTTAACTTGATAAAAATATTTTTCAGGAATAGGTGTAATCAATGGTTGATGACTACATCATCAACCTTAGGTGTAAACAAGTAAGATGAGGTTATGGATATGGACAGGGAATTAAAGTAAAATGTCCAAAGGACACGAGGGACATACATGTAATACCCCATCCAGAGCAGTAGGACAGGGAATTAAAAATTCAATTAGGAAAATTGTAAAATTGT
This sequence comes from Platynereis dumerilii, assembly GCA_026936325.1. Taxonomy (NCBI): domain Eukaryota; kingdom Metazoa; phylum Annelida; class Polychaeta; order Phyllodocida; family Nereididae; genus Platynereis; species Platynereis dumerilii. Next base: position 57,107,019 of record JAPTHN010000003.1, read on the forward strand.
AAAGGGACAGGGAATTATTCAAAAGTGAAACAAAATGGCAAAGGGACAAAGGGACATTAAACTCCATCCAGAGCCTCAAAGGTTGAAATCTTTGGTAGTTTGTGACATCATCCTAAAGATGTGTCTTGTGTAACCCACACCTATTGTATTGTTCTGTTGCATGCTTATTTGTTTGTGTCCTTGCTTGTCTGTTGCTTGTTTGTTTACTTGTTTGTTTGTATGTGTCCTAGATTTCTGGCCTATCTTCATCCCAGCATTCCCCTGGCTTGTTTTCTTGTTGTGGGGCAAAAGAAAACAGCTTGAAATAGGCCTGTGTCAACAACCTATGATCTGAGCATACATGTGTTGTTTGTGGGATGGAATACAGAAAATGCTGTTCAAAGTGAAATCATGAAATCTATAGATTTTACATCATAAATCTATAAATACACGAGGCACTGAAAAATGCGGCTCCAGGGCCTCAAAAATCAACAACTTGAAGCATCCCTTATAAGAGATTCAGAAGAATTTTTTTATTTCATAAGAGCGAATGTCTACCGTGAAGCAACTATAAATTCATATATGGATTGGTGGATAATTTGGTCACAATATTTCTTATATATTTATGCAATTTGATACGCTGATTAGGAATAGACTCAGCAAAAGCTTTTATAGGATGATTGGGACTACGGTCCAACAAGGTCCAGATGATCTAAAGCTAGAACTGGATTTGAACCCGAGACCAAGGGATAGGAAGACTAGGCTACTACTGTATATCGAAGAACAAGGAAATGTTTTTAATACAGGAATTTTACATCAAATAAAAATGGAATCGGCGAAAAAGAAATTATCAGGAAAAAGACTTGCGGAGTTAAAAAACGCTTCTCTCCCAAAGAAAAAAACAATTTCCTTGCATGGAGCAACCTATATAGCCTCTCCATTGGAAACCCAAATCCTTCTGAACCTCCAAAATGGACCAAACACTCCTCCCCCCCCCCTATCTCCCCCTTTCTGAGTTTCACCTTCACCAGGCCTGTGGTGATAGAGCAGGACCTGAACACCCACGTTGGACCAAAGCACTAATGGCGCAAGGAGACAAGGTGTGATAAACACAGGCCGATTAACTCCTTTCTCAGCAGTGCACTTGCGCCCAGTCAACAAGTCCCAAAAGCATGGAGTATGAGAGTAGCAAGAAAGTGCGAAAGAAAGGTGCAAAAAGGACTTAAATTTAAAATGAGATAGGCATAAACTATTCTGAAGTTTGGAGGAAAAGTGGTAAATGGCACATGCACATTGATTGGAACAATGTTGCAAACAAATATGGTTACAGACACAAAATTTTGCAACAAAGCAATATTGCAAACTAAAACAAAGTTCCAAACAATAAACAATGTGACACAAAAACAGTTTTATCAAATTAGAAGAGATGTTGACAACAAAAAGCAATGTTGAAATAAAAGCAATGTTTATACAAACAGAAAGCAATGTTGAAAACAAAAGAAATGCTGCATCAAAAAGCAATGTTGAAGACAAAAGTATAATGTTGCAAACAAAAAACGGCATTATCCTACATTAGCCCCCTCAGGGCTAAAGTGGGAGTATATATAGTCCGCGGGCCACCATAACCCCCCCTCCCCCCCCCTTGGGAATTTTGAAGACACATACCATCGGAAAGCTAATATTCCAGAGAACACATTTTTGCTTGTTGGTCATTATATAACCTCAACGACTGGCGGCCATGATGGATAATTCCAAGATGGCCGCCAATTAACCGTTTTGCCCGTATCTCTGGATCTAATTGGGCTAGAACAATGATTTTTGGGTCTAAATATATGTTTTCATGGGTCAGGAATTCATTAAGACAGGTTTTGATACTCTCCTGGGAAGTTAAGTGCAGTTTAACCCCGTTTTTCAAAATGGCGGCCATTTATTTTGCCTCAATCATCGATATAATAATACCAAGGATCTTTGGTGTTATACTATCTATTTTAATACACAAAACTATTACTATATATTACTTAGTATTTTTTTTAAAATAAAGGACATGGAAAGGGTATTGTTTCATTTTGGACCGAGGGTCTGGACACCCAAGCCATAGCCAGTTCATAGTTTGGAAGTTGTTGAAATTAAGCAAAAATCTACGATTGTCCAAATTTGACGAAGCTTGACTAGAGTGTCCAGAACCTTGGTCAAAAATGAAACTATCTGTGCCAGATAGCCTGGCAAATAAGCTAAATTACCATATAGAATTCAATATGCCTGGCCATTTTTATGACCACTTTTAAGCCAGCTCATAGTTAGGAAGTTGTTGAAATCTGACAAAATCGGTGATAGTCCTTATTTTACAAAGTGTGGCTGGTGTGCCCAGACCCTTGGTCCAAAATAGAACTATATGTGCCAGATAGCCTGGTAAATATACTAAATTGCCATATAAATTTCAATATGCCTATTGCCTAGCCATATTTATGGCCACTTTTAAGCCAGTTCATAGTTAAGGAGTTGTTGCATTTTAGCAAAAATCTGCGCTAGTCCAAATTTTACGAAGTGTGGCTTGAGTGTCTAGACGCTTGGTCCAAAATGAAACTATATGTGCCAGATAGCCTGGCAAATAAGCTAAATTACCATATAAAATTCAATATAATTAGCCATTTTTATGACCACTTTAAGCCAGTTCATAGTTTGGAAGTTGTTGAAATTTAGCAAAAATCTATGATTGTCCAAATTTTACGAAGCTTGACGAGAGTGTCCAGAACCTTGGTCCAAAATGAAACTATCTGTGTCAGATAGCCTGGCAAATAAGCTAAATTACCATATAGAATTCAATATGATTCGCCATTTTTATGACCACTTTTAAGCCAGCTCATAGTTTGCAAGTTGTTGAAATTTAACAAAAATCTGCGATAGTCCAAATTTTACGAAGCTTGACTAATGTGTCCAGAACCTTGTTCCAAAATGAAACTATATGTGCCAGAAAGCATGGTAAATATACTAAATTACCATATAAAATTAAATATGCCTAGTCATTTTTATATCCACTTTTAAGTCAGTTCATAGTTGAGGAGCTGTTGAATTTTAGCAAAAATCTGCGATCGCCCAAATTTTACAAAGTGTGGATGGAGTGTCCAGAACCTTGGTCCAAAATCAAACTTTATGTGCCAGATAGCCTGGTAAATAAGCTAAATTACCATATAAAACTAAACATGCCTAGCCATTTTTATGACCACTTTTAAGCCAGTTCATATTTTGGAAGTTGTCGAATTTTAGCAAAATTCTGCGATAGTCCAAATTTTACAAAACTTGACTAGAGTGTCCAGAGCCTTGGTCCAAAATGAAACTATATGTGCCAGATAGCCTTGGAAATATACTAAATTGCCATATAAAATTCAATATGCCTAGTCATTTTCATAACCACTTTTAACCCAGTTCTCAGTTTAGGAGATGTTGAATTTTAGCAAAAATCTGCGATAGTCCAAATTTTACAAAGCTTGACTAGAGTGTCCAGACCCTTTGTCCAAAATGAAACTATATGTGCCAGATAGCCTGGTAAATATATTAAATTACCATATAAAATTCAATATGCCTAGTCATTTTTATAACCACTTATAAGCCAGTTCATATTTTAGGAGTTGTTGAATTTTAGGTAAAATCTGTGATAGTCCAAATTTTACAAAGTGTAGCTGGAGTGTCCAGAATCTTGGTCCAAAATCAAACTAAATGTGCTAGATAGCCTGGTAAATAAGCTAAATAAATTACCATATAAAATTCAATATGCCTAGCCATTTTTATGACCACTTTTAAGCTTTTTCATTGTTTGGAAGTTGTTGAATTTTAGCAAAATTCAGCGATAGTCCACATTTTACAAAGCTTGACTAGAGTGTCCAGAGCCTTGGTCCAAAATGAAACTATATGTGCCAGATAGCCTGGTAAATATACAAAATTACCATATAAAATTCAATATGCCTAATCATTTTTATAAACCACTTCTAACCCAGTTAATAGTTTAGGAGTTGTTGAATGTTACCAAAAATCTGCGATAGTCCAAATTTTACAAAGTGTGGCTTGAAAGTCTGGACCCTGGGTCCAAAATGAAACTATATGTGCCAGGTAGCCTGATAAATATATTAAAAATTACCATATAATAGGCCTACTCAATATTATCTTTAAAATAATAATGGTTTGTACTTAAAATTATAAAAAATTAATTTAACATCTTTGTTACCATTTCTGTGCAAAAATAATTTTTGGCAAAAGAAAAACTGGGTAAGGGAAGAAAAAGGGCCTCTCTTGTTATGAGCATTCCTGTTATAAACGAGAAATATTTTAATAAATAACCAATTTCTTATTTTATTAACCATGGCTGAATTCATGACTTTTGTATAGAATTTACCTTTGATTACAGTGATTGTATGTGTGTGGAAATCTTCTTTTGTTTTAAGTAAAATGTTGGGGTAAGATAAAGAAAATGGCCTCCTGTCAATTTTCAGTCCCTCCTCTTTTGTAAATCAACATAGCATCATGTACGCTACTAATTTGTGGTTTCAATGATACCTACATTTTGTTATATAAATGACTATTGAGGCAGTTTTTGCCAATTTTGTGGCATAAAGAATTTCTTGTTAAAAATAATGAAATTTGGCACCCGATATTCAGAAAAAATGTATTTTTTCTGGGATTGAGGCTGCCAATAAACAAGGGGTAAATGCACTATCTTCCTTTCAGAAAAGGAAAACCAGTTGTGATTAAGTTCTTATTTCAGGAAAAATTATGTTTATCCTGAAAACCATCAATGTAGGTCACCCGGACATGTTTGTAAGAAAATATGTTTGGTTGCCAATCTGCAATACGGCTGCCATAACCAAGTTAAAAACATGAAAATACCTGTTTTAAAACCCCTGAAAACATAGTTAACAGAATATAGACTATTACAAATATCTACAATTGTTTTCATAAAGATACACAGAATCCTGGAAGATATATTCACAGCAGAATCTATGTCGTTCATCCCCTATATCGGAAAATTTGACTTAATCGTACATAAATGCAATAATGAATAATTGACTGCAGGTAAGCTATTGTTGCAGTCACATGGTTGTGTTATACATCATTTTAAAGCTATGAATATACAGAATGATGTGAAAGAAACTTCAGGATGCTTCTGACCCCTAGTGACCCGTACGGGGAACTTTCGTGAAATAAAATGAAATTTTCTTTTTAATTTCGAGTTATGGCCGCATGTTTTCCATTCTGTTGACCAAAATAGATATCCTAATCAATCAATTTTTGCACTAAATGGATATAGGAATTAAATACCTTCAAAATGGTACCATTTAAGCATCTATACATGGATTAGTTTATGAATAACAGTATATTTTCTGAAAATAGCGGCACTCGGTTTGGCGAAAATTTATTTTCAACCTTCCCGCACTCATATAGCTCCTGCTGGTTATCGTTGAGGTCTAAGATTGACCAACAAGCAAATTTTGTAACTTCAGATACAGTTGCTCTCGAAAGTAAGTACACCCCTGCAGGATTATTGCATTTGGCTCATTAATTAATATCAGGTCATGATTATTATCTCATTTTTGCAATAAAGTGTATCTCTTTGAAGTCTTACATAATATGTAATTTGGATTTCTTGAAATATCAAGGTCATTTTGACCTTTTACCTCAAATGAAAAAATAACCCATTGCGAAAGTAAGTACACCCCCACAATAGTTAGCCTTTTTATTGCTGTATACCCTCTGTTTTGGTCAATCTGCTTTTTCCTTGCAGCCCTAAAATGTTTGTTGTTCCGCCTGGTTGATTTTGGCACCTTTATTTCAATTTCCATCCTGCTTAGCAGTACTTACAATTGATTATCCTAAAATTTGCTTAATGGAGTCATTATGGTATGAATGATGGGTCAGTCGCCATGACAAGAACTTGAGAACTGTCCAAAAGGCTAAGAAACACTATTATTTACACCTACAATGACGAATTTGGATATACAAGAATATTTCTGTGCAACTTGGGGTTCACACATCAACTGTCAGGAAGTTTTATTCAAATGAAAGGAGCAAAAATACACAAACTTATCAAGCAGGATGGGAATATTAACAACTGGCAACAATGATGTCTTGCAGAACATCCAAGAAATTAGTACAGGAAGCTGCAAAATACCCTAAGATTACATCCAGAGAACTACAAGAGCAACTGACATCATCTGGAATACATGTCTACACGTTAACTATGTGGAGGCATTTGAATCTAGACGGCCTCACAGCCAGAACGCCGAGAAACAAGCCCATGCTGATGAAAAAACTAAAGGAAGCGGGTCTAATCTTTGCAAATAAGCATTTTTATGAACCAGAAGACTTTTTGGCTAATATTCTTTGGACAGATGATCCAAAAATTGAATTCTAAGGTCAGATGGTCAACCGACACATTTGCTGTAATGGGAACACAGCTTTCCAAGAGGAGAACCTGGTGCCAATAGTGAAGCATGAAGGTGGAAATATCATGCAGAATGGGTTTTTTGCCTCATCAGAAACTGGAAAACTGGTTCATGTGGAAGGAATCATGAATTCAAAGCTCTAATATGAAATCCTAGGAGATAATGTTGCCATATTGCTTAAGTATATCGTGATTTAAAGTGCTTTTGGGTGTTCCAGCAGGACAACAATCACAAACACACTTGTGTGTCAACAAAATCCTAAATAAATTAAATATGTACAAGCTTTTGGAATGATCTAGCCAAATCCCAGGTGTGAATCCCATCGAGATGTTGTGGTTTGACCCCCAAAAGGGGCCCAATGGAGGGAATCTCCCTGACATTCAGTGTTGACACAGTCTTACATGGAGGCATGGCTGCAACTTCCAGTGAAAAGATGTTTGAGCCTTATTCATGGGTAAAGTAAGCATCTACAAGCTATTTTGGCCACCCGATTAGGAAACACTAGGAATTAACTGCCTGAAATTAGAAGGGTGTACTTACTTTTGCAATGACAATTTTTTCCATACTGAACTGTATTAATTTAATGGGAGACTGAATTTGTGAATTAGTAATATAATTGATTGCACATGTGTTTAGTTGACACTATTTTATTGTTAGTGTGTGAATACATAATAATTTTTACCTTTGGGAGACAAAAGTTTGAAAAAAAGCATGGGGTGTACTTACTTTCGAGAGCAACTGTATATATCTTTCAAAATATATGGGTCTCCGAAATTCCCAAGGGGGGGGGAGGGTTTCGATATCTGGCCCACGGACTAATATAAGACAGTGTTTTGCAATATATCACACTTTAGTTTGAATGTTTTAAGAAACATATAACTGTGAGTATTCTTGGTAATGATCTCCCTTCACACTTTTACTGTATTTATTCTGTGATATACAGACTGGAAACATATTTGAGTTATTTTTTCAGTTTCAGTTTTTGTTGATCAATATCTATGGAAATACCTATAAAATGTTTAAACCCTAAAGGGGGCTAAAGTAGGATAATGCCCAAAAAACAATGTTGAAAACAAAAGTAAGGCTGCATCAAGAAACAAAGTTGAAAACAAAAGCAATGTTGCAAACAGAAGCAATGTTCCAACAAAAGTAATAGTGCAAAAAAAAAAGTCTACAAAAATGTTGCAAACAAAAAGCAATGTTCAAACAAAAGAAATGCTGCAAACGAGAAACAATGTCTAAAGAAATGTTGTAAACAAAAAGAAATGGTGCAAACAAAAAGCAATGTCAGACATAATGCAGATGCAAACAAAATTATTTTTGCAAACCAAAAACCAACACATGCAAGCAAAGCAATAATGCACACTAAATAGCAAAGGTGACGTTGCAAACAAAATGAAATGCCAACAAATGCAATATTGCAAAAAAGCAATGTCGCAAAAAGCAACATTGCAAACCAAAACACTATGTTACAAACAAAAGTAATGCTAAACAAACGGTTGCAAAGACAAAACTTACTGTCACAATATTGCAAACAAAAGTAAGGATACTGTAACTGTAAGATGGCAAACAACATTGTTCCAAACATGAAAACATGAAATAATCAATCAATGCTACGAAGAGAATGGAAGGGTCCAAACATTTGCATTGTTGCAAACAGAAAAGCAATGTTGTAAACAGTCGGGGTGTTACAAACAGAAAGCAAAGGTGTGCCAAAAAATAATATGAGCTGGTCACAAAGTTATAGTTTTGCAAACAGCAACTCATTACAACTACAACTCCTGCATCTGTAGATTTTGCAGAACCCCCCACTCATTTCTTTCCTATTATTTCTTTTTTAAACCACAAGGGCATCAAGGACCTTTAGTGGCAGTGCACAGAGCTGGTTCTCATCAGAGTCAAATCTGCCACTAATTCTCCTTTTTTGTTAATTTTTTTTGGATCCCACTTCTCTCTTTATCAGATGGTTCACTCTAAAAAAATGTCGGGACAAAATTGGTTTTTTAGATTCAAAATGGTTTTTTGAAAAAGCAAATTTCAATGCAAAACCAACATGGATTTTTAAAAAAATCCATGTTGGTTTTTTGCATTGAAATTTGGTTTTTCAAAAACCATTTTGAATCTAAAAAAACAATTTTGTCTGAATTTTTTTAGAGTGTTGGATCCTTAATCTCTGTTATCAGATCAATCAAAGAATCTGGGGCTAAGCAGTTGTGTGGTTTTGTTGGTAGGGCCTGTGAAATCTCGACCACACACAGTGATCTCGTGAGATCTCGTTGAAGGCGAGAAATAAACACATCTTCGTGATTTTGTATCTGACTCCTGTCTATGATGTGATCTCTATGGTAATACACTTGTTCATGGTGAATTCATAATATTTAAATATACACCTCCCATTACTAACACCCTTCAGCAAATACAAGGGTATTACATGGTTACAAGGATCTTACAGGGTTTTACTACTAGTGTGGCCTCATATCTAAGATGTCCAAAACGCAACAAAATTAATATCCATAGCAAGGCAGTATTTCAGCTATTTTCACCCAAGGGTATTCCAAAAAACCCTCTAACTCCAGGGCAGAGTATTAATGAGCAGCAAAAAGACAAATACAAACATATATATGCACCCTTGCTACAGAGGGGGTGAAAAAACTAAAACAGGCTCCTTACACAGGTAGGTACAGCAACAACAAAGGCTGTATCAATGACACTGACAAGAATTGCATGCACCTTTCAATTATGCATGTCAAATTTTGAAAAATATGAATTCTTCATACAAAGATAGGAACTTGCAATGTATGTGAATTAGTTTGTCAAAAGAAAAGTATGCATCAAATGGTAAGGGTTAATTTTGCATGAAATATAGTTCCCAAAATTTCATATTTCTGAATTGCTACACTGCCGTCTGAAGATTGCAATTTAATAAAACTCTTCAGCACAGGCCAATGCCTAAATCTACAGTCTAGTCTTTATTTGTCACACGTATATGACACTATCAGTCAGTATTTTGTTGAGAGAAACTGGTAAATACACCTGCATCAATCAGCCAATAATTGAGATGTCAACTTCTAGGGTGCACCAGCTGCAATCCCGGATTCAAACCCAGAACTGTCAAAAGAGATCATCATCTATAGCAAGTGGTTTAACCACTGGCCCACACAGGAAGAAACCCATATTGATAGGCCTAGTCACCAATGATTTTTCCATGCAAGACTGAATTATCTTATACACTACATGTATACTGTATTTATTTCTTAGTTAATTCATAAAAATCAGCAATTTTCCAATCTATACATAGGCCTATATAGTCCTCCATGATTCATTTCAAAGAATCAATGAAGTTGAAATTATTTTTTTAAAGTTTTTAAAGAGTAGGCCTACTATTTAAGGCAGAAGAAATAATTTAAAGCAACTTAAATCATTTGATAAATATTATACTTAAAGTAATCTGGGAAGCCTGATAGGCTTAGGGTCTTTGTATTTTGATTTTAAAAGGGCCTGCAAAGGCTTCAGCTGAGCCACCCTGCAATATATTCCTCCCATGCAAGATAGCCAAGGAATGCAACAAGCTTTAATCATGGTTTGGAGTAAACAGAGGCAGGGTGACAAGTGCAGGTCTACCTATATATCTCACACCCTTGATAGATCTTAGCATGGTCTTTGAAATAGCTTTAATTAATTCCCCATCATTGGACATTAGATTACAATATAAGACAAGAAACAGGGCCCTTAGAACTTTCTCTGTCCACCGGAATAATTAAGAGGTAATCATTACTCCTGGTTGCTTATCATCAATTTGAAAATGGGCAGTGAAAGTTGATCACATGAAATCAACATGTCACAACAAATGCGAATTAAATGGAGCGTGGATTGGAAAGTAGACTTTGATGTAATGCGACTGTGGGAATTTAAGAAGAGGAGGAGAAAGGGATGGGGAAACCAGGAGATGGGAAGAATTAAGAGTACATGTAGAAGGTCCACAAGGAAACAGGAGAAGTAGGTGAATTATAGAAGGCGAAGAAGGATGGTAGGAAGAGGAGGAAGAAGAAGAGGAGAAAAGAGGGCGGAAGGCATGCAGGAGGAGAAAGGTAGGAGGAGGAAGGAGTAGAAGGGAGAGAGAGCGGGGGGGGGAGTATAGGAAAGTGAAGGAGAAGAAGGAGGAGGAGAGAGCAAGGAAGAGGAAGAGCAGACAGGGAGGAGGAGAAAGGGAGGAGGAGAGAGAGGAGGAGAAAGGGAGGAGGAGAAAGGGAGGAGGAGGAAGGAGTAGAAGGGAGAGAGAGCGGGGGGGGGGGAGTATAGGGAAGTGAAGGAGAAGAAGGAGGAGGAGAGAGCAAGGAAGAGGAAGAGCAGACAGGGAGGAGGAGAAAGGGAGGAGGAGAGAGAGGAGGAGAAAGGGAGGAGGAGAAAGGGAGGGGGAGGAAGGAGTAGAAGGGAGAGAGAGCGGGGGGGGGGAGTATAGGAAAGTGAAGGAGAAGAAGGAGGAGGAGAGAGCAAGGAAGAGGAAGAGCAGACAGGGAGGAGGAGAAAGGGAGGAGGAGAGAGAGGAGGAGAAAGGGAGGAGGAGAAAGGGAGGAGGAGGAAGGAGTAGAAGGGAGAGAGAGCGGGGGGGGGGGAGTATAGGAAAGTGAAGGAGAAGAAGGAGGAGGAGAGAGCAAGGAAGAGGAAGAGCAGACAGGGAGGAGGAGAGAGAGGAGGAGAAAGGGAGGAGGAGAAAGGGAGGAGGAGAGAGAGGAGGAGAAAGGGAGGAGGAGAAAGGGAGGAGGAGAAAGGGAGGAGATGGAGAAGAAAGAGGGGAGAAAAGGGAGCTCTAGGGAAATGGGGGGGGGGGGGCGGAGGAGATAATGTGAAGGGGGGAGGAGAGGAGAAAGGGGGAGGAGAGAGAAGAGTGCATGCATGGAGCAGGAGAAAGGAGGGGGGAAAGGAGGGAGAGAGAGGGCAAATGAGGGAGGAGTAAATGGAAAAGGGGAGGAGAAAGGGGAGCGGAGAAGAAAGGACAAGAGAACGAGAAAGGGCAGGAGAAAGGGGAGACTGGGAGAGGAGACAAGAAGACGTACAGAGAAGTACTTACAGACAGTAGCTGAGAACACAATGCATTTATTCTGGATTATCATGGGATAAGAGAAGGTCCTTGAGGTACAACTTTTGGCAGTGAAGTCCAATACATAATCAGATTGATAAAGACAGATATTATGGATAGATAGATAGATAGATAGATAGATAGATAGATAGATAGATAGATAGATAGATAGATAGATAGATAGAAAGAAAGAAAGATAGACAGACATATATATAGACAGACAGATATCTAGATGTACATGACAGACAGACTGAAACATATATAATCAGAAACAGACATTACAGATAGAATTAAACCTATAATTTCTTGATTCCACATACACCCACCAACCAGGCCCAACCCCTTGACTACCTGGAGGCATCATCTTTTAGCCTGGCCATCCCCAATTCATCCCAAGCAGCTCCGCCAGGTTGTCAATCACAAGCTGGGCGTCTGAGGGGCACCTCTTGTGTTTGAACAGACAACAGTGGGCCAATGGGCTGGCTTGAAGTGCTGGCAAAAACTAATAGGCCAAATAGGAAGACCCACATGCTACGGAAATGCACAAACACAAGCATATTATGCGAGGAAAAAAATGGTTATGATAAAAAATTGTATTATTTTTTGGTTTTTGGTGCGAAATAAAACAACAATACAATATTTTCTAAGAAAGGTTAGTTTGTAAAACGTTAAATATACATGCATTTTGTTTTTAAAGAACTTGTGGATAATTAGTTGACTGTGCAACGTTTGGTAGAGGCGGAAAAATCAGGAGGGAAAAGCTTGGTAGAAACTGTAAATTGAAAAGCGAAAAACACAATTAGGTACTAATTAGGCCTAAAGCGAATTGACATTTGTAAAATAATGTATAGGAAACCAGGTTAAATCGAAGGAGAAACAGTTATAAAGATTTCACAACACGTCGTACACAAAAACATCTTATCCTATTGTTCTTGAAGAAGCCCCCCCCCCCTCCCCAAATGATCTCCCCCCCCCCATATCATGTAAAGAGAATCACTCACACCTTCCAGCTTTCTCTCAAGCCACCTCAGACTTCTATATGAAGGGGCCAAGGGGGGGGGGGCTTGCCTGCTCCATAGATGCAGCATGGGCCCAAAGACTGGCGACGCCGGCCTGGGGAGCTGCCATGTGGCCAGTAAAATGCTTCAGATGGGAGCAACATGTTCTTGTAGACAGACTGGCGACGCTGGCCAAACAATTTCAGCTCGGGGGAGACGGGCCACGGAGCATCGGGTGTCTGGGCCCCCGCTCTCTAACCTGCCGGGTAACCCAACCCCTGTCTCCCTGACACTGGATAGGGCCAAATGTGAATCGCACATGATCCCAATAGCCCCCACTCATCGTGTTCTAGCTGCATCAGCCTGCTTGTAGTGTCTGTAGGCATGTTGTATTGGGAATTGGCCTACATGTGTTTTACTCCTGTTTCAGAGCTATAGGATTCAATTCAAATCATTTTTTGAGGGGTTTTAGACTAACTTTTTCCCAGTTAAGAACTTGCTGATGATCTATAGAGCATGTAAGATTATGGTTTAGAGGTCAATGGTTCTATGTATCTATCAGCGGCCTGTCTATCTCTTATTGACAAATAGGCCTTCATCCATATACAGACAGACAAAAAATGTCAAAATGCATTTGTATCACCGGCAAAAAAAATACTAGAGGGACTCGATGTGTTGTAAACTAATTTGTCACTACTTAATTTTTTTATCTCACCACAATATAACTTCAAAAGTTTGTCACACCATGCCGATTTATCACACATTGAATTAGTTTTTCACACAACAATAGAACTTTACAAGTTTATCACACCACAAAAGCTAATTTATCACCCAATGAATTAGTTTATCACACCACAATAGAACTTGGCAAGTTTGTCACGCTTCAAAAACTAATTTGTCACATCACAAAATCTAATTTGTCACCATGATCGCTAATTTGCAACAACTTGAATTTGTGTATCACACCACTATGAAACTTCAAAGTTTGTCACACCATGAAAGCTGATTTGCCATAACTTCTATTATCAAACAATAACAGAACTTTGCAAGTTTGTCACACCACAAAAACAAACTTGTCACAACTTGAATTTGTGTATCACACGGTTAATATAACTTTGCAAGTTTGTCACACCATGAAAGTTATTTTGTCACAACATAGAATCTTGAGAATCTTGCAAGTTTTGTCACACCATTTAAAATTAATTTGTAACAACTTGAGTTTCTGTTTCACACCACAATTGAACTTCTAGAAACTTTCAGAAAGAAAATCATACAGCCAGACAAAAGTACAATGCAGATCATCAAATTTTCACATTGCCCATAGTATCTCCATATACCTCCATATTTCCTAACTTCCCAAGGGCGAGAGATGACCTGGCAATACTCAGGTGTTCAAGAGGTCATATGCAAATGACCTTTCCTGGGCAGACCCTGACCTTTGACCTCAGTGTCATTTAACCCCAAGACAAGAGCTCAAGGGTGAGAAATTCTTTTTATTTACCCAACTCATTGTGTTGTTCAAACAAAAACAAGAGACACCAATAAAGGGCACATGGTCTGGAATCACAAAGGGCTGAATTAAATAAACTTTGAATGGTTTTATCAAACCACTGCACTGGATGAATTGCATGTAGTAGGCCTATATTTTAGGCCTATATTTCATGAATCTGCCCGCTGGCAGGTCACACATTTTTTAAAATCAAGGATAACATTGCATGTACCATTCCAAGAGAATACATGTAGGCCTACATGTCGTACTCTCTAAAGGCATTATCAAAAAGACAACAAACCTCATTTACAATGGTTCCATGGGCGGATCTAGAAAATTGTGTACTTGTCATTTGTTTTACTTTAAAGGGTGGTTGGCGAAGGGGGGGGGGAGGTTGAGCTTTGAACTCTCTAACTGGATCCACTATTGGGTTGAAGAAGATTGCATGGTTGCTTGAACTAAAAGATAATGGTTGAGGGAGTAATCAGTTTTTGGTTGTCACAGCTACCATTATCTTGTTTGACTTTAACCATTGGGAGACACAAAATTATCAACCATAGATAATATTATCAAAACTTATAATTTTAGAGTGCTCGGGACTTTTCCATAATGCCAAAGTAATAACTTTATAATAAATCTTTCAAAATAAATAAATAAGGTGAATAGGCCTGTACCTCATAATAAATATCCATAGTATATTGGTCCTAGATCCAGCTATATATATTACCAACATAGTCACACAGACCCTTCTCTATTCTACAACACAAACAAACCAGCTGGAACAAATATGAATCTGAGAAATTGTGATGCAGTCTTCTATAAGACTTGACTGTACTACATATTGTTTGGGGCTATGGGTCATGTTCAAGTGCTTTTTCCGGGGATGGGGCCCACTGCCCCCAGCTCTTGAGACCGATCAAAGATGCAACTTTGCCGGGGGGCACGGAGCTACAGTTGGCCGATGAGTGGGCTCATAATCCCCTTGTCCCCGGATGACTTGTGAAATTTGTTGGTTGCTCCTATCATGTGAAGGCATAGGGTGGGGGTTAGTTGGCTCAGATCTATGGAATACTTCACAGGATTCACTAGCTGAACAGATAGGTAGTTTGCCTATACCATCTATATAGGCGTAGTACAAAATAGGCCCAGGTGGTTAGGTCTTTTAGATGTCAGGAGATAGGCCATTGTGAAAAAAAAAGGGGAAAAAGGGGTCTAAAGATTAAAGATGAAGGAGAAGGAACGAGGATGGAGGAGGAAGAGGAGTAGAAAGAGGAAGAAGAAATTGAAAAAGAAGAAATTGAAGAAGAAGAAATTGAAGAAATTGAAGAAGAAGAAATTGAAGAAGAAGAAGAAGACGCCAAGACAGTGGGAAATTGAGATGTTCAAAGAAGAGTC